>CM050525.1:11773487-12425987 GCA_027563665.1 Antrozous pallidus
GAGGACAGAGTGTGCAGACAGAGGACAGTGTGTGCAGACAGAGGACAGAGTGTGCAGACAGAGGACAGTGTGTGCAGACAGAGGACAGAGTGTGCAGACAGAGGACAGAGTGTGCAGACGGAGGACAGTGTGTGCAGACGGAGGACAGTGTGTGCAGACAGAGGACAGAGTGTGCAGACAGAGGACAGAGTGTGCAGACGGAGGACAGTGTGTGCAGACAGAGGACAGTGTGTGCAGACAGAGGACAGAGTGTGCAGACGGAGGACAGAGTGTGCAGACAGAGGACAGAGTGTGCAGACAGAGGACAGAGTGTGCAGACGGAGGACAGAGTGCAGACGGAGGACAGTGTGTGCAGACGGAGGACAGAGTGTGCAGACAGAGGACAGAGTGTGCAGACAGAGGACAGTGTGTGCAGACAGAGGACAGTGTGTGCAGACAGAGGACAGTGTGTGCAGACAGAGGACAGAGTGTGCAGACGGAGGACAGTGTGTGCAGACAGAGGACAGAGTGTGCAGACGGAGGACAGAGTGTGCAGACAGAGGACAGAGTGTGCAGACAGAGGACAGAGTGTGCAGACGGAGGACAGAGTGTGCAGACGGAGGACAGAGTGTGCAGACGGAGAACAGTGTGTGCAGACGGAGGACAGTGTGTGCAGACGGAGGACAGAGTGTGCAGACAGAGGACAGAGTGTGCAGACAGAGGACAGAGTGTGCAGACAGAGGACAGAGTGTGCAGACAGAGGACAGTGTGTGCAGACGGAGGACAGAGTGTGCAGACGGAGGACAGAGTGTGCAGACGGAGGACAGAGTGTGCAGACGGAGGACAGAGTGTGCAGACGGAGGACAGAGTGTGCAGACGGAGGACAGAGTGTGCAGACGGAGGACAGAGTGTGCAGACGGAGGACAGTGTGTGCAGACGGAGGACAGAGTGTGCAGACAGAGGACAGTGTGTGCAGACAGAGGACAGAGTGTGCAGACAGAGGACAGTGTGTGCAGACGGAGGACAGTGTGTGCAGACGGAGGACAGAGTGTGCAGACAGAGGACAGAGTGTGCAGACAGAGGACAGAGTGTGCAGACAGAGGACAGAGTGTGCAGACAGAGGACAGAGTGTGCAGACGGAGGACAGAGTGTGCAGACGGAGGACAGAGTGTGCAGACGGAGGACAGAGTGTGCAGACGGAGGACAGTGTGTGCAGACGGAGGACAGAGTGTGCAGACAGAGGACAGAGTGTGCAGACGGAGGACAGAGTGTGCAGACGGAGGACAGAGTGTGCAGACGGAGGACAGAGTGTGCAGACGGAGGACAGAGTGTGCAGACGGAGGACAGAGTGTGCAGACGGAGGACAGAGTGTGCAGACGGAGGACAGAGTGTGCAGACGGAGGACAGAGTGTGCAGACGGAGGACAGAGTGTGCAGACGGAGGACAGAGTGTGCAGACGGAGGACAGAGTGTGCAGACGGAGGACAGAGTGTGCAGACAGAGGACAGAGTGTGCAGACAGAGGACAGAGTGTGCAGACGGAGGACAGAGTGTGCAGACGGAGGACAGTGTGTGCAGACGGAGGACAGAGTGTGCAGACGGAGGACAGAGTGTGCAGACGGAGGACAGAGTGTGCAGACAGGAGGACAGAGTGTGCAGACGGAGGACAGAGTGTGCAGACGGAGGACAGAGTGTGCAGACGGAGGACAGTGTGTGCAGACGGAGGACAGAGTGTGCAGACGGAGGACAGAGTGTGCAGACGGAGGACAGAGTGTGCAGACGGAGGACAGAGTGTGCAGACGGAGGACAGAGTGTGCAGACGGAGGACAGAGTGTGCAGACGGAGGACAGAGTGTGCAGACGGAGGACAGAGTGTGCAGACAGAGGACAGAGTGTGCAGACGGAGGACAGTGTGTGCAGACGGAGGACAGTGTGTGCAGACGGAGGACAGAGTGTGCAGACGGAGGACAGAGTGTGCAGACAGAGGACAGAGTGTGCAGACAGAGGACAGAGTGTGCAGACAGAGGACAGAGTGTGCAGACGGAGGACAGAGTGTGCAGACGGAGGACAGAGTGTGCAGACGGAGGACAGAGTGTGCAGACGGAGGACAGTGTGTGCAGACGGAGGACAGAGTGTGCAGACGGAGGACAGAGTGTGCAGACGGAGGACAGAGTGTGCAGACGGAGGACAGAGTGTGCAGACGGAGGACAGAGTGTGCAGACGGAGGACAGAGTGTGCAGACGGAGGACAGAGTGTGCAGACGAGAAGAGGGCAGACGGAGGACTGTGTGCAGACGGAGGACAGAGTGTGCAGACGGAGGACAGAGTGTGCAGACGGAGGACAGAGTGTGCAGACGGAGACAGAGTGTGCAGACGGAGGACAGAGTGTGCAGACGGAGGACAGAGTGTGCAGACAGAGGACAGAGTGTGCAGACGGAGGACAGAGTGTGCAGACGAGGACAGTGTGTGCAGACGGAGGACAGAGTGTGCAGACGGAGGACAGAGTGTGCAGACGGAGGACAGAGTGTGCAGACAGAGGACAGAGTGTGCAGACAGAGGACAGAGTGTGCAGACGGAGGACAGAGTGTGCAGACGGAGAACAGTGTGTGCAGACGGAGGACAGAGTGTGCAGACGGAGGACAGAGTGTGCAGACAGAGGACAGAGTGTGCAGACGGAGGACAGAGTGTGCAGACAGAGGACAGAGTGTGCAGACGGAGGACAGAGTGTGCAGACAGAGGACAGAGTGTGCAGACAGAGGACAGTGTGTGCAGACAGAGGACAGAGTGTGCAGACAGAGGACAGAGTGTGCAGACAGAGGACAGAGTGTGCAGACGGAGGACAGAGTGTGCAGACGGAGGACAGTGTGTGCAGACGGAGGACAGAGTGTGCAGACGGAGGACAGAGTGTGCAGACAGAGGACAGTGTGTGCAGACAGAGGACAGTGTGTGCAGACGGAGGACAGAGTGTGCAGACGGAGGACAGTGTGTGCAGACGGAGGACAGTGTGTGCAGACGGAGGACAGTGTGTGCAGACGGAGGACAGTGTGTGCAGACAGAGGACAGAGTGTGCAGACAGAGGACAGTGTGTGCAGACAGAGGACAGAGTGTGCAGACGGAGGACAGAGTGTGCAGACGGAGGACAGAGTGTGCAGACAGAGGACAGAGTGTGCAGACGGAGGACAGTGTGTGCAGACGGAGGACAGTGTGTGCAGACGGAGGACAGTGTGTGCAGACAGAGGACAGAGTGTGCAGACGGAGGACAGTGTGTGCAGACGGAGGACAGAGTGTGCAGACAGAGGACAGTGTGTGCAGACAGAGGACAGAGTGTGCAGACGGAGGACAGTGTGTGCAGACGGAGGACAGAGTGTGCAGACGGAGGACAGTGTGTGCAGACAGAGGACAGTGTGTGCAGACAGAGGACAGAGTGTGCAGACGGAGGACAGTGTGTGCAGACAGAGGACAGAGTGTGCAGACGGAGGACAGTGTGTGCAGACAGAGGACAGTGTGTGCAGACAGAGGACAGTGTGTGCAGACGGAGGACAGTGTGTGCAGACGGAGGACAGAGTGTGCAGACGGAGGACAGTGTGTGCAGACCGAGGACAGTGTGTGCAGACGGAGGACAGTGTGTGCAGACGGAGGACAGAGTGTGCAGACGGAGGACAGAGTGTGCAGACGGAGGACAGTGTGTGCAGACGGAGGACAGAGTGTGCAGACGGAGGACAGAGTGTGCAGACGGAGGACAGTGTGTGCAGACAGAGGACAGAGTGTGCAGACAGAGGACAGAGTGTGCAGAGGAGCTTGGAATACTGGAGCCTCTGGGGCTGGGTTTGTAACACTGGAGCCTGGGGGCGGGGCTGAGACTGAGAACGGGGCGGGGCTCAGAATGCCTGTGTCTCAGGTCTCCAATCGCCGGCCAGGCCATGGGGTTGTGGGTGGGGCGGTGGGCGGGGCTTAAGCCTGCCGGGTTCGGGGAATGCGCCCAGACCTCGGCCTTCCCCACGAGGGACTCACGTAGTTGGACGCCCACCAGGACTTGAGCTGCAGGTACCACTGCAGCAGCGACGCCTGCAGCCTCAGGAAGTCCTGAGCCAGGCCCGCCGTCCAGTCGAAATCCTCGTCCGAAAGGACAGGCCTGACGGACTCCAGGTACTGAGGGAAGAGGCGGAGAGGCAGGCAGGTCACGCCCCACGCCCGCCCCGCCCGCCGGCCTCGCCCCGATCCCCGGGGCCGGCCCACCTGGCGCACGGTGTCCTGCACGGAGGGCACGGGCTGGCGCGGCAGGGAGCGCTGGTAACTGAAGAGCATCGGTTGGCGGCCCGAGAAGATGCGGACCAGGGCCTGGGGAAGTGGGAATTGTGGGTCCTTAAGCCCCTCACTGGGGCTGGGGACCTGGGTGAGGTGTGTGTGGCAACCCACAGGACAAATGGGACAGATAACCCACCACCACCAGCAGCAAAGGGGGCCAGAGACCCAGAGAGAGGGGGACAGGGACCCAGAGAGAGGGGGGCAGGTCCAGAGAGAGAGGGGGACAGGGAACCAGAGAGAGGGGGACAGGGACCCAGAGAGAGGGGGGCAGGTCCAGAGAGAGAGGGGGACAGGGAACCAGAGAGAGGGGGACAGGGACCCAGAGAGAGAGGGGGGCAGGTCCAGAGAGAGGGGGACAGAGAAGTAAGCCCCCACAGGGCTCTGCCCCTCACATACCAGCCAAGTTTTGGTGGGTGAGGACATGGCTCCGTGGGGTTCGAGGAGCCAGCCATGGTAGGACAGCAGCAGCCTCAGAGCCACGTGGAGTGTGAAGATCAGGGCTCCCCACAGGCACGAAGCAAACAGTGCGGCCGCCAGGACCCCCCGGAGCCTGTGGTGCTGGCCACCCCTGGGCGGAGAGAGAGGAAGGGCGGGTCTCCTGGCCTCCCCGGCCCCTGCCCTTCCTCACAGCCTCTCCCTGGCCCCGGGCTGTGGAGGCTTCTCCTGTAGCGCTAGAGTCCGGCAGAGTCCCGTTCCCTCTTTGTGGAGGAGGCGGGGTCCTCTCTCAGCACCCTCCTCCTCCAGGACTGTGGGGACCCCGAGCCCCTAAAATCACCTCTCATGGAAACGGGTAGGCGCTTAATAAGTGGTATTTCTATGGAAAGGACACTTTCCCCTCCCCGATAGCAATTATCCTCTCCGTGCGGTTCTCAAACTGTGGGCCGTGCCCCGGAGCGGCAGCTGCGCCTCGGAGCTTGCTGGGAATGCGATTTCCGGGCCCACCCAGACCTGGGAAGACAACCTGTTGGGTTGGGGTCCAACAATTAGTGTGTGTTTTTTAAAATATTTTATTGATGTTTTACAAAGAGGAAGGGAGAGGGCTAGAGAGTTAGAAACATCGATGAGAGAGAAACATCGATCAGCTGCCTCCTGCACACCCCCCACTGGGGATGTGCCTGCAGCCAAGGTACATGCCCTTGACCGGAATCGAACCGGGACCCTTCAGTCCGCAGGCCGATGCTCTATCCACTGAGCCAAACAGGTTATTGCCAGTGTTTTGTTTTGTTTTGTTTAAATGTTTTTATTGAGTCTAGAGAGAGGGGAAGAGAGAGAGAGAAAAGCATCGATGTGAGAGAGAAACATCGATCGGATGTCTCCCGAATGCCCTCGACCAGGGATGGAGCCTGCCCCCCGGGCCTGGGCCCTGACCAGGAATCGAACCAGCAACCACTCCGTGCCTGGGCCAACTCCCAACCAACTGAGCCGCTCTGGCCAGGGCGGCAATCAGTGCTATTTTTAAAAATATGTTTTTATTTATTTTATTTTATTTTTTAAAATATATTTTATTGATTTTTTTACAGAGAGGAAAGGAGGCCAAAACCGGTTTGGCTCAGTGGATAGAGCGTCGGCCTGCGGACTGAAAGGTCCCGGGTTCGATTCTGGTCAAGGGCATGTACGTTGGTTGAGGGCACATCCCCAGTAGGGGGTGTGCAGGAGGCAGCTGATTGATGTTCCTCTCATTGATGTTTCTAATCTCTATCCCTCTCCCTTCCTCTCTGTAAAAAAATTAATAAAATATGTTTAAAAATAAATTAAAAATTAAATTTAAAAAAGTACATAATCAGAGACTAGCAGAGTTCACACTCGCGTTAGTATTCATAACCATATCTGAGACATTTTCTAGTTGGTCACCATCCCCTCTTAACAAGAAGCAGCCAGGACGGAAAGCAGAGAGAAAAAGCACCTCCTTTTTTATTGATGCCCTACCTTTCGTAATCTGTCCCAAAGTAGGTCTCAGAGGTTACTTTTCGTTCGCGGTGCAGCGCACCGATAGAGAAACTCACTACGTGGTGGGAAAGGAACTAGGGCGGCTCCTGGGCTGACGTGGGGACTCACCAATCTGGCAGCAGCTCTTTAATCTTCTCCGTCAGCCCTAGGGAGGGGTCCAGCTGGAGGAACCAGGCGAGCTGCATGGCACTGAAGAGGAAGAGCCAGCTGAGGGGGCTGGCAGGGAACACTCCAGTGAGAAAGTCATTCTGTGGGGAAGAAGGAGCATCCCTTCGATCGCATTCTCTAAGCACAATCCTTAGACACTGACTGAGCACCCAGCGGGCGCTGGGTTCTGAGCTGGGTGCAGCAGACTGGTCGAGTCCACCTCAGGGGGGTGTCAGGCAGGAATGAAGTGAGCGCTAGCGGCAGTAGACAAGGCACAGAAGCCCTGCGGAGGCAGGTTGCTCATCCTGAGGGAGTCACGGAGGGCTTCCTGGAGAAGGTTACCCTCAGGAAGGACCTGGAACACACAATGATCCCCCAGACAGAGGAGCATCTGGGCCTTCTGGAACTAACCTGACTGTGGGATGAATGAGGAATGAATGAAAGTGCTGGTTTATTAATGAGATTCCTGGAAAAGGGTGAACAAGATAATTAACGCCAAAACCGGTTTGGCTCAGTGGATAGAGCGTCGGCCTGCGGACTGAAGGGTCCCAGGTTCGGTTCTGGTCAAGGGCATGTACCTTGGTTGTGGGCACATCCCCAGTAGGGGGTGAGCAGGAGGCAGCTGATCGATGTTTCTGACTTTCTATCCCTCTCCCTTCCTCTCTGTGAAAAATCAATAAAATATATTTTTTAAATGCTTGCTTTAAAAAAAAAAAGAAGATAATTAACAATGAGCCCTTACTACATGCTAGGTGCCCTTTACAAGGCTTAACTCTGAGATGTAGGTAAAAGATGATCTCATTTTACATTAAAAAACAAGCCCCAGTGGGTGTGGCTCCGTGGACAGAGCATCAGCCTGTGGACTGAAGGGCCCCAGGTTCGAATCCGGTCAAGGGCACGTGCCTTGGGTGCAGGCTCCTCCCTGGACTGGGCCCTGATCTGGGCTTGTGCAAGGAGGCAACCAATCGCTGTGTTTCTATCACATCAGTATTTCTCTGTCTTCCCCTCTTCCACTCTCTAAAAACCAATGGAAAAATATCCTTGGATGAGGCTTTAAAACCACAAAATAAACAAAAAATCAATGTAGCTTCAAGATAAGATCACAGAGAGCAAAATTAAGACAGGATAAAAGTTACCCTAACCGGTTTGGCTCAGTGGATAGAGCGTCGGCCTGTGGACTGAAGGGTCCCAAGTTCGATTCCGGTCAAGGGCATGTACCTTGGCTGTGGGCACATCCCCAGTTAGAGGGTGTGCAAGAGGCAGCTGATCGATGTTTCTCATCAATGTTTCTGGCTTTCTATCTCTCTCCCTTCCTCTCTGTAAAAAATCAATAAAATATATATATTAAAAAAAGAAGAAGAAGAAGAAGAAGTCCTGGAAGTGATCAGATTCCCCAGAACTGGGGCCACCTGGATGCATCCGGGAAACAGGTAAGAGGCTCCCCGGAAGGAAACCCATCCCCAGCCCTCCTCACCCAGAACCTGGAGAGATGCCTTTTCCAAGAACGCAGCCCGGACAGATAGATGTCCTGCAGCACCGGGGCCCTGAGGTCCGCCTGCGCCCCGGCCGCCGTCAGTGAGGATCGGAAGCCCACGGCTTGGTGCGCTTCAGCCATGTCCCGCCGGCCCCTGGAGGACAGAGAGCCACTCTGAGTCCCCAGCTCGCTGCTCCCTCCCACCCGGGAATACAGGACCCAGGAGCCCAGGCCCCGCCTCTTCCTCCCTCAGACCCAGGAGTCCAGGCCCCCAGCCCCTCCTCCCTCAGACCCAGGAGCCCAGGCCCCCAGCCCTTCCTCCCTCAGACCCAGGGGTCCAGGCCCCGCCTCTTCCTCCCTCAGACCCAGGAGTCCAGGCCCCCAGCCCCTCCTCCCTCAGACCCAGGAGTCCAGGCCCCGCCCCTTCCTCCCTCAGACCCAGGGGTCCAGGCCCCGCCTCTTCCTCCCTCAGACCCGGGAGTCCAGGCCCCCAGGCCCTCCTCCCTCAGACCCAGGAGCCCAGGCCCCCAGCCCCTCCTCCCTCAGACCCTCCTCCCTCAGACCCTCCTCCCTCAGACCCCGGAGTCCAGGCCCCCAGCCCCTCCTCCCTCAGACCCAGGAGCCCAGGCCCCCAGCCCCTCCTCCCTCAGACCCAGGAGCCCAGGCCCCCAGCCCCTCCTCCCTCAGACCCAGGAGCCCAGGCCCCCAGCCCCTCCTCCCTCAGACCCTCCTCCCTCAGACCCACCTCCCTCAGACCCCGGAGTCCAGGCCCCCAGCCCCTCCTCCCTCAGACCCAGGAGCCCAGGCCCCCAGCCCCTCCTCCCTCAGACCCGGGAGTCCAGGCCCCCAGGCCCTCCTCCCTCAGACCCTCCTCCCTCAGACCCTCCTCCCTCAGACCCGGGAGTCCAGGCCCCCAGCCCCTCCTCCCTCAGACCCAGGAGTCCAGACCCTCCTCCCCCAGCCCCTCCTCCCTCAGACCCTCCTCCCTCAGACCCTCCTCCCTCAGACCCTCCTCCCTCAGACCCAGGAGCCCAGGCCCCCAGCCCCTCCTCCCTCAGACCCAGGAGCCCAGGCCCCCAGCCCCTCCTCCCTCAGACCCAGGAGTCCAGGCCCCCAGCCCCTCCTCCCTCAGACCCAGGAGCCCAGGCCCCCAGCCCCTCCTCCCTCAGACCCTCCTCCCTCAGACCCAGGAGTCCAGGCCCCCAGCCCCTCCTCCCTCAGACCCAGGAGTCCAGGTCCCCAGCCCCTCCTCCCTCAGACCCAGGAGTCCAGGCCCCCAGCCCCTCCTCCCTCAGACCCAGGAGTCCAGGCCCCCAGCCCCTCCTCCCTCAGACCCAGGAGCCCAGGCCCCCAGCCCCTCCTCCCTCAGACCCGGGAATGCAGGACGGCCCACCCTTCCTATGCACCTGAGGATCTGGAGGGTCCCGGCCAGGCACTCGGTGTTGGGGGGAAGCTCAGTTGGGGACGTCTGTGAATACAAAGGCAGGAGGCTGACAGAGCCTCCTGTGGCTCTGCTGAGACTGTGGTGCGGGGGCAGTGCCTCCTCCCAATAGAGGACTTTCAGAAATTCGGGGGCGGAGGGGGGAAACCCGTCCAGGGTGAGTTCCGGGGTCTCCGAGACAAATATTAGCTCTAGATCCATTTGAAACAAGCACCTGCCCCACGCTGACACGGTCCACCCCATTTCCGTTTCCCACTCCAAGGCCGGGGCGGGGTGAGGGTGTGGGAACTGTGAAGGCGCCCACTCTGGGTTGGCCCAGCGTCCCCTCCCCCTCAACAGGGGCCAGACGAGGTGGGGGCGGGAGCACTCGACTGCGCATGCCTCGCAGCCAGGGATGCTCCGAGGACAAGTGATGGAGAAGCGGGTTTGCCCAGCCCCGGACACGACACAGGCTCCAGCCCCGCCGCAGCTCGGGCCCCTCCCGTCCCTACTTACTGCGCAGTAGGGGGTCCGCCGATAGGACCCTGGGGCCCGAGCCGGCTCGCACCTCCCCGACCCCCGATTTGGAGCTCCAGGCCTGCCTTCCTCTCGCAGAGAGAGACGCAACCCAGGGCGGCGGGCGCGCGACTTGGCCGATGGGCCCCGGGAGTTCCTGCACGCTCCGGGCCGTCCAACCCCCGGGAACCCCGATTTCCGTCTCGCGTGTGCCTTCCCTGGTATTCCAGTCCCTGGCTTTGTCCCCGCCCCCTTCCAATCTCGGCCTCCTCTCCCCGCCCCTCCTCTCCCCAGCTGCCAATCCCCTCCCGGCGTTGAGCCGGCTCTTCACCCCGCCTCGTTCTCCATTAGCCTCCAGCGTTCTACGCAGCATCGATCCTGAGCCCCAGGCTCCTGGGCTCCCCAGTCTGCTCTCAAGGAGCTCGCTCCTTTCTACCTCCGGCAGTGAGGTGCGGAGCCATCCCGCGGAGGGAGGAAGGCTGCTTCGGGCTCCGATAGACCCACAAAACCACCCACAGGTGTGTGGGGGGCTGGACTCAGACGGTCAGACCAGAAAGAGCAGAGACTGAAACATGGACATCACCTTTTATTTGGCTTGGGACATTAATATTCTTTGCTCATGCTGGCTCTGGGGTGAACCAGTCACAGTGGGGGCTGGGGGAGGTGAGGGAGAGGCTGTTGGGGGGGGGGGGTGTGAACAGGGGAGATGATACCTGGGCAAGCCCATGTGGAACTAGAGGGAAACTTGGGGGTGTGGCCCCAATATACAGATAGGTAAACTGAGGCTAGGGGAGGTGCAGGAGACCGACTAGACTAGACCTCTTAGCCCAACTTTCCCGAGAGCTCCCTGGTGGAGAGCAGGGCCAGTACTGGGTCTCTGGCAGGCGGTGTATTTGACAAGTCCCAGGGGACAGAGGGGCCACAGAGGAGAGTGACACCGAGGTACAAACAAGCCCCTGGAGAAATGGGGCGACTCTGAGCGGCCTCCCCATTCCTAGACGGAAAGCCCTGGCCTGAGGGGGGCTCCTTGCAGGCACGTCCCAGACGCCACCAGCCTTTCTCACCTGCCCAAGGAGTCTGGGTCCCCCAGCCAGGAAGAAGCTACAAGCAACAGCAGGTGGGTGCTGGTCACCAGGAAAACCGGTGAGTGAAAGTGCCCCCCGCCCCCCATGGGGGAGCTCTCTTCCAGGTACAATGTAGTTCAAGGACTCAGGGACCAGTTCCCACCTCCCAAGAGTACAACAGGCCAGTCTCGGGGGGGCACACCAAGCCAGAAATGCAGGATTAGAACCTGGATCTCCACCTCCTCAGCTGCTCTGAAGGAGCCCTCATGGGTGTGCCTGTGGGGGTGCCCCCAGGCCTCAGGAGAGGTCCTTCTTGGGCCTGGGGACGGGATAGCTGACAGTTTCAAGTGCTGTCAGCACCTGGTTCCAGGGAAAGGGCTGGGGAAGGGGAAGCTCTGGGCTCCAGTACAGACCAGACCTCACCCTCACCCTCACAGACTCCGGAACCTCTGGCCCCGGGGGACAGGGGCAGCCCGGCCTCAGCACTGCGGTGGGGACGCCACGCCTGGCGCTGTGAAGGTTGGTGGGACCTTGGTGCCCACCTCTGAGGCGGGGAGGCTCTGTTACCCTGAGATGGGACCCCCACCTCAAGGAACTCTGACCCCCAGTGCAACTCCTCCACAACTCAGTTTCCTAGCTGCCGAGGGCAGGACAGCACTCACTGCCAGTCAGCCCCGGAGGGCCCTGGACAGAAAAAACAGAGGAATTGTGTGTGCTGGGGGAGGCAGGAAATGGCTTCTGAGAAGCTTAAGGGCACAGCTATATGGGAACCCACACCCCATCCACCACCAGCCTGGCAGGGCAGCTGGGCACACAACCACGCCCAGTGGGGACAAGAGAGAACAGTGCCTCAGACGCCAGAGAGGGGCCAGGGGGCCAGACTCACGCCCCCAGAGAGGGAGGGGGAAGAGATCCTGGGAGCAAGAGGTGAGTTGGGACAGGACTCAGAGGGCTGTGGTGACACAGAACTGGACACAGGCGAGGACAGAGACCTACAGCCACCCGGGTTCTCCCGGCTGCTCAGACCGAAACCTTAGCACCTGCACCCGGAATCCCAACCCCCCAGAAGCCAAACTGTCCCAGCTGAGGATTTATTGGCAGAAATGTAACCATATAAAAACATAAGTTATGAAAAACAGTCACAATGTGCCCTCCCCCAGCCCTCCCATCCCGGGCCCGGGCCCCTGTAACTCCCTTCGGAGCAAAGGAGGGGAAGGGGGATCCTGAAACCGCCTACGAAACCAGCAGCCGCCGGGCCTCCACGGGGCCACCGGGCTGGGGTGGGGGAAACCGGGCGCCGCCTCAGCGCATCCGGTAGTCGGTGGAGCAGGACAGCTCACACAGCTGGCCCTTGAAGTCCAGGTCAATGGTGAAGTCCAGGTCGCGCTGCAGGGAGAGGGAGGACGTGAGGGGACCGGAGACAGGCAGGCAGGGATGCACAGGTGTCCGAGCCGGGAGGAAGCAGAGGGGTGCGGGCCCCAGGGCCCTGTGCCCACCCTCCCTGTTGGCCCCCGTCCGGGATGGAGACGCCACCGCTGGTCCGCGCACCTGCTCTGAACCCTGACTCCCAGCAACACGGGTGGCACCCTCACCTCCACCGGAGCCTCGGGGCAGAGCCCACGACTATTTCTTCCCGAGAACTACTCCCGTCGGCAAAACAGCATTTCGTCCTTGTACAAAAGCGAACCCCTCTTAGTCGTACTTCCTCCTCCTGAAAACTCGACAGCAAAACTGTCCCCACTGTCCTCACTTCCTCTTCTCCCAGGCCGCCAGCTCTCCGTGGAAATGCTGGGCAAAATCCCCACCGACCTCTGCCCTCAGCCCTCTCCCCCGGCTCCCTGCCCACCCCCCTCAGGTGTTAGGGGTTTCTCAGCCCCCACACTACCGGCACTTGGGGCCACTTCGTCGTCCAGTGCAACCCCAGTCCCTACCCACTGGATGCCGTTAGCACCCTCTCCAGTTTGTAATGACACCCCCCCCCCCGCCCCGTCTCTAGCGACATCACCACCTGCGGTGTGGGTCCCTGCTTTAACGGCTTGTCTCCTGACTTTGCAAGTGGGAGCCTTTTGGGCCACTGCCCTCCACCCAGGCTCCCTGGGCACCACCCCACCTCACACTCTGGCAGACCCTTCCTCCCGGCCACCGAGGCTGAGCTGGAGCTCCCGCCTCTGCTCTGCCCCGCCCCACCCCGCCCCCCGCAGACGGCAGCCGCGTCCGCCAGGGGTGCAGGGGGAACAAACAGCCCGGCCTCCTCTGCTTCCCCCCCCCCATCCCCAGGCCCAGGCTGGGAAACCAGGCTCTCCCTCCGGCCTTCTCTCGCCAGCCTGGCGCAGTCACCTCCGCTGTCATTCACCACTGACAGGTCAGGATCAGGGCACCGGAGGGCCGGGCTCGGCCCGATCACGGCTGGGTCCCCGGCCCGCTTCCCGGTGCTCAGTACAACCCGATCCACAGACAGACCCCAAGGTGCCTCCACAGCCCCCCAGTGGCCCAGCCTCACATTGTTCTTGGCGTTTGGCCGCATGCCAATGGTGCCAAAGATCTCCTCGCCCGTCTTCACCGTCAGGTAGTCCTCCATGTAGAACACCGTCTGCTTCCAGTGCGTGTACGGGGACTCGGGGCCTGAGGGCAGAGTCGGGTCAGCCGACTGGCCCCTACACCCCCCCCCCCATCTTGGTCTCGCCCTTCCTCTGCCTGGCACCCCCCCCCCCCCCGGCTATTTACGGAGTGTTGGCTGTGGTCGGCCTGTCCCTGAATCCCTTCACCCTCCTCACCCCTCAGAGGGTCCTGCCTAGGTTTCACAGGTGGGGAAACTGAGGCAGGGCGCGCCCGGGCAGGCTGGCCTGCGGGGGACTCACTGGTGGAGAAGCCGGTCCTCTTGTGGCAGCGCGTGAACTCGATGTTGAAGTAGGCCACCAGGGCGTGCACGTAGTCGTTGCGCTTCACTTGCAGGCAGAAGGGCGAGGTGAAGGTCAGGTCCTCCACCTTCACCGTGTAGATGTCCACCTCCTGCGGGACAGGCCTGTGAGGCCCGAGAGCCCCGCTCCGCCCGTCCAGCCCAGGGTCCAAGGCAAACGGGGGGGAGGGGTAGCTTCCCTGTTCCCTCCTCTCCCCATCCGAACCTCAAACCCGAGTTTATTCCTGGACCCGCCACTTTACTTCACCCCTCCCCATGGCCTGCCCGCTGCCCCAGCACCTCCTCAGGGGGCTCCTTGCTTCTTCCCCCCCGCCCCGTCCCCAACACTTCTATCAGCCAAGGGGACAACTGTACACAAGTCAGTCAGGTCGTGCCAAGCCGCTGCTGAAACCCTGGACAGCTCCTGACGCACCCGGAACAAAGCCTGGTTCTGGTTCTGGTTCTGCCTCGGAGGCTGGGCCCGGCAGGCCACCTGCTCGTCTCCGGTCTCCGCTCTCCCTCCCTCCACCTGGTTCCGCCCGCCTCACAGTGAGGTGTGGGAGGTGGCGGGGGGGGGGGGGGGGGGGGGCGGCACTCAACAACTGGCCACAGCCAGGACCCTTCACTCATGAGGACAAACGACCCTGGCCCCCTGGCCCGGCCTCGCGGTCGGTGCGCTCAGGCGAGCCCCGCCCGGGTCTCAGCTGCTGCCTGCGCTCCCTCGGGATCCCTCGGGAAAGAGCGTCCCGGCTCAGTGGATTCCATCTTGGAACCACTGGCCTTGGCTGGCCCGGAGCCTTTTAACGGATGACACAGCCTCGCTGGGCCTCTGGCAGTCCCCTGGCTGACAGGTGAGGAACCCAAGACCTCAGGCCAGCACTCTGCGCCGATGTCTCACAGGCGGGACAGGTGCTGGCCCTTCTTTGGTCCCCACCCTGGGGGACACCTGGCCACGCCCATCCCCTCACCTTTATGAGGCAGGCGTTGGTGACCAGCTGCTTGGGGTCCACCACATCCACCAGGGGCTCCTTGATGGCCACGTCTTTGATGCAAGACATGTCAAAGCCATACACGTTCTCCCACCCTGGGAGGAGGCAAGAGGGGTGAGCACACCGGGCGCCAGGTCAGGTGGAGCCCCCCAGCCCACGCGCTCCTGGGCCCAAGCTCACAGTGGATCTTGTAGTCTTTGTACTGCCGGTCCTCAATGGCCGTCACGTAGAGCGTGGCTCGGTCTGGGAAGATGAGGCCATCAGGCGCCTGTGTAAGGGCAAGGTGAGGGCGTGAAGGGCGCAGGGGCCTTGGAAACACTGCCGCCAAACCTCTCCAGTTTGCTCTTTATCCACCCTTGTCTGGCCACGGACACTCCCCCCTGGGCTCCTGCAGCGGCCTCAGGGCTTCCTGCTCTGCCCTCCCACACGCCTATCGGGAGCACTCGGGAGCACTGCGATCAGACCCGGTCCGGAGGCTCTTGGCGATCACCAGAGCCCTCCCTGGCTCCCGAGGGGGAAAGCAATGTCTCATGAGGGTCCACAAGGCCCCTCACCTCTAACTTCACCTCCAGATCCTCATTTCACAGCTTCCCTGCTGCTCCTCAACACACAAGCGCACTCCTGCCCCAGGACCTTTGCACTGGCTGAAGTGCTGTCCAGTGTGCTCTTCCCCTCAGAGGCAGGTCATGTGTGGCTACTTCCCACCCTCTGATCGAGTCTCAAGTCATCTCCTTGGGTGTTCCCTCTGCCTGGCACATCTCTGATGTGAGAACCTGAGGACATAATGCCCTCGCCCCCCACCCCCGTCCTTCCCTACCCCTCTGCCCTGCTATGGTTTTCTTCCCAGGCCCAGCCCCCTCCTGACACGGCACCTCTCCTCGTCACCATGTAGCTCCCCAAAACTGTTCTACTCGATTTGGCTGTGGGCCTTCCAACGCTGCGAAGGCAATCCGTGTGGGCAATACCTGGCCTGGCCCCCGACTGATCCACGCAACCAACACCTCAGGCCCAGCCAGAACCCCCCTGCCGGGCCTCACCAGCCACTTGTCTCGGGCATAGAGCACAGTGTTGAGCATTGACTCGTAGAAGAGACAGTAGCCCATCCACTCGCTGATGATGATGTCAACCTTCTCCACGGGAAGCTCCACCTCCTCCACCTTGCCCTTGATGATGGTCACCACTGTAGGGGCAGATAGGGGCACAGGCCTGTCCGACTGCCTCCCTCTGGGGATCCAGAGCCCGGGGACCCCACTAAGGGCAGCCCTGGTCTTCTAAGCAAGGGCTGGGGGCTACATTTGGGCATCTTCAAAGAACTCTGGCGGCTGAAGCACACCCTGTTCACTCAGTTCTAAAATCACTCCATTTCCTGAGGCAGAAGCAGGAATCTTACATGGGTTAGGCAGTAGGGGACGGTGATGTTAAGGTTTTGCCGTAACAGCATGATCATCTACCAGAAACATACACAGCAGGACCTAAATGCCACCACAGTTGGAATTTGCTTCCAGTGGACATATTTAAAGCTGAATATTGGGTACGGGGAGGGGGAGTTACTATGCCAGCCTTACTAAGAAAGAAAGAAAAATTACTTCCGTTACTAAATGCTAGGAGCCTTCACATCCAGAAAACCCACCACCTCCCCACATTCTCTGGCCCTCAAACCTCTCAGGTGGGAACTCAACATGCGATACTACTTTTATAAACCGGACTCACAGGTGTGCATTTGTGGAGTGACATCACATGCAGGAGAGGAAACTCTGAAGCAGCTAAAGGCCCATCACTGGGAGCCTGGTTAAGAAAGCCTGGGGGGCCGAAACCGGTTTGGCCCAGTGTATAGAGCGTCGGCCTTCAGACTGAAGGTCCCGGGTTCGATTCCGGTCAAGGGCATGTACCTTGGCTGCGGGCACATCCCCAGTAGGCAGCTAATCAATGTTTCTCTCTCATCAATGTTTCTGACTTTCTATTCCTCTCCTGTCTGTAAAAAATCAATAAAATATATTTTAAAAAAAGGAAGCAAGCAAGCCTGGGGATGTGTGTATCAAAAAGAACAAGATCCTATCGACGATCTGCAGCGTGTTAAACCACAGGACAACCGGGGAGAGAAAGCCAGGGGCCGGGCTGGTGTGGCTCAGGGGTTGAGTCCCAACTGAGAACCAGGCCATGGCTGGATGGCTGGTCAGGGCACAGGCCCGGGTTGCAGGCGTGGTCCCCAGTAGGGGGCGGGCAGGGGGCAGCCGATCAATGATTCTCTCTCATCATTGATGTTTTATCGCTTTCTCTGAAATCAATAAAGTTTTTTTGTTTTTTAAAAAAATAAGAATAAACAATATAAGCACACCAATGGACACAAGACACTGAGGATGGGGGGGTGGAATGAGAGCATGCGACGGGTTGGGGGGGCTGGCGGAAGGTCAATGGGGACCAAAAGGAGATATATGTGTTACTATATGTAATCCTTTAAACAATAAAAAAGTGGTAAAAAATAAGAAAAAGCAAAAGGAAAGACTTGTGTCAAATGCCATCTGTGTGAAATATGTGCTTGTAGTTACAGAAGTCTGGGAATGCTGTCTGAGCCCCGAGAAGGGGGGCTGAGCGCCTTCTCACGCGGGCCCACGTGACCCTGTTTGCTGAAAAATCCAGACCGCTTCTTGCCTGACGTTTTACAGTGAGGCACTAAGTTTGGGACTTCAACACTTAAATTCTAAGACAGCAGAACCTGTTTATCAGGCCACGGGCTCCGGAAGGCTGAATTCTCAGGCTGTTGGCAGCCCAGAGCCCACAGGACAGGACAAGCTGAATTTGTGTTTAGCGTCCCCCTACCCCCTGCCAAGGGCCCAGGGAGGCTGGGGCCGCCCGTTCCATCCCCACAAACCCATTCTCTTCCTGGGCTCACCATGGTCTAACTTGTTGGCTTTGACGATCTTCACCGCATAATCAGAGATACTGGAACACTCGATCTGGGGTCCAGGAAGAAGTGAGGGTGAGACCCCCCCTCCCCCAGTCTCATTCTCACCTCCCACCCCCTCTATCCAACCCGAGCCCCAAGGGGTCCCTTTCCGTCCCAGGGCCCAAGCCCACCCAGCTGCCCAGGACACTCACCCCGATGACCTTGCGGGCCCCGGCCTTGGCAGCGAACATACAGAGAATCCCCGTGCCCGAGCCCACATCCAGCACCACCTTGTCCTTGAAGAGGTGTCGGTTGTGAAACATGGAGTTTCGGTAGGTGAGGGTGCGCACCTCGTCCTTTAGCATCTCCTGGGGAGAAGGGTGCATTCACAGCTGGAAACAGGCATGTCCTGGCCGCTGACATGCTAACAGTTTGGAGAACTAGAGCTCAGCCTTCCCACTCGCTTAGTCCCTTTGGAACAAGTTATTGCCTTTCACGTGCCTCAGTTTCCCTATTTGTAAAATCAGATTGGACAGACTAAACTCCCTTCTTAGATCAGCCAGGTTCTACCACTGCCTCCTAAGCCTCAACTGTATTTGCTTCAAAAAGTCCTCAGTAGCCGCTCAGCGTGAATCAGAAGGTCATGGTTTGATTCCCAGTCAGGGCACATGCCTGGATTGCGGGTTTGATCCCCAGAAGGAGGTGCGCAGGAGGCAGCTGATCCATGATTCTCTCTCATCATTTATGCTTTTATCTCTTTCTCTCCCTTCCTCTCTGAACTCAACAATCCACTGACCTGTACACTCAGGGGAAAAAAAAGAAAAAAATCCTCAGAATCCTCAGGACCTAACTACTGGGACCTCAGCCTCCAGTGAACCAGAGCAGAGAGGCCATCTGCACACCAGACAGGAGCAGCTGGGGGACAATCCCACCGCTGGTCACTAGAGGGCGGCAGAAACCAGCCGGCCCCGACTCCAGCTGCATCTCAGCCAAGCTTGTGGGCTCCCACCCCTGCTTCCCTGGAGGGATCCTGAAGAGCACCTGGCTAACCTTGGTCTCCAAGGCAACCGCTGGGAGAGCAGACCCCAGGGTGAGCTTGGGGCATGCGCAGAGGGGCAGCCGGCTGCCAGGGAAGGCAGGGTGCATGGTGGGAAATTCAGTTCCAGCCCTCCCATAAATTAACCTCTCCAGATTCAGCAACCCTGGAAGCGGTCCACACTCACCTCATGGATACCGAAGTGAGCATACGAATCAAAGTAGTAATCTTTGGACGTCATGTCCTCGGCGTTGGGCTTCTCGCTGCATTCTGCTTGGCCACAGGAGACCTGGGAGAAGGGAGGAGAGGGCCATGGGTCAAATCTGGGGCTCCCCAAAGCCTCTTAAGCCTCCAGGTCCCTAGTTCTCCCTGGAATAAATGCCCCCAAAATCATACCATGGCAACCCTACAGCTCCCATCTAACACCTTGCTTCCCCAGAACCCACAAGCCCCATCTTCCTATTACAGGATGCCCCGCCCCCAGGGAATCCCCCCCAATACCTCAGCCATGCCTACCATCTCTCCAGTCTCTCTGCCCCTGTCTCTAGCTCAGCCCACAGCTGGGAGGGGAGGGGAAGGCAGAACTGGAGCAGACACAGGGAAGGGCAAAGGGGAGCTGGAAACAGAGTTAAGGAAGCAGCCACGGTATTGGGGAAGGCGAGGTGGGGGCCACAAACCTGGAGGGAGTGTGTACTAAATGTTCGGGGCAAAGGGGTAAGCTGGTTTGAAGCAAAAGGGGTCATGGTTAGACCACGAGAAAGGGCCTGAGGTGTGGCAAGGTATCTTAATATGGGGAGGGGTCTCACAAAAGGATATTTACTTCTTCAAGAGGCGGCTGGAGGCTCATCCCATTAGCCAAGGTGGCTACAAAATTCTAGGAGAGAGTACAGGAGAGAGGGTTAGCTACGGGAGTGGCTAGGGGCGGGGCGGGCCAGGCCAGGGGACCTGGCTGTTCGAGGGGAGTGTTTCCTGCAATTTTCCTTTTCCTTGGTGGGGAGTGCTGGCAGAGAGAGCAAGTAATGAGGCAGGGTTGTTTCAAAAAGGGCTGGGACAAGCCGGGGGAGGAGAGAGGGATTCTGTCTCAGCTGTGGCTGGAGAGATGGTGGACTGATCCCAAGCTGCCCCTCTCTGGCCAGGCATCTGACCATGCACACCTCCCCCACCCAGACCAGAGGAACTGGAACCCACTGGGCACATAGGCACTGCCAGCTGTTCCTCCCCTCCATCACCTAATCCCCCAGATTAGGTGACACTTTCTGACCCTGCACACCCACACACATACCCCGATTCAGTTCCCTGGCTCTGCTACACACACACACACACACACACACACACAGCTGGGGAGTTGGCTGGCAGAGTGTACCCTCTGGGCACCTGCCACTTCTGGAAACCAGTCTCTTTTATGAGAGGATTCCAGGATGGAGATGTGACACCCCCACCAGAGCTGGCACCCAGACCCCCTAGCTCCTGCCTCGAGCTCAGGAAGCCCCAAATAAAACCAGTTGGAGCCAATCTCCCTGCTTATTACCCTCTACCTAAGAAGATTGATCCCCCTGGAAGAGGCTGGACTCTGGACCCTCCAGCCCACCTCCTCCCACTCAGACACACATCGCAGGCCTGGAAGCCCCCAAACGTGGGGCCCAGTCCTGAGGCAACGGGGGGAGTATTTCCTCCACCATTCAGGCCCTGGTCCAGGAGAGCCGAGGGGGATGGGCGTCATTGGAGTGACCCTGGGGAACTGCCCTCCCAGTCCAGAGTGCCACCAGGCAAGGGGTGAAAATCCGGCGGCCCCCATCGGATGACAGAGGTGACCAGGCTCCGAGAGCGTCGTGACCCGCAGGGCTCCAAGCCCCACCCCCATTCTCGCAAGCCAGTGAGGATGCCTACAAAGGGCGGCTGGCGAGGGGATTCCCCACCCAGCCCATTTCTCAATATCGCTCACATCACAGCCAGACAAGCCCCCAGTAGCTTGAAGCCAGCCCAGCGCCGGAACCAACCCCACATGGCTGCCCAAGAACCCACATTTTGGGAAACCATTTCAAGGCATCCACGCTCAGGACCCTCCAACAAGGATTCCGGAAGGGGGAGCACACCTCCCGCCTTCACGAACGCCCAGAGGAGAGAAATGGGGGTAGAGGGTTTCCATCACAGCCCCTTCCCAGCAGACCCCTCCCCTCGCCCCGCAGGGCTCCAGTGGGGAGGTGGGCTTTGAGACACGCCCCATGAAAAAGATGGCCCTCCCACACACCCAGAAATGGCCACAAGGGGGTGCCTGGCGCCTTATCGGGAAAGATCTTCAGCTGGAGGCCCCACCACCACCACCGAGAGAGGTCACAGGGGCATTCCCCATCCCCCCAGCTCCCCAAGCCCCGGGAGGATAATCCAGGGACAGGAAACGGGGGAGGGGGGGTTCGGAGAAAACCAAGTCTTTGTCTTCCTCCAATCCTAACCCCAAAAGTGCACAAAACCTGGACCGATGCCTAAGTAAATGCCCCAGTCCTGGGCAGGGGGGTGTAGGGGTCCCATACACTGCCCCTTCCAAGAGACGGCTCTATGGGAGGCCCTCAAATAAGTCCCACTCGGAGAGGTACATCGCGAACGCCGCGAAGAGATGGGGGCCTCCGGAAGGGTGAATGCCTCCTCCAGCCCCCCCCCTCCAGGCGCCCCTCCCCCGGCCGGGGGCGGGGCCTTTGTCCCGCACGTGGAGCCCGCCGGGCCACCGGGCGCGGCACACCCCCTCCCCACCCACCGTGCCGCGGCCACGTGGGGGCCAGGCCGGAAGCGCCCCCAGCCCTCCTCCACGTGGGAGGGGGCACGAGGCCGGGGTCTGGGCGGGATACCGCAGGCCCCCGAAAGCTAGGGAACCCGCACTGAGACGGTGGCCCCGACCCGGAGCATGCGGACTCCCCTCCGTACGGCTGGAGGCCTTTACTCAAATCTGCCGACTCACAGCCCCTTCTCCGAGCCATAAAACACCGACCCCCAAACCGACTCCCGCCCCCGGCGGCGTTCCAGGCGCTCACCTCCATGATGCAGTTCGCGGTCTCGGCTGCCGCCATATTCACCCGCTCCTGCTCCTCGAGCTGCCGAGACCCCCCCCCTTCTCCGCACTCTCCCGAGACCGCCTTATACCGGAGAGTCTGGGCCCGCCCACCGCGACCCCGCCAGAAGATCTCATTGGCGGTAGAGGCGGTCCGTCTGGGAATACCGCTTACCAATTGGACAAAGATGCCCATCAAAGTTCAGGGACGCGCCCAGTCTGGCGTGAAAGTCCCGCCCATTTAAGTCGACAGGGATGGGAAAGATATCTTGTCTATCACAAGAACGACGACTGATGATTGGGCGAAGTCAGCCGGGAGTTCCCGCCCCTTTCCCCAGCACCAACTCAAAGCTTCCCGACGGGCCCCGCGCTAGCGGACATTTTGAAATAGATCTGTCCATCACCTAAAGGGCCCGCCTCTTATCAGCTGCTATTGGTTTATCTAAAATGTGAGGTCACGAGGCCTTTGGCGAGCCCCGCCCAGCGGCCGGTCTCAAGAACCAGGCGATTGGCCCACGAGGATAGAGGGCTTTATCCTCCAGCGATTGACTCAAAAGAGCTGTCACTCATCGTTTATTCATCGATTCTCCCAGCCCCAAGGGAGCCTAAGAAAAACAAGGAAGATTTTGCCCATTTACGTGAGGGGGAAAAAACGGAAGCCATTAGAGACCCAAAGAGAGGGAGGGCTTGTCCAGGGTCTCGAACCAAGTCGGGAAGGACTCAGGCATCAATGCATTTAAACTCCAGCCCCTCTATTTCACTGTTCCAAGTTTTCTAAACCCAGCAACTTCACTCAAACCGTTTGGCCTTTGCCAATTCCTTCCCCCTGCAAGGAACACCCACCTCCCTTTGTCAATCAACTCCTACACTTCAATCAGGGCACAGCTCAGACATCACCTCCTCCAGGGAGCTTTCCTGGATCTGCAGAAAAAGTTACTAGTTGAATGAAGATGAATGCAACTTGAACCATCACCCTGGAAAGTTCCTTCATAACCCTTTCTAGGTGATACCTTACCCACCCAACCCCTGAAGCAATCACTTTATTTTATTTTCTGTCACTATAGTGTAGCTTTTCCTTTGCTAAAGTTTCCTATATTCCTGTATTATGCAGTATGTGCTGTCTTGTGTGTCTTCATTTAATCATCATAATGCATGTTTTATTCACCCATGTTGTTGCACCTAAAAGCTGTGCAATTCTTTTTATGGCTCAGGAATATTACATTGTATTGATGAATTGTTAGGACAAGGGTCTTCAGGCGTGGGAAATTCTCAATATTATTACTGTTATTCTTGCTGAATGTTAAAATGTAGCATAGTGTTTCCTGGCTGCAGCTGCAAACAGGATTACTGAACAAAAACTCAACTGGTAAGTGTAGCCAACTGCAAAGAAGAAATCAACATGTAATTGACCAAATAGTTATGAGCTATATGGCTAAGCTCCCTTAGGGGGCAGAGTATTGGATATGAATCCTGTCTCCTTGACTTGCTTGTAAGTAAAACTACTCTGCAACAACTGTTTCATTTTTTCAGTAGAACACCCCAAGCAGTGAACCCCTTGAGTTCAGTAACAGTATCACAGTTTATTTATTTTCCTGTTGACAGACATCTGAATACTGTCCAGGTTGGGGCTATTGTGAATCAAGTGGCTGGGAACATTCATGTACAAGCCTTTCTGTAAAGGGACACTTTGTTACTTATCTTGGGTCAGCGGGGAGCAGCCGACAGAGCCGCATGCAGGTTGTATGCTTTATGCTTCACTTCATAAGGACTGCCAAAAGGGCTACCATTTTGCATTTCCATCAGTGATGCTTGAAGAGTTGCAGCTGCCCCAGGTCCCGGCCAGCGCCTGATAGGATCCATCTTTCATTTCCACCAGGCCGGTGGGTGCACAGTGGTATCCTGTCATTGCTGTTATTTGTATTGCTCTGACCACTGTTGCTGAGCTTCATGTACTTACTGTCCATTCGTATATCTTCTTTTATCAAGTGTCTGCTCACGTCCATTTTTTTAGTGTGTTCTCTTTTTTGGAAATACATCTTTTATTTTAAAAATTTAAATATACTTCTTTATTGATTTCCGAGAGGAAGGAAGAGGGAGAGAGAGATAGAAACATCAATGATGAGAGAATCATTGATTAGCTGCCTCCTGCATGCACCCTACTGGGGATCGAGCCCACAACCCAGGCATGTGCCCTTGGCCTGAATCAAACCTAGGACCTTTTAGTTCGCAGGACCTAGGACCTCTATCCACTGAGCCAAACCGGTTAGGGCTATTTTTTAAATTTTTATTAATTTCGGAGAGGAAGTGAGAGGGAGAGACAGAAACATCAATGATAAGAATCATCAATCTGCCCCTTGCCTACTGTGTGCCCCCTATGGGGGATCAAGCCCACAAGCTGGACATGCGCCTGGACCAAGAATTGAACTTCAACCACTGAACCACTGAGCTATGCTGGCTGGGCAGAGATTTTAAATTTTGATTAAGTCCAAGTAATCCATTGGAGCCCACATTTGGATCCTACACTGAATGCTATATGGGTCTTAAGTCAGTTTTTTGTTTTTGTTTTTAATCTTCACCCAAAGATATGTTTCCACTGGTTTTGAGAGAAACTAGTTGCCTCCCTCATGTATCCTGACCAGGAACTGAGCCCAAAACCTAGGTATGTGCCCTGACTGGGAATCGAACCCACAACCCTTTGATGCACATGGGATGATACACCAACAGAGCCACCCAGCCGAGGCCTAAGTCAGTGTTTTCCTCCCAAGTATTGTATTTTGACCTGGTCATCTTTTTCCCTCTGGGCTGCTATCAAAACCAAAAAATTGTAACTACTCTGTGCTGCTACCAAGAACAAAAAATTGTAACGAACTATACAAGGTAAGGAGTAACCTAATGTCGTTGAAAAAAGGATGGTGCAGGAGTTCAGGGGCAAAATCTCAGGCTGGAGTCAGAAATGGGGAAGTTGCCAGCATTAAATTCTGCAGTTTCCAAGAAGGCAGCCCCTGGTCACATGGGCCAGGTGAGCAATGGACTGTGGCAAGTCTAACTGAGATGCACTGGGTGGACTAGGACAACACACCGACCTGGCCAGGAAGCTCAGGTGCTGGGCATCGTCCATGCGATGAAGGGTTGCTGGTTCGATTCCTGGTCAGGGCACATACCTGGGTTGTGGGTTAAAATCAATATCTATCTATCTATCTATAGATAGATATAGATATAGATAGATATAGATAGATTGATTTCAGAGAGAAAGGGAGAGGGAGAGTTAGAAGCATCAATGATTAGAGAGACTTATTGATCGGCTGCCTCCTGCACGCCCCAAAATGAGGATTGAGCCTGCAACCAGGGCATGTGCCCCTGACTGGAATCAAACCGGGGAACCTTGAGTCCACAGGCCAAGGCTCCATCCACTGAGCCAAAGCAGTCAGGGTGGATTGTGGGTTTGATCCTGGATCAAGGAGTGTACTTAAAGCAACCGATCAGTGTTTGTATCTCATATGGATGTTTATATATATATATATATATATATATATATATATATATCCCTTCCTCACTCTAAGCATGTCCTGGGGCAAGGAACAAAAAATACTAATAGCCTGACTGGAGTGGCTCAGTGGTTTAGTGTTGACCTATGAACTAGGAGGCCACAGTTCAATTCCTGGTCAGGGCACATGCCCAGTTTGAGGCTTGCAGGAGGCAGCCAATCAATGATTCCCTCTCATCATTGATGTTTCTGTTTCTCCTTTCTTCTCTGAAAGCAATAAAAAATATATTTAGAATAATAATAAGCTCTAACCGGTTTGGCTCAGTGGATAGAGCGTCGGCCTGCGGACTGAAAGGTCCCAGGTTCGATTCCGGTCAAGGGCATGTACCTTGGTTGCGGGCACATCCCCAATGTGGGGTGTGCAGGACGCAGCTGATCGATGTTTCTCTCTCATCGATGTTTCTGATTTTCTATCCCTCTCCCTTCCTCTCTGCAAAAAATGAATAAAATACCCTAGCTGGTTTGGCTCAGTGGATAGAGTGTCGGCCTGCGGACTGAAAGGTCCCAGGTTTGACTCCAGCCAAGGGCACATGCTAGGGTTGCAGGCTCGATCCCCAGTAGGGGGAGTGCAGGAGGCAGCAGATCAGTGATTCTCTGTCATCATTGATGTTTCTCTCTCTCTCTCACTCTCCCTTCCTCTCTGAAATCAATAAAGAAATATATATATTTTAAAGATCAATAAAACATATTTTTTAAAAAAAGTGGCAAGGGCTGTGTGCTTTCTGTTCAGACGACTTACTTACTTAATACAGATTGAGAATTCCCTCACATTGATCTCCCAGCCACGAGCCCGGAGCTCAGGCCTGAACGCAGCCTGGAACCTAGGCACGCTCTCCCGCCCGCTCCGAGGGAACCTGGACAGCAGCTCTGTGCTGTGCTCTGGGCAGCGAGGGAGGGTCCCTGTTATTTACTTATAATTCATATTATTTTATTTCAGAGAAAAAGAGAGACGGAAATACCAAGGAGAGATAATCATTAATCGGCTGTCCTCCTGTGTGCCCCACATTGGGGACTGAGTCTGCAACCCAGGCACATGCCCTTGCCCAGAACTGTGCCTGGGACCCTTGAGTCGGCAGGCCGACGCTCTTTCCACTGAGCCAGACCGGCTGGGGTGAGAGGGTTCCTTTTAAACAGCAAAATCACCACAGAAAGCACAAATGTGCAAAAAACAAAACGGGCCGCTAAACAGATGGTGGGCACACGTGTGGACAGGACAGTCTGAGGGCTGAAACCTGGTGACACAGGGCCGCGTGTCCAGTCTTGGTGAGAAGGTGCCCAGCGGGCGAGCCGGGCGTTGGCAGCTCTGCCCACACTCGTGCCCACAACCATGAGCATTACTCTGAGGATTACAGAGAAAGGTTAGTGCACAGGCGAACTCGCAACCACAGAACGTGCACATAACAAGGATCGACAGTGGCTGGCTGTGCATCTCATTGTACGTTTACGAAAGAGGTGACACCCTGAAAAGGTGACAAACCCCTCGTCTCCAGGGAGATGAGGAGGAACCAGCACAAAAGGCATAGAAGGTGACAACGGGAAGAAGGCGGTGTTCGGTGCCCGGGAAGGAAGAGCATAGCTTTCTTCTGGAACTAGCTGGAAGGCTCCATGAGCACCGCGCAGGGGCAGCTGGGATAAATGAAGCAGGCATCCCATCATGCTGTGCACTCAGCTGGCAGGTACCAAGTGCTCCGTATAAACATTTCTAGAATGAATGAATCGCTCTTGCCTCAATGTATAAACCAGAGAGATCTCGGAACCAAATCTCCCCTACTTAGAACTTGAGTTCTCGAGTGAAAGAACAAGTGATTAAACATTTGAACAAGTTTTTAATAAGAAAAAAATTTGAACAATTTTTTTTTTTTTGGCAAAAGCAGGGTGGGCAGCCACCACTCACAGCCCTGAGCAGAACAGGAAACCAGCCCTGGCGCCTGAAGTCAAATCCTGTAACAGCTGCGGAGGAAGATCTAGTCCAGGGGCAAGTTCAAGTCCACGGGGGAAGTGGCCAGGATGCCTTCCTGCAGGGAAAAGTGAAAAGCCTTGTGAGTGGAGGCTCCCAGTGAGAGTGGAGGCAGGGGGGCTGGGAACCGGAATGAGGAGGGGACAGAGACCAGAGAGGGAGAGAGACCCATGGGTGGGGGGACAGAGACCCTGGGTGGGGGGACAGAGACCCTGGGTGGGGGGACAGAGACCTGGAGAGGATCAGACACGGGGGGGGGGGGGGGGGGGGGGGGGGGGGAGGGGCAGTCCTAGTGAGGAAAAGGAAGACAGAGCCCACATGGTGGGCGGAGCACTGCTGGAGGTGGGCGGAGACAGGGCTGCAGGGAGAGGCAGAAGGGCTAGGGTTTTAAAGATCAAAAGCCCTGGCTTTGTGTGCACGTGCTGGTCCTGGTCCCTGCATGAGGAACTTTCCCTCCCGGGCTCCGTAAGAGCCGGATAAGAACCGAATCCCAGAAGGCTGTTGTGAGGCTTAAACGGGATCATCCGACTGCAATCCTTGGCAAGCACCTGGCCAAGCTTTCTGTTCACTCCTTAAGTCAAAACGATTTTACAAACCAGCAAGCGTCCGGGCTGAGCGCCAGACGCCCGTCCCCTGGGCCCTCACCGCCTGCTCTGAGGTCGGAGGGCATCTCTCGCTTAGCTGGACCACCTCCACCCGTCCCTGACTCCTCCCACTCCTCCCCTGCCCTCCACAATGCTGGGCCCCATCGCAGCGAACAGCCAGCAGTTGTCCAGGTCAGTGTCCTTGACCTTCTGCCTGCCGCTCAGTCCCATCCACTCCATCAGCAAAATATGTAATCTCTATCTCCAAATAACTCCAGAATCCCTGCGATTCCCACACTGTTCTGGGAATCTCCCCCTGGACCAGTTCACCAACTCCCTCCAACCCTGCTTCTGCCTTCTCCCCATACAGTTCCCCACGCCATCACCAGAGGGCGGGTGTTAACACGTAAGCACCCTCTTGTCCTTGGCCAGAGCCCTCCAGGAATTCTGGGCTCACTCAGTCAAACCTCCAGTCCTCCCGAACAACCTGGCCACCCCTACCTGCTCTCAGCTCTGGCCCTGAGGCCTGGCTCCCCCGGCTCAGCCCTCCAGCCCCTCCTCTCTGCTCCTCAAACACACCAGCCAGCTCCTGACATTCTGAGATCCTGGCCTGCAGCCTGCTCTGACCTCATCCCCACAGCAGCAAGCAACCCAAGGGGTGGCCAGGGGCAGGGGCAACCGAGTGCTCAGGGAGGGGGCCCAGGTCAGTAGCCACTCCAGCTCTGAGCCTGGATTGGACTGAGAGGAGGGAGCAGGGAAGACTTCCTAGGGGTTTCCGAAGCCGAGGTGTCAGGGGCAGTGAGGACAACCAACGGTTCCTGCCGTGTTAGAAGGTGCAGTGCGCCATGGAAGGAAGTGAAGCAGCCAAGGAGGGGGAGTAAGCGGGAGGGAGCGGAGGAGGCTGCAGATTTAAATGGGACCAAGAAAGGCCTCCGAGGGTCATAGCCGAGCAGAGGAAGGGAGGCAGGGGGCTACCAGACAAGGTGATCACACAAACAAATGCCATGGAGTGCCAAGCCCTTAGCGGATGAGCCCATGTAATCGTCACAATGTCCCACTGATGCCCGGTGCCAGGGCAGGGCAGGTGCTCAATGAGATTGGAGGGGGGACAGGTGAATGAGGGGCTGGGGGGACACCGGCGATGTCTCAAAGGAAACCCAAGAAGCCCCCTCCCCCCAATCACATTGAGGTAAAGGGAGGTCCACAGAGGCGTGGGTTGCTCACCCAGCCCCCCTGGGCCTGGATCCAGGGCGTGAAGCTGTGCACGTGCTCCACGCTGAGTCCAGCCAGGGTGCCCCCCAACCAGGCCACGCGCCGGCTCAGCTCCATGGCCAGGGCCAGGCGGGCCAGGGGCTCCGGGGAAGGCGGCGGGGGCCCGGGGCACCGCAAGGAGGGGCGTGTGCGGTGGGGGCAGGGGCTGCCCTCCCGGCTGGAGAACAGCTCCACCAGGCGGGAGAAGGAGCCAGCAGAGAGGCGGGCCAGCTTGTGGCGCAGGGCTGGGTCCGAGGCCAGCTGTGGGGCGGACAGGGGGAGAGGCAGGGTCAGCCCTTGGGGCCAGCCAATAGGAGGCTGGGGGCGTGGGGGTGGCTTTCTGGTGTAAGGGGCTTCTGGATACTAAAGCTCTAAGCCATGCCCCAATCCACCACATCAGCTAATCATAATCCAGGTTTCTGCCAACCTACTCATAGGAAGGTGGCTTAGAACCCAAGAAGCTAAGCCACGCCCCTTCCCACACCCCCACAGCTAATGAGGACCAATCCCCACTTTAACTGCGCCCTAGAGTGCTAATCTTCTAGCCCTCAATTTACAATTAATAGGCCAATCATATTTCAGGACACAAACGACACCTCCTCTGGCAGTCCATTCCCCACCCCCCACATCCTAAGCCACACCCCTATATAGTCACTCAGGATTTCAGATTTTATGTCTTCTCAAACCACATCCCACTCCCACCACCAGGTATTCCTTTACTCCCTCAACCAGTTGAAATCTCTTCCCTAGACCATGTTTCTGATGGCCACACCCCTTCCTTTAGGCCACGCCCCTCTAACAAGCAATGCCAGCCTGGAATTTAGGGCACTGCCCTGGCCGTACCTCTGTCCTTCATGAAAGCCTTGTCCTCCGCTCTCCCAACCGGCCACCCAATGAGAATGCAGATCCAATACCCCACTGCCCAATCACGAAGCAATTCTTATCCTAGCTATGACCCCAGTGCCCAATCACGAAGCAGTGCCCATCCTAGCTATGACCCAGTGCCCAATCATGAAGCGATTCCGATCCCAGCTAAGGGATGGACTCCGCCCATCACCTTCTGGTTGATGACTTCTGCCTCCTCCTCCAGCAAGGCCACCAGCCTCCGCAGCAGGGCTTCTTTTTCGGTGGGCGGGGCACCCTGTACCTCTGCGGGGACAGAAGAGAATTCGGGTGGGGGCATAAACCTGGCCACCCTTCCACTCTGTCTTTCTGCAGGGCCCCTGTGCCCTTACCTGGGCTAGGGGGGGATCTCAGCTGCTCTTGGACCAGCTGTTCCAGCCGCTGGGCCACGAGGGCATAGAAGTCTGGAGACGCCGGGCCTGGGGTGAAGAGAGACAATGGTGGGTCTCCAGGAGATCAGGGAGTTACACCCCCTCTCCTCCCAGCCCCCCTGCCTGGCAGCAGTGATTTCCATTTCATAACAGGGTAAATTGTGGCTCAGTGAGCAAACTTGGCGAAAGACCCTTGTACTCTCCACTTTGTGGTGTCCCCCAAAATGGATGTAGAGTGCTAAGAGCTGAACTGGGCCTTGAAGATTATCCCATCCAAGGAAGGCAAACACATGACACTCCCGCGCTTCCCACTCTGTCCCTTGTCCATTTCAGGCATCATCAGCTGACCGCGGAACTCTCTCTCTCTAGCTTGAAAATCCTTTGCAAGCTAGCATGCCCTGTAGCCATTGCTAGTCTATCCAATCTCACAAGAGAGGAAAGCTGTTGGTCACTCCTGATCAAGTCCAATGACTCCTCCTCCCCATTCCTACATTGCTCCTGGATAAACACAGGAACAGGGAAGAAAAGGGTTTTCCAAGTGGTGCAATCAAATAGATAAGGAGTTGTGATGGAAAACTGAGGGTAGGTGCTAGAGACACCACACCACTCCCCATATACCCTTAGCTGAGTGATCTTGAACTAACTCCTTATCCCGTCGATGTTTTAAGAATCAAAGTTCCCAGCCCGACCAGCCTGCCTCAGGGGTTGAGCACCGCTCTATGAACCAGGAGGTCACAGTTCGATTCCTGGTCAGGGGACATGCCCGGTTTGCAGGCTCGATCCCTGGTGGGGGCGGGCACGATTCTCTCTCATCATTGATGTTTCTATCTCTCTCTCCCTCTCCTTTCCTCTCTGGAATCAATAGTGTGTGTGTGTGTGTGTGTGTGTGTGTGTGTGTGTGTGTGTTAGAATCAAAGCTCCTGGCTCTGCATAAGCAAGTTCATGGGTGATCTAGGAATACCTCTTACCAGGCTGTGAACCATAGCAGGGGCGAAGGGGCAGGGAGCAAGGCCGAGGGGACTCAGGGGGAACTTCTCCTCGAGAGCAAGGAAAGCATCTTCGAAGGCGGCTCAGGAAGTCTGTTGGCTCCTCCTGGGCAGGGTTCCTGAGGAAGATACCTCAGAGAGTGTCTCCAGAGCCCCCTTGTAAGCAGTCCCTTCTTCCTCCCTCTCAGGGCCTCTCCCTGCAACCCCAGGACCAAGGAATAGAGCCAGATATAAAGGACACAGACTGAGACCAGGAGCAAGAGTTAGAGACAGCCCACACCACCCACATGCAAAGGCCCCCGAGGGAGGAGAGCAACTCCTCTTACCTGGGTGGGGTTGGAATGGGGGACCCGGCAGCCTCACCCCGCTTAAGGAAGGCAGCTAGGACCCTCAGCGTGTCCTCCCGGAGCCCCAGCTCTTCCGAGCCTGCCATGGGGGGCACCTGTGAGAGAAGGGGCTGAGGGATAAACTCCAGGGTTCAGCAGAAGTAAAGGTTTGAGGCCCAAATTCCTAGTTTGTGAATGAGGAGAGGGCCAGGACTGGGGAGCCCCCAAGGCAGGAAGGGGCTGAGAGTCTGAACTTCTAGGTGCTTTAGGGGAATTGAGGTCTGGAGGTCCAGGCTCTTGAGTCTCCAGAAGGAGAGAGGAATGAAGACGAAGATTCCTTGATCCTGGCAGAGGAGGAGGCTTGGGGACCCCGATTTTTGGATCTAGGCAAAGAGGGGGCTGGGAGCCTGAACTCTTGAGTCTGAGAGAAAAGGGGATTGTGCCTTGGACCTTTGGGACCCCGAGCAAGAAGGGCACTTGAGGCTTCTTCGACTGCTGGACTCCAAGAGAGTATGCCAAGTTATTTAAACCGTTGAAGGATGAAAACTACCAATCCCAGCAGGCTTCGTGGCAAACATTCCACTGGGTCCTCAGTTAACCGGCCGCGCAGCCTGCTGGGAGGTGTAGTTCCACCGTCCAAGGCTGGCCTCTTGGGGATGCCGAAACAGGACTGGGGTTCCATCTCCTGGATCGCGGCCCTCTTCTCCTCCCTCCTCACCGTAGCCCTCACTAACGCCCCACTTACCTGGCCCCAGGCCGGGGCCCCGGGCCCGCCGCCTCCTTCACTGAACTTGTTACACTTCTGAGTTCAACTTTCCCGCGCCTGCGCACTGGGCCGTGACGTAGAGGGGGCGGAGCGCCGGTGCCCGCCTAATTTGCATACGACGTTCCCAGCATGCCGGTGGCCGGAAGGCCAAAAAGGGGCACGGGGAAGAGGGAGGTCCCGTCCTCGGGTGCCGCCTCTTTGGGGCTGGTTGCCCAAATAATGAGAAAGTCGTTTTTATTTCAAGAAATCTGCAGAAAACAAAGCTCCGCAGCCCTAAAACTCAGCTGACGGTAAGGAAGGGGGGTGCAGCTCCGTGTTTCAAGCGCTCTCGGACCCAAAGCTAGGCCGTGGCCCTAGCACCCTGCGCGCCCCGGGCGCCCCGCCCCATCCCTTTAGGTAGGTAAAGCGGAAGAGCTGGGGAGTCGGTGGTGTCCGGGAGTGAGGAACGGAAGAAAGTAGGAGTCTGACAGGATATGGAGGGGGGCTGTGTACCCTGGAGAAAGTGAAGCAAGGAGCGGGGAAAGTGAAGCAGTGGCAGGTGCAAAAAAATAAACACAGACATAGTAGCGGGGAGGGAGTCCACTCTGGAAAGTGGGGAGCGTGCCCTGGACGAGGGAGGCTTTCTATGGGGGATTGTGGACGGAGGTCACGGTGGAAACGGGAACTGTGGGAGGGGGTTTACACTGGGGTAAGTGCGGGAAGGAGAAGTCTACAGAAAAGTAGCGTCTGCTGTTAGGCTCCACCTTGGAAGTGGGGGTACCCGCATTGGGTGATGGGGCGGGAGGGCGGGATTTGCAGTGGAATAGGGAAAGGTCTCCGCTGGCGGAATTGGTGGGGTAGTGGGGTCTGCACACAAGATGATGGGGGAAACGAGGGGACCCTAAAATGGATTTGGGAGGGAGTCCTCGCTAAATTGGGGGGTGTCGCTGGAGGATTTGAGGAGGTGAGGTCTGTTTGTTTGAGGGACCTGCGCCGTGGCCCGTGAGAGGATGGTCCGGATGGGCCTGTGAGGCCGCCTTTGCCCACAGCCTGCACATTGTCAGCAGGCCGGACATGGGATCCCAAAAGCCCCGGATCCTGCCTTGGCTGGTGTCGCAGCTGGACGAGGGGCATCTGGAGGGCGTGGCTTGGCTGGACCAGAGTCGCAGGCGCTTCCGCATTCCCTGGAAGCATGGTTTGCGGCAGGATGCCCAGCAGGAGGACTTTGGCATCTTCCAGGTGTGTGGGCGCTGAGACTCAGGAAACCCCAAGGTGGCGGTGCTGTCCGGTACCGTGGACTCTGAGGGGTGGAGTTAGAATGCCATGTGGAGGGCTTACATGGTAGATAGGTGTGGCCCAGGTTCCAGGAATAGAACTAGGAAAGTGGTTAGACCACGAAGGAAATGCATCCTGGGAATTCAGGGCTCACTGGGAATGGGGTCTTGGGTGTAGAATTCTGGGGGCAGGTCTTGGAACAGGAGACCAGACTGGGCTGAAGCTGAGGGGTACTTACCACCAAATTAGAATACACCAGTGGGAGTAAACCGAGATAGAGTGGGAGGGTGCGGGGTTATTACAGAGGGTGCTCTAGGGCAGGTGAATCGCAGAGTTAGACACCTTGTAGGACCTGGAAGGTCGGCTTAGAAAGCACAGGTTTTTGAAAGGTGGAGGCAGGGGGACTTAGGGCACGGAGAATCTGAGAATTTGGGAATAGAACCTTGTCGCGTTAGAAATGTGCCCGGAGGTCGGTGCTAGGATGAGAGGGGACAGGGTGGGGTCTGAATCACCCTCTCCTCTATCCTGGTACCATTGGTTCCCCAGGCCTGGGCAGAGGCCAGTGGTGCCTACATTCCTGGGAGAGATCAGCCTGACCTGCCAACCTGGAAGAGGAATTTCAGGTCTGCCCTGAACAGGAAGGAGGTGTTGCGTTTAGCTGAGGACCGGAGCAAGGACCCCCACGACCCACACAAGATCTACGAGTTTGTGAACACAGGTGTGCTGGAAGCAGAAGTTTTCAGGGAGGAATGGGATTTTAAGAGTCCCTGGCACCCCTTTTACACTCAGCACCCCTCTCACCAGCAGTTGGGGACTTTCCTGAGCAGGAGGCCTCTCCAGACAGCGATGGCAGAGTCAATACCTCCGACAGCCAGGTAATAATGTGCCCAGCCCTCCTGCCCCCGTCTCTGTCCCAGCACCTCTGCGTCCTGTGGACCTGTCCACGCCTCATTCTCCCCATGGACCATTGTCCGCCTCCCCCTGCCTCCCCCCCCCACTCCCCTCCCCCCGAGAGCTGACCCTGTCCCTCCTGCTCACAGCCCTCCATGGCTTCCCCCGCCTCAGCAGGAAGTCCCGTTTTCACCAGGTATTCAAGGCCCTAACACACATTCATTGCTTTCCTTGCTTTCCAGCCTCTTGGGAACTAGAAACTCCCTCCCCTTGATCTTGCTGATGTCTGTGCCAGGAAAAGTCCCCTGGGGCATGCTCCCCAGACTTCTCTGCCCGGGTCTGGCCTGCGTGGAGCCAGATCCTTGGGCTGAATTGGCTCCTCTCCCCGACCTCATAGCCCTCAGCGTATATCAGAGCTTCGTGCTCTCTGTGCCCACGGCGGTCTCCCCCCTCGATTGGAAACCCCTAGAGGGCAGAGCTCAGGGCTGTGCCCTCTCTGGGTCCCCATACTGCTGAACACAGACCTGACCCATGGGAAGTCTTCAAAAGATGCTGTGGAAATGCCTGGACCCCCCTTTTTCCCCCCCCCCTCTCTCTAGGAAGACATTCTGGACGAGTTATTGAATGGCATGGCCTTGGGCCCACTTCCAGATGAGGGGGCCTCGAGCCTGGCTGTGGCCCCTGAGTACCCCCCTCAGCTCTTGCTGAGCCCCAATGTAGACATTCCTGCTCCCTACCCAAACTCAGAGCCCCCTGAAAACCCACTGAAGCAGCTGTTGGCGCCCGAGGAAGGTGAATGCCAGCTGTGGGCTGGGAGGGGCTGGATCTGAGGTGCCGGACCCTCACATGCTCTCAATCTCTCCCTTCACATTGCTGCTGCTGCTGCCGCTCAGACTGGGAGTTCGAGGTGACCGCCTTCTACCGGGGCCGCCAAGTCTTCCAACAGACTGTCTTCTGCCCCAGGGGCCTGCGGCTGGTGGGGTCAGAAGGAGGGGACAGGACACTCCCCGGGCAGCCAATAGCCCTGCCGGACCCCGGGGCATTCCTGGCAGACAGGGTGGTAAAGGGCTACGTGAGCCGTGTGCTGAGCTGCCTGGGTGGGGGCCTTGCTCTGTGGCGGGCAGGGCAGCGGCTCTGCACCCAGAGGCTGGGCCCCTGCCACACCTACTGGGCTGTGGGTGAGGAGCTTCACCCCGACAGCGGCCGCGGGCCCGATGGCGAGGTCCCCAAGGAGGTGGAAGGAAGTGTGTTCGACCTGGGGCCGTTTGTGACAGGTGAGCGGGTCGGCCTTACTCTGCTGTGGGGAGGGGGCCCCAGGGGTTAGGAAGCCGGGGTCAGACCTTTCGGGACCCATTTATCCTAGACTGCTCGGAGCCTGGCAAGTCTGAGGACCCCCTCCCGCCCTCTGCCTGTCCAGAGCTGGGAGACGGCACGGGGCTCCCTGCACAGAAGGTGCTCAGGAACTAGCTGCCATAGTTGTCGTCATTATTACCAACTAGAGGGCCCGGGGCATGAAATTTGTACGGGGGGGGCGGGGTTCCTCTCCAATCCAGGACCTCTTGGAGGCTGTCTCTTGCAATCTGGGACGTATGGCTCATAACTGCTCACCTGCTTGCCTGATCACCCCTAATCCCTCTGCCTGCCTGCCTGAGTGCCCCTAACTGCTCCCCCGCTGGCCTAATCACCCCTAACCACTCCTGCCTTGCCCTGCACCTGGGACCCAGGATTCCCTCCTCCAGCTGGTTGTAGGCACCCAGGACCCAGGCTTTCTTCCCTCTGGGTGGCTGTAGGCACCCAGTACCTGGGCTGGCTGCAGGCGCCCTGGACCATGGGGCAAGTAGCTTGTCCCTCTCTTGGGCCGTAGGCGCAGCCGCAGCCACAGCTGCTGGCATCTGGGACCAGGGGGTGGGCAACTTGTCCCTCTCCAGGGCCGCAGCCTGGCTTGTCCCCATTCCTCTCTCCCCAGTGTTGTCTGAACAGGGAGGGCGGGAAGGTGTGATGACCATTTGCATATTAGCTCTTTATTATATAGGATTATGGTGGACAGACACAGGAGAGAAAGATCCCGTGGGGCTTTGCTAGCCAATAGCTCACTTTCTTTGCACTGTCCAATATCCTGTAGTGCCCAGCCACATTGCTATTATTTAGGTGCGCCGAGAGCATCTGAGGAAGTGAGGCTTAAACTGTATTTGCATTTTATTTCTTTACCACTTAAATAGTCCTGGTAGCTAATGGCTACATAGGGACAGAGTGGCCTTAGGGGGTTAAAAAGCAGTAACTGTCCCCTCCCGGCCTGTTTCCCCATCCTGAATGCTCAGCCTCTGGGGGAGGTGGGAGCAGATCGTCCAGCCCTACCTACCCTGATGGGTGGGAGGGAAAAGGGATGTATACGTTGTGCTGGAATTGTGGGGACTTGACACACATCAGCAGCCCCCTGGTTTTGATGGCAGAGGAATGCCAGGCTTTAGGTTAGTGGGGACGGTAGGATATTACCAGGTTTGGGGGAGGGGGCAGGTAGAGGTCTTCCCATCCCTGACTAGGTGCTTGCTCCCCAGATCTGATTGCCTTCATCGGAGGAAGCAAGCGCTCACCACGCTACACTTTCTGGTTCTGCATGGGGGAGCCATGGCCCCAGGACCAGCCGTGGACCAAGAAGCTAGTGATGGTCAAGGTGCCTGTGCCCTGGGATCCTGGAGCTGAGGGGGTGGATCTTCCAAAAGAATAGGTTGCTCCCAGAAACTACAATTCCCAGAACCCCCTGGAGAAACTAAAATTTCCAACTCTTGGCACCACCATTTTTTTTTTTTTTCTCACCAGAGGATATTTTCATTGATTTTTGGCGGCGGGGGGCGGGGGGAGAAACATCAATTGTTTGCCTCCCACACGTGCCCTGACGTGTGGGGATTGAACTTGCAGCCTTTCGGTGTATGGGATGATGCTCCTACCAACTGAGCCACACCAGACAGCCAGCCAGAGCTGCAGCCACCCTTCATTCCCTGAGACTTCTGGGTGTCCCACCTGTGGCCTTACCCCTGGAGCATGTGGGAGTTTGTGGACTATAAGTCCTGGCAGCTTGTGAGGAACTACAGCTCCCAGGAGCCCTTCTGACACAGCTGCTCAGCCCTCGCTTCTGGGAGCCCCTCTGGTCTCCATGGTTGGGACTATGGGAGCTGTAGTCCACTCAACCCTGCCCCCTACAGTAGACACTGTGGGGTGCTTCCCTTGACCATGTTTCTCCCCCACCTCCTATAGGTGGTTCCTACGTGCCTCAGGGCTCTGCTAGAGATGGCGCGGGTAGGGGGTGCCTCCTCGCTGGAGAACACCGTGGACCTGCACATTTCCAACAGCCAGCCCCTCTCTCTCACGTCGGAGCAGTACAAGGCCTATCTGCAGGACCTGGTTGAGGACATGGATTTCTAGGTCCCTGGCTGGGTCTGAACCCACCACTCATGAGTGCAGGTCCCTCACCTCCACCAATAAACTACTCGTCGCTACTGTCGTGTGTGTGTGTGGTGTTCGTCCCCAGGCCAGCCCTGACCCAAGCTGGGCAGGGCTCCTTCAGACCTCAGTTTATGATCTGCAGGCCCCCCACAACTCAGGTGCTCACTGTATGAGGGTGAGACAGTCGGGGCAGCAGACACTCATCACCTCCACACCTCTTCCCCTGGACCTGGTGAGAAGGGACAGCCATTCCCATTTCAGACTTGGAGAAGAGTAAAGGTCAGAGTAGGAACCACAAGCTGGGCCGGAGTCCAGTCTAATTTCAAAGCCACTACTCTCCGAGGAGGCCCAGGCTGCCTCCAGAATCCCCATCTCGCCTATGAACAGCCGGGGCCAAGGTCCAGCATGCAGAGTCCCTGCCTGTCGGGGGCCTTGGGTCCCTTCAGCTCCTGCTGGGTGACCTCAGGCCAGCCCTCCGTGGGGCCGGGACGGGCAGTGCTCCGGCGGCCTGGGCCCCGCCGTTCGTCGCCATGCCTGGGTCTGGGCCGCAGGCTGGGCGAGGCCAGCACTGCCTTGACGCACCATGTGGCACTCACTGTGCCTCAGTTTCCCTCTGGTCTCAGGAGGGTGGGTTCCATCACCCACCTCAAGACTGGTAGAACCCAACACAACCCAATGGGGGATGGGCGTGTCTACACTGACAAGTAGCACCTACGTGCCCCGAGCTAGGAAGATGGACCGGGGCCTGGGCCCCTGCGTGCCATCGCCACCCCGCTCCGCAGCAGCCCCTTCCATGCACCGGAGGGCTCTAAGGGCTCACCTGCCTGGGTCTCAATCCTCACAACACCCACTTCAAAGATGAGGAAACTGAGGCCCAGAGAGGGGAAGGTACTAGCCCCAAGCCACACAGCTGGTCTCCCTGAACCACCCTCAGACTTGGGCCAAACTCCTGCGTGTCCCTCCCAAACCCCTTCCCAAATTCGACTCTGAAAAAAAAAAGGGGGAGCTAAAATCACGGGTTCGAAGGTAACATTTCATGAAATCTTTAATGAAACGGGGAGGGACATGAACAGAGAGGAGAGGCGATGGGGACAGGCGTGGGACAAGGAAGATGGGCACAGGGCTGGGCAGGGGGCTCTCATCCCCACAGCAGCCCTCTCCCAATCACCCCACTGACGGGGAGGGAGGCAGTGAGGTGGAGCCATAAATACGTCCAGAATTCTGAAGAGGCAGAGGAAGGAAGCGGGGTTGGGGGTCTCAGAGAGGGGGCAGGGGCAGGCCCAGGCCGGGGCCACCCTTGTCAGGGGGCCCTGGCTCCTTGGGTGGCCGTGGGGGTCCTGGGGGGTCCCCCGGCTTGCGGCCGTGCTTGCGGAAGTAGCGGTAGCGTTGGACGTAGGCACGCACCAAGTTGCTCACCTTCACTGGGTTGATCTCCCCACTTTTGCTGTGGCAGATCTGGGGGGTGAGGGGCAGCTGCCATTACTGCCCGGGCCCCCAGACCCTCAGGCCCCCATCCACCTGGACTGCTGAGCACAGCCTGGGACTAGGATGCCAGTCGCGCCCCAATGCCCAGGCCAACGTCCCTACTTACCCGGTGCCAGAAGAACGGGCCCAGATGGGCTTGAGATCTTGCCACCCTCCTCACCTTCCAGACAGACCCACCATCCCTCAGTCTCCCCATCTGCACACACCTGTCTGCACTCATCTGTCTCTGCGTCCTGCCCTCCACCCACGTCTGTGTGTCTGTCCCCTCGGGGCCCACCTTGTGGACGGCCTTCCTCAGGATGTCCTTGTACTCCTCCTTGGTGATGTCCTTCTTCTGGTAGTACGGCTTGATGGCCAGCTTCACCTCCTCCACCGCCCGCTCCTGTGTGTGCAGCTTCTTTAGGTACTGGCGACAGTGACAGAGCGGGAGAGGGAACAGCAAGGCCAGTGAGTTCCTGCAGGACCCGGCCTGCACCCCAGCCTGCCACTCAGCCTCCCGGACCAGCAGCCACTCTTGGAGGAGTGCGTCGTGCTCAGGGGCTGCTGCACACCCCATGCTGAGGTCACCATGAACCACAGGCCTGGGCCTCTGAGTGTCACAGCATGTCCTCCAGGCTGCACCAGGACACGTGTCCCCTACCCTGACACAGTTCCCAGCCCAGAGGGAGACAGGACGTTAGCGGAGCAGCACGACTGTTCTCATCAGGCTCTATGAGACTTGCGCTAATCGCAGCAGCAAAGTGTGGCCGGGTCCGGGCGTGGGCTTCACTGCCCCGGCTGCTGAGTGGGCAGCCGGCCAAGGGCACTGGGGGCCCAGGACCGGTTAGGAGCGGAGGGGGAGGGTACGGGAGGGGAAGTGCTAGAATCCTGCTCTACCACCTGTGGCCTGGATGAGGGACCAAACCCCTTTAGAGCTCACTGGTAAAATGCAGACTTACTCATTGGAGATGGGGGGTTGGGGGGGGGGAAGATGCGAGGGGGGGCGACACATGGAGGCCATAGCAAGGAACCAATCAAGGGGAGGCGTGACTGTTCTGAGGTAGGGACAGGACAGGGAGCAGCTGAGAGACCCCAACCCCTGCCTCAACCTCAAGTGGGATCTTTGCAAAAACGGATGGATAAGACACCTCTAGCAGGAGAGCACACTGAGGCCAGAGGCAGCCGGCACAAGGGACAGGCCGCAAAATACCAACCCTGGGGAGGTCGCCTTCCTGGGCTGAGGGAAGACAGGAAGAGTGAACTGAGTTCTGGCAAGGGCAGGACACCCCAGACTTCAGGGCCAGCACCTCAGGAGAGACGATGCAAACGATGCAAACGGAACCCCTGGCCGGCCACTGCTAGGAGAGCCGCCGGCCTCCCTGCAGAGTCCTCGGGCCTCCCTAACCCACAGGAAGCGGGTTTCTAAAGAGAAGGGGGGCTGTTCCCCACAACCATCTCAGAGGTGGCAAGGGAAGACAAGAGGCAGAGGACAGACAGAGCAGCCTCACTGGCACGGAGCAAGGGGCCCGTCCGTGGCTGGTCCTCCCAGGGCCGCCCTGTCCCGGTCCTGCAGACCATGAAGCTGGAAGCACCAGTGCCCCGCAGAGCTGTGCCCTGCCCCCAGCCCCCACACCTGTCCCCACACAGCGCTTTCTATGGGGTTTACTCTGCTCCCCCTCCGGCCCTGTGCACGCAGTGCACCGAGGGACGGGCAACGCCATGACCGGCGACAGGCTGTCGGACCCGAACAAAAAGCACCCTGAAGTGACCAAAAGGATCACAGCCGAGGTCTGGGCGGAGGAGCCAGAGGGAAAGCCTGTTTGTATTTGCCCAGCGTCTGTTCCTCCTTTCTTCGTCTAGAAAAGGCTTGATTTTTGTTTGCCAACCACTTTCCCCTTACACAAAAAGACGGGGGTGGAGAGAGGGAGGGAAGGAGGGAGGGAGGCACGGAGGGATGGATATGGGCAACCATCGCCGCTCCTGCCACCCCGCTCCTCTGTGCGCAGTCCCCTGGGATCCTTCAGCACCTCACGCTTGGGCGACAAGGCCAGGGCTGGCGACGGGCCTCGGGGGTCGGACTTGTCCGGCTGGCCCATGGTGATGGTATGAGTGTAAGTTTTTATCCTTGTCTGTCTGTCTGTCTGTCTCTCTGTATATATATCTGTGCACAAGTAATTTTTTAAAAATCGCCCAGCACCCATTCATCCATTAGAGTGCCAGTTCAGATCCTTACAATTTAACAACTCCTTTCTTTTAAGTCTGCGGCCCCACCTGCCGGCAGCGCCTCTGCCACTCTCTGGCCTCCGCACCTCAGTGCCGGCTCCTGTTCTCTGCGAAACCGTCGTCCTTCCCACGCCCAGCTCACCTTATCTGTGTCCCCTCGTCCCTCGGAGCTGCTACTGCCCTCTCTCTTGTCCGCTGCGGCAGCCAGCCCGGTGGGGGTGGGCGGGGTGGAGCCGCAGCCCCCTAGGGGAAGGCTGCCGGGGAGCAGGTAGCCGGAGGGGCCAGGGGGCAGGCCCAGAGAAGTGGGTACGGGAGCTGGTGTGACCCCTAGACTGGAGGGTGGCTTTCGGTGGCTGAGGATCTGTGGAAGAGTTGGAGGATGAACAAAGGGCAGTGGAGGGAAGAGGAAACATATTCCCCTATTATGTTCACCCCGACTTCCCGACAATTCCAAGGCTAACAAGCTTGCTCCACTTCTGGCCAGTATCCTGCCCCAAGGCCTGCTGGGAGTTTAGCTCCTCTCCTAACCGAAGGCAGGGGACGAGAAAAGGGGCCGTGGGGACTCTTCCCCGGGGAGCCCACCTGGTTGGTGGCCTGGATCAGCTCCTGGGCCTTGGCTCGGCTCGCCAGGTTGGCTTCTTCCATCTTGAAGAGAAGTGCAGTCACTGCAGGAGGCGGAGAGTGAATGACAGGGAGGCCCGGGGTTGACAGGAGAGGAGACAGTGAATCTCACCTCTCCACCTACTGCCAGTCCCTCGGCCCCCCGGACAGGCCTTAAGGCCGCAGGCTCAGAACTAAGAAAAGGGGGCCTCGGCCACTGAAAAACACCCCCTCCACACTCCCAATGTTCTTGCCACTCAAGGCGTGGCAGGCCAGTCACTGACAAGGTGGTGACAGAAGCCAGAGGCTGTCTCCCCGGCCCCCATAGCCAATCCTAGCCTCTCTCACCACATCTGTGACCTAAGGAACGCTGCTCACCCCGTTCTTCCTTGTCCCCCATCATCAAGTCTATACCATCCTCGTGTAGGAGGACTCCGGGACCCGCCCCACTCCAGCTGTGCCAAGCTGGCCACCTTGCCCACCCCACCCAAACATCGAGAGGCCTCTTGGACAGACCCCGATGGGCCCCCGCCCACCTATGGCCCCCAGTCCAGGTCACCGCATACCCACCCTTTCCAAGGCATCCACTGCCTCCAAGTCTGTCCCCAGATGGTGTCATCTCTCCTGCTCCTTCCTGCCCACCCCAGTCAGCCCTGGCCCCGGCACAGGGAACACTCACAGGCCAGGACGCCACTGGTAGTGCAGTCCACGCCAGCGGGCAGGTTCCAGGGCAGGGGTGGGGGCAGCGTGGGCAGCTGAGAGGCACGGGGAGCCGGCCCGTCCTCTGCCCCTGAGTCACCGGCTGTGGATCCCGCGCTGGGGGCCGTGCTTGGGGCGGGTGCGGCCGTGCTAGTGGCCGTGGTGGTGGCAGGCTGTTGCTCTTCCTCCTCCTCTTCCTCCTCCTCCTCTTCTTCCTCCTCCTCCTCCTCCTCTGCCCCACCTCGAACCCCAGGCTCCTCAGTGGCCTCTTCAGGCAAGAAGGAGACCTCAGGCGTCTTACAGCTGCTGTCTACAGTCTGCGAGTCCGGAGTGAGGGCAGGGGCCGGAGGGGCTGCCTTGGGGGGTGGGGTGCTGGGGGCCTTGGCCGCTCGCTCTTCCCCAGACCAAGAAGTCTCCTCGGCTCCCTTGGCTCCTGCAGCCTGGCTGCAGCTGTCGGCCTTGGACTTCTTCAGCGTCACAGGGCCCCCGGGGGCCCCGCTGCTGCCCCCGCTGCGGATCTTTTTCCTGGTCTTGGATGGCTTGGTCTTTCCCTTGGTCCCCTTGGCTTTCTTGGCCCCAGCCTTGGCCTTCACCTTGGTCTTTTTGGGCTTGGTGCTGCCGGCAGCCGCTTTGGCCGCCTCAGCAGGAGCCCGCTCCTCAGGCTTGAGGAAGGGGGAGCGGCTCTCACGGTCGCGGCTGAACTTGACTCCAATGGAGCCCAGGCCGGCGGACGCAGCCTCCTTGGCGGGCGTGGTGCTGCTCACCCCCTCCCGGATCAGCACCGCCACCTTGGACTGCAGCTTCACCTTCCGGGAGGAGGAGGACGACGAGGAGGATGAGGACCCTGAGCCACTGCTGACCGGCGGCTTGGGCGGGGGCCCCGAGGAGGGTGCGGACTCCTTGGGGAGCCGGGCTTTCTTGGACGACCTGTCCCTGTCCCTCTCTCTGTCCCTCTCCCGGTCCCGATCCCCCACGTCCAGCGCCTTCCGCCGGGACCCCTTCTCCCGGGAGGAGGAAGCCGCCCCGGAGCGCCGCCGGTCCTTCTCGCCGCTCCTGCCACCTCGCTCCTCCGCGCTGAGTCCCTCCGAGTCATACAGCACCTCGCGCTTGGGCGACGAGGCGGGGGCCGGCGACGGGCCCCGGGGGTCGGCCTTGTCCGGCCGGCCCACGGTGATGGTCCGCTTGATGGCGAAGAGATCGTGGTCCGTGAGATCCTGGATGGAGGGCGGCACGGCGCCCCGGCGGCGGTCGCGCTCCGTGCCCAGGGAAGCAGAGCCGGAGGCCGGCTGGGCCAGCACCGGGCCCTTCTCACTGTCCCCCGACCGCTTCTCACCTCGGGACCGGGAACGCTTCTTCTTCTTCTTGCCGCCGCCGCCTTCCCGGTGCTTGCCCCGGTGCCGCTCGCGCCTCGAGGAAGAGGACGACGAGGTGGCCGGGGGCGGGGAGGCCGAGCGCCGCCTGCGTCGCCGCTTCTCCCGGGACCTGGAGCGGCGGCTGCCTCCGCGGCGGCGGTCGGGGCTGCGTGAGCGGCGGCGGGCGGAGCGGGACCGGGAGCGGTGGCGGGTGGAGGAGGAGGCGTGGGAGCCCGGCTTGCGGTCCCGGGAGCGGTGCTTCTTGGAGTCCCAAGGGGAGGCGGGGGCCGGCGGGGGCGGCGCGGCGGCGGCGGCGGCCTCCTTGGCCTCGCCGCTGCGCTTGCGCTCCCGGCGCGACTTCTTGCGGGCGGGCGGGCCGGCCTGCGCGTTGAGCCCCGGGGAGGGCGAGCGCTGGCGGTAGCGCTCCCGCCGCTGGGTCAGGATCTTGCGGCGGAGGTCCAGGCCGCCCCAGCGAGCATCCGTGGGAGGCTGCGCCGGTGCCGGCTCCCCCAGGTCCACCTGCAGGGCGCCCTCGCCATCCGACTCGGCGTGCAGAGACAAGAAGTCATCTCCCTCCGGGGCTCGGGAGGCGGGCGGTGGGGGTGGGGGCTGGGCCGTGGGGGCGGCCGGAGCCGCTGGCGGAGGGCGGGCGGCGCGGCTCGTCCGAAAGAGGGACAGCGCCGTCCGGGTCTCCTCCTCGGGCTGGACGATCTCGCCCTCCTCGATCTCCGAGTCCCCAGGCGGCAGCAAGGGCGGCGGCAGGGCGGCCCCGCTGGCTGTCACCACCTCCACAGAGACCTTGCCTTCCCGACAGGCCTCCGCCTCGGCCCCGACCACGAAGACTCGCCGGCGGGTGGCTCCGTCCGCCCGGGTGGAGTCCGCCTGGGGTGGTGTGGCAGGGGGTACAGTTGACTGTGGGGGCTGGGGGTCCTGTTGGGGGCTCTCATCACCTGGGAAGTCCTGGCTCAGGCTGTTGTCATCATAGATGCCCGCCAGGGTCTCAGAGATGCGGCTGATGCTCTGGGACAGGCCTTCCTCCTCCTCTTCCTCCTCTTCCTCCTCCTCCTCTTCCTCTTCCTCAGGTGAGGGGGTCCCAGCGGATGAGCTGGGGTTGGAGCCAGTAGGCTCAAAGGGATCGTACTTCTGCTCTGGCGCAGGTGGCGGGGAATAGGCCTCATCGGTGGGGTGGAAGGGGTCATAGATGTCAAACCGAGGGGCAGGCTGGGCTGGGGGGGCCGGGGGTGGCGGTGGGGGAGGGGGGGAAGGGGAAGAGGATGAGGGGGAAGGGGAAGGTGAGGAGGATGCAGAGGAGGGGGCAGGAGGTGGGGCAGGGCCCCCGTCCCCAGTGCCCAAGGTGAGGAGCTGGCGGGCACGGGAGAGTTGAGAAGAATGAGACTGAGAAACTGCAAAGGAACAGGGGAGACAGAGCTGTGGTCAGGTGCAGTCTTGCCTCCATGACCCCCCCAGGGAGGGGCTGCAGGCGGCCAGCAGCCATCCATGCCCTCGCCTGCACTCGTCACTCCTGGCACCTACAGGTACTGCCCCAGCGCTGCGCATGTGTCAGCTCACAGGATATCCTGACAGCTCCGCACCAGATTCTGTGAATGAGGGTCCCAGGGGGGAACTGAGGCACCGAGAGCCACGGTAGCTTCCCCAGGTGCACACAGTGGGGAGGAGTCAGGGTGCAAACTTGGTCAACGTGCTCCCCCAGCCTCACTCCCTCCTGAGACAGCCACTGGGCACAGCCCAAGGCCACCTTGACCACAGAGGGCAGGCGTGTCACGGCACAGGGTGCGGGCTTGAGCGGCAGAGCTGGATTCAAACCTCAGACCGCCCGCAGGGCCAGGCTCGGGCCTGCTGAGCAGCTGCCTCTGCTGGGAGGTTACACTAATTTGTAGAGAGAATGGGAGCTTGACAAGGTGAAGCTCCCCCTGCGGAGCCAGGAAGGGGCGGAGCTGGGGAACCCTGGCCACCTGCGTCTCCAGTCCAGATCCTTCGCTGTGCAATGACTCCCTCAAGGGGCTACATTTGCTCAGGACATAGAAGCAACACTCACCGGGGACAGGATGACCCTCCTGCTTTCCTGAGCCACCTGGTCCACACTCCTGAAACCCTGCCTCTAGGCACAAGCCTCAGGGCCACAGCCCTGCACCAGGACTTAGACACACATCCCGTCCACGGGACCCTGTCAGCCACATGTACCCGCAAGCACCTGCTGTGGCAGGGACACGGGCACGTCACGTGGGCGGCGCCCGGGAGGCACAGGGCTGAGGGCAGCTCCGGAGCACCTCCCGATCTGGATCCCAGGCGCCAGCCCTCCCTCATGACCTGACCCCGGGCAAGTCACTCAGCCTCTGTCTGTCTCAGTTTCCTCATCTATAAAGCAGGGTTACTGCATTCATTCAATACTTCTACCCTTCACCTATTTGTGCCAGGTGCCGATCGGGGTACGAGGAACAGAATGAAGAACAAAATAGACAAAAACCCTGCCTCTGAGGAGCTCACATTCAAGTGGGGAGAGAAATATCAACATGCCAAGCGTCGAGTCTGCCAGCTGCTGAGGGCTCTGGAGCCAAATAAAGCAGGGGCCCTGGCCGGTGCGGCTCAGTGGACAGAGCGTCGGCCTGCAGACTGAAGGGTCTCAGGTTCAGTTCCCCTCAAGAACACATGTCCAGGTTGCGGGAGGCAGCCAATCAACGATTCTCTCTCATCATTGAGGTTTCTATTTTTCCCTCTCCCTCCCTCTCTGAAATCGATAAAAATATACTTAAAAAAAAGAAAGAAAGAGAGAAAAGAAAGCAGGGATGATGATGATGGGAGCGTCCAGACCCCCAGATTTGAGAAGACCGCGTGAGCAGCTGCACAGAACCAAACTGCCTGGCACTGCGAGGACTCGGTGAGCGCGAGCGCTGTGACCCTGGTTACGGTCACCGCAGCCTGAAGCGTAAAACAATCTGTGGGCCAGGCGGCGCGGCCCGGGCGGGGCACCAATCTATGAACCACAGCTCCATTCCCGGTCAGGGCACAGGCTGGGTCCCCAGTGAGGGGCGTGCAGGAGGCAGCTGATCAATGATTCTCTCTCTTCATTGATGCTTCTATCTATCTCTCCCTCTCCCTTCTTCTCTGAAATCAATAAAAATAAAATAAAACCCTGCAATAAGCCAAGTGACAATATCTAAATATATCCAAAATGACAGATTAAAAAAAATACTTACAGTCTAGACGAAGTGGTCTGGGAGCACAGGCATCTACTTCTACTTTTTTAAAAAATATATATTTGTATTGATTTTTTCACAGAGAGGAAGCGAGAGGGATAGAAAGTCAGAAACATCGATGAGAGAGAAACATCGATCAGCTGCCTCTTGCACATCCCCTACTGGGGATGTGCCCACAACCAAGGTACATGCCCTTGCCGGAATCGAACCTGGGACCCTTCAGTCTGCAGCCTGACACTCTATCCACTGAGTCAAACTGGTTTAGGCATCATTGATATTTCTATCTATCTCTCCTTCTCCTTTCCTCTTTTGAAGTCAATAATATATATATATATATATGTATATTTTTAAATATATTTTATTGATTTTTTTTTTTTTTTTTTTCAGAGAGGAAGGGAGAGGAACAGAGAGTTAGAAATATTAGTCAGCTGCCTCCTGCACACCCCCCACCGGGGATGTGCCCGCAACCAAGCTAGCATGCCCTTGACCAGAATCGAACCTGGGACCTTTCAGTCTGCAGGCCAACACTCTAGCCACTGAGCCAAACCGGTTTCGGCAATGAAAATATTTTTTAAAAAAGGAATTCCCCTGTTGATTCTGCTGCCTTCTCTGGTTTGAGAACCTGTGCTCTCCGTGGTGCCGGAGGCGGACTTTCGCGTGGGTAGGCTTGCGTCACAGACGTCAACAACTTGGGCCCTACAACGGACACGCCTGGGCTGGGGGCTCAGGACCACACTCCATGGGGTCCACAAAAGTCTAGTACAACTGGCTGTGCCACCTGGAACAAGTGACTTCCCTCTCTCTGCCTCTTCTCTGGAAGGCGGAGATGCTAAGAGTGCCCCCCTCCTGGGGGGAGAGGACCCCACGCAGTCACACTGAGGTGGGACCCAGGACACGCAGGGCCCCCCGCAGCTAACTGCTTCCATGGCAGCCATTGCCGTGGTTTCTACTTTAGGAGACCTGCATGCACTGCGGCCTTCATTCCAGTGCAACAGGGGAAACTGACGCTAAAATAAAGATTCTGTCTGAACAGCACAATCCTCATGACTGTTCCCGACACGCACAAAGCCAAGGCCGCACATACCCGTTTTGCCCGTCCTCCAGGCCCTGAGACGAGGCAGCAGGCTGGGCACCGGCAGCGGGATCGGATCCCTGTCCCCAATGCGTACCTCGGCCACCAGCTCCAGCATGTCCTCGCTTCTGCAAGACAGAAGGAGCGGGTGAGCCTCAGGGGTGCTCCCAGCTCGCACGCCAAGGCCTCACCCCTCCAGCTGCCCAACTACTCACTCGCCAGGCTGCAGGTCCAGGTGGCTGGGAACCCAGGTGTCTGGGGGGTCCAGCATGCTCACCAGCCCTGCCAGGAAGCTGTCTGCGGCCATGTCCAACACCTGGGGCAGGGGGGAGAGGCCCCACCCTGACCCTGGTCCTGCAGGGACCACAAATCCCATTTCCCCAGCCCCTACCCTCTCAAGACCCCAGACAACTGAGAACCTCCCCTCCCCCCAGGAAAACAAATGGATTCAACCAATTCCCTCATCCTGACTGCCCACAAGGCCTAACCCCCATACCCTCCCACATGGGCCCTGATCAGCACCCCAGACCCAGGAGGCTGGATCCCCAACCCCATCTCCCCGTCTTAGGGATCTGGGCCCAGGGCCTGTCTCCCCTGCCCCTCCTTACTCACAGCAGCCGTGTCAGCTCCCCCTGACTCCTGGGAACGGGACTCTGACCGTGGGCTCCGGCAGCGCCTCCATCGAAGGCCGTGACACCTAGAGCCGTCTGGAGAAAGACATACATGCATGGGGACTGGGGACAGAGGACTAGCCGCAGGGACTTTGTGGGGCAGAAGAAAGAGCAGTCCACCCTCCTTCTTGCAAGGGAACCAAGCTCCAGCCTGCTCTCCCACCCTCCACCTACCGCTTCCCCAACACCCTTCTGAGACTCCAGCTCTCACCCATTCGTCCTCCCAGCTGCCTCCGGATAAAGCCCAGCCAGGGCAGCTCAGCCCGGAAGCCAGCTCTGACCTGGTCCCCACGGACTTCTACTGCCGCCCCTCCCACCCGCTGCCCACCAGCCAGCCCCTCAGAAACACCGATCAGTCCTGCAGTGCCTCCCTGTGCTGGGCACCTGCTGTTGCCTCTTCAGGCTTTCTTCCTCACCGGACAACTCCAATATGTCACCCCCTCTAGGAAGCCCTCCTGGACTGGCTTCTCAATTAGCTTAGCTGGTACCGTGCCCTCTCCGGCACCACAGGCTGCCTCCCTTCCACCAGAATCATCTTCAGCTCCTTTGCCAGCCCGAGGGCGGCTCCCAGGAGAATGAAAATGGGATGAAGAATGCAGAGATGGGGCAGGGCGCTTAAGAGGAACTAGAACCCATCATACCTTTATCATTCGCCAGATCCCCCTGCAGGGAGGTTCCCACAGCCTGCTGAATGGCCCGCTGGAGGAAAGATGGGAGGTGGAGAGTGGAGAGAAAGGGCGGCGGTCAGAGGAGTCCTGCAAATGCTCCCAAGCTCTGCTCCTGGGAGACAGGCATTCTGGACACCCTACAACCAGACTCAAACCCTTCAGAGGAGCTGAGCGTCTAGGCCCCCAGGCCCTCCTCCCTCCAGGGCCCACCGGTCCATTCCAGGCTCTCAGCCCCTCCCTCCTCTGGCCCCAGGCGATTCAAGCCTCACCAGAATAAAGGCAGTAGGAGAAAGCGAGGGGTCTCTGTCTGGGGGGCCATCGCCCCTATCCTCGCCCGACTCCTCTGTCTTCCCTCGAGACTCATCTTCTTCCTCCATGATCACCTGAAGGCAGAGGGGGTGAGTGTGGAGTGCAGGCCGGCGGGGCCGGGGGTGGTGAGATGTGTGTGCGCACACAGGGACAAAGGCAGAGAATGGTCACGAAGACCTCGAGGGCCTCCAACATTTCCACGGTCAGTATTCTTTTCAGCATCCCTCCTCCCCCAACTCATGCGGGTCCTTGGGGGTACACCAGGTCCAGGGCAGACCCCAGAAGGAGCAGAGCCATTCCCTTCCCTCGTCTGGATTTCAGCTGCCTCCTCCAATCCAGGGGAGGCCTTCCCGTCTCCTGTTTCAACACTCCGCTCCGCAGACCCCATAGCTTCCCCCACAACCCAACTTAAGACCTCCTGGCCCACCCTCGCAGGATCCAACCCAACGCCAAGAATTTTCTCTGCCGAGTTGTGATTTCCGGTCACGTGCTCCACAGCCTCTCGCTGCACCATGCCTAAAACGAGGTACGTGCTAGAGTACCGGGTGCGCCTCCAACCTGAAGCAACTTCCTAAAGCATCATCGGTTTTCCTTGACGGTGAGGGACCAAAACTCTTTCCATATGTAACATGGCACTGGGCCTGTGCGATTGCCAAAACCCGTGTGCCACTTTTGAAATGAAAACACTAACTTTAGAAGGGCCCGCTGCCCCCAGACCCACCTCTAGCCTGCCCGCCCACTGCATGAAAGCATGGCTGACGCCTTCAGGATGTCACAGAACTTCTTAGATGACACAGAGCGGAAAGGTCACCGTTCAGATGCGGGTGTCTTAGCGAGGGCTTCAGAAAATAGGAATATTTCAGCTGTAGCTTCCCTCCAGCTGTCAAACATGCTTCTCTGCAACCATACCGTCTCAGTTCCTAGAAAGCTTCGAACCCCTAACCCCCCCCCCTCAGGGTGCTTATCAGTATGGGGTACAATCAGAGCGTCCACCTCGGAGAATAGCGGTGAGAACTGAGAAAAGCTGCTTCTAGCAGTGTTAGCTCAACCCAGTGCTCTGCACAGAGTAACAATAATGATCATTTTCATTATTAGCCTTCAGGGCCAGGCTTCCCCCAAACCCCCTTTCTCTACTGCATACCTGGTCTCCCTCCTACCAGATTTTCAAGCTTCTGAAAAAGTATTATTATTATTATTATTTTATTTTAGAGAGGGGAAGAGAAAGAGAGAAACATCAATGATGAGAGAGAAGCAATGATTGGCTGTCTCCTGCACACCTCACTGGGGATCCAGCTCCCAACCCGGGCATGTGCCCTGATCAGGAATTGAACCATGACCTCCTGGTTCATAGGTCAACGCTTGACCACTGAGCCAGGGAAGGATGGGCAATTTTTCAAGCTTTTTGAAAGCTCCCCCATGCAGCCTCCCAGCTCTCTAAGAGCCTGAGGCTCCATCCCTAACTCCCCATGGACACACGCCCTGATAAGGCCCTAAGGACAGTTCCCAGCCCTGGAGCTTCTCTCCAGCACCTCCAGGGGGAAGCACAAATTTCAGCAATTCACATAAGAAGCTTAATCCAGATCTGCAGGCTACACACACACTGATCCCAAAACCTCTGTATGAAGACGCTCCCTGGTCCATTCAGGCATGCCCCAAGCTCTGAAGACACACACACCAGTGGCTCCTTAAAAATTGTTTGTTTGGCCAAGACCGGTTTGGCTCAGTGGATAGAGCGTCGGACTGCGGACTGAGGGGTCCCGAGTTCGATTCCGGCAAGGGCATGTACCTTGGCTGCGGGCGCATCCCCAGTGGGGGGCGTGCAAGAGGCAGCTGATCGATGTCTCTCATTGATGTTTCTGACTTTCTATCCCTCTCCCTTCTGCTCTGTAAAAAATCAATAAAATATATATTTTTTAAAAAATGGTTTGTTTGTTTCTTTTACTTGAAAAGGCTCTGCAGATATTGCTAGATCTCTCTAGATCGGTGAGTGATTCCCACTGATAGCAGTCTAAGTTCTTCACAGACAGCTTGTCATAGAAAGCAATTCAGTAGAACACAGTAGAAAATTCTTCATGTTGCAAGTACTAAGTGGAAATACCAATGGATCGTGGGAATATGGTTAAATATATATGTCAGTAGGTATTGGGAGTCTCAATGAAAAAAAAAAGTATTTCTTTCTGTACATCAAGGTCAAGAGTTTGAAAAGTGCTGCACCAGATAGCTAGGTGATCCTATGGACTTCGTCAGACTCATGTGGACTAATTCTGATTCTATAGCCCCAAGGCCATGCAGACTTCTAAGACATTTTTCATCTGAATTACCTTCTAATGTGCAAGTACATTTGAGTTCCGAATATTTTCCAGTACTGTCCTTTGTCTTATTCTCCTCTGATTATCTGGCCCAAAAGGCATTCCAATTCGCTCCAGGCATAGAGACTGCACACTCAAAGCCACCGATCGCGGTTCCAGGTCCTTCCTTCCAACTGCCCACAGCCTCCTGTCACTCAGATTAGACACTCCCCAGACGTTGGAGACACATCCAGGCCTTCCAGCACATCTCAATGGCTGCCTCCATCCCTTGGGGGACACATCCCACCCCTGAATGACTTCCTAACCAAGGATCAGTTCTCTCAGGTCCGCTAACTGGCCCCAGACCCATGTAGATGAGTGGCATCCTCAGGTCAGCCCATGTAGACACCTCGCAGCCCCAATTGGCATACCCCAGAGCTACACAGATGGCTCTGCAGATACTCCTCGGCTCTTGCACACCTCCCTCACCTCTGGGACATATCTCAAGATCTCAAGATGGCCCCAGAACCCTCCGAACAGACCCTAGCCTCCGGTCAGCCCATAAAGACGATCAACAGTGCCTACAGAAAAGACCCATGATGGAGGGCAGGCGCCAGTCTCGGTCCAGGCCCTGCGGACGTCCCCAGTTCTCACGGGGACGCCCCGTAGATGCCCTCGGCACCCACAGACGCGTCCCGGGGCCTTGAGGAGGCCCCCGGTTTGGCGCCAGGCTCCGCCTCCGCTGCCCGGCCGGAGGCCACCCCGCTAAGTCCTTCAGGGCCCGCGGCGTGTGGGGAGGACTATTAGCGACCCGACTCCGCCCCGCCCACCCCGATAGGCCCGAGCCCCGGAGCCCGGACCACCGCCGCCATCTTACCCCGCCGCTCGGGCTGCGGCTCCGGCCCCGGCGCGGGGCGGGGCGGGCTGGGGAGGTTCGCGAGCAGAGGAGGAGAGGGGCGGAGTTAAAGCGCCGCCGAGCTTGCCGGGACTTCAAGTACCGTGCACGGTGCCGTGAAGGCTGGTGGGAAGGCTCCGGACTCAGTTTCCCAACAGTCACCTGGGCAGGGGTGCGCGCGACGCACGCCGGGATGCGTAGTCCGCGCGTCGCCTCCCTCACGCGGGGACAGCATGGAGGTGAGAGGTGAAGTAGGCGGGGTTGCGGTAGCCCGCGATGTAGCCCCACAATGCTCTGCGCGCGCGGAAAGGGCTGCGGAGCAGGAAGTGACCTAAAGAGCATTTAGCCGGACAGATAGATGCAAGGGAGTTGTAGTTCGGAATGTGCAGTAGGGAAAAAAAAAAGTTGGATTGACTGCAAATTGCCCCACTCACATTCTGGGGAGCCCAGAATCTCGTTCCCCTAGTCCCCTCTAAATTTAGAACCAAGAAGGCCGGTTCTACAGCCTCCTTATTTAGGATAGTAAAGTCCAAATTCCTATTCCTCTCACTCGGCAGAGGATTTCGGGTTTCCATTTCCCTCCTCCCTGCGACTCAGGAGTCCCGAGCCTTCCTCCTGCCCAGGAGTTGGGCCCTCAGACCATTCCTGGTCTCAAGCTGGTATTTAACACGAACACGGGTTCTGGTTCCCCACCTCAATTCCCTCGGGATTAAGAATTCCGGATCCCCAGCCCCTCCAACTCCTGGACACAAGTCTGGGCCCTCAACTTCCTCCTTTACAGGACAAGGGTAGTCCTAATAACAAGGACCCCCAGATCCTTCCTCTCTGGGATACAGGAATGCAGACCTCGAGCCCCATTCTCTCCTAGGGACCCAGGAGTCTGGACCGTCTGCTTCCTCCTCCAAAAACCCAGAAATCCTGCTATAGGCCCATCATGACCCGGGACGGCTTGGGCGAGCTGGCTCATGGATTAGGAATGCAGTGATCTCACGGCCCCTCCCTGTCCCGTTACTCGCTGTCCTCCTCCAGGGCCCCAGCTCCCCTCCCAGTCTGCCTTCCGCTTGGTTGGGACAGCGGGAACCGGAAGCCTGGATCCCTTGGCGGGCGGAGACTGCGAGATCCAGCCCGGACGCCCGGGTCGGAAGTTTGGCTAGGACCCCCAGGACGGAGGTGGAGCTTCCCTTCAGGACCTACTGCTTCCTTGGAGCGCGCCTATATACGGCCGCGCGGGAGCCGGCCGGCCCCGCCTACTGGAACTAGGCCCTGGGGAGGGTGCCCGGAGAAGCAGCCTCACCGAGTTCCTTATTTGCATAGTCCCGCCCAGAACGCTCTTTCCTACCCATGTGCCCAAAGAATGAGAGCCACATTAGCATAGCCCCGCCCCCAGACGGCCCTCCAGCCCAGAGCGCGTGGGGCCGCTCCCTGTGAGCGCAGTTCTCTTTCTCTCATTAGCATATCCCCGCCCCTCTAGGAATTTCCCTTCACGGGGAACGTCGTTCCCCAATCCCTACTAGCATAGCTCCTCCTTTTTACCTAGCCTTACCTCGCCCTTAAGTGTACAGAGACTGTGTCATTTTCGCTGGAGCTCATGATTATGCAGTAGCTTACTAGCATGCCCTGCCCCCCCAGGCCCCGCCCGGCTCCCCCCAGGCTGTAGCGGCGGCGGCGGCAGCGGACGCGACATGAGCAGCGGGGCGGCGTCCGCGACGGGGCGGGGGCAGCCCCGGGGCGGGGGGCCGGGACCCGGGGACCCCCCACCCAGCGAGACACACAAGCTGGTGGTCGTGGGCGGCGGCGGCGTGGGCAAGAGTGCGCTGACCATCCAGTTCATCCAGGTAGAGGGACCTCACTCCGGGGGGGTGCCTCGGCGACCCAGAACATAGCCCTTGGGGGAGGATCCCTGAGACCCCGATTTCCTCTTGATCCATCACTGAGACCCTCTTATGAGGCCCTCTAATCTTAAAAATCCCCCTGAGAATGTGACCCTGAGCTCCCCAGGACTTCCACCCTCTTACCTGAGGGAACTTCCTTCTAGACTCACGTCCTGAGACTCCCCGCCCCTCCCCCAGGGCCCAGGACTCCCTTTCGCTGTTGACCTGACTCTGAGCACCTCCTGGGAGCACGTTGAATCCATAAATCGCCCCATCCAGATCCTGTGCCCCCATCCGTGTAGATGACACTTCCTCTCACTCTGAGCCCCATCTCCCCCAAATCCCAGACCTCAGCTTCCCCTCTGAGAGCCAGAGCCTAACTGGGAGAACGCCTGTGCGCAAAGCCCTTGAGATCCTTAGCCCTTTCAGGCACCTCCCCCAGAATCTAGAAATTATGCCCAAACTTTGCCTCCGAGTTCCCAAGAGAGTTCTAAAAGGTCCTGTGCCCCTTGGTCATTCCAGAGAACTCTAAGGCCCCAAATCCTGGGGCTCCCACATCCCAGGAGACCCAGACCTTCCCTCTCCCCCTAAGGAAAACCAATTATTCCTCTTGAATTTTCCACTCAGACTCCCTGAGCCTCTCCCAGAAACCCTGGCCACCCTCCCCAAATAGTCTCCATGGAAGAAGCCCCCCTCCCCCGATTCTTGACACCCCCAGAAATAGCTACTCTTGAGGAGTGTCTCTGACCTCATAAATGCACCTCAGGGTCTCTAAGACTCTAGACATGCACTTCTATTTTAGTATAAACTCCCAAATGTGCCCAAATTATCTTCGGGCTTTCCCTCTCCCAGTTCTAACCCCTGAGCTTCTTGTGGGGTGCGCTAAAGACACCCTCCTAATCCCCCAGGGCCTGGTCCCCACACCCTCCTTCCAGGACAAGCCCTCACCAAGCACCACGCCCAGCAGACAGGGTGCAACCCTAAGACCCCCCAGCTGCCAGATCACCCCTTCTCGCTGAAACTCCACTCCTGCCCAGGAAAACTCCACCCCATTCCCAAGGGAACCCCTCCCTCCTGTCTCAGAGAAACCCTAGAAAGGTGTCTGCTCCTGAGAACATACTGCAGAGGCCTCTGGGCCCCAGACCCCTTACTCTTGGGCCCCCCTCTTCCCAGTGCCTGCATGGGAGCCCTTGCCTGTGTAGAGAAAAGCCCCCCAGCCGTGGGCCCCTTATCCCAGGGGCAGATCCGAAGCTGCTCACAACCCTGGCTGGAGACGGGCGGGACCCAGGCAGGAAGGGAGGGGCCCCGCCTGCAGGAGGGGCAGTTTCTCCAAAGTTGGACTGGAACCCAGACTTTCCCCTGGGAGGAGAAACTGAAAGCCACCCGAGGAGGAGGGGAGAGGGGGGAGAGGAGAGAAAAGAGCTGGAGGGACAGATACAGTACAGGCAGAATTCTGGACAAGACTCCCGATAACTGAGCACCTACTGTGCCCAGGCAGTGTGGTAAATGCTTAGATGCGAAGTGGATTTCACAAACACTGGATTCAGTGTGGGGCTATTTTTTTTTAAATATTTTTTTACAGAGCAGAAGGGAGAGGGATAGAAAGTCAGAAACATAGATGAGAGAGAGACATCGATCAGCTGCCTCTTGCACGCCCCCCACTGGGGATGTGCCCGCAGCCAAGGTACATGCCCTTGCCGGAATCTAACCCGGGACCCTTCAGTCCGCAGTCTGACGCTCTATCCACTGAGCCAAACCGGTCTCGGTAGTGTGGGGCTATTTTTACCCTCATTTTCTAAATGAAGAAACAGGTTCAGAGAGGGGAAGTGATTTGTTCAATGCCACACAGCCAGGATGTAGGAGATGTACTGGATGCCAGAAAGAGAGAGAAGTGCGGGGGAGCCTCAGAGACGGGGGGCTGGGGGCGGCAGAGGGAGGGGCAGAAAGCCAGAAAGAGGAAGATGGAGCCCCAGAGACGGGGACCGAGATCCAGAGAGCGGGGTGGGGGGGGGGGCTGGAGGGGTGCAGAGAAGGCGAGCCCCAGGGGCAGAGCTGTGTCATCCCTGCTGGGGCGCAGTGGGGCCACAGCGTCCTCTCCCCACCCCACCAGTCCTACTTCGTGTCCGATTACGACCCCACCATCGAAGACTCCTACACCAAGATCTGCACCGTGGATGGCGTCCCGGCCCGACTGGACAGTGAGGGCGGCCGAGAGCGGATAGGGGTGGGGGGCGGCGGGGGGCGGGAGGCATGGGACCTGGGGGGTGGCTAGGGGAGCCTTGTCCACATGGCGGCTCTCTCCCCGTCTCTGCAGTCCTGGACACCGCGGGCCAGGAGGAGTTTGGCGCCATGCGGGAGCACTACATGCGCGCCGGGCACGGGTTCCTGCTGGTGTTTGCCATTAACGACCGGCAGAGGTGAGAGGAGCAGGAAGGTGGCAGGGCCGGGGGCGGGGCTGAGCCGGGGGCGGGGCTGAGCCGGGGGCGGGGCTGAGCAGCTGGACCTCATGCCTCTGGGCTTCCAATGCAGTTTCAACGAGGTGGGCAAGCTCTTCACGCAGATCCTGCGCGTCAAGGACAGAGACGACTTCCCCATCGTGTTGGTCGGGAACAAGGCGGATCTGGAAGCGCAGCGCCAGGTGCCCGACGCCCCGGGACTCCGTCTCAGCCTGGAGGGCGCCTCCTGTCTCTCCTCGCCTCAGCATCCTCTGGCTTGTGTGGTCCTGCCCCCTCCGCTGCCACGCACCTCACTAGATGTGTTGCCCCCGAGCCGGGCGCTCTGAGTCCCCCAGGAGTTCCCTGGAGAAGTGGCTGGTCCCCAGGTCCCCAAGCCCTGATTCTGCTCCACCCGGGGCTCTTGTTCCCACCGGGACCTTCGCACCAGCCTCCCGCGTCTCCCTTCCGGTCCACTTCCCACTGGGTCCTGCTGCCCCTCCTCTGCTCCCAGCCCTCCCTGGCTCCCCATTGGCCCTGGGGAAAAAAACCCAGCTCTTCGACCTGGCGCTGGGGGTGCCCGCCATGGTCTCGGCCCTTCCTTTCTCCGCTCCCACCACTTCCCTCTGCCATGGGATCGCACGCAGAGCGCATTTTTAGCCTTTGGGGATTTCCAATCTTGGCTGCTTGGCCTCTGCTGGGAACACCCCACTTCTTTGCCCATGAACTGTCATCTCACTTGCAGGGAGGGCAGATGTCTGTGCAGGCTCTCCATTCCTCAGATGGCACCCAGCCCCCTCGGTGTCCCCCATAGGATCTCTGGAACTTTCCATTTGAGCCCCCAGCACACCGTGTGTGACACCGCTCCCCCATTCCAGCGCACAGTGTGTCTGTCCTTCTGCCCCGTCTTGGGTGCAGGGACTTGAGTCTCCCCTGTGTTTTCCCCCCCACACACACTCAGGTGCCCCGATCTGAAGCCAACACCTTCAGCGCCTCCCACCACGTGGCATATTTCGAGGCCTCGGCCAAGCTGCGTCTCAATGTGGACGAGGTCTTCGAGCAGCTGGTGCGGGCTGTCCGGTGCGTGGAGCCCCCTCCCTGTCTTCTGTCCCCAACCCCCCCGGGGCCCCAAGCTCACCAGCCTCTTCCCACAGGAAGTACCAGGAGCAGGAGCTCCCGCCCAGCCCTCCCAGCGCCCCCAGGAAGAAGGCCAGGGGCTGCCCCTGCGTCCTCCTGTAGAGGAACCAGCACAAGCTCCAGGGACCAGTCACCGCTCCCCTTACCTGGGTCTGCCGGGCTACACTACACCGCCCCCCCCCCCACGATCCCTGGCCTGCGGCCACTGCTACCAAGTGCCTCTGCCAATACCTCCTCCCCCCACCCAGGCCCCCCGGTGGGGGTGAGGGGCTCCCGGGCATCCATCCGGGTCACTGCTGTATATAACCCCACCCCAGAGAAATAAACGTCACTGCCAATGTCAGGAAGTGCTTGTGTGGAAGGGGGAAGGCTAGAGGTCGGTGAACTCGGAGTATACCCAGGAGAGCCTCGGCCCACCTACAACCATCGGATCTAGAACCCCGTGTGGGTGGGGACAGGGCCCAGGAACAAGGTGAGCCAGGTGCCTGGACCCCATGTGCTCAACAGGCCATTCCACTCTTTTCTCTAATTGATTTTTTACAGAGAGAGGAAGGGAGAGGGATAGAGTCAGAAACATAGGTCAGCTGCCTCCTGCACACTCCACATGTGCCCACAACCAAGGTGCATGGCTCTGACCGGAATCGAACCTGGGACCCTTGAGTCCGTAGGCCGATGCTCTGTCCAGTGAGCCAAACCGGTTAGGCCCATCCCAGCCTTTTCTATGTTGGTGGGCATTTGTTGGGATGAGGTTTAATGTTCACAAAAGAATTTTTTTTGGGGGGGGGGAACATTCTAAAACGCCACTGTTCAATATGGTAGCCAGAAGCTACATGTGACTATTCCATTATTTTTTCCCCCATTGATCCCAGAGAGGGAGAGGGAGAGAAACATGGATGTCCCACCCATCCATGCACCCTCCAGTTTCCTGCATGTGCCCTGCCTGGAGATCGAATCTGAAACCCTGGCAGGGCAGAATGATGCTCCAACCAATGGGAGCTACTTGGCCAGGGCCAGGGCATGTGGCTGTCGTCAGTGACACTGGCCACATTTCAAGAGCCCAATTCATTCTTCACATGTGGCTAGTGGCCACCCCAATGCAAATATGCAGAGTCCCACCCCAACAGAGAGGCCCCCTGGTGTCCTAGCAAGTTCCAGACTTTGGAGACAGGCGGGGACCGCTACAAACCCTGCCCGCCCCCTCCCAGCTCCGATGTGTGTTTGAAAGGGCTTTGGCCAAAGGAGAAAGAGACAGGTGGACGGAGTGGTGTCCGAGCAGCCAGCTGGCAAGTCCTCCATTCCAGAAAGTTCCCAACTGGGCTGATGGCTGAGCCCGACTTGGGGCTGGTGTGGACACACCCCATCTGGGCCTCTCTCCTGGGAGGAGCTGTGTGCGTGTGTGTGTGGGGGGGTATCTCAAGGCTGCCAGACATAAGTTGCTAGGACTCTTCCATTTGGAAACCTTTGATTCCCCAACATTCAATCCAGGACCCCTAATTCCGTGCTCTATTTGTTCACCTAGAAGGCTGCAGACCACCACTCATCCATCTCCCAAGCCCACTGGCTGGACAGGTGTCTTTGAACCCCAACACTTCCTCATTCAACACACGGGGCCAGAATACCATCCCAGATGTCCCCGGGCCTGAACTTTGACCTCCACCTGATGAGCTGTCACCAGTCAATGATCTTTGGCCCCTCCCCCCACATCCGTGTCCCGGCCAGAAACGCTCTTCTCACGCCCACCCAGAGCCCACTTCCTCGGCTTGGGGTAGCGACAGTCCTGTAGGGTACCCCTCCCCCCAGCAGCGGCTCTGTCTTGTCATCTGTGCCCTGTGATGTGGGTGGCCACAGAGCCACGTCTCAGGGCAAGAGGCTCACAGGCGAGGAGCACAGTGGCCAGCACGATGACTGTCCCTCTGTCCTCCAGATCAGAACAATGATTGCTGGCTATCCCTTTCCCGCTTGCATTATCACCTAATCCCTGGCCCGTGTTCCACCTTCCGCCCGGGGAATAAGCGTGGCTCAGATGTCCCGCAAGTTCGCCCCCTCCCCCAGAACGCCTGCTCCGTGAGGCCCACCTCTGGGGGCCGGTGTGTACGGGGGGGGGGGGGGTAGTTTCTAGCAATTTCCACATAAGACTCAACACCCCCACCTAAGTCCCAGCCAGGGGTGAGGCACGCCCCTAGCACAAGGCCTGAGCGCTTACTGCATTGCCCGACAGGGCCGAGTCCTTGGCCGGGACCTGCTGCCGCTTGGAGGACCAAGATGCACTTTGAGAAGCTGATGAAAGCTCCCATTTGCCCCCCCCCCCCCCGAACAAGGTGCACACACAAACCCATGCGACAACTGGCAGGCTGTTTATGGAAGGTTCGCAGCCACCACCGTTCCAAACGCATCAGACAGCAGCAAGAGGCTGGCATGACCTAGTTGGCATCTCCCTGGGCACATGTGTGCGCCCGTGAGTCTCCTCTGGCTGCTGCCTCCCCTGGGCTCTGGCGGGCCCTGTCAATGTTTCTGGGTCCTTTGTCCACCTTTGTCCTCCTGTCTCCCAATCCTTCACACCTCTGGAGGTGTCCTGCTGAGGGGAACAGCAGCTGAGCGCTCGCAGTGCCCAGTGCTTCCAGCAGGCTTCCTTCGTCCCGCCAAAAACCCATTTCACAGCCGACAAAACCGAGGCCTGGGGGCTCTTCTCCAGCTTGTCCAGTTAGTGCAACAGCTGGGGTTCAGCTGGGACCACTGAATCACCAAGGGCCAACCACCAGGTTATTCGAACCCCAACGCCCACCTTCTGACCACTCCATCCGCTTTCTAGGACAGAGCTCTGTCCGGGGACAACGCGGACCCTGGAGACGACGGTCCCCATTTGGCATCCATTCAGTCCGGGCCCTGGGATGTACCACTCCCTCGGAGGCTACGCGTTCAGCATCCCAGGGTTTAAGTCTGTTCCCAATGCTCTTAACTGATTAAGATGATTCTAGGAAGTCCACAGCCCATCACTAACTCCCATTCTGTTCTTACGCGTGTCTAGCCATTCGGTAAAACCATCAGTCACAGTGGGGTGGTCTATGACAGAGGTCGGCAAACCGCGGCTTGAAAGCCACATGCGGCGTTGGCCCCTTGTGTTTCTAGCAAAGGCCAGTTTACGAGGACCCTGATTAAGTTAATAACAACATACCTATCTATATAGTTTAAGGTTAAAAAATTTTGCTCTCAAAAGAAATTTCAGCCGAAACCAGTTTGGTTCAGTGGACAAAGCGTGGGCCTGTGGATTCAAGGGTCCCGGGTTCGATTTCGGTCAGGGGCATGTACCTTGGCTGCGGGCACATTCCCAGTGGGAGGTGTGCAGGAGGCAGCTGATCGATGTTTCTCATCGATGTTTCTGACTTTCTATCCCTCTCCCTTCCTCTCTGTAAAAAATCAATAACACACACACACACACACACACACGCACATATATATAAATTTCAATCGTTGTACTGTTGATATTTGGCTCTGTTGAATAATGAGTTTGCTGACCACTGGTCTAGGCAACATGCAAGGTTCCAGGACAACAGGGGGTTCTTCCTCAATTTCACCTGGGAAACTGGGGTGCGCATGCTCTACCCCGAAACCTCACCGGATCGCTCCCCACTGAGCAACCACCAGCAATGCTGACACCGGGATTCTAGGGCATCAAGAGTCTATCTTTGCTGACAAGTGTCCAGGCACTAGCATGCCTTACTCACTTCTTTATAGGCCGGGTCCTAGACTCCTACCAGCTGAACTCCAGGTTTCAAGTTCTTGTCCTAGACCCGCAGTCGGCAAACTCATTAGCCGACAGGGCCAAATATCAACAGGACAACGATTGAAATTTCTTTGGAGAGCCACATTTTTTAAATGTAAACTTCTTCTAACGCCACCTCTTCAACATAGACTCGCCTCGCCCAGGCCGTGGTGTTTTGTGGAAGAGCCACACTCAAAGGGGCCAAAGAGCCTCCTGTGGCTCCTGAGCCGCAGTTTGCCGACCACGGCCCTAGAACATGGCTCCTCAAACTTGAATGCACATTCGAAACCTCTCAGGAGCTGACTGGAAAGTTGGCTCTGTGCCCGGCCGGCGTGGCTCAGTGGTGGAGCGCTGACCTGTGAAACGGTGTCACAGGTGGATTCCGGGCCAGGGGATAAGCCTGAGTTCCGGGCTTGGTCCACAGTGTGGGGCGTGCAGGAGGCAGCCAATCAATGATTCTCTCTCATCCTCTCATCCTTGGTGTTTCTGTCTCTTCCTCTCCCTTCCACTCTGAAATCAATAAAAAAAACAACAACAAAACAAACAAACAAAACCAACTTCCTGGGTTCCTCTTTGCCCTTCCCCTTGGGTTCCTTGCTCTGGGGGAAGCCAGCTGCCACGCTCTGGACACTCAAGCTGCCCTATGGGCGGGCGAAGTCCATGTGGCAAAGCCCAGAGGCCTCCAGCCAAGAGCCATGCAAATGAGCCACCTTAAAAGTAGACCCTGAGCTGCCGAGACCGGTTTGGCTCAGTGGATAGAGCGTCGGACTGTGGACTGAAGGGTCCCGGGTTCGATTCCGGCAAGGGCATGTACCTTGGCTGCGGGCACATCCCCAGTAGGGGGTGTGCAGGAGGCAGCTGATCGATGTTTCTCTTCCATCAATGTTTCTGACTTTCTATCCCTCTCCCTTCTGCTCTGTAAAACATCAATAAAATATATATTTAAAAAAAATAAAAAAAGTAGACCCTGAGCCTTGACCGGTGTAGCTCGGTGGATAGAGCGTCAGCCTGCGGACTCAAGGGTCCCGGGTTCGATTCCGCTCAAGGGCATGTACCTTGGTTGCAGGCACATCCCCCAGTGGGGGGTATGCAGGAGGCAGCTGAATTGATGTTTCTCTCTCATCGATGTTTCTGACTCTCTCTCCCTCGCCCTTCCTCTCTGTAAAAAAATCAGTAAAATATATTTTAAAAAGTAGATCCTGAAACTCCAGCCAAATCCTTTCAGACTGCGCCCCCCTCAGTCCCACTTCCCCTGAGTCCCACCTTCCGCTCTGGGGATAAGCTGGCTCAGATGTACTGTCCCTCAGTCCCTCCTCCCGGTGGCATTCCTGTGACAGAGCTAGGGCAGCCCCCCCCCCCCAGTTCACCCACCCCCAGATTCCTGATCCTCGAAACCATACAATGAGGCTTCTTGTTTTAAAGTCACTAAATTTGGGGGTGGGCTATTTGTCACACAGCGAGACATAACAGATACATGGTCCCTGGTGCGACCCCCACCCAGGGCTCCGGCTCCAGACCCTCTGCCCGGGCCACCCCGGGCCGCCCGGACGCAGGACAGAGCCACGCCAGCCGGACGATCAAGCGTTTGCCGTCGGTTTTGTTTGGCTGGTTGAGTGTACACAGTGTATACAAGTTGAGTTGTACAGAAGCCCAAGAAAGAGCAAGAGACAACGGGTGGCGGGGAGGCGGGAGCAGAGGGGTTAGAGAGAGGGAAGAGGGGAGGGGAGACCGGTAAAAAATAGAACCACATCCAGACGACAATGGGATGGGGGTGGCGTGTGTTGGGGGGAGACACAGACAAATCGCAGTAGAAAAGGAGTGGGAGGGGCTAAAGGAGGGGACCCTTCTCCCCTCTCCACCTCCCCAGCCCCCACCCCAGGTATGTACAATAAATAAGATTAAAAATAATTAACAAGATGCGTTTTCCCCCTCCCGCCGGACACCGAAAGCCCTGGGGAGGGAATGGCCTTTCAGCAAAGATCTTGGCCTGTAACAGGGGGGGCTCGGGGGAGTCAGTGGGTCCCCCAGCTCTCTAAAGCAGCCCCACCCCCCTCAACCATACATAGATTTTTCCTATACATTATGTACAAGGTGGAGGGGTGAGGGCCATGGCTGTGGAGGGGGGAATGGGACAAGGGGGAGAGGGAAACCGTTACTAAATAGACATTTATACATATATATAAATAATTTCTCTGTACACCGGACAGTGGTAGGAATGGGGAGGGAGTGGAGAGGGCTGGGAGAGAGGGGTGGAGCTCTGAACCCTGCCCTGTAGGGACAGCACGGACACACCCTGACCAGTGACCCTCCCCTGCTCCCCGGCCCGGGTTTCTCCGTCACCTAACTTCCACCCAGGGCTATCAGAGCTGGGGTCTAGGGGTTAGCGCCTGAAGACACAGTTCTGTCCCAATTCTCGGTTCAAGGAGGAGGTGTGTTCCCCCCCCCAGGAGGTGGGGGTCACCCACAGCGGCTGTGGGCCTGTGCTTGGGCCAGCAGGTCACTGAAGGAGTCGAAGAGCTGCTCCAGCCACGGCTGGTTCCGCATGCACTGCTGGACCACCTCCTCCTGGCCCAGGTCCTCCGCGCCGCCCTCGATGGCCAGAGTCTGCAGGGTTAAACACGGAGCTGGGGCAGGTGGCCACTACGGTCTGGGTGGCAGGAGGCAGGGGGTCTAGGGATCAGTGTCCAGGAAGAAAGGGCTGGGAGCTGGACCCCCGGGTCTGAGGGAGGAGGGGCTGGGGGCCTGGGTTCCTGGGTCTGAGGGAGGAGGGGCTGGGGGCCTGGGCTCCTGGGTCTGAGGGAGGAGGGGTTGGGGGCCTGGGCTCCTGGGTCTGAGGGAGGAGGGGCTGGGGGCCTGGGTCTGAGGGAGGAGGGGCTGGGGGCCTGGGCTCCTGGGTCTGAGGGAGGAGGGGCTGGGGGCCTGGGTCTGAGGGAGGAGGGGCTGGGGGCCTGGGCTCCTGGGTCTCAGGGAGGAGGGGCTGGGGGCCTGGACTCCTGGGTCTGAGGGAGGAGGGGCTGGGGGCCTGGACTCCTGGGTCTGAGGGAGGAGGGGCTGGGGGTCTGGACTCCTGGGTCTGAGGGGGGAGGAGCTGGGGGCCTGGGCTCCTGGGTCTGAGGGAGGAAGGGCTGGGGGCCTGGGCTCCCTGGGTCTGAGGGAGGAGGGGCTGGGGGCCTGGACTCCTGGGTCTGAGGGAGGAGGGCTGGGGCCTGGACCCCTGGGTCTGAGGGAGGAGGGGCTGGGGGGCTAGACCCCTGGATCTGAGAGAGGAGGGGCTGGGGCCAGGCCCCCAGATCCATGGGAGAGCTCAATAGGGGCAGCTCCCTAAGGCATTTCCAGGGGACTCACCTGGTCCCGGCAGCGCAGGAAGGTGTGGTACTTGTAATGGTGGAGTGAGTGGTAGAGTGTGTAGTATCCCGACTTGTCCAGCTCAACCTTGAACTCCTGAGCAGATGGGGTGGAGAAGCCTCAGCACCCACCCAGCGTCAGCAGCCCCCCCCCACCGTCCCCCCCACACACCCCAACCCTGCCCGCCCTCCCGGCCCCACCTGGGCCCGAACGACGTTCCTCTTGAGCTTGCTGAGCGTCTTGCGGTTGTAGGGCTCCCCAGCCGGCCGCAGCCGCACGGCCCCGTCCTCAGGGGAGCCCTCCCCGCTCTGCTCCACCTGCAGCTGCGGGAACGTGTGCAGGGCGTCCTGTGGGAGGGAGGGTGCGGGGTCAGTGGGAGACCCCTCTGACCCCGCACACCCCAACATCCTAAAGATTCTCAGTCAACCGGAAGTCCAGAATCCCTGGCGCCGGGTACCATTCCACCCCAGAATCCTAACGCCAGGCTGACATTCCATCCCGTAACCCGCAGACGATCCCAATGCAGCAACACGCTGGTGACACCGGGCTCCGCTCCACCGACTGCCATAAAGTGGGCCTTGCCGTAAAGAGACACCGCAATAAGGTGGACATAGCCGTAAAGAAACACCGCAAGCCGACGGGCACTGCCGTAAAGCAGACGCCGCAATAAAGCGGGCACAGCCATAAAGCGGGCATCGCCATTAAAGTTAGCCACACAATTTTTGATTTCCAGGTACGTATAAAACTATGTTTACGCTATACTGTAAAAAAAATTACGTGTGCAATAACATTCTGTCTAAAAAAAAGTACATGTCTTCATTTTAAAACAGTTTATTGCAAAAAAATGTTAACCATTATCTGAGCCTTTTTGCAAGTTGTAAGCTTTTTGCTGGTGGAGGGTTTTACCTTCAATTTGTAAAAAAAAAAAAAAAAAAAAAAGCAATATCTGTGAATCACAGTAAGATGAGGTATGCCTCTATTCTATAATGGATGTCTTGTTTAAAGTAATTTTTAAAAGTGATTTTAGATAAGAGGGAGGGAGGGAGTGGGGGGAGAGAGACATCGATTGGCTGCTCCACTTATGTGTGCGTTTGTAGGTTGATTCTGGAGCGCGCCCCGACCAGAGATTGAGCCCCCAACCTTGGTGTGTCAGGATGAGGCTCTGACCTACTGAGTATCTGACCAGGGCTCCTTTTGTAAAAAAAATAATGAAATTCTTTTTTAAAGATCTGACTTTTATTTGTTTTTTGTTCATCCTCACCCAAGGATATTTTTCCACTGATGTTTAGAGAGTGGAAGGGAGGGGGAGAGACAGACACATTGATTGGTTGCCTCCTGCATGTGCCCTGACCAGGGCTGGGAACCTGCAACCAAGATACGTGTCCGGGACCTTCGGTCCGAGGGCCAGTGCTCCATCCACTGGGCCAAACTGGCGAGGGCTAGGTAATGGAATTCTTAATGCGACCTGAGACCCTACCCAGGTTTCTCAGAGCCGGACTAGCTGCCAATCCCGAATTCTCAAGAGCGCTCCTAACGCCCCAGCCAGGGCTCTAGAAACACATTGACAGTTTAGGTCCTACCGTCTGACGCAAACTAACATCCCACCAAGAATTTTCAAAGTCCCCTAAAACCCATCCTAGAATTCGCTGACCCCAACGAACACACCCCCGGAATGTTCAGGGTGGGTTAACATTCCATCCCAGGAATCCGAGTCACCCTAACATTCCACCCCAAGATTCTCAGCATGACACTAACTTCCCTATCAGAATCTCAGGGTTTATAGATTCTATCCCAGAATTCCCGGAGCCACCCTGACATTCCACCCCAGCACCCTAGCCATTCCATAAGGAAAGCATGTAGATGAGCTGGCCAACACGGCTCAGTGTTTGAGTGTCGACCTATGAACCAGGAGATTACAGTTCGATTCCTGGTCAAGGGCACGTGCCTGGGTTTCGGGCTTGATCCCCAGTATGGGGCATGCAGGAGGCAGCCGATCAATAATTCACTCTCATCCTTGATGTGTGTCTCTCCCTCTCCCTTCCTCTCCGAAATCAATAAAAATGTATTAAAAAAAAAAATACTGCCCTGACCGGTTTGGCTCAGTGGATAGAGCGTCGTAACTATGGACTGAAGGATCCCAGGTTCAATTCCGGTCAAGGGCACACCCCCAGTGAGGGATGTGCAGGAGGCAGCTGATCAATGTTTCTCTCTATCCCTCTCCCTTCCTCTCTGTGAAAAATAAAATATATTTAAATATATATATACTGAAGCCTGAGATTCTCTGTCAAAGAGCCCGTATTATGTCAATGGCCCTTCTCGCAGACCTCAGTTTACCTTTTGTCCCCAAACCTGCATTCCACAACCGCCTTCCCAGCAGTCCATCCCAGACCTTCAGGACCCCTGCTCTCAACGTTTCTCCTGGCCAAGCCCTACTCTCCCTCCAGAGATTCCGGGGACCCCTGCACTGGCCCACAGGTGCCCGTGTCCTCCACGCCTGACCTCTGGGCCAGACCCCTCCGGCCCGGGCCCGCCACTCACCTGCAGGGCCGGGCTCAGTGACAGCCGTTTCAGGACTTTCTTCTTGTGCTCATTCAGGAGCCCGTCGATCTTCCGCATGGGCGGGAGGTACAGCTCGTCTGGAAGGCCAGGAGGTGGCGTCAGCATGGCCCCACAATGCGTGGGGGCGGGAGAGGGGGGCAAAGGAGGGTTCCCCAGCTCCCTCCTGCAGGCCTCAGCTCACCATGCGTGTCCTCCAGGGCCTGGATCATGTCCGGGTCCAGCGCCGTGCTCACCAGCATCTCCACATAGCTCCGGTACATCTCCCGCATCGCCCGGGTCTTCAGCAGGCGCCCGGGTACTGCCCGCTCTGGGGGAGAACAGGGGATAGGGGTTCACGATTCCAACTTGCTCTGGCGCTACCCAAGGAGGTGGCAGACAGTGTTCTAAGCACCAGGGCCCAGGAGAGGAAACCCTGGCCCTCCGGAGGCCCCAGCCCCCCGGGCGGACGGCCAGGACCCAGTGAGAGGGAAGAGCGTCAGGAAACAGCGGCATCCCAGGCTGGGAAACTTCACGTCCGACTCGTCCCAGGCAGCTGCAACCGAGTCTCAAGAAGCAGCTTAAATGGTTTCCAAACCGGTGAATCAAGTCAGAGGCCAGATCACAAAGGGCAAGATGGAGGGAGGAGATGGCAGCAGACTGCACGTTACCGGGGCAAGCCAGACAAGGCCGGGGCCCCCGAGAGAGGCGCAGAGGGCAAGGGCTTTCCCTGGTGGGCGCTAGGAAGCCACATCGGGCTGGGCAGGGGAGGGGGGAGAGGGTAGCAGGACCCCTCTGAGGCCATGTGGGGGGCCGGCTGGAGGCCTGAGACCAGAGGTCAGGGAAATGGACCAGGGAAGAAAGGCTGAGGCTTGCCCTAACCGGTTTGGCTCAGTGAATAGAGCCTCGGCCTGTGGACTCAAGGGTCCCAGGTTCGATTCCGGTCAAGGGCATGTACCTTGGTTGTAGGCACATCCCCAGTAGGAAGTGCAGGAGGCAGCTGATTGATGTTTCTCTCTCATCGATGTTTCTAACTCTCTATCCCTCTCCCTTCTTCTCTGTAAAAAATCACTAAAATATATTTTTTTTAAAAGAAGAAGAAAGGATGAGGCTTGAGCAGGGCAGGGACAGGCTATGGAGATGGAGGGTGGGAAAAGAGCAGAGGGGGACGGGGCAGTGAGTGAGGGGTAGGACCGGGACTTCTCAGAGGTCACGGTGCCCGCAGGGTCTGGCCTGGCGGCTCGGTGGCCAAGGGACTGTCCCTGAGACAGGGAATCTAGGACAAGGAGCTCAGTGGATGCTGGAGGGAGGGGGCTTGCAGGAGGCCTGGGGGGAGAGACGACCCTGAGGCTTGCGGGAACTTGTGGGAGCCTGCCACACGTGCGGTGGAGTGAGAAGCGCCAAGGCCAAGGACAGGACACGTAGGGGCACTCCGGAGGGAGAGCGTCGGGGAGAAAAGACAAGCAGGAGGGCCCTGAGTGGGGCCCAGCGCCCCCTTCGGAAGGAAGCAGCAGGAGAAACGTGCACGTGGTGTATGCAGATCGAGGGTCCCTGGTCACAGCTGTTTCATGGGTCTGACATGGCCACTTGGCAGTGGGGGTCAGACCCGGACAGGCCTCAGCCCAAACCCACTGCCATCTCCTGTGTGGCTCGGGGTGAAATCGTGCCAGTTCGGCCCCAAAGCCCCAGCCGGCCCCCCGCCATCCCCTGTCCCTCCCAGATCTGATGTTGTCCCTGCTCCCTTGCCACCATCGCCTGCCTGCTCCAGCCCCTGGCCTCCTTCCTGATCCCCTGACAGGCCCAGCCTGGAATGTTCTCTCCCTCTAAGTCACATGACCCCGCAGCGGCCAGATCTCCGCTCCGATGTCATTGCCAGGAGCCTCCCCAGCTCGCTCCCTTTCCCCGAAAACAGCACCCAGAATGCCGCCCGGGTCCTCTTCCCTGGATTTATGTTTCTCAGTGGCCGCCAGCCCTCCCCCGGCCTCACACTGCCGGGGTTTCGTGTTGTTTTGTATCCTATTACGTAACTCTGTTATCTGATCGCCTACCCCTGGCCCTCCCGCTGGACTCTGAGCTCCCGGGGGGACACAGGTTTCTGTCTGCTCTGCTCACAGCTGGCGCCCCAGTTGTGCCATATAGTAGGTGCGCAATAGGCACCCGCAGGAAGAGGCTGAGGAAGCTGGATGGGAGTGGATGAACGGAAGAGAGAAGGCAGCACTGCAGCCTCTTTCTAGTTTTCCCTGGGTGTACAGGAGAAGGGAGAGGACCCGCTTCCAGGACACAGAAGGTGGACAAGCAGGAGGGCTGGTGTTGAGGTCTCCAGAGCTGGGCAAAGCCTTCCGGGTATCCAGTCCTTCCCCTGGAGGGAGTCCTGGTTGAATGGGGCGGGAAGGGGGGATGGAGAGGGCACCCAGAGATGGATACTGACCCTTGGAAGGGAAACTGCTCACCCTACAAGTACAGAGTTCAGTTCCCAAGTCCCAGGCTTCGAAAACCCAGGGCTGTCCATGTGCGTTCGTAGCAGCAGTAACCAAACAGTGGACACCAGCGAAGGTCCGTAAATAAACAAAACGGGGTGGGTCCATACAATGGAATGTTCGTCATTCAGCCAGGAAAACGCACGGAGCACCAATCCGTGGGCGAACCTCAAAAATATGGTGCTAAATGAGAGAAGCCAGACACAAAGGCCTTGAACTCTATGATTCCACTTATCGGAATGTCCGGAAGAGGCAAATCTACCGAGACAGGACATTAGGGCTGGAGGGAGGGAAAGGGAGTGACAGCCAAAGGGTGCAGGGTTTTCCTTTTTTGATGATGTAAATATTCATATATATATATATATACATATATATATATATATATATGAATATATATATGACCACTACAAAATGGCCAGCAAGGGAGGGCAGTTGGGAGAGACCAGGCCTGCAAGGGAGGGCAGTTGGGGGCAATCAAATCTGCAGGGGAGGGTAGTTTGGGGTGACACTGAAACTGACACTCAAACTTTTTTTTGCTCTTATACGTTTGTCTCTAGTATGCAGAGGCAAGATCTTTTTGAAGAAAAGAAACAGGGGAGAGTGATTGATATAGAGGCAGAATGGCCTTGAACAGGCTGTCAAACTACAGGGGGAAAGCTGGGGTGGATGGGAGGCGGATGCTGGGGGAGATCAACCGAAGGACTTGTATGCATGCATATGAGCATAACCAATGAATGAAAGACACTGGGGCGGGGAGGGGGGCAGGTGGGGACATGTGCTGGGGGGTAAGGGAGGCTGGGGGGAGGAAATTGGGGGGGGTAGGAAAACATATGTACTACTATTAAATATAAGTTATATTGTAAATAAAAAAATTTGAAAAAAAAATAAAGAAACTACTAAACTGTTAAAAAATAAAAAATAAATAAATAAAAAGACCAGGCTTCCTTGCAGCTAGCTTTGGCCATATGACTAGCTCTGGCCAATGAGATATGAGAAGCAGGGAGTGGGCCACTCCCACTCGAACCTGTCCCTTAAAAGTGAAGCCATTCTCCACTCTTAAGGACAGGGCTGTTGGACCCAGCATGCTGTTGAAGGTAGCAAGCTGGGCCCAGCTGGTGTGGTTCAGTGGTTGAACGTCGACCTATGAACCAGGAGGTCACAGTTCAATTGCCGGTCAGGGCACATGTCTGGGCTGCGAGCTCCGTCTCCAGGGTGGGGTGTGCAGGAGGCAGCCGATCAATGATTCTCTCTCATCACTGACGTTTCTACTTCTCTCTCCCTCTGTGAAATCAATTAGAGAAAAAGAAAATATATTTTTTATTTTTTTAAGCTTATTAACTTTATTTTTTAAAATATTTTTGTTGATTTTTCACAGAGAGGAAGGGAGAGGGAGAGAGAGTTAGAAACATGGATGAGAGAGAAACATCGATCAGCTGCCTCCTGCACACCCCCACTGGGGATGTGCCCGCAACCAAGGTACATGCCCTTGACCGGAATCGAACCTGGGACCCCTCAGTCCGCAGGCCAATGCTCTATCCACTGAGCCAAACTGGTTTCGGCAACTTTTTTTTTTTTGTAATATTTTTTATTGATTTTTTCACAGAGAGGAAGGGAGAGGGATAGAAAGTCAGAAACATCGATGAGAGAGAAACATCAATCAGCTGCCTCTTGCACATCCCCTACTGGGGATGTGCCCGCAACCAAGATACATGCCCTTGACTGGAATCGAACCTGGGACCTTTCAGTCCTCGGGCGGATGCTCTATCCACTGAGCCAAACCGGTTTCGGCAAAATATATGTATTTTAAAAAGGCAGCGGGCTGGGGGACAGCAAAAGGAAAGAAACATAGGACCCTAGACAACCTTGAGAAGAGATTCTTATTCTCCATGGCCCTCCTGCCTATATCAGGGCTTTCACAGGAAGACAACTCCATCTCTCATTGGACTAGCTGTATGTTCAGTCTCTATCAGAACAGCTACCCTCCCAGATCTGGTCCTGGCCAGGTAACTCTGTTAGTTGGAGCATCGTCCCGATACGCCAAGGTTGCGGGTCCGATCCCCAGTCAGGGCACATACAAGAAGCAGCCAATGCATGCATAAATGAGTGGAACAGCAAACTAATGTTTCCCTTTCTCTCTCTTTTCCTTCCTCTCTCTCCCTCTCTCTCAAATCAATCAGTAAGTTAAAAAGAATGACAAATTAAGATAAAGAAAAATCAGTGAAAAACAAACAATGAAACTGCTACCCCTGCACTCTACTTGAAAGTGTGTGACCTTGAACAAGGTCAGGTCATCTCCCAGTGCCTCCGTTTCCTCATCTTGAAAACCAAGGATAATTGCAGCACCTACCTCACAGGGTTTTGGTCGAGATAAAATGACATAAAATGCTCATAAGGGTGTCTTACCACCTGGAAAGCTCCCGACTATTGTACATACATGAACATACATGTATCACTGTTATTACTGTCATCATAAACCAGACATCATGCCGAAACCGGTTTGGCTCAGTGGACAGAGCATCAGCCCGAGGACTAAAAGGTCCCGGGTTCGATTCCGGTCAAGGGCATGTATGTACCTTGGTTGCGGGCACATCCTCAGTAGGGAGTGTGCAGGAGGCAGCTGATTGATATTTCTCATCGATGTCTCTAACTCTCTATCCCTCTCCCTTCCTCTCTGTAAAAAAAAATCAATAAAATATATTAAAAAAAATAAATCAGACATCATTTTAAGCCATGGAGCTCACCCCTGGTTCCCACAATAGGCCAACACCCCCTTGGGTGATTTATCTGTCATGAACCCATTTGACAGGTGAGATACTGAAGCACAGACAGGTGACGCCTGCTCTCTGGAGCGCCCGGCAAGTCACAGGAAGGAAACACCACTCACTGCCTCTGGGCCTCCAGGGTCAACGCCGGTCCCCTCAGCCCTCAGAACCGGCTTATTCTGAGACCAAACAGTGCCACGTGCCAGGGTGGAGCCCGGGCGCTTCGGGCTGCATTCCAACACCCCAGCGGTGCTACGCGCCCGGTGCCTCAGTTTCCTCACCAGTCTGTGAGGATAACAGCAGTCCCCACCTCTGACTGCTGTGAGGAGGATGCGAGACGAGCAAAGAGTTTGGAAGACAGCCTACCACGTGACTCGATGTCCACGGTGGTTAGCTACTGGCTAGTTTTTTTTTTTTAACTTGAACCTGCAATCTTGGTGTACGGGGATGATGCTCTAACCCGGTGGTCGGCAAACTGCGGCTCGAGAGCCACAGGCGGCTCTTTGGCCCCTTGAGTGTGGCTCTACCACTCGCCTGGACGCGTCTATTTGGAAGAAGTGGCGTCCGAAGAAATTTAAGTGTAAAGAATTTGGGTCTCAGAAGAAATTTCAATTGTTGTACTGTTGACAGTTGGCTCTGTTGACTGATGAGTTTGCCGACCACTGCTCTAACCAACTGAGCTACCTGGGCAGGCCTGGCTAGTGTGTGTGAGTGTGTGTGTGTGAGTATGTGAGTATGCGTGTGAGTGTGTGTGTGTGTATTTAAATTCATTTCAGAGAGAGGAAGACAGAGGGAGAGAGAGGGAGAGGGAGGGAGAGGGAGAGAGAGGGAGAGAGAGATATGTGGAGAGCGTTCTCGGGGAACAAAGCTTCTCCGAGAGTGCAGGGCCCTTGGCCTGTCTGCTCTAAAGATCAGTCATGGTCTCTGACCCCCGGAGAATGGTTACCTTCCATTGTAGTTTAGCAAACAATACTGCCCTCCAGCACATAACATTGTAAATAGCCAAAGTGTCTGTGGGAAAAGATTTAGGTGGCGTCTTGGGTGAAGGTATAGCCTAAGGAAGTTAGTGAAGATAAGGGGTTTATTGGGGAAACATGTTTACAATAGAATGTAGCTTTGTTGTTTGGGGAACAAGGAATTGTGTAATATGGAACCAGAACTGTTTAAAAGAGTGGAGTGAAATAAACTCGGGGCGCAGTCCTAAAGAGGGCTTTGTGGACCTCCTGATCCCTTATCTTTTGTTTCTTCTTTATTTCTATCCACCTTTCCATCTCTATCTTTCCTTAAGCCTCACCTCCCTTTCAGGGACTGTGGGACTGATGCCGGCTGGCTCCGGCAGAGAAACATCAATGAGAGAGAATCACTGATGGGCTGCCTCCTGCACGCCGCCCACCGGGGATCGAGCTGCAACCCAGGCATGTGCCCTTACTGAGAATCGAACCCTAACCTCCTGGTTCAGAGGTCGATGTTCAACCACTGAGCCCCACCAGCTGGGCTATTCCTAGCATTTCTAATTTACTTATCATTGTGACAGTCTTGCTCACGCTACCTGGACCCTCTGGACAGCCCTCGCCCGTGCCTCCTTCTGAAGGCCCGTAGTCCCCCCTTCCAGCCCCCCAACCCTCCCCACCAGCCTCCCCACCAGCCTCCCGGCTGCCCAGGGCCTCACCATCCTCGCTGGGCGCTCCGGGGGACGACTCCGAGTCCGAGGAGCTGCCTGCGGGGCCCCCACCCGCCGAGGCGTTGCCTGCCGCCTCCTTCAGCCACTTCTTCCTCTTCTTGGGGGGCGGCTCGGCCTTCACCTTGGCGGGCCGGGTCTTGGGCAGCCGGGAGGTGGCGGGCTGACCGGTGAGGCTTCGCTCTGGCCGAGTCTGCCGCCCGCCTATGCCCCGTTCCCCTCGCAGCAGCCGCTCCCCACGGGTCACCCGCTCCTTCTCCTTCTCCTTCTCCTTCTCCTTCTCCTTCTCCTTCTCCTTCTCCTTGTCCTTCTCCTTCTCCTTCTCCTTGTCCTTCTCCACAGGCCGAGGTGGGGATGCCCTCTCAGGGGCAGGGGGCTCGGGCACCACCGTGTCGGGTGGCTGCTCTGGGGGCTTCTCCGATGTCATCTTGTCGGGGGTCTCAGGCTTAGGAGGTGGCCCCGGGGTCTTGGGGGTGGGGGCGGAGCTGCCCCCCACAGAGGCCGGGCCCTTGGCCTGCCCTGAGCGCCTGGGAGGGAACATGGGGGAAACAGTCAGCAGCCCCCAAGAAACCCAAGTTCTCCTCTTGGGACCCCCCTGCCCAGCCCTAGGTCTGAGCACAGACCACCTTCCCTCTTGCTGCAGTGGATGCTCTCTGGGTCTGTCCCCTGCCCTGGGTCTGTCCATCTCTCCCTGGACCTGTCCCCTGCCCTGGACTCTCCATCTCTCTCTGGGCCTGTCCCCTGCCCTGAACTCTCCATCTCTCTCTGGGCCTGTCCCCTGCCCTGGACTCTCCATCTCTCTCTGGGCCTGTCCCCTGCCCTGGACTCTCCATCACCCCCTGGGCCTGTCCCCTGCCCTGGACTCTCCATCTCTCTCTGGGCCTGTCCCCTGCCCTGGACTCTCCATCTCTCTCTGGGTCTGTCCCCTGCCCTGGACTCTCCATCACCCCCTGGGCCTGTCCTCTGCCCTGGACTCTCCATCTCTCTCTGGGTCTGTCCCCTGCCCTGGACTCTCCATCACCCCCTGGGTCTGTCCCATGCCCTGGACTCTCGATCTCTCTCTGGGTCTGTCCCCTGCCCTGAACTCTCCATCTCTCTCTGGGCCTGTCCCCTGCCCTGAACTCTCCATCTCTCTCTGGGCCTGTCCCCTGCCCTGAACTCTCCATCTCTCTCTGGGCCTGTCCCCTGCCCTGGACTCTCCATCTCTCTCTGGGCCTGTCCCCTGCCCTGAACTCTCCATCTCTCTCTGGGCCTGTCCCCTGCCCTGAACTCTCCATCTCTCTCTGGGCCTGTCCCCTGCCCTGAACTCTCCATCTCTCTCTGGGCCTGTCCCCTGCCCTGAACTCTCCATCTCTCTCTGGGCCTGTCCCCTGTCCTGGACTCCCCATCTCTGGGTCTCTGTCCGGCCCTGTTCCACCCCCTCCTCCTGACAATTTCCTGCCACACGTTCAGTCCCCTAGCCTTCTGGCTGTGCCCGCCTCCCCGCCCCCAGCCCCCACAGTACCTGACAGGCGCCGGGGGCCGGTGCCAAGGTTTCCGAGCACAGACCCTCACGTAGTCCTTCTTGTTGACATTTTCCAGAAACTTCACATAAAGGCGCTGGTACCGGTTTTTTGCGTCCCCAAAATATCCCAAATACTATGGAGGGGGAGAGGCACAAGAGGAAACTCCTTCCCCGCCCCATGGGGCAGCCCCACCCCCCAAGACTCCCACAGGACAGCCCGGCAGGCGGGTCCGCCGCCCCCACTTACGTTACTGGTGGCGCAGAACTGCCGCTGCCCATCCTTGATCTCCGGGGTGAACTTCTGCAGCAGAGCCTTCTGCACGCGCCAGATGGGCGGGGGCTCCCGGCCCGTCTGCAACGCCAGCTGAGGGACACAGCGAGGCCGGGGGTCAGCTCCCGGGTCTGGGCCTTGCCCCCAGTTCCTGGCCCTCTGACCTCCCTCGGGGCCCCCTTAGACAAAAGGCATCGTGGTCAGCCCTAACCGGTGTGGCTCAGTGGACAGAGCGTCGGCCTGCAGACTGAAGGGTCCCAGGTTTGATTCTGGTCAAGGGCATGTGCCTTGGTTGCGGGCACATCCCCAGTGGGGGGCGAGCAGGAGGCAGCTGATGGCTGTTTCTCTCTCTTTGATGTTTCTGATTCTCTCTCCCTCTCCCTTCCTCTCTGTAAAAAATCAATAATAATTTTTTTTTTAAAGGCATCACGGTCACACAGATTTTTAAAAATATATATTTTATTGATTTTTCACAGAGAGGAAGGGAGAGGGATAGAAAGTCAGAAACATCGATGAGAGAGAAACATCGACCAGCTGCCTCCTGCACCCCCTCTACTGGGGATGTGCCCGCAGCCACGGTACATGCCCCCGACCGGAACTGAACCTGGGACCTCTCAGTCCACAGGCCGACGCTCTATCCACTGAGCCACACCGGTTTCGGCACACAGATTTCTTGTGGTCGGGTGAGGGTCTGAGGCCAGGGGCCTGGCTGAGTCTGGAGACAGCCGGAGTCCGGCCCAGTCCGCCCACAGCTCATCCAATGCTGCCCGCCCGGCCCTTCACTCCCGGGCTACGGGGCTTCGGCCACCACAGCTTCGCTCTGACGGTGCGCGCCTCCCGCGTGCGGTAATGATAAAGCAAAACCACCTGCCACCCACCCTTTTCCAGACACCGTGTCTGGCCCCAGGGTATAGCAGCGAATGAGACCAACAAAGCCTTGCTATGGGGTCTCCGTTACCGGGGCAACAAGACAGACAAGCAACTAAAGGCAGCAGGGCAGGGCCGTGGCCGCTGCAAAGAACAGACAGGTGACAGGTTACCTGAGACCATTTACTCCATCGGCCTATCCACACAAGGCAGGACACGGATAGCGGCTCTCCCATCTCCACTCCCCGCGCACCCTCAGCCCCCGTCCCACACACCGAGGCTCTGAGCCCCCCACTGCGCACTGGAACCCATGGATGGGAGTGAGACCCAGCATCCGATCTTGGGGAGCGAGGCTGGCAGGAGGGGAGCCAGACACCGGCACACACAATAACAGCACCGATAAGAAATGTGTTAATGGCCCTGACCGGTTTGGCTCAGTGGATAGAGCATCAGCCTGTGGACTCAAGGGACCCAGGTGTTTTGGTTTTTTTAAAAAACATATATTTTATTGATTTTTTTTTTTACAGAGAGGAAGGGAGAGGGATAGAGTTAGAAACATCGATGAGAGAGAAACATTGACCAGCTGCCTCCTGCACACCCCCTACTGGGGATGTGCCTGCAACCAAGGTACACGCCCTTGACAGGATTCGAACCTGGGACCTTTCATTCCACAGGCCAATGCTCTATCCACTGAGCCAAACCGGTTTCAGCAAGGGTCCCAGGTTTGATTCTGGTCAAGGGCATGTACTTGGATTGTGGGCACATCCCCAGTGCGGGGTGTGCAGGAGGCAGCTGATGGATGTTTCTAACTCTATCCCTCTTCCTTCCTCTCTGTAAAAAAAAATCAATAAAATATATTTTTTGAAAAAAAAGAAAGAAAAGAAATGTGTTAATGGCAGATGCCCTGGAAGCCTAGAGTACGGACCCTCAACTCAATCTGAATCCAAGAACGCTTTCTGGAAGAAGTGACACCTAAATGAGTCTTGGAAGGCGCGCGTACCTTTCCATGCAGGAACCGGGGGTGCCAGGGAAGTTTGTGACCTCTGTGGGGAGCAACTTACCACGGTAACAGATACATAAAGGCCAACAATATGCGATGACCCAGAGGCGAAGGAGGAGCCATCACAGACTCCATGGTCAAGGGGCAACAACATTTGGATGATCACTGCAATCGATTGGTCATGGCTGCCCTGAGCACCAGGTTCAGCAGGAGTGAGTGCTGGGATCAATTAATAATGTCTGCCCCGGGCACCGGTGGCAACACCCAGGACTGCGTGCCAGGTATTGGCTATCTGCCCTTGGTTTGGGGTCAGCTGCTCTCGCCACCACGATTTCTCATCTCCCTGGGATCAATCAGATCAACAAAGGAGGCGTTTCCATAACCTGATGAAAATTCGGTCCAGAGGCTCCTACCTGGGCCTCACACAAGAGGGAGGCAGGATGGGACAGGGACACAGGCTTTCCTCCAGGAAACCACGGTTCTCAGCCCTCCCTCTGGCTCCTCAGGGAGCCAGGCCAGAGGCCCAAGGACTGAAAAGTCCATGTACGCCCTCCCCTGCCCCAAACCCTCTGCCGGCTGGCACGGAGAGACTTTGCCCCCGTTTCCTCTCCCTTCTCCTGCCCCTGCACAGCTGGCCATGCCAACCCCTCCAAGCTCACCAGACAAGCCCCCAACTTTTTTTTTTTTTTAGAGAGAGAGGGGAAGGAGAAAGAAACATGGATGTGAAAGAGAAACATCGATGAGCTGCCCCTGAATGCCCACCATCGGGATCGAGCATGCAATCCAGGCATGTGCCCTGACAAGGAATTGGATTGGCAACCTTTTGGTGCATAGAATGATGCCCAACCCACTGAGCCGCACTGGCCAGAGAGGCCCCAGACTTTTGAACTCCACACTTTTCCATACGCAAGGTCGCCCACCGGGGGTGATTTCTCTCTCATTGTGAATAGGATGTGCCCTATTCTAGCTCTCGGAAGCCATTGAGAAATCCCTTAGTGCTCCCTCCACCCCATGAGAAAAGAAAGAAAACCACCCCACCTCTGCCTCGCCCCACTGCCTATCTGCTTTCTCTAGGGAGTCAGCCAATTCTCCAGGTGGACTAAGTCCCTGGGCTCACTGCTTTCCCATTGGGTGTGGTGTCTTCCCCAAAACCACTTTTCTCCCGGGATTCCCGCCACGCCCCCCAGTCATCAAACCCAGTCGACTGGCAAACATCCCTGCCAGCAGCTCCTCACCAGCGCCAGTTCCTCCCAAAGCCATGCCCTTCCTGCCTCTCCTCACGCCAGTGCCCACTTCCACTTACCAGGGAAGCAGCCCCACCCACTGACCCCATAGGCTGAGCTCAACCAATCAGATTCTGTTCTGGGAATTTGAACTGCGACAAGCCGAGAGAAGGACAGGAAGCAGCAGGATGTGAGTAAGCTAAGGCACATGGAGCCTGCTGGGTGCATGAAGAGGGAGTCCCTGTCATAGAAGTCATGCCGTAGGACAGACAGACAGATGGTCCCCAGAACTGGGCCCCTCCACAGCCACCTCCCCTGTGGAGCAGGAGCTCCAGCAGAGGCTGGGCCAACCAGAGCAGATTCTCCCATGCATTCCAGACTTGGTGCTCACTGGCCACAGCCTGACTCCTGGGATCCCTGCACATCACAAGCACGCTGTGCTTCACAGAGTCTTCCCGCTGGCTGGCCCGTCCTCCCCACACTTGTCTCCATCCAACAAACTCTCATGTGCTCAGCGTTTACATCCTGCTAACGCTTCAACATCCCCAAGGACGGAGAGTGAATCTGATCACACCCATGTTACAGAGGAGGAAGACGGAGCAGAGAGGGGGCTAATCTGGGCTGCAGAGAGGGTCAGCAGCCCCTCCCTCCCCACATGTGGCTCTTGAGCACTTGAAATGCAACTAATCTGGATGTTCTGAGTGTAAAATACTCACTGGATTTCAAAGATTTGGTATATAAAAAAAAAAACACACCATGTAAAACACCAAATTTTTCTATATTAATTACATGCTGAAATGCTATTTTAGATAGGCTGCGTTAAAGGAAAGACATTCCTGTGGCTAATCTCTCCCATCTTTGTTGTTCTTGTGTTTTTTAAAAAATATATTTTACTGATTTTTTTACAGAGAGGAAGGGAGAGGGATAGAGAGTTAGAAACATTAATGAGAGAGAAACATCCATCAGCTGCCTCCTACACACCCCCCACTGGGGATGTGCCCACAACCAAGGTACATGCCCTTGACCGGAATCGAACCTGGGACCTTTCAGCCTACAGGCCGATGCTCTATCCACTGAGCCAAACCAATTTCAGCCTCACCCATCTTTCAACCGTTTAAAAATGTGGATCCAAGAAAGTTTCAATGATGTGTATGACTCATGGTGTTTCTATTAGACAGACACTGCTCTAGAAAGAAAAGATGGCCCGTGGCCCATTTTTATAGATCGAAGAGCTAAGAATGGTTTCCACATTTAAAAATCTATTTTTTTAATTGATTTCAGAGAGAGAAAGAGAGAGAGAGAAACATCAATGATGACAGAGAATCATTGATCGGCTGCCTCTTGCACACCCCACACTGGGGATGGAGCCTGCAACCCAGGCCTGTACCCTGACCAGGAACTGAACCGTGACCTCTTGGTTCACAGGTCGAGGGTCAACCATGGAGCCATGCCGGCCAGGTGGTTTCTACATTTTTCAGTGGATAGAGCGTCGACCTGCGGACTGAAAGGTCCCAGGTTCGATTCCGGTCAAGGACATATACCTAGGTTACCGGCAAATCCCCAGGAAGGGGGTGTGCAAGAGGCAGCTGATCGATGTTTCTCTCTCATCGATGTTTCTGACTTTCTATCCCTCTCCCTTCCTCTCTGTAAAAAAATCAATAAAATATATATTTTTTAAAATTACAAAAAAAGGAAAAGTAAAGAACATGTGTCAGAGGCCCTAAGTGGTTCACAAAGCCCAAAATAGGTGTTATCTGGCCAACCTCTACCCCAGAGAGTTCCCCCAGATCACCAAGATGGATACGAAAGGCAAAGCCTACAGGACACCTCCGCATGCCGCCCACGGTCAGAGCAGGAGCAACCAGGACGCCCCAGTCCTCACTCGGCACGGAGGAGGTCCTGCCACGATCAGCCCATTTTACAGATGAGGACATTGAGGCTCAGGAAGGTCCCATGCCTGTCTAACCCAGAAGTGGCAGGGATCCCCCAGGCACACGAACGCGTCCCCAACGTCTGCACCGGTGACTCAGTCCGAGGCTGCGCGTCCCCCCCCCCCCCCCGTTATAACACACACTGGCGTGTTGTATTTTAAGCACTGAAGTCCTTGCCCGGTCCCCTCCTCTGCCCCATGCCAGCCGGGAGGTGGTGGTATCAGATGGCTCTGGCTCCGATCCCAGCTCCACGCTCACCAGCCAAGCGATTCCCTCTCTCTGATCGTGAACTTGCTCATCTGTAATGGGGAGCCCGGGGCCTGCCCAGAACCCTGTTCCTTGGGCGAAGGCTGAGCGCCCGTAGCACTCGCTGGCTGCTTCGTGGTCAGTGCTGGAGAGAATCAGAGAGGACCCTGACTCTGGTGCTGAAGGCACAGGCTCCCAGGAGGCACTAGAGCTGCGGGCAGGTCCCAGCTGTGAAAGCTGGGGGACACTACATACTGCTCCGGGCCTCAGTTTCCCTCCCTGTAAATGGGGGTAATAATCCCTTATAAAGGAAGGGGATTATAAAGGTAAATCTTGGAGCTCTAGCTAGTTTGGCTCAGCAGATAGTGTCGGCCTGAGGATGGATGCAATCTCGGGTTCGATTCCGGTCAAGGGTACATGTCTGGGTTTCAGGCTCGATCCCCCGTAGGGGTGTGTAGGAGGCAGCCGATCAATGATTCTCTCTAGTCATTGATGTTTCTGTCTCTCTCCATCTCTTTTCCTCTCTGAAATCAACACACACACACACACACACACACACACTGAGTGGCCAGATTATTATGATATCTAAATGCTTAATGTATATACATATGTGTGTGTGTGTGTGTGTGTGTGTGTGTGTGTGTGTGTGTGTGTGTATTAGAGGCCTGGTGCAGAATTCATGCATGGATGGGGTCTGGTCAGCCTGGCCAGGAGGAGGGGACATGGGCAGCTGGCTGGCCTGCTTGCTAGTCAAACTCCTGGTGGAGGGAGCAATTTGCATATTAGCCTTTTATTATACAGGATATACACTGAGTGACCAGATTATTATGTGTTCAGAGATCATAATAATCTGGCCACTCAGTGTATGATAAATCTTGCAGCCCTGGCTGGTTTTTCTCAGTGGTTAGAGCGTCAGCCCATGCACCAAAGGGTTGTGGGTTTGATTCCCAGTCAAGGGCACATACCTGGGTTGCAGATTTGATCCCTGGCCCCTGTGGGGCGAGTGTGGGAGACAACCAATCAATGTGTCTCTCTCACAGTGGTGTTTCTCTTCTCCCTCCCTTCCACTCTCTCTCTCTAAAAAAAAAAAAAAAAAAAAAAAAAGGAAAAAGGGAAAAATATTCTCAGGTGAATACTAAAAAAAAAATTATAAATATTATTAAAATTCCTACCCTACCCCCTGAGCCCTAGACAGGTTTATAGGTAGTTGTAACAAACTTTCAAAGAATAACTAATTACTATCTTATACAGACTATTGAAAAGATCCCTTAAAAACAGAAAAGGAAATATAACGTAATACTCATATGAGGCCATACAAAGTCAGTGAAAAAATTATAGCAAAAAGGAAGATAAAACTTGGAGACAGTTTTGCACAACAATATAATATACTTCATGTCACTGAATGGTACACTTTAAAAGGGTGAAAAGGATCAACTTCGTGGTATGCACAGGATATCAGTTAAAGGGGGAAAATGATTAAACTACCTCTGACTGTGACCTGTCCCAAGTCCTGTCCAATTCCTACTATTTTTTTTTTTTTTTACTTCAGAGAGGAAGGGAGGAGGGGCAGAAACGTCAATGAAGGGAGAATCATTGATGTGCCTCCTGACTCCCCACACTGTGCATGGAGCCTGCAACCTGGGCATGTGCCCTGACCGGGAATCGAACCATGACCTCCTGGCTCATAGGTCAACACTCAACCTCTGAGCCATGCTGGTCGGGGCCCCAGTTCCTACTATTGGTGCCTATTCAACTCATCCCTAGCTTGTCCCAGGCTGACCGGCCAAATCAGCTCCAGAAGTCATGAGGGTAAGTTGAAATAATGTACACAGGGCACTAAGGAGTGGTACGGCCCTGGGGGTTGCGGGAGGACTGGCCAGGGGGTGACCCCGAGACTGGAGGCACTGGGAACGTTCTGGTTGATGGCTGGGTGGTTAGGACCTGAGTGTTCATTCTAGCATTTTGCTTTACAACTTACAAATCTCTTATGACCGTTCTTTAGAATGTATCGAATTTCATGCCAAAAAGATGATAAAAAATATGATGTCTAGGTTGGGTAGGGTGGGGGAGGGGGGCAGAACGTGCCAGAATGGAGGAGAGGGAGCAGGACCAGACAGGAGGAGATGATGGTGGAAGTGGAGTAATAGGCACAACACAGTCCCGGTATTCTATTTACTCCAGTCTCCCCACAATAAAATAGCTTAAAAATAACGCCGGGAAACTTCATGCCGTTCATCTCATAAAACACTCCATAAAAGGTGTAATAACAGTCATTACCCTTATAATTAATTCGTCCCACAATTTCTCCATCTGTGTTTCAGAAGAAACAACACCCATGATTAGATGAAATGTGACAGCGTACAGCAAGGCCTGAACACGGTTCCTGTCCCACAGGCAGCACCCAGCCGGTGACAATGACCAATATGGAGAATGGCCTCAGCTTCTGAGGTCCCCACCGGGGTCCCTAATGGCTCACTGAGCTACCCAGAGATCAGCCTCCTTGCTCTGCCTCATGACCTGTGAGAAGGGCTGCACCGGCGTCTGCGGTCACCTGCCCTTGACGAGCAGTTTTGTTTTTTTTAATAAATATATTTTATTGTTTTTTTTACAGAGAGGAAGGGAGAAGGATAGAAAGTTAGAAACATCAATCAGCTGCCTCGTGCACACCTCCTCCTGGGGATGTGCCCGCAGCTAAGGTACATGCCCTTGACCGAAATCGAACCTCGGACCTGGGACCTTTCAGTCCGCAGTCCAACGCTCAATCCACTGAGCCAAACCGGTTTTGGCGAGCACTTTTTAAAAAATATATATATATATTTTTTATTGACAGACAAGAAGGAAGAGGGAGAGATGGAAACATCAACGATGTGAGAGAATCATTGATCAGCTGCCTTCTGCACGCCCTGGGCAGGTGCCCTTGACCGGAATCGAACCTGGGACCTTGACAGTCCACAGGCCAACGCTCTATCCACGGAGCCAAACCGGCTGGGGCCTCGGCACGCACTTATACTGTATTAACCCTCTGGTACAATTCTACCTGCCCAGGAGCCTAGCACCGCAGAGGCCAGCAAACCTTCTGCAAAGCGGCAGACGGGTAATATGGTCAGCTCTGCAGGCCAGCGAGGCCCAGGATTGCAACCACCTGACTCCCATGTGCACACGGGAAAGCAGTCAGAGGTGTTATGCAAATGAGTGGGTGTGGCTATATGCTAATGAGCCAGGCCCTGGGCTGGATGTGGCCCGGGGGCTGGAGTTCTCGGTGTGGAGTAACCGGAAGCAGTGAACAGGCTGGTCTGCCTCAAAGGCTGCAGAGGTGCCTGCCCAACCCACGGGCTCCTGCAGGACGGGTGACGTCGTGTTCCTCGTTCTGTCACATCGACACAGGACAGTCCCAAGAGCGTCCTCCAGAGACCAGACCTCACCCGCTTTGCTCCTCACTAACACCCAGGGCAACTACAATCAATAGCTAATCGCGGGGTTACCCCGTTATAGGGAACAGACACACCAAACAGTATGTATTTGTCCCCAAGTCCCCGGGCCACCCCTATCCGCTCCGCGGGCTGTGAACGCAGAAGGGCCCGCGGGCGCCCCTGCAGCTCAGCCAGGCCACCGGCAGGCGCTCGCGGATCCCCGCGGTGACCGCCCCCTCCGGCCGGGACTCACCTTGAGGGACGGTATGTCCTCCGCCCGGATGACGAACTCGTCCCGCTCGCGGAAGATGCCCTCCCCGCCGCTCTCACCGGCCTCCTCGTCAGTCTCCCCGCACAGGGCCGCGGTCTCCTGCTTCTTGGCCAAGTGCAGGGGTCGCGCGTCCGGCGGCTCGTGGTCCTCCGGGGAAGGGGCGGCCGGCTCCTCGGGCGGGGCAGCGGCAGGTGGGGGCGGCGGGGCAGGTGGTGAAGGCAGGGCGGGTGGAGGTGGTGGAGGCGGCGAGCTGGACACCGGGGCCGGGGCCGGGGCCGGGCCGGGCGCGGGAGCCAGAGGCGCCAGAGCAGGAGCCGGAGCGGGAATGGGAGCAGGAGCTGGAGCTGGAGCTGGAGCCGGAGCCGGAGCCACCAAGGGAGGTGGTGAGGGCAGGGCTGGCGGTGGGGGCGGAGGCTGGGGCGTTGGGGCAGGCGGCGGAGAGGGCGGGGGCTTCTCCTCCAGCAGCGGGGGCTCTGGGGGGCAAGAGGAGCATCAGGGCTGGACCCCCCAGAGCCCTCGCACCCCCCCTTCAGCCTGCTTTCCATCAACATCCAGGCTGTCCCTCAAGTTCCTGCCGTCAGTGAAAGGTATCCCCAGCTTGTGCCTGGTCTCCAGGGCACCAATCCGTCCCCGCTGCACCCAAACATCCCCCCTGATGAAACTTTCTTCAGCCACCACATCACTATCCCCCCCCTTCACTTCCGTTTCTTGTTACTCCTGTTGCCCTGGCTCCTCCTCCAAAGCTGCTATCTGACCCCCTCTCCGATCCTGTCCGTCACCTTCCTGACCTTCAATACTCACCCGTCAGGAAGCCCAGGTCCCTGTAACCTCTCTCCAGTGTCCTCATCAGTCCCGTCTCCTCACCCCCCCGCCCCCGCGGTGTTCCTTGCTCTTTCCAGCCTCCAAAGACCCCATCTCTGTAGTTCTGAACCCCATTGCTCAATGCTCCCCCCTTTCCCGCTTCCATGGTCAGGTGTCTTCTATGCAGTTTAAACTCTGTCCTTGCCCAACTGTCCCCCGCTCTGGTCCTATCTCCCCTGCCCTCCAGCCCAGTCCCTACAAAGTTCCTTGCCCGGCCCTGCCTGGTTTCCAAAAGCCACCTGCCAACCCTGGAGCCTCTTCTTGTCCCTGACTATGAACGTCCCTTCCTGTGACCAGCCCTCTGCCTCTTGTTGCCACCCAGGCCCCCTGAGGCCAACGCGCAGCTCCCATCCCAATGCCCATTTTAGTCCTGATCGATGCCCGTGCCTGGCTCCAGCGCCCATTCCTCCGTTCTTCCCGATTCTGAAGCCATTCCCTCTCTGCTCTACCGCCTCCTTTCCTGCTCAGACGCTCCGTCCTCCTCAACCCAAGTCCTTCTCCATTCTCGGCATAACCAAGGCCTTCTCCCCTGTACTAACTCCTAATGGGTTTCTGTAACATCCTTCTGAGCCCTCAAGGCCCCTCATTAACTGCCCCAAATGCTCTTCTCAAACCCCAACACCTGTTACCCTCATGAAAAGCCCTTACATTTTGTCCAAAGCCTCAGATCAGAACCCTACACACCCAGCCATACACACCGGCCTTCCCGAAGACCTGACCAGTCAGTGCTCAGTCTCTTTAAACTACCCTCCCTAAGTCTCTCTCTCTCTGCCCCCCCCCCCCCGAAATCTTCCTGTTCTTTAGCACACATCACTGACTCCACAACCCTTCTCAGGGCCCCGACTCCCTGCCAGTCTAAAAAGCTCTCCAAGCCGAGACCGGTTTGACTCAGTGAATAGAGCGTCGGACTGCGGACTGAAGGGTCCCGGGTTCGATTCTGGCAAGGGCATGTACCTTGACTACGGGCACATTCCCGGTGGGGGGCGTGCAGGAGGCAGCTGATCGATGTTTCTCTCTCATCGATGTTTCTGACTTTCTATCCCTCTCCCTTCCACTCTGTGAAACATCAATAAAATATATTAAAAAAATAAATAAAATAAAATAAAAAGCTCTCCAAGCCCTAGCTGGTTTGGCTCAGTGGATAGAGCGTTGGCCTGCGGACTGAAGAGTCCCAGGTTCGATTCCGGCCAAGGGCACATGCCTGGGTTTCGGGCTAGATCCCCAGTAGGGGACTTGCTGGAGGCAGTCAATCAATGACTCTCATCATTAATGTTTCTCTCTCTCTCTCTCTTCCTCTCTGAAATCAATAAAGAAATACATATTTTAAAAAAATAAAAAGCTCACCGAGTACCCCATTACCACCTGCCCCCGTCACTTATAACCTGCCCTGTCCCCCAGCATTCTCCAGGGCCCACCTTGGGGCCCCTGCGGGCAGATTAGACAAAAAAAACACCCCTTTCTCAAAGCACTTGTTTGCCCTCAGCAGAGTTACCTCCATAGATATGCAAATCTACATCATCTAACACAGCGTCCCTTCAACAGGGCGTCACCCACATAACCGCACCCAGCGTCCCGAACCGGAAGCCCCTGCCCCCCCTCCCCTGCACCATCTTCCCAGAGCTCACCAGGCGTGCCATTGCTGCTGGCACCGGGGAGCCCTGGGAGAGGGGGTGGCCCTGGGACGGGAGCCTCAGGAGCCAGTGGGGGCCCGTCCGGAGTGGAGGTGTCCTTGGGCCCCACGAGGGGCGGGTCGTCGAGGGCGGAGATGGCCGAAGAGATGCTCTCCTGCAGGTCCCGGTTCTTGGCCACAGAGTCTTCCTCATCCGAGGAGAAGGAGGGCAGCGTCTCCAGGTTCCGTTTCAGCTCCTCATCCAGCCGCTTGCAGGGCGAAGGGCAGCCCAGCCCCAGCCCCTCGCTCTCGGCGGCCTCCAGCGCGCCCCCCAGCCCGAAGGCGCCCGCGGGCGGAGGGTGCGGCACGGCGGGGCCAGAGGGGGGCTGGGGCTGCAGGCCCCGCGTGGGCACGGAGGGCGGCACGCTTTTGGGGGGGCTGAGCGGGGGCGTCATGCTGGCCTGGTAGAGCGGCGGGTGGCGCTTGCCTGACTTGAGGAAGTCCAGGAAGGAGGCCATGAAGCCGGACTTCATCTCCGGCTGCTTCTCCTCCACCTCCTTGATCTTGGCCTCGATCTTCTCCCGAGTCAGGCTCGAGTCCAAGCTGTTGTGGTCTGCGCCTGATAGGGCGTCACCTGATGAGGCCCCCAGACCCTCACCAGCCTTGGGCACAGACAGCTTGATCTAGATACAGGAGTAGTGGGGGGGGGTCAGGGCCCAAGCGTCGGGCCCCAAGTCCCCTCCTCCCTCAGACCCCTCCCCAGTCCAGAACCCCAGCCCCCTTCAAACTTCAGACCCTAAAGTTGGAAGTTCCCAGACTCAGCCCGCAGAATCCTTGAATTCAAGGCCACAGACCCCTTCGGATTCCAGAACGACAGGACTCTCAGTTCCATCCTTTTATTACTCACTGACCTCGCCTTGCTCAGTCCAGGAGCCCAGGGCTCCAGACCTCCCTCCCTCCCAGACCCAGGAATCCAGCATCCGCCATGGATAAATAAGAACCCAAGCTCCCATCTCTTGCCTCCCTCTAAAACCCAAGTGTCCATTCTCAGATTGCCCCAACAGCGCAAATCCTGGGATTTCAGCCCTTGGGAGCCATCTCCTCACAGGCTTCAGAAATGTAAACCAGCGGAGGCAGTGTGGCTCAGGGGTTGAGCTTTGACCCAGGAACCAAGAGGTCACACTGGCTGGATTCCTGGTCAGGGCGCGCCCCGGCGGCAGGCTTGATCCCCAGTCGAAGACATGCAGGACACAGACAATCGGTGTTGACCATCAGTGTTTCTCTCTCCATCCCTCTCCCTTCAATTCTCTAAAAACCAGCAAAAAATATTTAAAAAAATAAAAACATGCCAGAACCGGTTTGGCTCAGTGGATAGAGCGTCGGCCTACGGACTGAAAGGGTCGATTCCGGTCAAGGGCATTTACCCTGGCTGGGGGCACATCCCCGGGGGGGGGGGGGGGGGTGTGCAAGAGGCAGCTGATGGATGTTTCTCATTGATGTTTCTGACTTTCTATCCCTCTCCCTCTCTATAAAAAATCAGTAAAATATATTTAAAATATATATATATACAGCAGCATTATTTACGAAAAAAAATGAAAAAGATAAAATAAGATATTTTTAAAATGAAAAAGATGAATCAATAAAGTATATACTTTAAAAAGTAACAGAAACTTAAAAAGAAATATAAACCCTATCCCCAGTCACACTTAAGAGCTTGCAACGTGGCCCGACCCTTTCCTTCCTCTAAGACTCAGGCGCCGGGGCCCCACTCGCCCTCACCTTCAGCGGCTTCAGGGGCTCCAGCCGGGGGGTGGCCCCCGCTTCCTCGGCCTTCCTGCCCCGGCCTCGCCCCCGCCCCCGGGGTTTCTTGGCCCCGTCGGTGGGCGTGGAGGACAAGGATGGCCCGGTGGCGGCGGGCACCTCCAACGGGCGGATCCGGGGTCTCCCCCGGGGGCGGGGCGGGCCGTCGCGCTTGGCCTTGGTGGGCCTGCGGCCCCGGCGCCGGGGGCCGTCGGGGCCGGGGTTGGGCGGACAGAAGTCGATGTCACCCAGCGGCGAGAGGGCCGGGCGGGAGCGGCAGCTGGACACCAGGTCGGGCAGGCGCCGGGGGTTGAGGCGGATGTCGGCGGGCACGTCGGCCTTGTCCTCGTCGGCCTCGAACTCGTACTCCTGGGCGTACAGTTTCTTGGGCGTCTGGAAGGGGGGGTCCCGGCGCCGGAGCAGGTGGAAGGAGGACGTCTTGAGCAGCTTCTTTGGCTTGGTGGAGCAGAAGATGGGCGAGGTCAGGCCGCCCTTGGGCTCCGAGGCTGGCGGGGGCGGCGGCGGCGGGGGCGCCTGGTGCGGCCCGCTCTGGATCAGGCCCAGGGGCTCGGCGTTGACCGTGGAGGGCAGCTCGGGCGGCTTGCCGTGGTCGAGGCCCAGGCCTGGCGTCTCGGGCCCCGCTCCGGATGCCCGGCTGGGACAGTAGGGCCCGTAGGGATCGTAGGCCGGGGGGCCGGGAGGGGGCCCGGTGCCCGCCTTGGGGTCACCTTCATCCTCGGGCGGGCCGGCCTTGCCGTAGTCGTCGCCCGCCCCTCCGCCGAACATCTCCTCCATGGTGGGGAAGAAGCTCCGCTCCTCGTCTTGCAGCAAGGAGTCGGGGAAGCAGATGGAGGTGAGCGGCACGAAGCGGGGGGCCTTGGTGCCTTGCGGGCTGGGGCTGCGGTAGGCGCCCGAGGGATCCTTCCCCTCGCTGTTGGGCGGGCCCACGCCGGGGTCACCGGGCCCGGGGGGCAGCGGTTCCAGGGCGCCCAGCAATTCCTGCATGGCGCCCGGCGGCTCCAGGCTCTCGTCCGGGCGCAGGCGGGGGCTGGGGGCGCCGGGCTCCAGCCCGTGGCTGCGTAGATGCGCCTCGAGCTGGAGAGGCATGGGCTGCGGTGGGGGAGGCGGCGGGGGCGGCGGGGGCGGCCCGTCGCGGGCGGCTGGTTCGAGGAGGTGCACTCCGACTTTGGGGGTGCTGGAGGACGGGCTGGGGGTGTGGCTGAGGACCGAAGGGAGCAGCTGTGGGGGCGGGGGAGGCAGCACCAGTGGGAGGTCGGGGCCTCCGGCCTCCAGGAGGAGGCCGTGGGGGGTGGGCTGGGCGGGCTGGGCCGTGGGGGGCGGGGGTGGTGGGCTCTTCTGGAGAAAGGCCCCCAGCTCCTTGGCACCTGCCCCGTAGTGGACAACCGAGGTGGCCAGCCCCTCAGGGGTCTCACCGCCCCGTTCCGGCCCTTTCTTCTTCTCCTTCAGCCTCCCCAGGCCCAGCTCCAGGGCCGCTGTGGCACCCTCATCAAGGCTGGCACTGGTGCGGATGACACTCTGCAGGTGGTACCTCTGGGGGTCTTCCTTGGCCAGCTCATAGGGTGTGCCCGGGGGACCCCCAGCCCCGCCACTCCCCCCAAGTCCTTTGGAGGCATCTGCTGCCCCGTCTTCGCCCACCAAGCCATCGGCTCCTGAAGTCCTCGGGGGGCTGGGCGCCTGCAAGAGGTGCTGGATGAGGAACTCCTCGTCCTCCGTGCGCTCGGCGGGAGGGCCCCCGGGGCCTGCCAGCAGCTCCGAGCCGTCTCCCTTGCCTTTGTAGCCGCCCGCTCCAGCCGCGTAGCTGCCGGCACCCGGGGGTGCCAGGAACGGGGCCGAGGCCAGGACAGAGCTCAGGTATTTGCCGGGGGCTCCCGGAGAGCCGACGCCAGGCGGGCGGCCGGAGGCGGGCGGCGACTGCAGCGGGCGGATGATGTGAGAAGGGCTGGCCTCGCCGCCGCCACCCAGGGAGCTGGGACCCCAGCCGCCTCCGTGGCCGGAGAGCGCCGGGGAATGGCCAGTGCTGTAGCTGAGCGAGGGGCTGGCTGTGGGCAGCCCCTGGGAGTGGGCAGCTGGCCCCGGGTACGGCTCCCCCTGTACCCCGTACAGCTGCCCCTGCAGCTGGTCAGGGGAGTAGCTCTGACACGTGGCCAGGCCGGGGGGCTGGGGGCCGCTAGGGGGCTGGGGAGGCCCCCCTGAGTAGCTAGGGCCTTTGCTCAAGTCCTGTGCTTGACCCCCTCCAAACCCTTGCCCGTAGGCCTGGGGTCCTAGAAGCCCCTGGGGCTGACCAGGAGAATAGGCCTGGCCTCCTGCCCCGCCAGCCCCAGAGGTCTTCCCAGTGGCATAGGCCCCTGCTGGACCACCCAGGCTCTGGCATTTGGGTGTGGCGGTTGAACGCGGGGGCGGGGGCCTGTTGGCGCCACCCGCAGCCGCTCCGTAGCCGCCTTTGCCCGTCTTATAACCGGGGGACTGGATGATGGGGCGGTAACCGCCGCCGCCACCCCCTGCTCCCCCTCCTCCGGCTGCCTCGGGCCCCGCGGCCCTGCCAGACGCCCCGGCTGTGGCTCCGCTGGGCCCGGCCTTGCTAGGCTCCCCAGCGCCAGGGGAAGGCTCCCCACCGCCCAGGGGGCTGCAGGCCAGGTTGGCCCTATGGCCCATGGAGGGGTAGCTGCCCCCACAGCTCAGATAGTGCTGGAGGGCGTGGGCAGACGGCGGGGGCGGCGGGGGCTGGGCGCTGGCCGGCCGCTGGTAGTGCTTGATGACCGTGTCCTGGCGGGGCAGGGCCCGCTCGGGGGGCGGGCCCGGGGCAGCCCCTGAGAAGTTGTAGAGCTGGGGGGAGGACTGCTCGGCGGCGGCGGCGGCGGCGGAAGAGGAAGCCAGCAGGTTGAACTGAGTTGGGAGGTGTCGGGGAGGTGGAGGAGGGTCTGGGGGGCCGGGGCGGTAAGGAGGGGTCTGGGCTGGGCCAAGACCAGCGGGCCCCAAGACACCACCCCCCGCCAGGCGCTCAAAGCCTAGCGAGGAGGGCACCGTGGGCGCCTGCGAGGGCTTCAGGTGCAGCACGTCATGAGGGGACAGGAGCCCGTTAGCCGGGGGGCTGAATGGGGGGTCCTGCAGGCTGAGGGACGAGGGCACCGGGAAGGGGCGGCTGCCGAAGGAAGCCGGGTGCTGGTAGGCCGACAGGGCAGAGGAGGACGGGAAGGTGCTGGAACCCGGCAGGGCGCCCGAGATGAAGAGCTCCGTGGGGCCTGGCGTATGCATGGCTGGGGGTGACGGAGGAGACTGAGGGTCAGGGGGGGACCGCAAGCCAGCCCCCACCCTGGCCCCGTCTGCCTTGGCAGTGGGCTTACCTGTTTGCCAGGAAGGGCTGCGGAACTGGGAGAGGAGAGAGGAGGCAGAGGGGCCTGGCTGGGGGCCCCGGGACTCCAGGGCCGAGATGAGGTTCATGACGGAGGCGTCGGGCCCTGCGGAGCCTGCGTGGTGGAGGCCAGTGTCAAAGAGTCCAGAGAGGCCTGACCAGGAACAGGGGACAGAGTCAGCTAGGTAGGGGACGGGGCAGGGTTGGAGGGGAAGAGGTCAAAGGCAAAGTTGGGTCAGGGAAAGGGGGAGAATGTGGGCTGAGACAAGCAGGATGGGGTGCAATGCTGTCGTAAGGGCAAAGGAACAGAAAAATCCGGAAGGAAGTGAGTTGCTAGGATCGGAGGCAGGAGGAGAGGCCAAAGTATCCGGGCAATTCTAGCGAGGATGAGAAATGGCCTGACCGGAGCCGCTGAGTAGAACTAGAGAGCAAATGGCAACGGGGTTGAGTCCAAGTGAGAGGACCCAGAAAAACAAACATGGGAAGGAAAAATGGTTCCCACCAGGAAGGTCCGGATCCAATTGGACGACCCAGCCTCAGCTGGTCCATCAAGGGAGGGCAGTAGGGTCAAAGGGGCCAATCAGAAGCCTTAGAGGCAGAGCCACTGGGGGAGAAAAGGAAAAGGCAAACCTAAGGGGGAAAGGGGACTGTCCAAAGAATCATTGCCAATCAGGAAGAATGCAATCAGGAGGAAAGGGTTGGGAGAACTCAGGAGCCCAGAGACCGGGCAAACCCAGAAGGGAGTGATTGGCTGGGCTGGAGACAAGGAAAAGCCTGGAAGAGAAGGTGGGATTTGGGACCAATTGGAGGGGAATGGGCGGGGCCAGAAACAGAGGCAGGCGAATCCGGCGTGAAATTTAGCAGCTTCAGGCCAACCAATCAGAGCAAGGAGAGACATGGGCGGGCCAGGAGGCAGGGGCAAGGCCAATTAGGAGGGGCGGAACTTTCACTAGCCAATCAGCTGCCTCGGAAGGAGGGGCGGCCTAGTGGGAGCGGGATGGGGGGCCCAGTACCTGCAGGGTGGTGGTTGGTGGCATAGCTTTGCAGTGGGTGGGGGGCCCCGTAGGCCTGGCGATGTAAGATGTCCGTCTCGGGGTGCGAGGTCCTGGAGCTGCCATAGACCAAGCTGGGGGTGGAGGGGGTAAGGGGGAGTTGTTAGGGTAGCCTCCTAAGCTGCCCTCGGAGAAGGGAATTCAGCAAATCCCTCGGTGAATTGGGGGAGATATTCCAGCTGAATTGGGGAGAGAGGGTACTTTAAGGAACCTTGGACCCTAAAGGAAAGAAGACAAGGGAATCGGGGTGCCTAACTGAAGAAATGGTCCCCACTCGAGCCCCCCTAAACACAGCCCATACAGCCTCATGTTTACAAACACAGACTTGCACTAGGTTGAGACAAATACCGAGAGGGTGAAGTCAGAGAAAGTGCCTTCACATGTAGGGGCCACATCGGGGGCCCCCCACCCCGCTGGTGACACAAAACTCTGGGGCCAGCCCCAGAGCTGGGCATAGACACCCCCTCTCCTGCAGACACGTGGGGACACACAGACCCTGAACCTCCAGGGGTGGTGCAAAGCCCGCCAGGAGCAGGAGGCAGATTGCTCCCCAAATGGGGGGGGGGGGGGAATGTGGGATGAGGAGGGGGTAATAAAGTACCAGGTTCAAGTACAGCCATGCACACCGCCCCTGCGGTTGAGGTTCAAATGCAGGGAAGCATGCTGCAAAGCCAAGTATGTGTGCAAAGAGTATCCAACTCCCCGGGGGCGGGGGGAGGATAGAGACAGAGGGAAGGGCCCCACATGGAACACACGTGTGATCATGCCCAACCATGCTGGGAAACACAGGTGTGTGGGGGAGGGAGGTGGCTCAGGGCAGGTGAGGGGTGAGGGCGCAACACAAATAAACAGTCGGTAAGGGGCAGATGCGAAGGCCGACAGACTGCCAGCTACACACGCGCAGCGTCCACGCTCACACACACCAACACATACAACCACACGCCCGAATCTTCCCATGCAAGAATGCACAAAACCCCGGGACCCCAAATCCATGGCCCAGACTCAAAGAGGTCAAATACTCCACTCCTCGCCATCAAACAGGACTCCCTCCCTGCCTTTGGGGGTGGGGAGTTAAAGGGGGCGTGTCTCAGATACCAGGAGCCCCCCCCTTACACACGCGGAACCCCAGCTTAGGAAGGGGGCGGGGCCCAGGGCCCACTCTGCGCGCGGAATTTCGGGGGGGGGGAGGGTTGGGGCCCGAGTGGCGCGGCCTCGAGCAGTCCCGGAACAATGGGACCTGGGAGGGGGGCGCGCCCCCCCAGATCTACGCTCTGATTCTCCTTTCCTTCCCACCTTTGCAAGAGCAGAGCCTGGGGCGCTGGGGGGAGGGGTCAGCAAGCCGGGAATCCGAGGATGGGGGGAAATCCAGGCCTTGCTTCGCCAGTCCCTCCCATTTTCCCAAGGCCTCTCCGTCCGAAATTGTTTTGCAGCCCCATTTTCCCGCTGCATCTCTCCCTTTGCATGCCGGAGCTGGCTTTGGCGGAGTTTGCAATTTGCAAACTGGGGCGGCGGCGTTTGTTGCAAACCAAGGAAGGCCGCTCCCTTGCAAGCCGGAGGGGAGTTTGCGATGCACGCGTCACCGGGCGGGCCGGGCCGGGCCGGGCCGGGCCCGGCTCAGCTCGGCCCCCACCCCTTGGCCCCTTCCTCCAGGCCACCCTCGGTTCCTTACCTAGCTTTAGCTGACCTCTCGTAACTCCATCCCGCCCCGGCGCCGAGCGGGTCCCCGAAGCCGGCGCTGGGGTAGTTCCTGTCCATGAATTGGCCGCGGTGGAAATTGGGGGGAGGGGGAGGGAGGGAGGGAGGGAGGGGGCGCGCGCGCGCTCTCCTCCGCCGCCGCTCCCTCCGCTGCTGCTTCTTCCCCCCTTCGCTCCCTCTCTCTCTTTTTTTCTTTGCTGCCGCCGAAGGCCCGGGAAGGGCCCGGGCAGGGAAGGGAGGGGACGGGGCGGAGGGGCGGACAAGGGAGGGGGTGCAGCCGCCGAGCCAAGGAGGGGGGAAGGGGGTTCCCCCTTGAGGGAAAGGGGGGGAGGAGGGACCCCGCTGTCTCCGCCTTTGCCCCGGCGCTTGCAAGAGAGAAAGGGGGAGCGCGCGCTCAGGAGGGGGCGTCCCGGGCGGCCCCGGGGTGGGTGCGGGCGCTGGGTGCTCGCTCTCTCGCCGCCGCCGCCGCCGCCTCCTCCTCCGCTGCGCTCACGGTGCAGCCATCTTTGCACAAGGCGGCTGGGGGAGGGGGAAGGGGGGGCGGGCGGCGGGGTGTCTGGCTGTGCTCCGCTTCCTCCCACAATCCCGTGCAAATGCAAAAAAAAGAGAGAGAGAGAGAGAGAGGAGAACGAGAGACAGACAGCGCAAGCCGGGCTTGGGGGTGTAGGGCGCAACATTCGTACAGAAAACCAGCTCCACTACGCACAGACGCACCTGGGGTCGCGATTCAGTTTGGATTTTTTTGCATTTTTCCACTTTTTTTGGTTTCTTTCCCAAAGAGCTTTTATTTAGGGGGAGAGCCTGTCCCTGATGATGAGTACGGTTGCAAATATGCCCCCCCCACCCTTTCCCTGGGTTGCAAAGTGCCCCGGTCCTCGCGCGGGGAGCGCACGAAGACATGCGTGTGCCGGGCGGGGCTCTGCGTGTGTGCGGCCCGTGTCCCCGGAGAGAGATGGCCGTGTCTGACCTCACACGCGAGCCTGCACACTCACTCGGCCTGCGTGCCTGGGTCCGAGTTTCCACAGCAAGCCTTCCCTGGGGGTGGGGATGACGGGTACCCCCCCAAGGTCAAGAAAGCGTTGGAGCCCCCTGGGTGCCGGAACTCGGGAACACTTTTGCAGAGCCGTGAGTGTGTCCGTCCTCGGCGGAAACACGTGTGCCAGGGTAGGCCTCGAGCCGGACGACCCCTACCCACTGCACACACACACACCCCCCAGCTCAGCTCCGCAGTTTTAAGAGTCTTGGGAGCTTCCGGAATCCGGTGTGAATCTGGGGCATGGTTCGGGGAATCCGGCTCCGAGGTAGCTCTTCACCGAGGCCTCTGGAGGCTGCATGGGGAGGGGCACAGTTGGGGAGTCAAAGACCCGGCTGTCTTCCCGCCCCCCCCTCCTCCCCCCTCCTCCCCAACCGAGACCTTTCCGAACCGCTCTGGGCGCCCCAGCCAATCCCAGACCCTCTGGGCACAAGACCCGCCCTCCTCGGAAGCTCCACCCTCCCAGGCTGGCCACGCCCCCGCGCCCAAACCCTGCCCGGAATAATAAGCTCGAAATTCCAAGTCCCGCCCCCGAGCCCACGCCCCGCCTCCAGCAGTGCCCGCCCCCTTGCGCCCCGCCCCTGGGCAGAAGCCAGCCCCGCACCTGGTGTAGGGTGGCGGAGGTGCGTCGTGCACCCCCGAGGCCGCTAGAGCCTGTTCGTAGGTGGGGAGGCCCGGCGGTTGGGGTGGCGGCAGGGGCGTTGGGGAGCCCGGAGAGCTCAGGGCGCTTAGAGGGCTGATGAGCTCGGCCCTGGGAACAGAAGGTGCACAGTTAGCAGCAGGGAAACCTAGGGGTAGAAAGACTCGGGAGAAGGAGGGAGGACTTAGGGACCCAGAGACTCTGGGGTGGGAGGGGAACATATGGAAAGGAGATGAACCAGGGAAGAAGGGGGGTCACCTTCAATCTCACACGCAGAAAAGCACCTCAAAATGACAGGCAGAGGCACAGGGACAGGCAGACCTAGAAATCAACAACTGAGAGAGACTCTTATTCACAGACACACAGGTACTCCAGGTACAGGCAGAGAAATGGAGAAAAAGACAGTCTTCCGAGGCAGGAGGACACACACACAGACACAGGCAAACACAGAGCTACCCACTTACAATCAACTCCTGACAATCCCCAGGCCCACCATTCTTGCAAGACGGACACTCAAACTACTTTTCGGACCCCGCCACTGAGAGAGACACACCTAGACAACTCCTACAGGCACACACAAACATTTGCTACACCCTGCACCACGGAAACTGACATACCACAGCCGCCCACGGACACCCCTTAGACTACAGGCTGCTGCTTCACCAGCGACAAGAGTCACACACTGATAACCACACCGGCACCTGGTACTTCAAAGCTCCTACTGTGTGCCAGGTATCGAGGATATAGTCAGACAGACACCACAACCGGACACAACCTCACAGACTCACTCTCCACACGGCTGTCTCCTCAGAGCTCTCAGCAGCATCCACCTGCCTCCAAACCTTGGCCTATCTCCTTAGGTTGACCCGTCCTCCCCAGCCCCCCAGCCCCAGCACCCCCCCCCCGAAATCCCCTTACTCTTGAGGACTGGGTATCTGGCTTCGGCCACGTCGCCAGTGTAGATACCAGAAGGCTCCCAGTCCCGCCAGCACGATGACCAGGATGCCAGCTGTCAGCCCCACCACCAGGCCTGCTACATCCACTCGTCTGCGCCCTGTGGAGGGGGGAGGGGAGAGGGAGCCACTGCCCTAGGGGCTGCCACCCTACGCATCCCAAGATCCAAATGCCTTTCTCCTGAGGGAGGAATACGGGCCAAGAAGCAAGGCAGAGCTGGGGCCACATCCTAGCTGCGTAACCTGAGGCATCTCACCTCACTCATTTCTCTGAGCCTCTATTTCCTGCTCTGTAAAATGGGACTATTAAGCCGAAACCAGTTTGGCTCAGCGGACAGAGCGTCGGCCTGTTGACCGAAAGGTCCCAGGTTCGATCCCCGTCAAGGGCATGTACCTTGGTTGCGGGCATATCCCCAGTGGGGGGTGTACAGGAGGCAGCTGATTGATGTTTCTCTCTCATCGATGTTTCTTTCTAATCCCTCTCCCTCTCTGTAAAAAATCAATAAAGTATTTTTTTAAATGGGGCTATAATCCCTCTCTGACAGGATGCAAAAATTCAATGAGTTTAAATGCATAGACCTATGATCACATCAACTGGAACTAGAAAACATGGCAGCTGTACCCCCATTGATGATAGAAGCCCCTCCCCAGAGGGTGGTTCCCCTGACCTGTGATCCATCGGCTGAGATTGCAGGTAACACAGCACAGGTAAGATAAGGAGGTCAGGTGGCCAACTCTCAAGCCCCGCCCCCTACCCCCACTGAACACTGCCAGATTTAACAAATAATAATATAGGGCAACCCACAAATCTTTACATACACAACAAATAATTTTTAAAAATAAGGATATATCCCATAGATTAAGTGAGGACGTATTTATACTAAGAAAAATGATTCATGTGTATTTGAAATTTAACTCAGGAAGAGGGTGGGGGTTGTTCCTGTGTTTTATCTGGCAACCCTGCCCCCTCTGGAATGCAGCCCCTTTTAATGAGGGGCAAGGTCTCAACTCTGGAGGAATTGCAGAACCCACAGGAAGGCTTTGGAATTTACCAGAAGGCTAGAAAAAAATTCATTTATCGCCCTAGCTGGTTTGGTTCGGTGGATAGAGCCTTGGCCTGTGGACTGAAGAGTCCCAGGTTCGATTCCGGTCAAGGGCACATGCCCGGGTTGTGGGCTCGATCCCCAGTGGGGCGTGCAGGAGGCAGCCAATCGATGATTCTCTCTTATCGTTGATGTTTCTATCTCTCCCTCTCCCTTCTTCTCTGAAATCAATTTTAAAAATTTTCACTTATCAGTAGAGGAATTTAGGGACCTTCCTCCAATAACAGATGGCTGGGTGTCTAGAACTCACGCAGCCCCTTTCCTAAGGTGCAGCCCCTTTAGCCATCCAAGGCTTGTGTCCGAGGAAAAGTGTGCTGGGGGAGGGGTGTGTGCAGGGAGGACTCCAGCCTCATGAGGCCTTGCTAAGACTTGCTGCTGGGGAGTCCAACTTTAGCACTTGCGGGGAGTAGGGAGGTGCTTTCCTCAAACAGCAAACCCAGGCGTTTGGCCCTCTTAACAAGCTGCACTGAGAAGGCAGGCCCTCTGACATGTTTCAGGTGGATTCGAGCAGTAACCAGCCATCCCTAGGCCTGTAGCAACGCAGTTACCTCCCCTAGCAACCCGTCTCCAATGTGAGGACTCCTGCCCAGACCTAGGGCCTGTTGCTATGGTACATCCACCCCTAGCAACCAGGCCAAAAGGGGGTGGGGCCTCTGGTGCCTGGAAGGGGGTCCTCTGGTGGGCAGGAGGCCTAGGGTCCTGAGCTTGGCTAGGTGCGGTTGCTAGGGAGAAGGCCTCCTTAGCAACCAGGCAGAGGCTGAGATGGGCTGTGGGGAGGAGAAGCCAGCCAGGTAGTGCGGTGGCAGCAGGCAGGCGTCCATGGTCCGGCCTGGCCCGGCCTTGTTGCTAAGGAGCAGCCCCTCCCCCCCCCTTAGCAGCAAGGCTGCAGCCATGAGGGGGCCTCAGAACTCAGAGGAGGGTTTGAGGGTGGGCGGACTGGTCTGGTGAGGATGCACAGATTTCCAGGGCCTGGCCTGACCAGGCGGTGTTGCTAGGGAACAACCCCCCTAGCAACCAAGCTGCAGAAGGGCTGCGGCTCTCTCAGGTGGGCCAATGCCTCTGAGCCTGAGGCCTGATGGGCTCCAGGCTGTAACTCCTCCCTCCACCCTCACTTTTCGCTTCCTGAGAGCATGGGACCTCTAGCAATGAGGTGTGGTGTGTTCCTCAAGCCCCAGCTCTAGTCTCAAAAGAGAGGACGCTTTGCCCGGCTGGTGTGGCTCAGGGGTTGAGTGATGACCCATACAACCCAAAGGTCACCAGTTCGATTCCTGGTCAGATCCTTGTGCAGGAGGCAGCCCATTGATGTTTCTATCTCTCTCTCAAAATCACAGTTTAAAAATATTAATTAAGAGAGAGAGAGAGGACACTTTTACTAACCACCTCCAGGAACCCAGGGGTGGCAGAATTTGGGCTGGAAGTGTTGGTTCGGCCTCCATGGGAAGGGACTGCCTTAGCTGCACGAACCACAGGGCGTGGCCTCCCACTCACCTGGCTTGCCATTGTGGCTATATGTCTCCCAAAAGCGCTCCTGGAAGGGGTGGGAGGAGAGAAGGTGGAAAGACAAGCTGTCAGCTGGCAGATTCTACACACCCCACCAGCCACCCAGATTTCTGAGACCAGAGGGGAGAGGGAGTTGAGGGCCAGGATCCCCCAGGGCCTGAAGAACATGGCCCCCCCCCCCGCCCCCTGCTCTCACCGTCCGTATATTGTCCTCAAAGTACTCCCGGGCCTCTTCCCAGGAACACTTCTCCTCGTAACACTCCCGCTCCAGGTTCCCTGGCGTGAACAGCTCCAGGTCCCAGTGATTGGCTCGACGAATGCGTCTGTGGCTGTCCAGAAAGCTCTGGGCCTCGGGGGGGTCCAAGAAGACTTCTGGGCCCACAGAACACAGGGACAGAAAAATGGAGGACTAGAGACACAGAGGAAGCTGAACCTAAGGGGAAGGAATGCTATGGGGCCCTGGGATAGGAGCGGGTAGACACAAGGGTTCCAGGATCGGGGAAGGTGGATGTCAGAGTCTTCCCCCCAAACACTCACCTTGGTCTTGCTCCCCGCTGGGTGAGGTGTCCAGACAGGTGGTCAACCCCAGGTATAGCAGCAGCAGAGAGGGGTGGCCCCTGCCCCTCATATTTTGTGGACCACCTGGAACGAGGTGTGGTATAGATGACAAGTGCCTAGGCCTCCCTAAGGGAAGAGGCAAGGTCTCCCTGCCTGGACTCTGTGGCCCATGAATTATAATAATGATAGCAGATACCGCCCTGGCCTGTATTCTGGGCCAGCCACTGTTCAAGGTAGTTTGCCTGTATAACAGTTTAATTTCCACAACAGTGCTATTATCACCCCCATTTTATAGATGAGGAAACCGAGCCACGGAGAGGTCGCAGAACTTGCCCAAGGTATATGGTTTGCAAAATCCAGAAGCAGGATTCGAGCAGAGACATGAGCAGGGAGCTTATCTGTTTCCCCTCTGTGTTTGCAGTCCCCAGCACAGTTCTGACACACAGTAAGTGCTCATAAACATGTCCACTGGCGGTCGGGGTCCCTGCCTTCCTGTTATTTCCACATGCATCCCTCTGTCTCTATGCCCATTGCCACATCCAGCAACAGAGATCAAAGAGTACAGGAGAGGCAAGAACAGGGGCCTAAATTCTTGAGTCCAGGGGGAAGTGGGGAAGAGGCCCTGAACTCCTGGCCTTGGGGGCCCTAAACTTCTGGGACCCCAAGGGTCAAGAAGCCAGGATGCCAAGGTCCCCAAGCCAGGCTCTGCCTCCAGGGGTATTCACTCACCTGCCCAGACTTGTGAACACTGTCCCCTCCTCCTTATTCAGGGCCTCCTAAGCCAGCTGAGGCCAGCTGTGAAAAGGGGCAAGAGAGAGGGGAGGGAATAAAAAGGAGGGATTTCCCCCGCTCACTCCGGTTCTCGGTAATCCTGCCTGATCGCGGTTTCTGGCAGAGGGGCGGGGTTTGCGACTACCTGCCCTGGGCGGGACTCAGGTAAGGGACAAAATATTTAAAGGGACCTCAGGATGAAGGGCCTAAGGGCCAGGGCCCTATAGGAAGGCTAGGGTCTAAGAACACCCCGGGGGCACTTAGGGCGCTGGATAGGCGCAGGCTCCGCTCCTCCTGCTTCCCCAGCGGGAGTGCGCCCAGCCAAGTTAGGAAAATAAACATCTAGGTCTCCAGATATTCGATATCTACATATCTAGAAACTGGCAGGAACTGTAAGCCTTGGTCCCTAGGGTAGGTGGGAATGCCGTATAATAAATTCCTGTTTCCTGGCGTGATTTGAACGGCTCTGACTTGCGATTTCTCTATTGCTCCATTTATAAGTGGGGACACAGAAGCTGTCCCCTCTTAATTGTCTCTTTGTTTACAAAGAGGAAAGTGGATGATATATTTAAAGAAGTGGGTTCCCAATGTCTGGGGGTGGGGGGAGCGATTAATCCTTAAACTCGGCCTCGGAAAGAACGCAAAGCTTTGGGTACAAGCAGGAAATCGCCTGGACCGGGAAATGCCTAGTAGCTTCTAAGCGCACCAAGCGCACCCCATATTCAAGCCAGCCTCCTTAACCGGAACCTTCGACTTGACACTCACGTTTCCGATGGGAGGAAGAGAAGAAGGGAGAACTTACGCAGCTCGATGAGGTACCTCCGCGACTAGGGGCAGCTTTACGTCCGGTTTCCTTCGCCGAGCGGAAGTGGGTGGAGCTAAGAGGGAAAACAAGCCCTTGTTTTCCGGGGTAGGGGCACAGTTGAAGCATCAACGGAGACGCTGGGAGTCGTTTGTGAGGTGAGTTCCCCGAGGTGGAGAGATAGAGCTGCGGCCTCCTTCCCGCGGGCCAGAGTCCCAGGGTCCTGAGGAAGACCGGGGCAAACTTTCGATAAAACCGTCGTCTCTCAGTGTCTCTCAAGTTTCTCCTAATTTAGCGCAATCTCCCCTCCTCCTCTCTGATTTTTTTCTCTGTGTAATTGATTCATTGAAGAATCCGGGCCCGTTATTCTGTTGGTAATCCCGCCATCTGAATTTTGTCTTTTTGCTTCTTTGTAACCTCATTTCACTTATTCCTTTCTGCCAGGCGTCAGCAGGCCAAACTCAAACCCTGCCGACCTTAAGAAACAACAACAACAAACAAACAAACAAACAAAACAGCCCTAATCGGTTTGGCTCGAACTCAAGGGTCCGGGGTTCGATTCCGGTCAAAGGCATGTACCTTGGTTGCCGGCACATCCCCAGTAGGGAGTGTGCAGGAAGCAGCTGATCGATGTTTCTCTCATCGATGTTTCTGACTCTCTCCTTCTCCCTTCCTCTCTGTAAAAAAAAAGTCAATAAAATGTTTTTTTTAAAAAAACCCAGTTTTATTGGCACATACTAACATAGTGCACCCATTTAAAATATACAATTCAGTGGTTTTCAGGATATGCGCAGAATTGTGGAAAATCACCGTGATCAGTTTTTTAATATTTTTATATATTTTTTATTGATTTTTTACAGAGAGAAAGGGAGGCTAGAGTTAGAAACATAAAGAGAAACATCCATCAGCTGCCTCCTGCACGCCCCCTACTGGGGATCTGCCTGCAACCAAGGTACATGCCCTTGACTGGAATCAAACCTGGGACCCTTGAGTCAGTAGGCTGACGCTCCATCCACTGATCCAAACCTGTTAGGGCACTACGATCATCATTAGCTGTCACTCCCCATTTTACACCCCCCTCCCCAATCCCAGGCAACCGCAAATCTACTTTCTATCTGTATGGACTGACAGGATTCTGTCTGGCTCCTTTCTCTTAGCGTAATGTGTTCAAGGCTCCTCCGTTTTATATCATGTATGAATGAGTACTTCTTTCTGGCTGAATAATACTCCTTTATATGAGATATACCATATTTTGTCTATCCATTTTTCAACTGATGGACAGTTGGGCTATTTCCACTTTGGGGCTATTATGAAAAATGCTGCGATGAACATTTGTGTACAGGTGTTTGCTGTGGACATGTCTTCATTTCCACTGGGAGTGGAATTGCTGAAGCAAATGTAACTCTGTGTTTACCCTTTTGAGGAACCGCCAGACTGTTTTCCAAGGCGGCTACTCCGTTTCACACTCCCACTCTTCCTGTGTGAGGGTTCCAGTTTCTCCACCCTTGTCATTATCTGACTTTTTATTTTAGTCATTCTAAATCAGTACAACTGATATTTGATTGTGGTTCTGATTGCATTTTCTCAGAGATGAGTGATGTGCAGCATTTTTTTTTTATGTGCTTCTTGGCCACTAGTATATCTTCTTTAGAGGAAGGTCCATTCCAGTCCTTTGCTTATGTTTCAGTTGGGTTGTCTTTTTATTATTGAGTTGTCATTTCTAATCTACTTTATATACAACTAGTGGCCCAGTGCATGAAATTTGTGCACAGGGAATGGGGCGGGGGGAGGGGGAAAGGTTGTCCCTCACCCCAGCCTGCACCCTCTCCAATATAGGACCCCTCGGGAGATGTCCAACTGCTGGCAGTGGGGTCATCCCTCACGCAATCTGGGACTGCTTGCCTGCCTGCCTGATTGCCCCTAACAACTCTGCTGCTCGCTTCACCTGTTCCCCTTCCCCGCCAGCCTGATCACCCCCAGCTGCCCTCCTCTCCTGTCTTAATCACCTCTCCCTCACCCCCACTTTGTCCGGATGGTCTCCCAGGCTAATTGGCATATACTTTTATTAGTATAGATAGTCTTTTATTAGAGAGATGATTTGCAACCACCAGCAGTTTTCATTAGATTTTTATTTATTTCAGAGAGGAAGGGAGAGGGGAAGAGAGATAGAAACATCAACGATGAGAGAGAATCACTGATTGGCTGCCTCCTGCACGCCCTCCCTCCCCCCCGCTGGGGATCTTGCCCACAACCCGGGCACGTGCTCTTGATAGGAATCGAATCCGGGACCCTTCAGTCCCCAGGCCGGCGCTCTGAGCCAAACCAGCCAGGGCCACCACCTGTTTTCATACAGCCTAAGAATCGTTTTAACATTTTAAATAATTAGAAAAAAAAACAAAAGAAGACTAATATCTGGTGACCTGTGAGAACTATGCAGCGTGCATAAATAAAGTTTTATCAGAACACATCCATGCCCCGTCATTTACATAGTGGCCATGGCAGCTTTTGCCGTAAACGGCCAGAGTGGAACAGTTGTGGCAGGGCCACGTGGCCCACAGAGTTGGGAGTCTTTCCTGTCAGACTGTTCTTTCTTTTTCGATCCTCACCCGAGGACATGCTGGAGAAAGAGAAACACAGATCGATTGCCTTCCGCGCCGGCCGGCAGGGGACCGGCCCCGCAGCGCGGTGTGTGCCCCGACCGGAGGACCAGCGGCAGCCTCTGTGCACGGGGAGGCGCTCGGCCGAGTCACCATGGCCGGGGCCCGTCCGGCTCTTTGTGGTCAACAATCCCTGCCATGTCCTCTGACTTTCTAGAATCGGGGTTAACTCTAAAGGCTCCATTAAATTTAGGTTCTGCCATTTTTGACACAAGTACTTAGCGTTGGTAGCTTCATGTTGCATAATGCCTTGTCCCACTTTGGGGACGTTGAGGTTGTTGGGGGGGGGGCTTCAGGTGGTATTTATGTTTGTCCCCTCCACCCAAGTTCATGTGTTGAAGCCCAACCCCCAGCATAATTATTTGGAGAAAGTTATATAAGATCATTAAGAGTGGGGTCCTGCCGCCGAGACCGGTTTGGCTCAGTGGATAGAGCGTTGGCCTGCGGACTGAAGGGTCCCGGGTTCGATTCCAGCTCAAGGGCATGTACCTTGGCTGTGGGCACATCCCCGGTGGGGGGCGTGCAAGAGGCAGCTGATCGATGTCTCTCTCTCTCCTCGATGTTTCTGACTTTCTATCCCTCTCCCTTCCTCTCTGTGAAAAAAAAAGAGAGAGAGAGCCGAAACAATAAAACATATCTTATTGATTTTTTTTTTACAGAGAGGAAGGGAAGGAATAAAAAGTTAGAAACATTGATCAGCTCCCTCTTGTACACCCCCCACTGGGATGTGCCCGCAGCCAAGGTGCATGCCCTTGACCGGAATTGAACCTGGGACCCCTCAGTCCAAAGTTCGATGCTCAATCCACTGAGCCAAACCGGTTTCAGCTAGGAAACTTTTTAATATATATATTAAATAAATCTATATTATTAATATATATTAATATTTTTTTTTATTGATTTCAAAGAGGAAGGGAGAGAGATAGCAACACCAATGATGAGAGAGAATCATTGATTGGCTGCCTCCTGCATGGCCCCTCCTGGGATTGAGCCCGTAACCCAGGCATGTGCCCTTGACCAGAATCGAACCTGGGACCCTTCAGTCCGCAGGCCGATGCTCTATCCACTGAGCCAAACCAGCCAGAGCTGGAAAACTTTGAAGTGTGTTTGGAACAGTGGGATAGTGAATGTATTCTTGCACGGATACATGTTAGGAAGCCTAGTTAAGAACAAGTATCCGCAATGGAAATTTAGTGTCTGACTGGAGAAGTGTTGAGCGAATACAGTATGTTCTGGATTTTGAAGACCAAACAGGAATTGCCATGTTGTGACCTCCCTGGGGGGACTGACAGCTGGCCTCAGAGCCGGGCTGCCTCGGTCGAGTCCTTGCTCTGCACCTCCCAGCGGGGGCGGGGGGGACTCTGAACTTGCCTGCTCCCTGTAAAGTGACAGTGATCACAGAGAAGAGCTGGTGTGCCCTGGCTGGTTTGGCTCAGTGGTTGCAGCAACGGCCTGAGGACTGAAGGGCTGTAGGTTCGATTCCCAGCCTCGGTTGCGGGTTCGATCCCATGTGAGAGGCTGCTGATACCTCTCTCTCCCTCTCTCTCTCTCTCTCTCTCTCTCTCTCTCTCTCTCTCTCTCTCCTCCTCCCTCCCTCCCCTTCCCTCCTTTCCACTCTCTAAAAAAACAAAACTCAATGGAAAAAATGCCCTCTGGTGAGGATTGAGCTGGTGTTACTTTGATGTGCCCTCCGAAATGCCAGGGCAGCAGATGGCGCCTGTCCTGTCTTCCATTTAGAAGCGGGCCTCACGCGGGAGACTGTCACCCGGTGGCTGAGAACTCGGCTTCCCGAGCTCCGAAGCCCCGCCGCCGGCCCTCAAACGTTTTGGTCTCGGGATCTCGGAAATCACCGAGGACCCCAATGAGCCTTTGTTGGTGGGAGTTCTGTCTGTGGAAACGTGCCCCCACTGGGCCCTGGCCAGGTGGCCCAGTGAGTTGAAGCAGCACCCCAACCCGCTGAGGTTGCGGGTTCGATCCAAGAATCAACCAAGGAATACGTCAGTAAGTGGAACGACAAGTCGATGTTTTTCTCTCTCTTTCTAAAATCAATCAATTAGAAACTCATTTAAAAATAAATAAAAAGAGGAGAAGGGCTCTGGCTGGGTGGCTCAGTTGGTTGGAGCATCATCCTGTGCACCAAAAGGTTGAGGGTTCGATTCTTGCTCAGGGCACCTGCCTAGGTTGCAGGTTCAATCCCTGGCTGGGCCATTGGAAGAGAGGCAACAGATCGATGTTTCCTTTTTTTTCTTTTTATATATTTTATTAATTTTTACAGAGAGAAAGGGAGAGGAATAGTTAGAAACATCGATAAGAGAGAAACATCGAGCCGGAACCGGTTTGGCTCAGTGGTGGAGCGTCAGCCTTTGGACTGAGAGGTCCTGGGTTCGATTCCGGTCAAGGGCATGTACCTTGGCTGCGGGCACGTCCCCAGTGGGGGGTGTGCAGGAGGCAGCTGATCGATGTTTCTGACTTTCTATCCCTCTCCCTTCCTCTCTGTAAAAAATCAATTAAAAAAATATATTTAAAAAAAAGAGAGAGAAACATCGATCAGCCGCCTCCTGCACACCCCCTGCTGGGGATATGCGTGCAACCACTGTACATGCCCTTGACTGGAATCGAACCCGGGACCTTTCAGTCCGCGGGCCGTCGCTCCCTCCGCTGAGCCAAGCCGAGGAGGGCTCCACCTCTAAGCCGTGGTTTGCTCGTTTGCAGAGTTGGGGGTGGTGATGGCTGGCCTGAGGGAGACTGGGGTTGGACTGTCGATGAGACGGGGCGCAGGGTTGCATGTGGTCAGGGGTCAGGCAGCCTCTGATTATTTTCATTATTATAATTATGATAATACTCTGTTTATTCCCGTTGTTTCCTGGCCCCTAGCCGTTCCTCTCTCTCCTGAAGGAAAACCGGCCCCATCCATGAAGCCAAAGACATAGAAATGCCCTGTCCTTGGCCACGAGACAGGCCGCTCGGTGCCAAATACCACAGAGGGCCGGGCAGTTGACAACTAAGAATAGAGTGGGGCATTTGTCCATGAGGTCAACTCGACCTTAGGGAGCGGTAGTTGGGGGGCTGGGCGGAAGCTGGGGGAAGCAGCAGGTGCTGGACACTTGCTCAAAAGCTTGGGGGTGGGAGGAAGTTGGAGGAGGGGGCCGAGGGTTCGCTTGGGGGGTTCGCCCTTTGGGGGGATCGCGGTGTTCTGCTTCTCTCTTGGCGGGGGGGGGGGGGGGGCGGCTGCCAGGGTGAGTGCGTTTGTGGAAACCTGTGAATGCATCCTTAAGGTCTGTGCCTGTATTCTGGACAGACCTAAACACAAAACAAGTGGCTTCTGGAAGGTACCAATAGGGGGCGAGCGAGACCCGTGGCTCAGAGCGAGGGTTGCGTCTCAGGTTTTGAAAGTGAAAAGCAAGTTTCTGAAAGTAACCAGAGGGGGAAATAAAGAAGTTGCTTTTTACATGTGGGGAGTTTTTGGTTATGTTGCCCCCCAAAACACACACACACACACACACACACACACACACACCCCTCTATCCTCCTCAAAACCAGAGAGCCGGATAGCATATTCCCGTGTGCTCCAAGCTCTGCGTGTGACCCCACAGCAGTCCAGTCCCCTCAGCTAGGCCTCCCGAGGGTCCCCAGAGGAAACGGAGATGGGAAAAGCCACATTGAGGGGGGCCAGCCTGGGACTCGGGCTCTGGGGGGGGGGGGGGGATCACATCGCTCAGTCCTCTGCAAATTGGCCCCTGTAACCACCTTGTTCCGGTTACCTGTTCTTGCCTATCCCCTGGTCCAGTGGTCGGCAAACTCATTAGTCAACAGACCCAAATATCAGCAGTACAACGATTGAAATTTCTCTTGAGAGCCAAATTTTTTTAAACTTAAACTTCTAAGGCCACTTCTTCAAAATAGACTCGCCCAGGCCGTGGCGTTTTGTGGAAGAGCCGCACTCAGGGGCCAAAGAGCCGCAGTTTGCCGACCGCGGCTCTAGTCAGCCCCTCCCCTACCCGGCAGCCATTGTAAGACGTGCATTGCTTTTGTGTGTGGGCGTTCTTCAAGATGTATCGTTTGGGCACGCAGATTGTCAGCGGTCTCCTTTCGTTTTTGTTTTATCGATCCTCACTTTTTTGAGAGAGAGAGAGAGAGAGAAGCTGAGAGACAGAAGCATCGATGTGAGAGAGACACATCAATTGGTTGCCTCCCACATGCGCCTGACTAGGGTCGGGGTACATGCCCTTGACCAGGCTCGAACCTGGGACCCTTCCTTCCATGGTCCGACGCTCTGTCCACTGAGCCAGACTAGCTAGGGCTGATCTTTAATTTCTTTTTAAAAAATATATATATTTCTTTATTGATTTCAGAGAGGAAGGAAGAAGGAGAGGGGGAGAGAAACATCCATGACGAGAGAAGATCATTGATCGGTTGCCTCCTGCACGCCCCCCACTGGCGATCGAGCCCGCAACCGGGCAAGTGCCCTTGACCAGAATCGAACCTGGGACCTTTCAGTCCCCAGGCTGATGCTCTATCCACTGAGCCAAACGGGCTAGGGCAATCTTTAATTTCTTCCCTTCACCCAGCATTATGGTTTTTCTTGTTTTGTTTTTTAAATTCTCACCCATGGAGGGAGGATAGTTTTCCCATTGATTTTTTAGAGGGGAAGGCAGCGGGAAGGGGAAGAGAGGGAAGGGCCGTGAGTGACGTTCCCACCTGCAGGATGTACTGTGTCTGTGTTCCCCGAGGCTGGTCCTTGTGGGACCTCCTGGGGAGAGGCTGCAGGACCAACAGTTCCTCTCCCAAGGATATTTTCCCCATTGATGTTTTACTTTTATTTTTTAAATATATTTTATTGATTTTTTAGAGCAGAAGGGAGAGGAATAGAAAGTCAGAAACATAGATGAGAAACATCTATCAGCTGCCTCTTGCACGCCCCCTACTGGGGATGTGCCCACAGCCAAGGTACATGCCCTTGACCGGAATCAAACCCAGGACCCTTCAGTCCGACGCTCTATCCACTGAGCCAGACCGGTCTCGGCTCCCATTGATGTTTTAGAGAGAGTGGAAGAGGGGCTGGAGTGGGGAGACAGCGAGAAGGGAGAGAAACATCAATGGGCGAGAGACACGTAGTTGGTTGCCTCTCACTCGAGTCCCAAGCAGGGCTAGGGATAGAACTTGCAATCGAGGTACATGCCCTTAACCAGGAACCGAACCTGCAACCCTTCCGTCCATGGGCAGCGCTCTAACCACTGACCTGGCCGACCAGGGCAGCACTGTTTTTATTACCTACCCATGATGCTTTGCACACACCTAGTCAGTCGCATCTCCGGGCTGGTCTCCATGCCGGGCAGTCACTGCCCATCCTTCCTGGGAGGGGGCGATCCATTGCCCCTGACTCCCCTTCCCCGTGAAGGACGCTGCTGTGGTCTTGCTCCCTTGCTGGTGTCTCTGAGGCTGGCTTTGGGGCGCATGCACCCCCCGCGCAGAAGTGCCTCCGGTCACTTTGCTGAAGCCCGTCCCCTCTCCCCGCAGTGTCACCCGCGGGTTCCCGAGACCCATCCCCACCGCCTGGTCTTCTCCACGTTCCCAGCTTTGCCTGAAGCCTGGCCGAGCGTCACCTGGCGTCCCACTAGTTTCTGTCTGAGGAGACCCAGCAGCTCTGCCCTCGTGAGTCTTTGGGCTGCTTCCCTCAGTTGCGTCTTCGCATCCTTTGTTTGTTTTCCTCAAGCGTCGCTGTTTTTTTTCCAATCGATCTGCCAGTCCCACGCACAGTCAGCTCCACACGCAGTCAGTCAGCTCCACACGCAGTCAGTCAGCTCCCCACGCAGTCAGTCAGCTCCGCACTCAGTCAGTCAGCTCCGCACTCAGTCAGTCAGCTCCCCACGCAGTCAGTCAGCTCCCCACGCAGTCAGTCAGTTCCAGGTGCAGTCAGTCAGCTCCACACGCAGTCAGTCAGCTCCACACGCAGTCAGTCAGCTCCCCACGCAGTCAGTCAGCTCCACACGCAGTCAGTCAGTTCCACACGCAGTCAGTCCCACACTCAGTCAGCTCCACACGCAGTCAGTCAGCTCCACACTCCGTCAGCTCCACACGCAGTCAGTCAGCTCCCCACGCAGTCAGTCAGCTCCACACTCAGTCAGTCAGTTCCAGGTGCAGTCAGTCAGCTCCCCACGCAGTCAGTCAGTTCCCCACGCAGTCAGTCAGCTCCACACGCAGTCAGTCAGTTCCACACGCAGTCAGTCAGCTCCACACTCAGTCAGCTCCACACTCCGTCAGCTCCACACGCAGTCAGTCAGTCAGCTCCACACTCAGTGAGTCAGCCCCACAAGCAGTCAGTCAGCTCCACAGTCAATCAGTCAGCTCCACAGTCAGTCAGTCAGCTCCCCACGCAGTCAGTCAGCTCCCCACGCAGTCAGTCAGCTCCACACGCAGTCAGTCAGTCAGCTCCCCACGCAGTCAGTCAGCTCCCCACGCAGTCAGTCAGCTCCACACGCAGTCAGTCAGCTCCACATTCAGTCAGTCAGCTCCACACGCAGTCAGCTCCACACGCAGTCAGTCAGCTCCACACGCAGTCAGTCAGCTCCACACTCAGTCAGTCAGCTCCACACGCAGTCAGTCAGTTCCACACGCAGTCAGTCCCACACTCAGTCAGCTCCACACGCAGTCAGTCAGCTCCACACGCAGTCAGTCAGTTCCACACGCAGTCAGTCCCACACTCAGTCAGCTCCACACGCAGTCAGTCAGCTCCACACTCCGTCAGCTCCACACGCAGTCAGTCAGCTCCCCACGCAGTCAGTCAGCTCCACACTCAGTCAGTCAGTTCCAGGTGCAGTCAGTCAGCCCCACACTCAGTCAGTCAGCTCCCCACGCAGTCAGTCAGCTCCACACGCAGTCAGTCAGTTCCACACGCAGTCAGTCAGCTCCACACTCAGTCAGTCAGTCAGCTCCACACTCCGTCAGCTCCACACGCAGTCAGTCAGTCAGCTCCACACGCAGTGAGTCAGCCCCACAAGCAGTCAGTCAGCTCCACAGTCAGTCAGTCAGCTCCCCACGCAGTCAGTCAGCTCCCCACGCAGTCAGTCAGCTCCACACGCAGTCAGTCAGTCAGCTCCCCACGCAGTCAGTCAGCTCCCCACGCAGTCAGTCAGCTCCACACGCAGTCAGTCAGCTCCACACGCAGTCAGTCAGCTCCCCACGCAGTCAGTCAGCTCCACACGCAGTCAGTCAGCTCCCCACGCAGTCAGTCAGCTCCCCACGCAGTCAGTCAGCTCCACACGCAGTCAGTCAGCTCCCCACGCAGTCAGTCAGCTCCCCACGCAGTCAGTCAGCTCCACACGCAGTCAGTCAGCTCCCCACGCAGTCAGTCAGCTCCACACTCCGTCAGCTCCACACGCAGTCAGTCAGCTCCACACGCAGTCAGTCAGCTCCACACGCAGTCAGCTCCACACTCAGTCAGTCAGCTCCACACTCAGTCAGTCAGCTCCACACGCAGTCAGTCAGCTCCACACGCAGTCAGTCAGCTCCACACGCAGTCAGTCAGCTCCACACGCAGTCAGCTCCACACGCAGTCAGCTCCACACGCAGTCAGCTCCACACGCAGTCAGTCAGCTCCACACGCAGTCAGTCAGCTCCACACGCAGTCAGTCAGCTCCACACGCAGTCAGTCAGCTCCACACGCAGTCAGTCAGCTCCACACGCAGTCAGCTCCACACGCAGTCAGCTCCACACTCAGTCAGCTCCACACGCAGTCAGTCAGCTCCACATGCAGTCAGTCAGCTCCACATGCAGTCAGCTCCACATTCAGTCAGTCAGCTCCACATTCAGTCAGTCAGTTCCACACTCAGTCAGCTCCACACGCAGTCAGTCAGCTCCACACGCAGTCAGTCAGCTCCCCACGCAGTCAGTCAGCTCCACACGCAGTCAGTCAGCTCCACACGCAGTCAGTCAGTTCCACACGCAGTCAGCTCCACACGCAGTCAGTCAGCTCCACACGCAGTCAGTCAGCTCCACACGCAGTCAGCTCCACATTCAGTCAGTCAGCTCCACACACAGTCAGTCAGCTCCACGCACAGTCAGTTCCACTCTGCTGCTTATTTTGAAAACTTGGAACTTACTGCAGTGCAGTTGACACTTGGGGATCGATTTGAGGGTAAAGCAGATCCCCCCTCTGCTCACATGTGGATTCACCCACAAGAAAGGCTAAGTGAACCCAGAAACCTGCCCTCAATTGGTATGAGTGTGTAGGCAGACCAAGCACACACGCGTGCACCCCAAACATCCACCGGGCACCACAGTACCCAAGTGTGCGGGGCTCACCCACCCGCGACTAGTGCTAGGACTTGCCCTCGGCCCTGGCTGGGGGGTTCAGTTGGTTGAGTGCCATCCTGTGAGCTGAAAGGTCCAGGCTGTGGGCTCCATCCCCCGTAGGGAGCACGCTGGAGGCAGCCGTTGATGTTTCTCTCCCCCTCTTCCTTTAAAGACAATAAAAAATACGTTTAATAATAAGTAAAACTTCCCATTGGATTTCAGCCAACTCCTCCCTCACCTCCTAAGGCGCGCCCCTCTGCCAGCAGGACACCCACTTCCGCAGGCCTTTCTCAAGGTAAAGCGACGTCTCTCTCGGATGGTGCAGGAATTTCATAAGCATTTAACGCCCCTGCCCTCCCCCAGCTCCTCACCCCCATCTCCACCCCCCACCCACCCCCGGGCACAGCTCAGCCCGCCGGCCCTCCAGCTGCCCCTCCCTCCCTCCCCAGGATGACGCGGCACGGCAAGAACTGCACGGCGGGGGCCGTGTACACCTACCACGAGAAGAAGAAGGACACAGGTACTGGTTGGGGGGGACAGACGTGTCTCGGAGCCACTGTCTCACCTGGCTCCTCTGTGCTTTCTGCGTGGTCTCTCCTTCCCTGGTGGTCATGGCCACGTAGGTGACAGCCCAACTACCCAGCGGCCCTGTTCCCCCACCCCCCACCCATGGGATGGGCCCGCGTTAGCGTTAGGTCCCTCTGCAGGTGAACACGGCTAATGCTCCAGGAAGGACCACTGTTGCCATAGCAATATTCCTGAAGAAGAAAAGGGCCTGAGAGCTTCAGGGTCTGGAGCTCAGGCAGAGCCGGGGGGCGACCTACACAGCCCACTCCTTTTTTCTTTCTAATCCTCACCCGAGGACACGTTCCCACTGATCTGTAGGGAGAGGGAAAGAGAGAGGGAAAGACAGAAACATGGATGTGAGAGAAACACATCAGTTGGTTGCCTCCTGCACGAGCCCCGACCAGGGTCCAGGCCAGGAGGAGCCTGCAGCTGAGGTACGTGCCCTTGACCGGAATCGAACCCAGGACCCTTCGGTCCGCAGGCTCTATCCCGAGCCAGGCCGGCTAGGGCCACAGCCCACTCTCGACTGCCTGTTTCTCTGAGTCTCCTCGCCTCTGAGTTCTCGGTGCCTCTCTCAGTCTGGAGAGAGGCATGTCTCCTCTCTCTCCATTCTTTTTTAAAAATTTAAATGTATTTCTATTGACCTGAGAAAGAAAGGGGGAGGGGAGAGAAACGTCAATGACGAGAGAATCATTGATCGGCTGCCTCCTGCAGCCACCACATGGGACCAAGCCCACAGCCGGGCATGTGCCCTCACCGGGAATTGAACCATGACCTCCCGGTTCATCGGTCGACACTCACCCACTGAGCCACACTGGCTGGCCCTCCGTCCCCTTTCTTGTCTGTCCCCAGCGGCCTCAGGCTACGGGACCCAGAACATTCGACTGAGCCGGGATGCCGTCAAGGACTTCGACTGCTGCTGCCTCTCCCTGCAGCCCTGCCATGACCCCGTCGTCACGTGAGCCGGGCGGGCACGGGCGGCGGGGGCAGGGGAACTCGGGCGGGGTCTGCAGGAGTGGGTCTAGCCGCCACCTCTCTCTCAGGTCCAGTGGCCTCGTCTGCGAGGTGGCATGATCTTGTATGTTTCATGGTGGGGCGTGGGAAAGAATACGTTTGTAACGGAGGGGTGGGCTCTCGGGGTGCCACCTGGCCCATAACAACAGCTGGCGTGTGGAGCACGCTCCGTTCCCGTGACCTGCCTCCGATGACCCAGCAGAGGCTCCAGCCGGGTCAGAGGTTCAGGCACTTGGCCCAGGGCCTGGTGTGGGCTTGGCCGCAGGTCTGCTGCAGAGATGGTGAGAAGAGCGGACTGGCCCCAGGTCCCTGCGGCCACCTCCAGGCCGAGCCCCGAGAAGGCCTCGCAGAACTCGGCCGAGCTGTCACACTCAGTGCCAGTTTATTAGAGGGAAAGGATACAGATTAAATCAGCAGAGGGCATGCCCTCCCCGTTTGGCTTAGCGGACAGAGCCTCGGCCTGTGGACTGAAGGGTCCCAGATTTTTAAAAATTTTTTTTTCATTTTTTTTTGCAGTATAACTTATATTTAATAGTAATATATATGTTCCCCCCCCCCATTATCCTCCCCCGCCAGCCTCCCCTACCCCTCAGCACATGTCCCCACCTGTCCCCCTCCCCTAGGGTCCCAGATTTGATTCCCGGTCAGGGCACATGTCCCGGTTGTGGGCTTGATCCCCAATGGGGGGGTGCAGGGGGCAGCCAATCAATGATTCTCCCATCATTGATGGTTCTGTCTCTCCTTCCTTTTCCTCTGAAACTAATAATTTTATTTAATAAAAGTCAGCAGAGGGAAAATGCACGAGGAGAACAGCACTTAATTCTTCCAGTACTGCCCACCTGAGGAGGCTGGCCACGCAGACGTGACTAGCCCTCCAGAACTCAAGTTGATCCGTACGCCCCAAGCCCCCAGTGAACAAAGGCACCCTTTCAGGAGGGCGTAGGTTCCCTCCCAGGAGCCCATCCAGGGCCCGCCCTTTGAAAGGTGCAAGGTTTGGACAGCCCAGCCTGCTGAGTAGCCCTTCGCCCCAGGAGACTCTCCCTGCCCCCCAGAGTGTGTGGCTGAGCCAGGAGGGTCAGGACAGGGCGGTGGCCTCAGGGCTGAGCTGAGCGCTGAGGGCCCCGCTGCCTGTGAGACGGTCAGTGGGCGCCCAGGCAGGGAGCCGCGTGCGCAGGTGGCCCGGGCCCGGCCCATGTTCTCTCCTCCGTCCTCTCTGCAGCCCAGACGGCTACCTGTATGAGCGCGAGGCGATCCTGGAGTACATTCTGCACCAGAAGAAGGAGATCGCCCGGCAGCTGAAGGTGGGGGTGGAGAAGGGAGCACGGGGTGTGTTGCAGGGTTTGATGTGAGCTCACAAGCTGGACCTGGCTCACTTCTCCCCGGCGGCCCCGCAGGCCTACGAGAAGCAGCGGGGCGCCCGGCGGGAGGAGCAGAAAGAGCTGCAGCGGGCAGCCGCGCAGGACCAGGTGCGGGGCTTCCTGGAGAAGGAGGGGGCCATCGTGAGCCGGCCCCTCAACCCCTTCACGCCCAAGACTGCCCCGGGAACCGGCCCAGGTGAGGGGGAGCAGGCTTGAAGGTGGATGGAGGTCCCCCAGGGCCAAGTCCCTAACCTAGGTACAGCATTGGAACCCCTCTGCCTCCTGTAGATGATGGCCAAGCGGGTCCCAGCGCCGCCGGCCCCGCAGGCAAGGACAAGGACAAAGACAAGGACAAAATGCTGCCCAGCTTCTGGATCCCGTCGCTGACCCCCGAGGCCAAAGCCACCAAGCTGGAGAAGCCGGTGAGCAAGGCCCCCCCCTCCCCCGCGCCCACTTTGCCAGTGTCTCGAGGACACTCTCACCGGGACCCTCCCTCCTCCTGCACCTGGCCCAGCCCTGCCTCTTCTCTAGTCGCGCACCGTGACCTGCCCCATGTCCGGGAAGCCTCTGCGCATGTCCGACCTGACGCCGGTGCGGTTCACACTCCTGGACAGCTCCGTGGACCGCGTGGGGCTCATCACCCGCAGCGAGCGCTACGTGTGCGCCGTGACCCGGGACAGTCTGAGCAATGCCACGCCGTGCGCCGTGCTGCGGCCCTCGTGAGTCAGCCCTGGGGGTTCATGCGGGGACCTGCGCCCGTAGCGGGCTAGGGGTGCGGCTCTCCCTCTGGGCTGGGCGTGTGACCGGTGTCCCCACCTTCCGCTTGCCGCAGGGGGGCTGTGGTCACCCTGGAGTGTGTGGAGAAGCTGATTCGGAAGGATATGGTGGACCCTGTGAACGGGGAGAAGCTCACAGACCGCGACATCATCGTGCTGCAGCGGGTGAGCAGGGCCCCTTCCCCGGACCTTCCTGCCTGGCCCCTCCACAAGGCCCCGCCTCCTCACCAGACCACTCCCCTCCCCCAAGGCCCCGCCTCCCCACCAGGCCACTCCCCTCCCCAAGGCCTCGCCTCACCAGGCCACTCCCCTCCCAAGGCCCCGCCTCCTCACCAGCCCCCCCTCGGCCCCGCCTCCTCACCAGGCCACTCCCCAAGGCCTTGCTCACCAGGCCACTCCCCTTCCCAAGGCCCCGCCTCATCACCAGGCCACTCCCCTCCCAAGGCCCCGCCTCCCCACCAGGCCGCTCCCCTTCCCAAGGCCCCGCCTCCCCACCAGGCCGCTCCCCTTCCCAAGGCCCCGCCTCCTCACCAGGCCACTCCTCTCCCCAAGGTCCCGCCTCTTCACTAGGCCACTCCCCTCCCCAAAGGCCCCGACTCCCAAGGCCCCACTCCTCACCCCCACTCCTACCTTGGACCTCGCCTTTATCCCAGGAGACCCGCCCCTTACCGTAGGCCCCGCCCCACCCTTCCTGCCCAGCTGGCTTGGACAACCTTGCCTCCCCTCCCCCAGGGCGGCACGGGCTTCGCGGGCTCCGGAGTGAAGCTGCAGGCAGAGAAGTCGCGGCCTGTGATGCAGGCCTGAGAGCGCGGGAAACCAAATAAAGAACTTGGAAGCGACTGGCTGGTTGTGCGGCGTCTTCCTTTGCCTCTGGAGCCCGGGGGCTTTGGGTGGTGGTGGGCATGCTGGCACGACCCGAGTTTGAAAGTGTGGGCTGAGAGTATTTAATGTGGGCGCAGGTGAAGAGTAAAATCTGAATTGAACTCAAGTGCACAGCCAGAATTGATGCAATGACCAGAGGTCCAAGGCCCAGCCATCGCCATGTAGGGCACCCTCCCCGGAAGGACACGGTGGACCCTGTGCACCGGGAGAAGCCCACGGAGATTGGGTTATGCCAAATTTGAAGCCTGTGAGGTGTCCGGAGCCCTCTGCCAGTGCTCTGTGGGGTAACACACCCGGAGGAAGTCAAGTTCTGAGAACACCGTAGGCAGCCCGCACCCCCCTGCCCCAGCACTGCTGGCGGGTGAGCAGGAAGAGGAAACCCGAGTGCAGAGGCCTGGACCCTGGGGGCAGCGAGTACCGGGAGGGTTTGAGGAGCAGAGTAAGTGAGGGGTCAGGGCGCCTGGTACACCTGCCTGGAGTTCCAACCGGACCAGGAGAGCAGGCGCAGCCCTAAAGCTTTCTGTTTAATGGCCGTTTGTTTCATCACAAAAGTCTCCTGGGCAGCGTGGGAAACTAGGACACACGGGCAAGCAAAGGTGACCAAAGACATCATTCCTGCCCCCTTCCTGGTCTTTGGTCTTTCTCCAAACACGAGTTCTTCACCCAGTGAGACCTCCCGGCACAGTCTGCCCTGTCTCTCATCTGACATCCAGATGCGATTCTGGGGCCAGGAAGTGTCCCAGTGGGAGGGTGGATGGGGTCAAACTCACACCCTGGGAAGCCCCCACACCCAGTGGTTGCTCCCCCAGACACTTCTAGAATCTTCCCTGGCCCGGCCAGTGTGGCTCAGTGGTTGGGTATTGAACTATGAACCAGGAGGTCAGTTTGATTCCCCAGTCAGGGCACGTGCCCAGGTTTCAGGCTTGATCTCTGGTTAGGGGGCGTGCAGTAGGCAGCCAATCAATGACTCTCATCACTGATCTTTCTAACTCTCCTCCTTTCTCTAAAGTCAATAATATATATCCTGTCTAATAAAAGAGTAATATGCAAATTGACCATACTTCTGATCAAGCCATGCTCACAAGCCAATTAGGATCAAATAAACCCTAACCAAGAAGGCTGCGGCCATTGAGAGCAGGAGGGAGGCTTGGGTTTCCCTGGCAAGGGAGGAAGAAAAGCGTTCTGCCTGCCTTTGCTGGCCTGGGCCTCCACTCAATGCTACAAAGTTTCAATTATAGAAGATATATCCCAACAGAAATGGCGGCAGCCACGGCAGCCACGGAGCTGGAGAGAGCAGAGGCTAGGGTTGCCCCTGGCGATGGCTTCTGCAGCTCTGGCCGGCCAAGGCCTCTGCTTAAGGCTATAAAGTTTTAATTATAGAATTTATTTTTTTTAAATATATTTTTATTGATTTTTTACAGAGCGGAAGGGAGAGGGATAGAAAGTCAGAAACATCAATGAGAGAGAGACATCGATCAGCTGCCTCTTGCGCGCCCCCCACTGGGGATGTGCCCGCAGCCAAGGTACATGCCCTTGCCGGAATCGAACCCGGGACCCCGCAGTCCGCAGTCCGACGCTCTATCCACTGAGCCAAACCAGTCTCGGCTAATTATAGAATTTAAATAAACCAAAACAAATGGCTGTCTCCGCAGAACAGAGCGAGCTGAAGGCTTGGCTCCGCTCCAGGCTACAAAGTTTCAATTATAGAAGATAAATTAATCCCAGATCCCAGGGCCTCTGCATGGGTCGCTGGGGGGCATGGCCAGCCTGCAAACCACCACAGGCCCTTCGCCCAGGCTGCCACACACCCCAAGGGAATCCCCATCCTGATCCAGGACACCCTTCAGGGCAAACCAGCTGGCCCCCACCCATGCACCAGGCCTCTATCCTAACTAATAAAAAAGTAATACGCAGATTGACCATCACTCCAGCACAAAAGAGAATCCAGGCCTGCAAGGGAGGGCAGTTGTGGGGGATCAGGCCTGCAAAGGAGGGCAGTTGGGGGCAATCAAGCCTGCAGGGGAGGGCAGTTAGGGGTGACCAGACCGGCAGAGGAGGGAAGTTGGGGGCAAACAGGCTGGCAGGGGAACAGTTAGACATCAATTAGGCTGGCAGGGTAGTGGTTAGGGGGTGATCAGGCTGGGAGGCAGAAGCAGTTAGGGGCAATCAGGGAGGCAAGCAGGTGAGCAGTTTGGAGCCAGCAGTCCTGGATTGTGAGAAGGATGTCCAACTGCCTGTGGTTTGTGGGCCTAAACGGACAACCGGACATTCCTTAAGAGGTCCCAGATTGGAGAGGGTGCAGCTGAGCTGAGGGACACCTCCCTGCCCCCATGCATGAATTTCGTGCACCGGGCCTCTAGAGTGTGTGTGTGTGTGTGTATTTTTTAAGAATCTTCCCTTAGTCCTCATATCTCCTCTTGGGGCCCCAGTCCCTGGAACCTGGCCCAGGTGCCTAACATTCAAGGAGCCCTTACCCTCTGAACCTGTGAATCTACAGTCCCGGAATTCTTGCCACCCACCCATTTCCCAGAACAGCCCACTGAGGCTCAGAAGAGCACTTGTCCAAACACACTGCTCAAGGCCTGGCACAAGCCAACTTCACCCAGAGGTCTGCCGCCTCAAGACACCAGCCCCAGGCTTGGCTCTGCCGCCCCCCCCCCCATTCTTCGTACCCTCCCTCTCCCAGGTTTACCCAGTTTCACCCCTCAGACCTCTCCACCTTTATACCCGCCCACTCTCAAATCTTCCCTCCCCTAAACACCCCCAATCTTCATCTTTCCCAAGCACCCTCAACCACCTGGAGACCTTCCAGTTTCTTCCCTCAGCTCAAGGTCTAATTTAGTTCCTGTGTGCTACAGACTTGCCCGTCCCCCTTCCCCCAAATAACACAAAGAACTTCTAGGATTTCCATCTTGCACCTTTGTTGCCACCAGAAACCGAAACCCGTGTTTTCTGTTCACAGGCTATTTGTGAGAAAGGGGAAGGGAGGTGTCAAGGTCTTTCCTCCAAGAAACAGGTTTCCTTTAAGGTGTCAAAGCGAACGAGAGCCCAGCTGGCGAACTTCAGTGGCCGAGTGTCCGCCCACCGATCAGGAGGTCGCAGTTGGATTCCCAATCGGGGCACCTGCCGGGGTTTCGGGCTCCAATCCCAGTTGGGGGTGTGCAAGAGGCAGCTGGTCAGTGATTCTCATCATTGATGTTTCTATTTCTCTCTCCCTCTCCCTTCCTCTCTGAGATCCATAAAATATAAATATATATTTTTTAAAAAAATATATATATATATATATATTTTTTTTTTAAAGAGAGGAAGAGATAGGGATAGAGAGAAACATCGATGATGAGAGAGAAACATTGATCAGCTGCCTCCTGCAAACCCCCTACTGGTATGTACCTACTGCAACCAAGATACATGCCCTTGACCGGAACTGAACCCAGGACCCTTCAGTCTGCAGGCCGATGCTTCATCCACTGACCGGTTGTGGCTCAGTTGATTGGGCAACACCTGGTGCCACCACAGATGCTGGGTCCATTCCTGTCAGGGTACATGCGCCCAGTTGTGGGTTCACCATCACATCACATCACATCAATGTTTCTCTCTCCCTCTCCCTCTCTAAAAATAATATATTTTTTTTAAAGAGGAAGCAAGACAGACAGGAGAAGAGAGACAGGAAGTGGAAACAAATCTTGTCTTTGCTCAGCAGAGGTTTGCTGGCGCGTAGAGCGAGGAGCGGGCGTGCCTGCAGGCGGCGCTGTGAGGCCGTCTGGGCGGCTCTGCAGGGGTCTCCGGGGAGAGGTGCATTCTGGGAAAAGGACCACCTCATGGACAGGGAGCAAATCCTTGCCTGCCAGGGGAAGGAGACGGGTCGACTAAAAGGCTGGCGGTTGGCATGAGAATCTGGGAGGGCGCTGTGCGATCCTGTCACACGTGCTGGCACCTGCCACGCAGCGTTATTTATGAAAGACCAGAACCGGCCTGAATGCCGGTTAGCAGAGAACTGGTTAAATCATCCCTCAAAAGAAGAAACCTATGCCGAAACCGGTTTGGCTCAGTGGATAGAATGCCGGCCTGCAGACTGAGGGGTCCTGGGTTGTGCAAGAGGCAGCTGATGGATGTTTCTAGCTTTCTGTCCCTCTCCCTTCCTCTCTGTAAAAAAAATCAATAAAATATGTTGTTTTTTTTTAAAGAAACCTATTTAGGGGAGTAGTTCTCAGCTGTTAAAAAGACAAAGAAGCCCTAGCTGGTTTGGCTCAGTGGATAGAGCCTTGCCTGCGGACTGAAGGGTCCCAGGTTCGATTCCGGTCAAGGGCGTGTACCTTGGCTGCGGGCACATCCCAAGTAGGAGGTGTGCAGGAGGCAGCTGATGGATGTTTCTCTCTCATCAATGTTTCTAACTCTCTCTCCCTGTCCCTTCCTCTCTGTAAAAAAAATCATATATATATATATATATATATATTTTAAGACAAAGGTAATGAAGACTTTTTTTTTTTTTCCCTTCAAAGTGTAATCTAGGTCACTAGAATCTCGGAGAGAGGAAGGGAGGTGGGGAGCGAGAAGCATCAATCAGTTGCCTCCTGGGTGACCAGGGATCAAACCCGCAACCTAGGCGTGTGCCCTGACCGGGAACTGAATCCACCACCTTCTGGTGAACCGGGCAACGCTCGGCCAGCCAAGCCACCCAGCGGGGGGGGGGACGACGACGACACACGACACTCTTCCGGGACTAAACTAAGTCTTCAAAGTGTATTCTTCATTACCTCAATGAAAAGGGGCATTTAACGTCGGAGGACTTTGCCGAAACCGGTTTGGCTCAGTGGATACAGCGTCATGTTTCTAACTCTCTAACCCTCTCCCTTCCTCTCTGTAAAAAACCAATAAAATATATTAAAAAAATAAAGTCGGAGGATTCTTTTTTTTTTTTTTAATTATTTTTTATTGATTTTTTGCAGTATAATAGTAGTACATGTTTTCCTTTCCCCCTCCCCCTTATCCTCCCCCCAGCCTCCCCCACCCCCCAGCACATATTCCCAGCTTCCCCCCCAAGTCGGAGGATTCTGACTCAACAAAAGGATTGAGGAAAACAGGAGGGCCCGGATCTGTCTGCGGCGTCAAGTGTTTAGAAGGAACAGAGCCCGGGGCGCCCCTTCTCCCCGCCTCCGACCACCCCCAGCCTTTTCCCGTCACCACCTCGGCCTCCAAGACCAGCCCAGGCCGGTTTTTTACCTTCAATAAACGCTCGTGCCAAACCACAGGAGCTCCCAAGTCCCTCAGGACCCCACTGAGGTGGAGGCCGCGTCCCGCCGGCCGTCCTGCCCCGCGGGCCTCCGCGCTGCACCCACCCCTCCCTGGGCCCGGTTTCCCGGCGGGGCTGTGCCTCTGGCCCGGGCCGTGTGTCTGAGAGCTGCGGCGCGGGGGAGCCCAGGGCACCGACAGCATCGCTCACAGCCGCTCCTCATTCGAACTCTCCGCCAGGCCGTGCGGGGCTCCCCAGGCGGTGAGCGAAGCGAGGGCGCCCCGGAGAGCCAGAACCAGGCCCTTTGGAGCGGCAGGCGCAGACCCTCAGCTCTGCCACTTCCCGCAGAACCACTTCCGGGGGGAGCCGGCGAGACGCGTCCCGAAGACGGCCGCACCTGACTCCCGGCCGCGGGTTGCGGGCTGGGCCGGGCCAGTGTCTCTTTGAAAGGCTCACCCTCGGGCACGACTAGGAGCCTCTGGAGCTCAGAAACCTTTCAGAGGTCCCCCACCCCCCACATTCGCCTGGTGTCTCTGGCTTCTGCCTGAGCCTCTCCCTGAAACGACCGTCCATTCTTTTAACCACCCTGGAGCCCCCCCCCCCCCCCCCCCGCATTGGACCAAATGAAATAATTAAGTTTTCAGGGGTGGGGGGGAAAGAGAGGTCAAGATCTTGTTAATCATCTGCTATAATTTCTTTTTTAAGTGTATTTTATTGATTGTTTACAGAGCGGAAGGGAGAGGGATAGAAAGTCAGAAACACCGATGAGAGAAACATCGATCAGCTGCCTCCTGCACACCCCCCACTGGGGATGTGCCCGCAGCCAAGGTACATGCCCTTGACCCGGGACCCTTCAGTCCGAAGACCGATGCTCTATCCACTGAGCCAAACCGATTTTGGCCATCTGCTATAATTTCTACTAAAAGAAAAACAACTGGTATATATTTGCTTAAATCTGTTAATTCTTTCTGGAAGGAAACACTGGCTACTGCCCTGGCTGGTGTGGCTCAGTGGATAGAGCATTGGCCTGAGAACTGAAGGGTCCCGGGTTCGATTCCAGACAAGAGCATGTACCTTGGCTGCGGGCACATCCCCAGTGGGGGGTGTGCAGGAGGCAACTGATTGATGTTTTTCTCTCATCAATGTTTCTAACTCTGTATCTCTCTCCCTTCCTCTCTGAACAAAATCAATAAAATATATATTTTAAAAAATAATAAAGTTGCCCTGAACCTTATCCTGGTGACTTTTTTCCCACTCGGGAGTTACCAGAGTGGAATCGCTGGGACCAACGAAGGCATGTTCTGTTCTTGAGGATTTCCCCAGGAGCCTCAGGACTGCGGGAGGGATAAACCTGTCACGTCCTCATCCTTTGCCTCAACTCCGCTGCGGAGACCGTCGTAACCCAGGCGGTTCCCATCCACCCTCCGCTCAGGGTTCCCCGGGGGCCCTGGCTCAGAGAGTAAACTCCGTACCAGTGTTTCCAGGTGCCTGCCGCTCTGTCTCGTCCCATCAAACGGGGATCGCCATGACCTTACCCTGGCTCTCTCGCTGCCCTCACCGCCCACTCATGCCACCCCAGCCACGCCGGCCTCCTGCGGACCCTCACCCACCAGGCCCTCTGCTGCCACAGGGCCTTTGCACCTGCTGTCCCTCTGCCTGAACTGCTCCCCGATCCCCTAGGGCTCCCTCCCTCCCTCCATGTACTAATGAGGCCTTGCCTGCTGTTAGGTGGAGGCAGGGGAGAAGTCCAGAGCTGATGCCTGCATCCGCAAGGTAGATGGTGACAGAGACAATGCATTAGAAAGGTAGATGGTGACAGAGATAATGCATCCGAAAGGTAGATGGTGACAGAGATAATGCATTAGAAAGGTAGATGGTGACAGAGATAATGCATTAGAAAGGTAGACGGTGACAGAGATAATGCATTAGAAAGGTAGACGGTGACAGAGATAATGCATTAGAAAGGTAGACGGTGACAGAGATAATGCATTAGAAAGGTAGACGGTGACAGAGATAATGCATTAGAAAGGTAGACGGTGACAGAGATAATGCATTAGAAAGGTAGATGGTGACAGATAATGCATTAGAAAGGTAGATGGTGACAGAGATAATGCATTAGAAAGGTAGACGGTGACAGAGATAATGCATTAGAAAGGTAGATGGTGACAGATAATGCATTAGAAAGGTAGATGGTGACAGAGATAATGCATTAGAAAGGTAGATGGTGACAGAGATAATGCATTAGAAAGGTAGACGGTGACAGAGATAATGCATTAGAAAGGTAGACGGTGACAGATAATGCATTAGAAAGGTAGACGGTGACAGAGATAATGCATTAGAAAGGTAGACGGTGACAGAGATAATGCATTAGAAAGGTAGATGGTGACAGATAATGCATTAGAAAGGTAGACGGTGACAGAGATAATGCATCAGAAAGGTAGACGGTGACAGAGATACAGGGATAGCTGGTGCCTTCCTAGACCCCCAGCCCGAGGCAAAAATTCCACACCTCTCATGCCCTTGCTCTCCTCCCACTAAACAGTGTGTGGAAGGAGTACCAACGCCCCCTTTTGTCCCGAACTTCCCTGGCCCACCCTCGGACCAGGAGCGCAAGATTAGAACCTCCCCTTCCAATCGCCTGGACTCTGTGTGTTGTCTCCTGCGTTGCAAACCTTACGCCCGCCGCCCGCCGCCTGATTTCAGTGCGTTTTCAGCCACAACTGGTTTGGCTCAGTGGATAGAGCGTCGGCCTGCGGACTGAAGGGTCCCAGGTTCAATTCCGGTCAAGGGCAAGTACCTTGGCTGCGGGCACATCCCCAGCGGGGGGTGTGCAGGAGGCAGCTGGTTGATGTTTCTGACTTTCCCTTTCCCTTCCCCTCTGTGAAAAGTCAATAAAATGTATTTTAAAAAGTGCTGCCAGCAGAGCTGTGCAGCAGGCAGAGCGCTCCCACGGGCTTGCTCGGGCCGGGTGCAGGCTGCTCGTTTCTCTTTCCATCCCCAGGGGCGCCCTCGGACCCAATGACACCCACAGCCACCTCTGCAGATGCTCTGGCCCCTCCTCAGCACAGCCCCCCAACTCCGCCCCCAGCTCCCCCCAGCCCGCGCCCCTCAGAAAGACACACGAAGGAGGCCCGGCCTGGGTTTATTCCCCCTGCAGAGGCTCCTGGGGGGGGGGGGGGGACGTGCAGGGGGAGAGGGGGGCTGTATGAGGCTCGGATGTGGAGCCGTGTGGTTCCTGGAGAGGCCCGGGCTGGCTGGGAGGGCCTGGCAGTGAGAGGTGGGCGGTCCCTCTCCCCTCAGGCCTGCGGGGCCCCTGGGTGCGGGGAAGAGGGGGTTGGGGGGGAGAGGGGGTAAGAGGGGGTGAGAGGGGATGAGGTGTCTCAAGGAGGGAACTGGATGGGGGTGAGTCCGTGAAAGCCCGGGGCAGCCATGGGCTGTGTCTGCATCCCGCAGGCGGGACACGGAGGGGCCTGGCCGTCGGGCCCTCCCCGGTCACCCCCAGGGCGGAGGCTGGGTGGGCCATCGGGCCCCTCCCCGGTCCACCCCAGGGCGGAGGCTGGGTGGGCCATCGGGCCCCTCCCCGGTCCCCCCCAGGGCAAGAGGCTGGGTGGGCCATCGGGACCCTCCCCGGTCCCCCCGGGGCGGAGGCTGGGTGGGCCATCGGGCCCCTCCCCGGTCCCCCCCAGGGAGGAGGCTGGGTGGGCCATCGGGCCCCTCCCCGGTCCCCCCCAGGGCGGAGGCTGGGTGGGCCATCGGGACCCTCCCCGGAGGGCGCGGGGCTCAGAGCTCGTCGTGGTGGCGGGTCAGGTCCTCGCCGTAGTTGGTGGCCTGGCTGCCCACAAACATGTTCCAGTTGCCCAGGATCTCGGCCTTACTCAGCCGCCCGTCCTGAGGGAGGTCAGAGGTCAGCAGGGCAGCTCAGTTCCCTGCATGTGAGGCCCCCTCCCTGAACCTAAGTAACGGCTCCGGGTCCCCGCCCCCTCCCTCCGGGTCTCCGCCCCCCTCCCTCTGGGTCCCCGCCCCCTCCCTCTGGGTCCCCGCCCCCTCCCTCTGAGTCCCCGCCCCCTCCCTCGGGGTCCCCGCCCCCTCCCTCGGGGTCCCCCTCCCCTCCCTCTGGGTCTCTGCCCCCCTCCCTCGGGGTCCCCCTCCCCTCCTTCGGGGTCCCCGCCCCCTCCCTCGGGGTCCCCCTCCCCTCCCTCTGGGTCCCCGCCCCCTCCCTCTGGGTCCCCGCCCCCCAGCGCGGCCTGCGCCCGGCAGCACCTTGTCCGTGTCGCTCTCGTGCAGCAGGTGGTTGGCCTCCACCAGCGGCTGGTCCTGGGCGGGCGGCAGCACCCAGTGGCCGACCTCGCTGCCGTCCAGCCGGCCGTCGTGGTTCAGGTCCCGGAAGTCCCGGAACTGCTCCCGCTCCGTCTGCACCCAGGCCGGCTCCTCCTCCCCGGCCTCGGGCGAGTACAGGTCCGCTGGGCCGGCGAGAGGGGAGACTCAGGGCCGGGGGCCGGGCCGGGCGGGCTCCGACCGGGAGACCCCAGCCCCCCCCTGCAGCCTCGGGAGACCCCAGCCCCCACCCCCCCACCCCGCAGCCTGGGTGTAAATGGGATCAGTAACAACACCTGATGGTTGTGTTCGAGTGAAATGGACCTGATTGACCAGTTGGTTTATTGATCCATGGAGCGACCAGTCCAGTCCCTCAGGCTGAGATCCAGAGGGAACACTGTGTGCACCGGGCGGCTCGGAGCCTGGCGCACAGTAGGTGCTCCATGTGAAGGAAGGGCAAGTGAGCGGGTGTCTGGTGGGGTGACGCGGCTGCTGCAAAGCTCACCTCGCTTTGAGAACCTCCCCCGGGATTGCTGGAGCCTCTCTTTTATTTATTTATTTACTTACTTATTTTAATATATTTTATTGATTTTTTACAGAGAGGAAGGGAAAGGGATAGAGAGGCAGAAACATCGATGAGAGAGAAACATGGATCAGCTGCCTCCTGCACACCCCCCCACTGGGGATGTGCCCGCAGCCAAGGTACATGCCCTTGACCGGAATCGAACCCGGGACCCTTCAGTCCGCAGGCGGAAGCTCTATCCACTGAGCCACACCGGGGAGGGCCTAAGTGATCATTTCTATGGGAAACGGCAATGGTGGGGTGGGACATTGTGGGGTCCAAAGCTCACAGCAAGAAACTCACCATCAGTGACACCCACAGTGTCATGCAGCCTCCATCCAGAACATTCCCGTCAATCACCCCAAAGGGCACCCCTTTCCCATTAAGCAGTAACTCCCAGGACCCCTCCCTCCAGCCCCTGACAACCACTTAAGCTACTTTCTTTTTTCAAATGAATGTTCCTGTTCTGGCCACTTCAGGTGAATGGAGCCGCACAATATTGTGGCCTTTCTCTTGGGGCGATATTTTCAGATACCCGATTGCCTACATCTACTCCCTGTGTCTAGCCATTCGTCCGCTGATGGGCCCCTGTGTTGGCTATATGTGGTCCTAGGTTGGGGGCGCTCCGTCGCCCCCGCTACAGAGGAGGGAGTGGAGGCTCAGAGAGGGCGAGGGCCTTGCTTACGGTCCCGTGGCTGGGAGGTGGCAGGGGACAGGCAGGCCGGCTCCAGAACCTGTACCCATAAGCATTGGGCACCCCCACCTCTCCTGACACCCCGCCAGCTGGGTCAGGACGAAATCCCATTTCTTTGGGGGATGCTGGGGTTCGGCCCATGTCTCTGTTCCCAGAGCCCCTTGGGGACCCTACGGGGTGGATGTCAGGAAGAACCCGGGTCTGCTGGTCTGGATTGAGTCCTGTTCCAGCAGACTGGCAGGTGGCCTCCGGGGCTCTCCCTCTGTGCCTCAGTTTGCTTATCTGTGAAGTGGGGTGACACTGGTCTCGCAGGGTTGCTATGGCAATTAAATGAATTTACAAGTTGTTAACCACAATTGCCACAGACTGTATCAGCTACTGTTACGATTCAACTGTGATGCACGAGCTCTTTTGTGCAAAAAGAAAAAGTTTCTTCCCCCCTCTCTCTAAAATCAACCATTTGTTTAAATTATGCTTACATGAAAATGTCCTGCGTAAAAACATTCTATAGAAAAATGTGTTCAGCCGAGACCAGTTTGGCTCAGTGGATAGAGCATTGGACTGCAGACTGAAGAGTCCCAGGTTCGATTCCGGTCAGGGGCATGTACCTTGGCTGCGGGCACATCCCCAGTGGCAGCTGATCAATGTCTCTCATCGATGTTTCTGACTTTCTATCCCTCTCCCTTCTGCTCTGTAAAAAATCAATGAAATATATTTAAAAAAAAGAAAACTGTTCAGCTTTTGAACAATTCCGCCCTGGCCAGTGAGCTCAGTGGTTAGAGCACCAGCCCAAGCAACAAAGGCTGGATTTCCATCCCGGCCCCTCCCCAGCGCCACCTGGGGCGTGCGTAGGAGGCAACCAATGGGTGTGTCTCTCTGATATTAATGTTCTTCTCACTCTCTCTCTCTCCCCCCTTCCTTCCCAACCACTCTAAAAAACAAACAAACAGACAACAAAAAATGGAGTCTGGCTGGGGAGGCTCAATGGTAGGGCTCCGACCCAGGAACCAAGAGGTCTCCAGTTGATTGCCAGTCGGGGCACATGCCCAGGTTGTGGGCTTGATCCCCAGTAGGGTGAATTCAGAAGACAGATAAAATATATATATATATATATATATATATATATATATATATATAATATTTTATTGAATTTTTACAGAGAGGAAGGGAGAAGGATAGAGAATTAGAAACATCGATGAGAGAGAAACATCGATCAGCTGCCTCCTGCACACCCCCCACCTGGGACCTTTCAGTCCGCGGGCCGGCGCTCTATCCACTGAGCAAACCAGTTTTGGGCCGAGACCGATTTGGCTCAGTGGATAGAGCGTCGGACTGCGGACTGAAGGGTCCCGGGTTCGATTCCGGCAAGGGCGTGTACCTTGGCTGCGGGCACAACCCCAGTGGGGGGCGTGCAAGAGGCAGCTGATCGATGTCTCTCTCTCATCGGTGTTTCTGACTTTCTGTCCCTCTCCCTTCCGCTCTGTAGAAAATCAATAAAATATATTAAAAAAAAAAAAAAAACGGTTTTGGTAAAAAATAATAATAATTAAAAAAAAATTTTTTTAAATCACCCAGTTTGACCCCCGTGGATAGAGTGCTGGCCTGTGGACTGAAGGGTCCTAGGTTCGGCTCCGGTGAGGGGCACATGTCCTGGGCGAGGTCTGATCAAGTCATTGAGTCGATGCGCCCGCCTTCCCCCGAAACTGCCTTTGCAGGCCATTTCACTGTGGACATTTCTTTTGCGGAGACCACATTTCACTTACGGGGATCACGTTCCATTACAGCACCCGCCCCCCGGGTCTGCACAGGGGAGCCTCCGCCCAGAGAAAGCCCGCCAAATTCGCTGACCACCATCGCTCCGGGCTGGAGCCATCCAGCCTCAGCGGTCGGGTGTTCGGACGACGCACTAAATTCCTAATCCCTCACCTCTCGGACTCCTGTGCTCCTCCTTCCCCCCTCACACCCGGGTCGCAGGCTCAATCCCTAGAGTAGGGGAGGGGGCAGGGGGATGTGCAGGAGGCAGCCAATCAATGGTTCTCTCTCATCATTGATGTTTCCATCTCACCCTTCCTCTCTGAAATCAGTAAACATATTTTTTAAAAATAAGTTTTAAAAGCAATGGAAAAAATACCCTCAGGTGAGGATTAACAATAACAACGTAAAAAACTTTTAACAATTCCATTCTTAATAGCCCTGGTCGGTTTGGCTCAGTGAATAGAGCATCAGCCTTCCGACTGAAGGGTCCCAGGTTCGATTCCGGGCCAAGGGCACATGCCCCTGTTGTGCGCTTCATCCCCAGTAGGGGGCGTGCAGGAGGCAGCCAGTCAACGATTCTCTCTCATCATTGACATTTATCACTCTCTACTTCTTCCTTCCTCTCTAAAATCAATAATATATATATATATATATATTTAAAATTCCATATTTAATAGTTTTCCCCTGGGAGGTGTCATAGGGCTTACCAACACCCCAAGGAACGGGAGACATTTTACACTTTGCTATGTAAATGTAGGTTCCAGACCAGCTCCCTGACCCAGCGGTCGGCAAACCGTGGCTCACAGCCACATGTGGCCATTGGGCCCCTTGAGAGTGTGGCTTTTCCACAAAATACAACGGCCGGGCCTGGACGAGTCTATTTTGAAGAAGTGGCGTTAGAAGTTTAAGTTTAAAAAATCTGGGTCGTGCCGAAACGGGTTGCGGGTTCGATTCCGGTCAAGGGCATGTACCTTGGTTGCGGGCACATCCCCAGTAGGGGGTGTGCAGGAGGCAGCTGACTGACGTTTCTCTCTCATCGATGTGTCTAGCTCTCTAACTCTCTCCCTTCCTCTCTGTAAAAAAAAAAAAAAAAATCAATAAAATGTATCTTTTAAAAATTTTGCTCTCAAAAGAAATTTCAATCGTTGTGCTGTTGATAGTTGGCTCTGTAGACTAATGAGTTTGCCGACCACTGCCTTGTCCCAAGCAAACGTAGCCCTGGCCCCGTTTTTGTGGAAACTCCAGACCCTCCCAGGAAGGCACCTGCCCTGTGACAGTCTCTGCTGTATCCTCAACCACTAACAGTCAGTGTGTCCTGGCCCTGGCCCACAGTAGGGATTGGATAAAGATTTGCTGGGGCTGGGGACTGGCACATAGTAGGTGCTCAACAAAGGTTTGATGGCTGAATGAACTCAAGCAGCACCCCTGCCTCTGTTCTCCTGTGGGAGATGATGCACTGGGCGCCAGCTGGGCTAGCAGGGGACACGCAACCCCCGGGAGGCTCAGGTCTCACTCACCGATGTACTCGTCCACTTGGATGTAGCCATCTTTGTTCTTGTCCAGATCCTCCAGGGTTTCCTGGGGAGGGAGAGGGAGGCATTAGGGCTGGACCCCTGGGATCAGGATGTGAGGTTCTCTCAGGGGATCTCATTGGGGTGGCTGTGGGACCAGGCCTTGGAGCAGAGCGGTCTCAACAGGGCATAACTGTCCCCAAGGGCATGCGGGAAATTTGGGGGCTTTCTGGGGGTGCCATAAGAATGCACTTAGTGGAGCGGGGCAGGGACCCAGATGTCCTGATACACAGGTTGGTCCACACAAGAGCGATTTTGCATCCCTAACTTTCTCATGCCCCAGCCCACACTCTCCAAGGGGCAGAGGCCTCTTTCCCTTTAAAAGGTGGAGTCTAGCCCTGGCTGGTTTGGCTCAGTGGATAGAGCCTCCCCTGCAGACAAGGATCCCAGGTTCTATTCTAGTCAAGGGCACATGCCCTTGTGTGGGCTCCATCCCCAGTAGGGGGCGTGCAGGAGGCAGCCGATCAGCGATTCTCTCATCATTGATGTTTCTGTCTCTACCTCCCTCTCTCTCTGAATAAATAAAGATGTATTTAATTTAAAATTTTTTAATATATTTTACCGATTTTTTACAGAGAGGAAGGAAGAGGGACAGAGAGCTAGAAACATCGATGAGAGAGAAACATCGATTCAGCCGCCTCCTGCACACCCCCCACTGGGGATTAAGCCCGAAACCAAGGTACATGCCCTTGACCGGAATCGAACCTAAGACCCTTCGGTCCGCAGGCCGATGCTCTCTCCACTGAGCCAAACTGGTCAGGGCTATTTAATAAAAATTTTAAAAAGGCAGAACCTAGTCACCAATTCAGCTGGTGTACTACTTGACACACTTTCCAAACCTCTGCTCTCAGCTTTTTTCCTTCGCTTCTTGAGCAAACAGCTTCTGTTCCTCATTTTCGCACTCAGACTCGCTCCCTGGGGGGTGACACGGGCGCCTGGCACTCCCGCATGTCTTCGGGCAGGGCTGAGCGCCAACATTTTAGGGTTGACAGATAACACACAGGATGCTCAGTTACATTCAACTTTCCCGCCAGCAACAAATCGTTCTCCGGGGGAAGTCTGTCCCGCACGGTGTCGGGGTGTACTTGTAGGACAGGATGCTATGTTACTTCCGTTCCAGATATATCACTTTTTGGTAAAAGTATATCCCAGATAGTATGTGAGATATACTTATTCTAATCCCAGATACTGTGTGGGCGCTACTCTCACTGAAAATTTTATTTATTTTTTATTATAAATCCAAGTGTAACGGAGTGCCCTATGTTATTTGCTGAATCTGATAACTCTAAAACACATGCTGAAGTTCTTGGTATTATAAGCGACTTTCCTTTAGTTCCTCTTTTGTAGTACAATTTGGGCTAAAAGTCACGTTTTGAAATCTGCACGTGGGGAGGTTATGTTCACTGTCCAACGGATGTGAGTGACGACAGCAGGGTTTAGACTAGGGCTTGGCAAACTTTTTCCACAAAGGGCCAGATCCCATAATAATAAAAGGCTAACATGCAAATCGACTGAACAGCAGAAGGACCGGTCGCTATGACACGCACTGACCACCAGGGGGCAGATGCTCAATGCAGGAGCTGCCCCCTGGTGGTCAGTGCGCTCCCACGGGGGCGGGGGCACCGCTCAGCCAGAAGCCGGGCTCATGGCTGGCATGTGCAATGGCGTGTCAAGGGCACATGCCTGGGTTGTGGGCTCCATCCCCAGTAGGGGGTGTGCAGGAGGCAGCCAATCAATGATTCTCTCATCATTGATGTTTCTGTCTCTACCTCCCTCTCTCTCTGAATAAAGATCTATTAAATAAAAAAAAATTAATATATTTTATCAATTTTTTAGAGAGGAAAGGAGAGGGACAGAGAGCTAGAAACATCAGTGAGAGAAAAACATCGATTCAGCCGACTCCTGCACACCCCCCACTGGGAATTAAGCCCGCAACCAAGGTACATGCCCTTGACCGGAATCGAACCTGAGACCCTTCGGTCCGCAGGCCAATGCTCTATCCACTGAGCCAAACTAGTCAGGGCAGCTCCTGCATTGAGCATCTGCCCCCTGGTGGTCAGTGCGTGTCATAGCGACCAGTCCTTCTGCTGTTCAGTCGATTTGCATGTTAGCCTTTTATTATTATGGGATCTGGCCCTTTGTGGAAAAAGTTTGCCAAGCCCTAGTCTAAACCCTGCTGTCGTCACTCACATCCGTTGGACAGTGAACATAACCTCCCCACGTGCAGATTTCAAAACGTGACTTTTAGCCCAAATTGTACTACAAAAGAGGAACTAAAGGAAAGTCGCTTATAATACCAAGAACTTCAGCGTGTGTTTTAGAGTTATCAGATTCAGCAAATAACATCTGTCACAAATAACCTCTGTCTCCGTGGCAGGGCTAAGGAGTCCGGCTGATGTCAGGACAGTGAGTAGGACATCTGCCAGCGGCTCCCGGACTGCAAGAGCGCAGGTCCGGCTGAGACAGCCCCTCTCCCCAGTGCATGAATTTCGTGCCCAGGCCTCTAGTAGTAAATCTTTTCGGCTTTGCCTGCTGTACATGCTCTGTTGAACTGACTCACTTTTGCATTTGGAGCATGTGTAAGCAAATGGGCATGGCTGTGTTACAATAAAACTTGACTTGCAAAAACATTCTGTGGGCTGGATTTGGCTATGCGTTCTAGTTCACTGGACCTGGGTTCTAGTTTGCGGGCCCCTGGTTGAGGCCAGGGATTCAATGGTCCAGGTTCAAATCCAGGCTGCGCTACGTCTCATCTGGGGGCTCCTGGGAGAGTCACCTATCTGTGGCTGGATACCCTTATCTGTCAAACAAAGGTGACAGGCCACCACCACGGGGCTGCCACGGACAATGAAGTCGAGGTCATGTGGGCTGGCCCTCCCAGGTGGACCAGGGGATCGAGGTTCAATTCCGGTCGGGGCACATGCCCGGGTTGTGGGCTCGATCCCCACTGTGGGGCGTGCAGGAGGCAGCCGGTCAGTGATGCTCTCTCATCGTTGATGATTCTGTTTTTCCCTCTCCCTTCCTCTCTGGAATCAATTTAAAAAATATTAAAAAATAAATAAATTGAGGCAATGTGCCCTAGCTGGTGATGCTCAGTGGTCAGAGCATCAGCCTGCACACAGAAGGGTCGCAGGTTCAATTCCAGGTCAAGGGCAGGCACTTGGGTTGCAGGTTTGATCCGGGCCGCAGCCAGGGTGCTTGTGGGAGGCAACTGATCTATGTGTCTCTCTCACATCTCTCTCTCTCTCTCTCTCTTTCTTCCTCCCCTCACTCTCTCTAACAATCAGTGGGAAAAATACCCTTGGGTGAAGATTAACAAAAAACGAATAAAGATAAATTGAGGTAATGCAGGTAAAGAAAGGTGTTAGGGTGCCTGGCACATAAGACATGCTCAGTCAGAGTTTGTTAAATATCTTAACTTGGGAGAATAAAGAGGTGGCCCTGGCCGCTGTGGCTCAGTGGATAGAGCATTGGCCTGGGGACTGAAGGGTTCTGGGTTCGATTCCTGGTCGGGGCACATGCCCAGATTGTGGGCTCCATCCCGTGGGGGGAATGTGCAGGAAGGAGGCAGCTGATCCGTGATTCTGTCTCATCATTGATGTTTCTATCTCTCTTTCTCCCTTCCTCTCTGAAGTCAATAAAAATATATATTTTTTAAAGAGGTGTTACACTTTCTGCTCTAAAAGAGGGACATTGAGCCAAGACCGGTTTGGCTCAGTGGATAGAGCATCGGACTGCGGACTGAAGGGTCCCGGGTTTGATTCCGGCAAGGGCATGTACCTTGGCTGCGGGCACATCCCTAGTAGGGGGCGTGCAAGAGGCAGCTAATCGATGTCTCTCTCTCATCGATGCTTCTGACTTTCTATCCCCCTCCCTTCCGCTCTGTAAAAAATCAATAAAATATATTAAAAAAAAAAAAAAAGGAGGGACATTGAGCTTGCAGGCTGGAAAACATAACAGGTTAATGCCAGCTCTCCTCTCTGATCCCCACGATCCAGCGATTCCTACCCTATAACTATTTTTTAAAAACATATTCTATTGATTTTTTACAGAGAGGAAGGGAGAGGGAGAGAGAGTTAGAAACATCGATGAGAGAGAAACATCAATCAGCTGCCTCCTGCACACCCCCTACTGGGGATGTGCCCGCAGCCAAGGGACATGCCCTTGACCGGAATCGAACCTGGGACCCTTGAGTCCGCAGGCCGACGCTCTATCCCCTGAGCCACACCGGTTAGGGCTTTTTTTTTTTTTTTTTTTTTGCATCTTTTGGGCGTTTAACCACATCAATATGTTACCTATTTGAGAAATGCATACAATACATTTTTAAAGTAATTTGTGCAGCGCTAGGCATGGCAGAAGTGGGTCTGAATCCTTTCACCAATGGTGACCCTGGGGGGTCAGGGTGGGATGGAAGATGCCACCCTCCATGGACTGGCACTGTGGCCTGGGTTTCCTGGGAAGGCGTCAGGGGACCAGGGGGCAAGGGGAGCGCTGGCAGGCCGGCCCTCACTCACAGCCACCACGATGTCCCGCATGTGTGGGAACTCCTCCGGGTGCAAGAAGGCTGTCAGCTCCTCCCGCGTGGCCATCAGGTCCCCGTCCTGGTCGGCCACGCGGAAACGCCGCTCGTCCCGCGCCAACATCTTCCTGTAGGTCTCGGCGTCTTCCACGTCGTGGAACTCCTCACCTAGGAAAGCGGGGAGGGAGCGGCTGAGGTGTGTTTTCATGGAGGTCACAGGCACGCTGAAGAGGAAGACAAAGGGATCTAAAGGGGGGAGGGGACAGGGGGCAGGGCAGGCAGACCTGCACGGAATCCATCCTACATAACACATATTCATTATTTGCATATATTTGCTGCCTTGCAGTAAGGGCTGCTGATGTGCTCATAAGCTCTTTAGCTACAATAGGGCATTGAACCTGCGCAAAGAGCAAGCAGCGTTCTTTGATTAATGCTCACTTTAGGAAGGAGAAACTGGCTCCCAGAGAGGAAAACAACTCATCCAAGGTCACACAGTCAGCAATGATGGGCTTTGCGTGAACACTGGCTCTCGGGCCCCCAAGTCATGCTCTGATGCAGTAGGTAATGCTGCCCCAGGTTGCTGGGCAGAGAGGAGGGAGGGGAAGGGGATCTTCAGAGGGAACAGAATGTGCGCAGTGTGGAGGGTTGAAGAATGTGACTGGGCCAGAAGGTGCAGAAGAACAAAGCTAGTGGGTAGGCTGGGTGGGGCTGAGGAGCTGGGACTCTCTCCTGGGGGCCCAGGGAGTCATGTGGGGGAGGAGGGAAGTGAGCAGCAGCAGGTCACCCTGGGTATGGAAAGACCTCTCTAGCGATATATGAGGGGCAGGCTGGGGAGAGGGTACAGGAGGGAGAGAACAAGAGCTAGAGGGGCCCAGGACTGGGGCATGGGGACTGGGAGGAGGGAACCCATTGGTCAAAGGGCAGGGTGATAGCTTTGGGATTCTCAGGATGAGAGGTCAGAGGTCAGGGGCATGGAAGGTAGAGGTGCCTGGTCAAGGATCTGCAGTCCCCTGGTCCCCAGAGCTATAGAGGTTGTGGACGCCAGAATGAGAAGCCAGAAATCCGGGGTGGGTGGTTTTTCAGGGTAATGGGGTGTTAGGAGTATCAGGGGTCAAAGGTCAGAGATTCTAGTTCATGGGCCAAAGGTTCTCACTATTAGGGGTCAAAAAGGTCGGGGTCACGGTGTGTGTGAGCAGCAGAGGTCGGGGTCTCGCCGCATACCAGGCGGGTAGTAGCCATAGGTGGCATTGCGCAGCTCCTCCCAACCCACACGCCCGTCGCCGTCCGTGTCGTACGTGTGCCAGGCCGCGCTCACCGAGTCCCGTATGTGCCGTTGCTGCGTGTGTGCGATCCACGCGCGGAGCTCGGCTAGCGACACCCAGCCGTCCCCGTCCCCCGCGCGGTCCATGCGGTCCACGATGCGCCTGGGGATGGGGCGGGGAACGTGTCAACCTCTGGACCCGCCTACCGGGAGGCATCCCGCCGCCCAGGCCCCGCCCCATGCGATAGCCACGCCCCCTAGAGACACACCTCCTACTAACAAAGTCCAGAGCCGCCCGCGAACTGGGGGAGGCGCGTGTCAATCACGAGGCCAGGCCCATCACACGGCTCCGCCCCAGAGGCGATCCGCCCATCCTGACACCCAGAGGGCCTATGGCTGGCGCTGCGCCCCAAGACAGGACTACCGGACCCCTTCCCGCTCACTTGGCCACGCCCCCTCCAAGGTTTGGGTCGCGCCCAACCGTTAACCGAGCGCTCAAGGAACCTTAGCCCCTGCGACCCGGCTGCCAGGGTAGAATTTGAGGCGGCCCTGCTGCTCCCTCCTGGGCCAGGCAGTCTCTGTGGGGGACGGGCTTTGTCCCCAAGACTCTCACACACGCTCTACCCTGAGCTTTGAGCTGTTATTAAGAGCGTGGGATCCAGCCCTAACCAGTTTGGCTCAGTGGATAGAGCGTCAGCCTGTGGACTGAAGGGTCCCAGGTTCGATTCTGGTCAAGGGCATGTACCTTGGTTGCGGACACATCCCCAGTAGGGTCCCCTCTCTGGCACCATCAGGGGAGCCTGGTGGTACACCGTTCCCTGGCCGTGAGAGCTGGCCTCCGGGGAGGGGGTGTGCAGGAGGCAGCTGATCGATGTTTCTAACTCTCTATTCCTCTCCCTTTCTCTCGGTAAAAAAAAAATAAAATAAAAAAAATAAAAAGCGTGGGATCCACAGCCAGATATTCTAGGTTGAAATTCTGAAGCCACCTCGTACTGGCTGTGTGACTGTGGGCAGGTCACTAAACCTCTCTGTGCCTCGGTTTCCCCCTTGTAAAGCATTTAGAACAGTGCCTGGCATTGCAGTCAGTGCTATGAAAAGTGTGTTAGCTTCTCACAGCTTTTCCTCCCTCATCCCTCCTTCACCCAACCCCATCCATAATTACTGCAGTCGCTTCCTCACTGGGTCTAGTCTATTCCTCAAAGAGGAACCTAACGGACTCCGTTAAAATCTAAGCCAATCACATTCTCCCTCTAAAGCCCTTCCATGGGCCAAAACCGGTGTGGCTCAGTGGATAGTGCGTTGGCCAGCAGACTGAAAGGTCCCAGGTTCGATTCCTGTCAAGGGCATGTACCCTAGTTTCGGGCACATCCCCAGTGGAGGGTGTGCAGGAGGCAGCTGATTGATGTTTCTCTCTCATCGATGTTTTCTAGCTCTCTATCCCTCGCCCTTCCTCTCTGTAAAAAAATCAATAAAATACATTTTATAAAATAAAATAAAGCCCTCCCATGGTTCTCATTTATAGAAATGCTTAAATCTCCACCATGACCCAAAAGGCCCTGCACCCCCCTTTTTTTCCCCTCTCTGCCACCACCACCCTCCCCCTTTGCCCATTGGGCTCCACCCACAGGGACTCACTGGTCCTCAAAAACATCAGGCCCCAGGGCCTTTGCACGTCTCTCTCTGCCTGGAATGCAATTCCCACACATTCCCACACAGCCCTCCCCCTGCCTCCCCCTGACCGCCCTGTTTTAAATCACAACCGGGAGTCTCCCAGCCCCAATCTCTCTCCTACCCCAGACGGGCCTGACTTTCTTCTGGGCTGAGCTGGTCGAATTCCTTGGCCACTTCTCGTCCCAGGAAAGCCTCGTGGTCGTACTGAAAGTTCCCATGGGCGTCGTCATGAGCAGCCTCGCTCAGGGGAGCTTGGTGGTGCACCCTCCCCTGGCCGTGAGGGCTGGCCTCCGGAGAGGGCTTCCCCTGGGTCCTGTGCCTGAGCAGCAAGAGCAGCAGCAGAAACGATGATCGCCACATCGTTGGGCCCTGAAGAGTGGCGGAGGCTAGGAATCAGGGCTCACAGGGAAAAAGACAGAGAAACAGACAGGGGGGTGGGGGGAGGGAAGACCTAGAAAAGGACTGAGTGATTGTTGGTAGCTGGCCGCAAAGTTTGGGGCTCAAGAGGGGTTGGGGCAGGAGGGGAGGAGGGTTGGGTTCTCAGAAGTAAAACCAGCTTTGGGGGAGTCCTGGAGGGGCCCCGGAGCTGCAGGAGGTGGGGGTGGGGGGATTCAACCGGGAGACGTGGCACACTGCCCACACAAAGTGTGTGAGGCAGGGTCGTGGCTAAAAAGAGAGAAATCGTTCAAGTTCCCAGGCGTCGTTTCCAGCCTGGACTCTAATCCACGACCCGAGCGGACCCGAACGGTCCTCCCTGGGCCGGCCACCCGCCCTCGCCTTCGTTTACCGAGTTATCCAGCCTCACAGGGTTCCCCAAGAGCAGCTCTGCATTCTCCAAAAAAGATGCCCAATTTGGCTGCCCTCCAGCCAGGCCCCGCCTCCGGTAGCACAGAAGCCCCGCCCCCTGACCAATAGCGTGCGGAGGACTCCGGGGGGCGGAGCCGCAGAGTGTCGGCGGGCCGCGGCCGCCCTCGCCACGTCCACAAAGGAGAGCTTGCTCCCGAAGCTCGGCCTCGCCCCTTCCCAGACCCTGCTGAGTGGGAGACGCCGGGTGACGCGGCCGAGGAGAACTACAACTCCCGGCAGGCTTCAGGGCGCCGAGCCTACAACTCCAGTTGTTTTAACTATAAAGCCTCATGGGAGATTTATTTCGATCCCCCTTTGTTTAAGAAAGAAGGGAACCCAGGGGGCAGAGGAGCCATCCTCTTCCCTGATAGAGGGGACAGCTCTTTTCTGTTGTTGTTGCTCTAGGATTAGCACAACTTGGCACAATTTTATTTTTTTTAAGATTTGTATTGATTTCAGAGAGGAAGGGAGAGGGAGAGAGCTATAGAAACATCAATGATGAATCATTGATCGGCTGCATCCTGCACACTCCCTCCTGGGGACCAAGCCAGCAACCTGGGCATGTGCCCTTGACTGAATCGAACCCGAGCCAAACCAGCCAGGGCGAGAGGACAACTCTTCTGCACCACAAAGGAGTCAGGTCAGACCCCAGCCAAGAATTCTTCCAGCCACAACCGGTGTGGCTCAGTGGATAGAGCGTCCGCCTACGGACTGAAGAGTTCCAGGTTCGATTCCAGTCAAGACCATGTACCTTGGTTGTGGGCACAGCCCCAGTGTGTGCAGGAGGCAGCTGATCGATGTTTCTCTCTCATCGATGTTTTCAACTCTCTATCCCTTGTCTTCCTCTCTGTAAAACACTCAATAAAACAAAAAAGAAAAGAATTCCTTCAAATGTAATGGCCGGACAGCTCAGTTGGCTAATGTCCCATTCTCAGCCAGGGCACATATAAGAAGCAACCAATGAATGCATAAATAACTGGGCAAACAAATGGATGATTCCCTCTCCCCCTTCCTCTCTTCCTCAAATCAATAATAATAGTTAATTAAAAAGCTGTGTTAAATGTACACCATGGAATACTATGCAGCAGTAAAAAAGACAGCTCTCTGACCCTTTGAGGTAGCATGGAGGGACATTAGCCAACTTGGTATGCTAAGCGAAATAAGCCAGTCAGAGAAAGATTAGTAGCCCATGATCTTACTCCTATGTGGAATCTAATGAATAAAACGAACTGATGAACAAAATAGATCCAGAGACATAGAAGCATGGAACAGACTATGGAATCTCAGAGGAAAGGCAGGGGTGGGTGGATGGGTGGAAAGAGATTCAAACAAAGACCTTGTATGCATATATGCCCTAACCCAGGGACACAGACAATAGGGTGGTAGAGCCCGGGTAAGGGGCGGGGACAGGCTAAAAGGGGTCAATGGGGAAAAAGGGGGACATATGTAATATTTTTAACAATAAAGATTACAAAAAAAAAACCTTTAAAAAACTGTTTTCTTTCCACTCTAAAATACTTTAAGTTCTCAAAATTGCTCGTCCAGGCACATGCCCAGGTGTGGGCTCCATCCCCAGTAGCAGGTGTGCAGAGGCAGCCGATGGATGATTCTCTCTCATCATTGAGGTTTCTTTCTCCCTCTCTTTTCTTCTCCTTCCCTCTCTCTGAAATCAATAAAAACATGTATTTTTTAAAGTTTTTTAAATGCCTGGCACAGTGTTAGCATTCAGTGAATATTTGTAAAATTCACAAATGAAAACTATTTGACTTGGTACATAAAATTGTCAGATTCCACCATGGCAACATGTTAGCGCCCTAACCGGTTTGGCTCAGTGGACAGAGCGTCGGCCCGTGGAATGAAAGGTCCCCGGTTCGATTCCGGTCAGGGGCATGTACCTTGGTTGCGGGCACATCCCCACTAGGGGGTGTGCAGGAGGCAGGTGATCGATGTTTCTCTCTCATCGATGTTTCTAACTCTCTATCCCTCTACCTTCCTCTCTGTAAACAAACAAACAAACAATAAAATGTTAGCCTCAGGAGAGATCTGAAGCCCAGGGCTTACACCATGTATCCCCCCGCCCATGCCTTCACCTGCCCGGCTGGAAATGTTCAAATGATGACGACACAACGATTCGGGCCCAAACGCATGTTATATGTGAATGTGGAAAGGAGCCATATATATCAGGAGGGGATACTGAGGCCGATCACAGGATGAAAAATCCAGAGGGCGGGCACCAGGCCCGGGGCCTCTGGAGGCTCAGAAACATCAGATTCCGATTCCGGGAGGTCTCACAGCACGGACGAGCCCTGCCTCCGCCAGCCGGTCCCAGCCAGACGGCGGGGGGCCGGCGGTTGCTGAGAACGCTTTTCTATCCTAAGAGTCAGCATCCTTGGTTGCGCCCGTGGACAGGAGGGCCCCCAGGTCGTCGCCCCGGAGAAGGATCCAGGGGGCTGAGGAAGGAGAAAGGCAGGGTCGTCAGAATCTCTGAGAGTCTCTGGGTCCCTCCCCTCCATGTGTGTGCGTGTGCATGTGTGTGTGTTTGAGCTCCTCTCCTCCCCGAGTCTGTTCCCCGCCTCCAGATCCGTCCCCACCTCTGTCTGTCTAGATCTCTGCTCCCATTGTTTGGGGTCTCTCTCTCTCTGGGAGTCTCCCCTCTCGGTGCCCCCCACCTGGTAGCCCCCTCCTCATCCTCCACCACAGCACTGCTCCTCCTGCAGCCACTGCCATGAGCAGTAAGAAGCCGATGACGATTCCAACCACAGGCACCAAGGACTTGGCTGGAGGATCTGCCGCCAGAGAAACGCTGTCAGATGTCAGATGGACCCTCTGCCCCACCGGAGCCAGGACGGGGGCTGGCAGTGGTGTGGGCAGAAAGGCCGGCCAGGGCAAGTTTGGGTCTGGGCAGAGCGGCCACAGGGGAGAACCAGCCGGAGCAGCACAGGCCGGGGCCCTGCAGCCTCAGGGTGGTGGACAGAGCAGCAGGTCACTCAGAGGGATGAAAGGTGGGTCTTGGGGAGGACTGGCAGCAGCAGGACAAAAGGAGGTCAGACTTCGGGAGGACTGTCCATCGTGGTTAACAAGGGGTCAGACTCAGGCCAGCAGCAGGGCCCCGAAGGCCAGGGAAGGCCAGGGAGGGGTGAGCATGCGGGCAGAGGTCAGAGGGCAGCTCTGGGAGGAGGGACAGTTGGAGGGGAGGCGCGAGGCGGGAGACTCAGCAGGACCTGCAGCAGCGGTGGGGTGGGGGTGATCGGCCTCGGAGGCGGTGGCTACGGAAAGGCCAAAGAAAATGCCATACCCCGCGGGACCTCACCCAGGCCCACGACCAGGGGCTGCGGCAGCCCCGCGTGCTGCACCACGCAGCGGTAGTGGTGCTCGTCGCCGCTCCGCACGGTCAGCGTGGACCAGGCGTGGAAGGAGCCGTCGCCGTTGGGGCCGAAGTTGCTGTCGCCGGCGCCCGCGGCCAGCCCGTTGCGCAGGAAGCGCAGCTGCAGCTCCGGGGGGTAGAAGGAGAAGGCGCTGCAGGTGAGCACCGACAGGCCGGGGCCCGCGGGCCGCGCCTTCAGGCGCATGGACGGCGGCTCTGCAGACAGACAGCGGACAGGCCTGAGCGCCCCGCCCCAGGCCCGCCGGGGCCAGGCCAGGGCAGGGCTGGACAGGGACACAGAGGGGCCTCCAGTCCCCGCAGCAGGTCCCACCGTGTGCCCTGCACACCCTGAGCTTCGCCTGGAGAATAGGATGTAAAAGGAGGGGGATCTGCCAGGGGCACAGGGACCCAGGTCTCCGCCATCCATCCTCCCCGCAGCAGACGGTGCCGGGCCTCCACTGCCGGGCCCTCCTCCAGCCACGGCCACAGCCAGAGCAAGAGACCAAGTTCCTGCCGAAGCCGGTGTGGCTCAGTGGATAAAGCGTTGGCCTGCAGACTGAAAGGTCCCAGGTTCGATTCTGGTCAAGGGCATGTGCCTTGGTTGCGGGCACATCCCCAGTAGGGGGCGTGCAAGAGGCAGCTGATCGATTCTCTCTCATCGATGTTTCTGACTGTTCTATCCCTCTCCCTTCCGCTCGGTAACAAATCAATAAAACATTTTAAAAATAAAAAACAAATTCATTAATTAAAAAGAAAAGAAAGGCTGAGACTGGTTTGGCTCAGTGGATAGAGCGTCAGACTGCGGACTGAAGCGTCCCGGGTTCGATTCCAGCAAGGGCATGTACCTTGGCTGCCGGCACATCCCCGGTAGGGGGTGTGCAAGAGGCAGCTGATCGATTCTCTCTCATCGATGTTTCTGACTTTCTATCCCTCTCCCTTCCGCTCTGTAACAAATCAATAAAGTATATTTTAGAAAAAAAAAGAAAGGAAAGGAAGAAAGGAATAAAAGATAGTAAGAGGGAGTTATGAGATATTTCATAACAGCACATTTGAATGTACTGGAAAAATCCCTGACATTCCACTTTCCAAAACACAGTAAAACTTGAGTAGTTCTAAGCATTTAAAAAATTTAATCCATAAATTTAAACTTTTCAAGAAACAAAATGCCAGGCCCGGATGACATCACTGGTGAATTCTTCAAAACAACTAAGAAAGAAAAAAAATCCTGCTCTTACACAAATTCTTCCAGGAAACTGAGAGAAGAGGAAGCTATTCCTAGCATGGTAGCCAGGGTAACCTTGATAACAAAACCTCACAAGGACACAACAAGCAATGGAATTTAATCTCTCATGCAAATAGACTCAAAATCTCTTTTTAAAAAATAAACACATTAACAGATAGAATGGAGTCATTTAAAAAATGTGTTTACTTACTTATTGGGAATTCTCACCCAAGGATATTTTTTCCATTGATTTTTAGAGAGAGTGAAAGAGAGGGAGGGAAGGAGGGAGGAAGAGCGAGAAAGAGAAACCAGGGTGAGAGAGACATAATCAATAGGTTGCCTCTGGCATGCACCCCAAAAGGGGCCAGGGATCCAATCTGCAACCCAGGGATCCATCCTGAATCCCAGGCACGGGGCCCTTCGGGGCACAGTTTGATCCGCTAACCATTGGGCAACACCGGCCAGGGTAGAAGAATCAGGTCATTTATATGAAAGGTACATTATGATCAAGTGACGTTTTTAAAAATATATCCTTTCATTTTTTTTTAATTCACTGACTTTATTTTTTTTTATATATATATATTTTATTGACTTCAGAGAGGGAGGGAGAGGGAGGGAGAGGGAGAGAGAGAAACATCAATGATGAGAGAGAATCACTGATCGGCGGCCTCCTGCGTGCCCCCCTCTGGGGATCGAGCCCACAACCCAGGCATCTGACCTTGACTGGAATCGACCCCAGGACCCTTCAGTCGCCAGGCCGACTCTCTGTCCACTGAGCCAAACCGGCCAGGGTGATCAAGTGACGTTTTCTTGTGAATTTGAGAATACATGGTGCTCACTATCACCGCTCTATTCAACAATTGTACTGCTGAGACCGGTTTGGCTCAGTGGATAGAGCGTCGGACTGCGGACTGAAGGGTCCCGGGTTCGATTCCGGCAAGGGCATGTACCTTGGCTGCGGGCACATCCCCAGTGGGGGGCGTGCAAGAGGCAGCTGATCGATGTCTCTCTCTCATCGATGTTTCTGACTTTCTATCCCTCTCCCTTCTGCTCTGTAAAAAATCAATAAAATATATTAAAAATATATATATATATATATTTAAAAAAAATTGTACTGGGGATACTAGCCAGTGCAACGAGGTAAGAAAAAGAAATAAACGGTATTACAATTGCAAAAGAAAGTAACATGAGTCAAAGATATGAGTCAAAGACAACTATACAAAGAAGCTATACGAATTTAATAGAAATAAGTAAATTAAAAAATGTTCTGGGTACAGGAAAATCCATAAAAATCAATAGTATTCCCCCTGGCCAGTGTGGTGCAATGGGTTGAGCGTTGTCCCATGCACCAAGAAGTTGCTAGTTGATTCCAGGTCAGGTCACATGCCAGGTTGCAGGCTTAATCCTCAGTAGGGGGCCTGCAGGAGGCAGCTGACTGATGTTTCCCTCTCATGGATGTTTTTTTTTCTCCCTCTCTGCTCCTCTCTCTCTCTCTAAAAAAAAAAAAAAAAAAAAAAAAAGTTAATAAAAACATATTTAAGCCATAGCTGGTTTGGTTCAGTGGATAGAGTGTCAGCCTGTGGACTGGAGGGTCCAGGGTTCGATTCTGGTCAAGGGGACAAGCCCTGTTTGCAGGCTGGATCCCCAGTAGGGGGCATGCAGGAGGCAGCCAATCAATGATTCTCTCTCCTCCTTGATGTTTCTCTCTCTCCCTCTCCCTTCCTCTCTGAAATCAATAAAAATCTATTTAAAATAAATAAAAAAATATTTTTTTAAAAATGTAAAGGCAATAGTATTTCTATAAGCTACCTACCAACAATTAGAAAATGAAATTTTTAGAATTGCCATTTACAGAATCACCAAAAAATGTCAGTAACTTAGGAATAAATCTATCCAAAGAGGTGTAAGACTTCTCCATGGAAAACTGCCAGTTCTTCCTCAGAGACGTTAAAGGACATCAAAACAAGTGAAGGGGTACACTGAAACCACAGAACAGAAGACAATATTGTTACGATGTCAATTTTCCACATTGACCTACAGATACAATTTAATCACTACAGAAATCCCAACAGGGCTGCTTTGGGGCTTCGGGGCAGGAACCGGCAAGCAGAAATGTATATGGAAATGCAAATGACATAGAATAACCAAAGCAACAGAGCTGGAAAACTCAACTGCTGGCTATCGAAACTTTCCGCAAACCCACATTGATGAAGCGAGTGGCTTATTGGCTCAATTTCAGTCCAGCGGATCGGTGGAATGAAAGAGTGTCTCAAAGCAGAGTCACACGGAATTTAGGGAAAAGGCTTCAGTGCCATTCAGTGGGGGAGATGGGATGATGGGCAACAAACAATGCTGATTCAACTGGACGTCCATGAGGGACACATGAGCCTCGACCCCTATCCTCACACCAGTACATAGAATCAACTCGAATGAATCCGATAGCTAAATATGAAAGCTATTTACAAATAAGAAAAATATATATTTTAAAATATATTTCATTGATTCTTACAGAGAGGAAGGGAGAGGGAAAGTCAGAAACATCGATCAGCTGCCTCTTGCACACACACACACCCCCCGCACTGGGGATTTGCCGGCAACCAAGGTACATGCCCTTGATCGGAATCGAACCCGGGACCTTTCAGTCCACAGGCCGACGCCCGATCCACTGAGCCAAACTGGTCTTGGCAAGAAAAATATTTTATCAATGTCTTTTAGAAGATGGGAGAATAGCTTCATCATTTTGAGAAAGAACATATTTATTTTATTTGTAATTTTTACTTTAAGAGGGGGGGGGGGGGAGAGAAACACTGATTTGAGGTTTTGCTTATTTAAGCATTCATTGGTTTCTTCTTGTGTGTGCCCTGCCCGGGGATCCTATTTCTGGACAACGCTCCAACCAACTTAACCACACAGCCAGGGCGAGGAAGACTTCTTAAAGAGAACACACAGCCCTGACCGGTGTGGCTCAGTGGATGGAGCGTCAGCCTGCGGACTGAAGGGTCCCGGGTTCGAGCCTGGGCAAGGGCATGTACCTTGGCTGCGGGCACAACCCCAGTAGGGGGTGTGCAAAAGGCAGCTGATGGATGTTTCTAACTCTCTATCCTTCTCCCTTCCTCTCTGTAAAAAGTCAATAAAATATATATATTTTTTTAAAAAAAGAGAATACACAAAAGAACCGTAGAATAAAAGATGGATAAATTAACATTCATCAAAATTAAGAACATTTGCTCATCAAAAGTTTTCATTAAGAGAGTGAAAAGACAAGAACTGACAGAAGAAGTTATTTCCAATAGAACCACTGGAGATAGCCAAAGGACTCCTATCCAAAATACATCACGAACTCCAATAGGAAAAAAGACAAAAATTCTGATGTTAAAATGGGCAAAAGAGAGCTCAGCCGGAGCCGGCGGGGCTCCGTTGGGGGGCACAGTCCAGTGCGCTGAGCTGCGGGCTCGGGGCCCGGCCCGGCAGTGCTGGGGCTCCCGGCTTGGTGCCCGGAGGGGGTGTGCAGGAGGCAGCCCACTGATGCTTCTCTCTCTCTCTCTCTCTCTCTCTCTCTCTCTCTCTCTCTCTCAAAATCAAATTTTTAAAAAATGGGAAAACATTGAAACAGCCACTCCAAAAGAGTAGACACCCCACTGGGCAATAATGTGAAGAAGTACTCAACATGACAAGTCATCAACTCATACATCTGGCCCCAGATGGTTTGACTCAATGGATGGAGAGCATTGGCCTGGGGGCTGAAGGGTCCCCCAGAACGTTCCATTCTGTCCAGGACACATGCCTGGGTGGCAGGCTCGATCCCCAGTGGGGGACGTGCAGGAGGCAGCTGATCAGTGATTCTCTCTTATCACTGCTGTCTCTCTCTCTCTCTCTCTCTCTCTCTCTCTCTCTCTCTCTCTCCCTCTCCCCCTCCCTTCCTCTCTGAAACCAATAAAAACATTTTTTTTAGAAATCATGTATCTGATTAGCGACACACCCACGCGAACTGTTAGAATGAAAGTCAGTGTCACACTCTGGCAAACCTGTGGAGCAAGTGGGGTCCCCCTCTCAGCTGGTGGGCGTGGGAAACTGGTTCAACCACATTTAGAGAAGCACAGCCCGACCTACGCCAATCCTGTCCCGCCGCTGTGACTTAACCATTCCACTCACGGGCATGAAGTCCAAGTAAAGGAAAAGACAGATTCCTCCCAGGACCCGCACAAAAATGCTCATGGCCGCTTTCCTCGCGACCGCCCCGATCCGGGAGAGGCCGTGCGCCGGTAAACGCTGTCACTGAGCATGCACGGAACAGTAATAAGAAATAACTCGGCGATAAAAAGTAACGACTGATGCACTCCACAACAGAGTCCCCCCTCACGCGCGCGCGAGAAACAAGACAGAGCGAGCACACACACATGGTTGTATGAAGTTCAAAGGCAGGCGACCCTATGGCGACAGAAGTCAGGGGAGTTGTTACTTGGGGAGGACAGAATCGGAGGGGACACAAGACCGTCTCCTGGGGTCCTGGAATGTCCTAGATCTTGATCTGGAGGGCAGGCACCTGGGCACAGAGAGAAATTAACCAAGCCCGGCCCGTGTGGCTAAACGTCAGCCTAGAAACCAGGAGGTCACGGTTCGATTCCCGGTCAGGGCACAGGCCTGCGTGGCAGGCTCCATCCCCAGTGTGGGCCCGCAGGAGGCAGCTGATCAATGACTCTCTCTCATCATTGATGTTTCTATCTCTCCTCCCTCTCCCTTCCTTTCTGAAATCAAAGAAATATTTACTTAAATAAGTAAATAAATCATCCCTCTGACTGCCAGGTGGTCCATATGGAGGGCCGAGAGGGAGGCTGGGATGGCAAGGTGGGGGGTGGGAGGGACCCTAGGGGCCAAAGCGCTCTGATTCCAGCCCTTGAGAAGTCCCCCAGCCTGGCCCCCTTTACAGCTCAGAGTGACATGTGCTGTAATGGAGGCCACAGGAGGCATCATGGGAGCCCCCAAAAGGTGAACGAGAGCCCCGTGGCTGGGCTAGAGGAAGGTCCCTGGGTGAGACACCAGGGGAACCTGAGAGGGAATGAAGGAGGTGAGAGAGGGGAGGGCTGGTGTGAGCTCGGGGACCTCTGGGGGACTCCACCTGGCAGAGGGGTGCAGACAAGAAATGTGAGGCTCAGGAGAGGAACAGGGGCCCCACCCTCTGGGCCCCAATGCCAGGCTGAGGGCCTCGAGCTCTGACCCGAGGGCCGTGGGAGCCACAGGAGGGCTGTGTGCAGAAGAGGGACACAAAGACCCTCCGGGGCCCATTCGGGATGGGCTGGGGGGCACCGGAGGCTGGAGGCCAGAGAGGAGGCTGTGGGGAGAGGACGGGCCTCCGGGGGGCGCGTGGGGACACAGATTCCCCAGGAGGCTGCTCACCCTTCCACTCCAGATTGCTGCGGCCAGTCTCCAGGTGGCCCAGCAGCCTCTGGGGGCAGGAGGACATGAGGAAGTGCCTCTCCTGCCCCACGGCGTCCGCGTGCTGCTGCCACTTCTCACTGATGGCCCGCGCCTCCGGCCAGTCTCCGTCCCAGTTGCCGGCCTTGACATCGAACTTCATGAACTCCTCCCCGTTCAGGGCAAACGTGGCCACGGCCACTGAGGAATTGTCCGGGCCCAACTCACAGCCCAGCAGGCCCTGCAGGATGTAGGAACCTGGGGCACCCACACACAGGTGAGCAGGGCCCAGCACAGGGGCCCCTGCCCTCCTCCCTCAGACCCAGGAGTCCAGGCCCCCAGCCCCTCCTCCCTCAGACCCAGGAGTCCCAGGTCCCCCAGCCCCTCCTCCCTCAGACCCAGGAGTCCAGGCCCCCAGCCCCTCCTCCCTCAGACCCAGGAGTCCAGGCCCCCAGCCCCTCCTCCTCAGACCCAGGGGTCCAGGCCCCCAGCCCCTCCTCCCTCAGACCCAGGAGCCCAGGCCCCCAGCCCTTCCTCCTTCAGACCCAGGAGCCCAGGCCCCCAGCCCCTCCTCCCTCAGACCCAGGAGCCCAGGCCCCCAGCCCCTCCTCCCTCAGACCCAGGAGCCCAGACCCCCAGCCCCTCCTCCCTCAGACCCAGGAGCCCAGACCCCCAGCCCTTCCTCCTTCAGACCCAGGAGCCCAGGCCCCCAGCCCCTCCTCCCTCAGACCCAGGAGCCCAGACCCCCAGCCCCTCCTCCCTCAGACCCAGGCGTCCAGGCCCCCAGCCCCTCCTCCCTCAGACCCAGGAGTCCAGGCCCCCAGCCCCTCCTCCCTCAGACCCAGGCGTCCAGGCCCCCAGCCCCTCCTCCCTCAGACCCAGGAGTCCAGGCCCCAGCCCCTCCTCCCTCAGACCCAGGAGTCCAGGCCCCAGCCCCTCCTCCCTCAGACCCAGGGGTCCAGACCCCCAGCCCCTCCTCCCTCAGACCCAGGGGTCCAGGCCCCCAGCCCCTCCTCCCTCAGACCCAGGCGTCCAGGCCCCCAGCCCCTCCTCCCTCAGACCCAGGAGTCCAGGCCCCCAGCCCCTCCTCCCTCAGACCCAGGAGTCCAGGCCCCAGCCCCTCCTCCCTCAGACCCAGGCGTCCAGACCCCCAGCCCCTCCTCCCTCAGACCCAGGAGTCCAGGCCCCAGCCCCTCCTCCCTCAGACCCAGGAGTCCAGGCCCCAGCCCCTCCTCCCTCAGACCCAGGCGTCCAGACCCCCAGCCCCTCCTCCCTCAGACCCAGGGGTCCAGGCCCCCAGCCCCTCCTCCCTCAGACCCAGGGGTCCAGGCCCCCAGCCCCTCCTCCCTCAGACCCAGGGGTCCAGGCCCCCACCCCCTCCTCCCTCAGACCCAGGGGTCCAGGCCCCCAGCCCCTCCTCCCTCAGACCCAGGAGTCCAGGCCCCCAGCCCCTCCTCCCTCAGACCCAGGGGCCGCCCCCCTCACCTCCTTCCTCCAGGACGGTGAAGGCCTCCAGGAAGAGCGCCTGCTTGCCCCGCAGGTCGGTGGTCTCCTTCTCCCAGTACCAGGGCAGCTGGCTCTCCCAGATCCACGCCCCGAAGGGCTCGGCCTGGCCCCGCAGGTTGTTGTACCGCAGGTACTGCTGCGGCCCCAGCCAGCCCGTGGCCCAGAAGGCGGGGGTGCCGGGCGCCGGGGAGGACACGGCGGTCAGGCGGTACAGCAGGGAGCGGTGGCTGTCTGGGGGGACAGGTGCAGGTGTGTGGGGGCCGGTGGGCGCGGGACCGGCACCCCGAGCGGGCAGACACCCCGGACGGAGGGCACAGCCCGCAGAGAGGGGCACACAGACCCGGGGGGGGGGGCACAGGGCCCTGGAATCGGGGGTCAGGAGCGAGCGGTAAACAACGGGGAACGCGGGGGCGGACGGAGCGCGGGCTCCGGGAGACTCGGGGTTCCGCTCTCCGCTCCTCCCGCCGACGGCGCCCCCTCCGCCCGACAGCCCGCCGGGTGCCCCTCACCTGCGCGCAGGGTCCGGGGCAGCAGGAAGAGCAGGAGCCAGAGCCCCCACGGCGGAGGCTGGGGGATCTCATCCTGAGGGGGAGACCTGGGGCGGAAGAGGCCGTGTGACTGCGGGGGACCCCCGCCCCGCCCCCGCCGCCCGCCGCTCCGCGGGGCTCGGCCACCCCGGCCACCGCGCCGGCGTCCGCGGTGCGTGTTCAGGGCTCCGTCCCGGACGGTGACAGGAGCGCCCTCCGCCTCGGTGCACTTTCACCCCAGAATTCGGCCGGCGGGTTAATTATTGCAGAGCCCGAGGGGCGGGCCTCCGCGCCCAGCCCGCCCGGCCCGCCCCGCCCCGCCCCGGCCCGGAGCCCGCCCCCGCCCCCGCCTCCTCCCCTGGACCCCGGAGCTGGCTTCCCTCGGACCCAGTACTCCGGGTCCCCACCCACTCCCCCCACGGACCCTGGAGACCGGGTCCCCAGCCGGGTCCTCCCTCGGACCCAGAGCGCCGGGTCCCCACCCCCTCCTCCCTCGGACTCAGGAGTCCGGGTCCCCACCCTTCTCCCCTCGAACCCTGGAGTCCGGGTCCCCACCCTTCCTCCCTCGAACCCCGGAGTCCTCCTCCCTCGGACCCAGAAGCCCAGACTCCAGGCGGTCCTCTCTCGGACCCAGGAGTCCGGGTCCCCAGCACCTCGGCCCCAGGAGTTCGGGTGGCTACCCTCCCTCCTCCTTCGGACCCAGAAGCCGGGACCCCGGACCCAGGCGGTCCTCCCTCGGCCTGCGCCCCGCTCCGCTCACCGCAGCCGCCCGCGCTCCCCGGCCGTGCAGCCCAGCTGGCTCCCGTGACTGGAGACCCCAGTTCCTCTCTCACATCCTGTCCGGAGACTGTTCCCCGACTCCAGGAATATGCAACCCCGCCCCCCAGCTGCAGGGCACACCCCAGGCCCTGGGCCCAGACTTTCGAGTGTTTGTCTCTGCCTGTCTTGGACGTTTGTCTTTTTTTTTTTTTTTAATCTGTTTCTCTGTTGCTCCCAGTTTTTTTCGCGGGGAGGGTATCGGCCAGCCTGAAATGTCAAAACCAAGCTGAGGGCAGACTGGACGCTGCTGGAGTGCGGGGCTCCCCGCCCGTCCCCTCCTCACCTCATTTGCCCCCGGCCTCCCGCCGCTTGTGCTCGCGGGCTGCCTCCAGACACCGCTGTCAGTTCCTCCTCGGAACCCCTCCCCCCGGCCGTTAAAGTGCCCCGCACTTTTTTGTAAACAATGTTTTTGTTTTAGAACAATGTTTTATTAGTAAAATAAAAACTTTGTATGAAGTCATTACAGATCAAAAGCTCTTTTTTTTTTTTTTGACATTTGTTGATTCAAGGTCCCGTTATGCACAGCACATGCAAAGCGAAACAGACACTTAGATTCCATGGGTATGGAATGCCTCCATTCATGCAAAATTGGTGGGGGGAGCGGGTCTGGCCGGGTGGCTGAGTGTTGTCCAGAGACACTAAGGTTGTGGGTTTCATTCTGGGTCAGGGCACAAACAAGAATCAACAAATGGCTGTGGCTGGTGCTGCTCAGTGGTTAGACCGTAGGCCAGCGCAGGAAAGGGTTCGATTCCCTGCCAAGGGCACGGACCTGGGCTGCAGGTTCAACCCCGGGCGTGGTCAGGCTGCTTGGAGAGGCAACCAATCTGTGTGTGTCTCTCACACCAATGTTTCTCTCTCTCTCTCAACCCCTCTCCCTCCCTTTCATTCTCTCTAAAAATCAATGGAAAAAATATGCTTGGGTGAGGATTAACCAAAAAATAAGGGTGGGGAAACAACGCTTGAAATCTGCCCAGAAACTAAACTGGCAGAGATGTTGACAAATGGAAAGTCGCCCATCAGCAGAAAGACACTTCTCATTGTTCTGAAAGTGCTTAAAACCTGGACGCGCGCCCGGTCGGTCAGCTTGGCTCAGTGGTTGAGCATCGACCTACTAACCAGAAGGTCACGGTTTAATTCCCGGTCAGGGCACATGCCTGGGTTGTGGGCTCCCTCTCTCGTGGGGGGGCATGTAGGAGGCAGCCAATCAATGATTTTCTCTCATCACTGATGTTTCTCTTTCTCTCTCCTTTCCTCTCTGAAATCTATAAAAAGTATTTAAAAAAACAAACCTTTCCCTAGCTGGTTTGGCTCAGTGGATAGAGTGTCAGCTTGCGGTCTGAGGGGTCCCACGTTCGAGTCCTGTTCAGGGGACATGGGCTCGATCCCCAGTGGGGGACATGCAGGAGGCAGCAGATCAATGATTTCTCTCAGATTTCAATGTTTCTCTCTCTCCCTCTCCCTTCCCCTCTGAAATCAATAAAAATACATGGGAAAAAAACACAAGCAAACATGGACATGAATCCTGTAGCTAGCTTATCATTTCTTTTTTTTTAAATTGTTATGATTTTAAGTTGAAACATCAATGATGAGAGAGAATCACTGATCAGCTGCCTCCTGCACGCCCCCTACTGGGTATCCAGCCCACAAGCCGTGCATGTGTGCCCATGACCTGAATCGAACCCAGACCCTCAGTCTGCAGGCCAATGCTTTATCCACTGAGAAAAACTGGCGAGGGCGCTTACCATTTCTTCAAGAAGGCAAACACTGCAAAGAAATATAGACTAGTATTCATATCCGTTTCCCCTGCAAAATGATCAAGAACTCATTTGAAATACCTTCTATGATGAACTGAAATAAACTTGGCCAACGACTATGATACGTTTTATAGCATGAGCTCCAGTCAGCCTATTTCTGAAGCCTCGCCATCTGAACTCCCAGGATGCCTTTTCTATAGTGACTTCAAGGAGAGCACCCCCCCCTCCCCAGGCCAAAACCGGTTTGGCTCAGTGGATAGAGCGCGGGCCTGCGGACTGGAAGGTCCCAGGTTCAATTCCAGTCAAGGGCATGTACCTTGGCTGCGGGCACATCCCCAGTAGGGGGTGTGCAGGAGGCAGCTGATCGATGTTTCTGGCTCTCTATCCCTCTCCCTTCCTCTCTGTGAGAAATCAATAAAACAAAGGAGAGCATCCCCCACAAGCCTTTGGGTCTTGAATACCTTCTGGCATGATCTCATTGACACACAGTCCCAATATACATCACTATGCCCTTTTCTTTCTTTAAAAAAAACATATTTTATTGATTTTTTACAGAGAGGAAGGGAGAGGGACAGAGAACCAGAAACATCGATGAGAGAGAAACATCGATCAGCTGCCTCCTGCACACTCCCCACTGGGGAGGCTCAAGCAACCAAGGTACACGCCCCCTGACTGGAATCGAGCCTGGGACCTTTCAGTCCGCAGGCTGACGCGCTGTCCACTGAGCCACACCGGTTAGGGCTTGATGCCCTTTTCTATAAAGGACTTGAGCATTCTGGACTTTGGTGTCTGCAGGGTGTCCTGGAATGACTCCCACGGATACCAAGGCTCACCAACACTCTGCTAGCCTGCTTACAGCCCCTCCACTCACCCTCCCCCAGCCCACAGTCGGCATAATGCTTCCATTCATTTGCTTCACTGTAAAATGCACAAAAGGTAAGATTTACCATTTAATGGAACTTCTGGTGCCTGGGGGGTTCCTGACTCTCTTGTATGTGGGGCTCCCTCCCATATGTATATACGTACGTATGGAGTTTGGTTATTTTCTCTTGCTAAAAGAAAAAGTGACTTACTATTTAATGACATTTACTGCATTCACAATGTGAACCACCACCACTATCTAGTTCCCAAACCTTTTCATCACCCCAAAATGGACACCTACACAGCAGCAGCCCCTCCCCCACCCGGCCCCGGCAACCACTGATCTTTCTGTTTCTTTATTATTATTATTGTTATGATAATAACAATGTTATTATCATATTATGATAACAACAATATTATTATTATTATTATTATTAATATATTTTTGTTGATTTCAAAGAGGAAGGGAGAGGGAGAGAGAGAAACATCAATGATGAGAGAGAATCATGGACTGGCTGCCTCCTGCATGTCCTCCCCGTCTCCACTGGGGATTGAGCCTGCAATCTGGGCACGTGCCCTGACCTCGGGAATCAAACTGTGACCTCCTGGTTCATAGGTCAACACTCAGTCACTGAGCCATGCTGCCTAGGGCAGATCTTCATTCCTTTTTATGGCTGAATAATATTCCATTCCATGGGTCTATCACCTGTTGATGGATGTTTGGGTTGCTTCCACTTTGGGGCTACTCACTAATAAAAGAGAAGGATGCAAATTGGCTGTACCTCTGCGATGCCCACCAGCCAATAGGGAGTACATATGCAAATTAGCCCAACAAAGATGGCAGATTAATTTGCAGATGCAGACTCCAAGCAGCCTCGGTCCTGGGGATGGGCGCCACGCCTGTAGCCTCCCGGGACCATCCCAGGCCCTGGGGGGCGAGGGCGTCCGTGCAGCTTGACAGCAGACAGTGGGACCCCAGCCACAGCGACCCAGGAGCAGGCAAGAGTGGCCCCACAGACAGCAACCATCACCGTGGTGTGGAGCAGGCAGGCCCGCAGAGAGCAGAGAACCACGGGGAGTGGGCCTGAGCCATCAGTAGGACATTTCCTGAGGGCTCCCGGATTGGAGAGCGTGCAGGTCGGGCTGAGGGACCCCTTCCCTGGGCCTCTAGTCTATACATATAAAGAGTAATATACTAACCCCAGTCACAACCAGTCTGTGGGTGGGAACTTCCACCCCCAACACGAATGTCACACTGCCTGTGTGCATCCCTAGCTAGGGACTTGACACTGCTTGCATGAGTCCCTGTTCAGCACTAACATGACACTGCCGTTGAGGGGGATTTGGGCTTGACAGGGGACTTCAGGCCACACACTCCCACCCCAGTGCCGGGCAGGGGGACCTCAGGATGCATCCCCTGCCCTGCTGGAGGGCCTCATGCAGCACCCCCTGCCCTAGGGTCAGGCTGGGGGACCTGAGGCTGCACCCCCCACCCAGAGGAGCTTGATAGGTCTGGGTCTCACCCAATGGGGATGGGGCTGTCCGGGTCTGGGCCTCCTGCGTTTTTGAAGTGTGTGCAGGTGGTGGGCAGGGACTTGACTCTGGGTCCCCTGGCACGTCCTAGACTCTGACAGGAGGGAGATTTTAAACATACTTTTATTGATTTCAGAGAGGAAGGAAGAGGGAGAGAGATAGAAACATCAACAATGAGAGAGAATCGTGGATCAGCTGCCTCCTGCAAGTCCCCCACTGGGGATCAACCCCACAATCCATGTGCCCTTGACCAGAATCAACCTGGGAACTTTCAGTTCACAGGCCAAACCAGCTAGGGCAGGAGGAAGATTTTATATACATTTTATTAATTTTCTTTCATCTCTGACACTTCTATTATAGAGGAAGGGCAAATAGGAATATTAAAATATTTCTTCTAGCCGAGACCGGTTTGGCTCAGTGGATAGAGCATCGGACTGTGGACTGAAAGGTCCCGGATTCAATTCCGGGAAGGGCATGTACCTTGGCTGCGGGCACACCCCCAGTGGCGGGTGTGCAAGAGGCAGCTGACCAATGTCTCTCTCTCATTGATGTTTCTGACTTTCTATCCCTCTCCCTTCCGCTCTGTAAAAAATCAATAAAAATATATTTAAAAAAATATTTCTTCTAATAAATTCCCTTTTAATGTGTATGGATTTCATGCACTGGGCCACTAGTTACAAATAACAAGAGGCCTGGTGGCGACCAGGGCCGATAGGGGCCTTCCTTCATTCCGTGCCGCCTCCTGGTGGTCAGCGCACATCATAGTGAGCGATCGAACTCCCGGTCTTCCGGTCAAACTCCCGAAAGGACACTGCATATTAGCCTTTTATATAGAGACTAGGGGCCGGTGCATGAAATTCGCACACTGGGGGTGGGTGTTCCCTCAGCTCAACCTGCCCCTTCACACATACTGGGAGCCCTCAGGGGATGTCCTATTAACCACTCACCCAAGCCTGCCCAAGGTCTCTGGCGAGGCTTTAGGCCTTGGGCACCCAGCCATCACCCTGCAATGGGGCCGATGGCTGGCTCCATCCCAGCTACATACCTCTCCCTCCCCCCAGCCCCGGCCTTCACCCCAGCCAGCTTGAGCCCGGATAGCACGGGCCTCAGCCCCGACCCTCTGGTTCAGGCTTTCTCCCTGGCCAGTGTATGCCGGCCACCTCAACCCCCCCCCACCCCCCCACCCCCTGCCCAGGCCGCTTTAGCCCTCTCTGCACTTGAATGACTGGTGGGCGTGGCTGGTGGGTGTAGCAAAGGTATGGTCAATTCGCATATCACCCTTTTATTAGATAGGATAGATGCTTCTGTGAACATTTATGTACATGTTTTGCTTTCTTTTTAGTAGCTGTTTTCAATTCTTTGGGGTAGATACCCAGAAATGGAATTGCTAGGTCAGATGGTGTACTGTCCAGGTTCTCCATAGAAACAGAATAACAGGATGTGTACACACATATAGATAGGAAGAGACTTTCAGGAATTGGCTCACATGATTGTGGAGGCCTGCTGAGCCTAAACTCTGATGGGGTGGTGGGCAGGCTGGGACTCAGGAAAGAGTTTCAGCTGAGAAGACAAAGTCAGGCAGGATGGAGAACCAGGAAGGCTGACCGAGCAGATGGAGTCCAAAGGCGTCTGCTGGCCCTGGCCGGGCACTCGGCTCAGCTGGTCAGCCCAGTGGTCGGCAGACTCATTCATCAACAGAGCCAAACATCAACTGAAATTTCTTTTGAGAGCCAAATTTTTAAAATTGTATATTTTATTGATTTTTTACAGAGAGGAAGGGAGAGGGACAGACGGTCAGAAACATCGATGAGAGAGGAACATCCATCAGCTGCCTCCTGCACACCCCCTACTGGGGATGTGCCTGCAACCAAGGTACATGCCCTTGACCGGGATCGAACCTGGGACCCTTCAGTCCGAAGGCCGACACTCTATCCACTGAGCCAAACCGGTTTTGGCGAGAGAGGACCAATTTTTTTTTTAATTGATTTTTTATAGAGAGGAAGGGAGAGGGATAGAAAGTCAGAAACATCGATGAGAGAGAGACATTGATCAGCTGCCTCTTGCATGCCCCCTACTGGGGATGTGCCTGCCGCCAAGGTACACGCCCTTGCCGGAATCGAACCCGGGACCCTTCAGTCCGCAGACCGACGGAGAGCCAAATTTTTAAAGTATATAGGTAGGTACGTTATTATTAACTTAATTAGGGTACTCCTAAGCTGGCCTTTGCTAAAATCTCAAGGGGCCAAAGAGTGACATGTGGCTCGCAAGCCGCAGTTTGCCGACCACTGGGTTAGAGTGTCACCTTGATATGCCAAGATTGTGGGTTTGTTCCCAGTCAGAGCACATACAAGAAGCAATCAAGGAATGCATAAATAAATCGAACAACCAATCGATCTTTCTCTCTCTCACTTCTCTAAAATCAATCAATAAAAAAACACCCTCACAGAAACATCCAGAGTAATGTTTTTAAAAATGTTTTTATTGACTTTTATTTTATTTTTAAAAATATATTTTATTGATTTTTTTACAGAGAGGAAGGGAGAGGGACAGAAAGCCAGAAACATCCATCAGCTGCCTCCTGCGCACCCCCCCACTGGGGATGTGCCTGCATCCAAGGTACATGCCCTGGACCAGAATCGGACTTAAGATCTTTCAGTCCATAGGCTGACGCTCTATCCACTGAGCCAAACCAGTTTCAGCTGTTTTTATTGACTTTTAGAGAGAGCGGAAGGGGGGGTGGAGATAGACAGAGCCAGAGACAGAGAAAGGGAGAGGGAGAGGGAGAAAGAAACATAATCTATGTGACAGCGAAACATCAATCAGCTGCCTCTTGCACGCCCTCTATTGAGGATCAAGCCTGAACCCAGGCTGTGCCCTGGCCGGAAGTCAAACCGGGGACCGTTTGGGGCACAGGATGATGCTCAACCACCTGAGCCGCACTGCTCAGGGCCAGAGGAATGTTTGCGCAAACCTCTGTGCTCTTCGACCCAGAGAGTCGACACATGACTGGAATCACCACAGGCGGTAAAATTCTTGTCTGGCTTATGGAGGAGCCTCTGGTGGTTTGCATGACTCTCCCTGAACTCTGCTAGAACAGCCCCAGTCCCACCCCCAGGGCTGCCTGTGGTCCTGAAGGTTTCTGCTTTCATGTCCCCCCGAGCCCCACTACAGCACCCTTAGCACTTTGCCAAAACACCCGCAGGAACCTGCCGCGCCCAGCTGCCCTTCTACGTCCCCTGGGACCCCGCGATGTCTGTGGGACACTTTTTCAGCTGTTCTGTGCTCTCATTTTATTTTTTATGTATTTTTTACAATATATTTTATTGATTTTTTACAGAGAGGAAGGGAGAGGGATAGAGAGTTAGAAACATCGATAAGAGAGAAACATCGATCAGCTGCCTCCTGCACACCCTCCACTGGGGATGTGCCCGCAACCCTGGTACATGCCCTTGACAGGAATTGAACCTGGGACCCTGAGTCTGCAGGCTGACGCTCTATCTATTGAGCCAAACCGGTTAGGGCTGTTTTTTTTTTAAAAATATATTTTTATTGATTTCAGAGAGGAAACACAAGGGGGAGAGAGAGAGAAACATCAATGATGAGAGAGAATCATTGATCAGCTTCCTCCTCCACGTCCCCCACTGGGGATTGAGCCCACAACTCAGGCATGTGCCCTTGACCAGAATCGAACCCGGGACCCTTCAGTCCTCAGGACGATGCTCTATCCACTGAGCCAAACTGGCTAGGGTTGGGCTCTCGTTTTAAAGACTCTCAGGACCCTACCCTGATGGTCCTTGGTATGTAGAAGCCCAGTGCCCTGTGACAATAGCCCCCAGGGCCCTGCTGTGCTTCTCCTTGAAGATCATCACCCTGGGGTCCCTCATGTCTTCCTTACGGGGCCCCCACACGGCCCTGGTTGGTCTTCATCCCATATACCGAGCGGTCCGTGGGGTCTGGGTTGCAGGCTCCCCCTTGTGTGCACGAGGCAGCCAATCAATGCTTCTCACCTGAGGACATCTTTTCCATCGATATTTAGAGAGGAAGGGAGGGGAGAAAGAGGGAGAGAGAAACATCAATGTGAGAGGGATTCATCGATTGGTTGCCTCCCACATGTGCCCTCACTGGGGCCGGGAATCGAACCTGGGACACTAGCCACTGAGCTACATAAACCAGAGCTCTCTTTCCCTCTTAATGCCCCAAACTCCCCTAAATGCCCCCATGAGCCCTAATATAATGTTCCTGTCACCCCATGGTTAGATCCTGTGGCCTGTTAAGATGGTCTCAGGCCCTGGCTAGGTAGCTCAATTGGTTACAATGTTACCCAGATAGGCCAAGGTTATGGGCTCAGTCCCTGATCAGGACACATACAAGAATCAACCAATGAATGCATAAATAAGTGGAACAATAAACTGGTATTTCTCTCAAATCAATTTAAAAAGAAAAAAAAATGGCCCTGGGATGTGTTGCTCAGTGGTTAGAGCATTGGCCAGTGCACAGAAGGGTCGCAGGTTCAATTCCCAGGCAAGGGCATGAACGTGGGTTGCAGGTTCCATTCCTGGTCCTGGCTGGAGTGTGTGCAGGAGGCAACCAATCGACGTGTCTCTCTCATATGGATGTTTGTCTCTTCCTCCCTTCCCTTCTCCCTGTCTGTCTGTCTCTCCTCTTCCTCCTCCTCCCTCCACTCTCTCTAAAACTCAATATCCTCAGGTGAGGACTAACAACAGCAGCAAAAGGTGCTCTCAGGTCCCCTGGGCTGGCCCAGCACCTGCTACTCGGCCTGGTCCCCCTGCACCCCCACAGCTCTGCTGTGATAGCTGCTTGAGCTCTGCTGCCCCTGAATCCTGCAGGGCCTCACCGAGGACCCGCCCTGCCCTGAGTCCGGGGTGGTCGGTAATCTCAGGCCTCCACCCCAGACTTCTTGGTCCCTGATAGTGTATTATCCCGAGGCACAGCGACAACATCTTTTTTTAATTTTTATTTTTTATTGTTTAAAGTATTAAAATAGCAGCACATATGTTTCCTCCCCCCTCCCCCATTGACCTCCGGCAGGCCTCCCCTATCCCCAGCACATGCACTCGCCTGCTCTCCCCCACACCCCCGTGTTTTGTATCCATTGGTTATGCTTATATGCATGTGTACAAGTCTTTCGATCTCTTACAGCCCCCGCCCCCCACCTCTCCTGCCTTCCCGCTGTAGTTTGATAGTGTGTTCAATGCTTCTTTGCTTCTGTATTTATTTCCCCCATTTCTTTTCTTTAAAAAATCTTGCATCTGCAGACTAGAAATAAAGGCTCCACTAATGTCCCCAGAGGAGTGGTCCCTCCATCCCTGGGGCCCTCCCAAATGAATCCTGAGGCTTCAGAGAGCCAGCCACTGGGGCCTTCAGCTCTAAGCCCTCTCCCCTCACCTTCAGTTTCTACTGTAAAGCCGAGCCACACCCCCTGCACCCACCCCTGGCTTCTCTCTATTATTGTCCCTCACCAGGTCTTGCCCTATCCAGAACCTCCCTACAAATGATGGACAGACAGACACAGAGTGTCAGGTAGCTAAGTAGACAGACAGATAATAAATACACAGAGCTCTGATTGGTTTGGCTCAGTGGATAGAGCGTTGGCCTGCGGACTGTGGGGTCCCGGGTTTGATTCCGGTCAAGGGCATGTACCTTGGTTGCAGGCACATCCCCAGTAGGGGGTGTGCAGGAGGCAGCTGATGGATGTTTCTCACTCTCTATCCCTCTCCCTTCCTCTCTGTAAAAAAATATATATATATATATATCAATAAAATATTTTAAAAACACACTCAAATAAGTACACAGAGGCCTGGCTGGAGTGGCTCAGTGGTTGAACATTGACCTATGAACCAGGAGGTCACAGTTTGATTCCGGGTCAGGGCACGTGCCTGGGTAGCGGGCTCGATCCCCAGTGAGCGGCGTGCAGGAGGCAGCCGATCAATGATTCTCTCTTATCACTGACGTTTCTCTCTCTCGACCTCTCCCTTCCTCTGTTATCAGGTCCCAATGGGCCAATCAAAAGTATATATTTTAAAAAATAAATGCACAGATGGACAAGGAGTCAGATGGATGGATGGATAGATGGAAAATTGGAAAAGAAAGATAGACAGACACAAGTTACACAGATAAAGAAGTAGAGAGATAGCAAAATCAACAGACAGAAAAATAGAAGCAATTAGACAGAGCCCTCAGGACCTGCTCTGGCCCCTCTAGCCGACAGGAAACCATCACTTTCCCAGGACCCTGTTCCTCCCCACCCCCACTTGTCTAGCTAGATTGCTTACCCTCATTCTGAGGTCCCACCGTAGGGGACCCGAGACCCCACTGAAAAGGGCCCCGAGGTCCTTCTCCATGGCTCTGTGGGCCCCTTCAGGTGCTCTGGGTCCTTCTCTAATGGTTAAAACACCCCTAGGATTCTGCTCTATTGCCTAGGACCCTGAACCAATCCCAGAACAGCCCTGGGGACAAGTCCTTGGGTCACCCCCCCGGGACCCCGCACACCCAGGGCCCTCTACACTGTCCCGGGCCTTCCCAGGGGCCCCAGGTCCTGCTATTACCCTCAACTGTCCTCAGGCCCTGCGTTCCCGGTCTCTGGGTGTCCGAGCGCCTGCTGCCATGTCCCATCAGCCATCACTTCGACCCCTCTCAGACTCTGCTCTGACACCGCGTCCTCTGAGAAGTCCTTCGGTTCCTGACAAAATGTCCTCAGGACCCTGAGCACTCAGAAGACCCCCTGGGTCCTACTAAAATGACGCAGCCTTCCCTCATGGAGCCTGGTCGGTCACCAAATGGACTCAGTGTGTCCCCTCTAAGCACTGCCTGGAACCTAGTAGACTGCCCCTTAGACCTACCATGAAGTCTTTTGTTTTTGTTTAAATATGTATCTTATTGATTTTGCACAGAGAGGGAGAGAGAGCACGCTATAAACATCAATGAGAGAGAAACATCAATCAGCTGCCTCCTGCACACCACCCACTGGGGATGGGGCTGAAACCAAGGCACATGCCCTTAACCGAAATCGAACCCGGGACCCCGAGTCCACAGGCTGACGCTCCATCCTCCCAGCCAAACCAGTTAGGGCAAGTCTTTTATTTTTTTAAATACAGCTTTGAGAGAGAAAGAAACGTTGGTTTGTTTTTCCACTCTCTCATTGGTTGCTTGTTTGCCCTGACCAGGGGTCAAACCCGGCGTATTGGTGCACCAGGGCGACGCTCTCACCAGCTGAGCTGCCCGGCCAGAACTCTACCATGAAGTCTTTAGGGTCCTCAGGGTCCTGCTAAAACAGTCCAGGGGCCTGTCGGTGTGTCCCCACAACCATAAAAGTGCCCTATGGCTGCAGTAACCCAGCACTACAAAGTGGCTTAAAACAATAGTTGTGTTGTCTCTCGGGTCTGGAGAGCAGAAGCCCAACATGGCCCCCAGGGCTGGTTCCTTCTGGCAGCTCCAGGGGAGAATCCATCCCTTTGCCCTTCTCTGCTGCCTGAGGCCACCTGCACACCATGGTTAGCGGCACCATCCTCCATCTTCAACATCAGCATCTCTCTGCTCTGACCCCTGCACCCTTCCTATCTCTCTGACTGATCCTTCCACTTCCTCTAACAAGGACCCTTGTGTGACCTTGGTCTGACCTGATGATTTTTTTCCCAATTCAAAGTCCTGAACTTAATCCCATCTGTCAAGTTCCCTTTTTTTTATTTTTTTAAAATATATTTTATTGATTTTTTACTGAAAAGAAGGGAAAGGGATAGAGAGCAAGAAACATCAATGAGAGAAACATTGACCAGGCTGAAACCGGTGTGGCTCGGTGGAGAGAGCATCAGCCTGGGGACTGAAGGGTCCCAGGTTCGATTCCGGGCAAGGGCATGTATCTTGGTTGTGGGCACCTTCCCATTAGGAGGTGTGTAGGAGGCAGCTGATGGATGTTTCTCTCTCATGGATGTTTCTGACTTTCTATCCCTCTCCCTTCCTCTCTGTAAAAAAATCAAAGAAAAAAAGAAAGAAACATTGATTAGTTGCCTCCTGCACACCCCCACAATCAAGAGACGTGCCTTTGACCAGAATCGAACCTGGGACCCTTCAGTCCCCAGGATGACGCTCTATCCACTGAGCCAAACCGGTTAGGGCAAGTTCACTTAAAAAAAAAAAAAAATATATATATATATATATATATATATATATATTGATTTCAGAGAGAGGGAGAGAGATTGAAACATCAATGATGGGAGAGAATCACTGATTGGCTGCTTCCTGCACACCCTCCACTGGGGATCGAGCCTAAAACCCGAAATTGAATCTGAGGCCCTTCAATCTTCAGACTGATGCTCTAACCATTGAGCCAAACCAGCTAGGGCTGCCAAGTCCCTTTTATCATATAAGCTCTCACATGCACAGGTTTTGAGGGATTAGGGCAGAGACATCCATGGCAGACCCTTACCCAGCCTACCACAGGCACCAAGGACGCCCTCCTTTGCCCCTGTGAGACTGTGCCCTTTGTGACCTCCTTCCTCTCCCTGCAGTTAGAATGGACTCAGGGTTTAGCCCGAGAAATCCCCCCCGTAACTCCTATCCTTCTGGCTATAAAAGAAAAAGCCCTCACAGGGTCCTGGTCCCCGAATGCCCACGGGGAAGCCCTCCCAGGCGCCCTGGGCTCCTCTGTGTTCAGGGCCATGTACAGCGGCCGCTGGCTGTCCTCTGACACCCGGGGTCCTGCTCTGAGGAGGTCTGTGCCCACCAGGTCCCCCGGGTCCTGTTATCATGTCCCCAGGGGCCAATCGAAAGCAATAGAAAGCCCATGGCAGGGCCAGTTCCCAATCTGCCGGGCCGCATGCCCAACGAAAATGGGCCCCTTGTTCCGATTTCGAGACCATTCAAGCAGAGTATTCAACCAGACTCAACAGCTGCTCAGCTGCCACGGTCCCTGGGGTCTGTGTGACATCCATTGAGCCAAACTGCCTAGGTCAGTGGTCGGCAAACTGCGGCTCTCGAGCCACATGTGTGCCGCTCTGTTGACTCATGAGATTGCCGACCACCTGGATAGGGGCTTAATCTCAAGAAACAACAGCCTGTAACTATTGGAATCGAGTCTAGGTCAGTGGTCGGCAAACTCATTAGTCAACAGAGCGGCAAACTAACTATGGCTCGCAAGCCACATGTGGCCTGAGAGCCGCAGTTTGCCGACCTCTGGCCTAGGGCAAGCCCGTAAAACGGGGATAATTGTGCCTAGTTCAGGAGAGGGGCGTCAGCAAGGCAAAGGTTGGGCACCAGGCACACTGCTCCCCTAATGGCCTCCCACACCCCAGCAGAGTGCACTTGTAGAATGAATGAAGGCAATAATGAGTGGCCCTGGCTGGTTTGATATAACCCCTAAAACTCTAGAATGGCGCTGGTGTCCAGCTATCATGTTCCAGTAGGAACTATCCCCCCTTCCCCTGAAACAATCTGTAGGTCTGTTATAACAGGTGATAAAGCTGGACCCACTATGATGTCAGTCCCGTTTCCCCATGGCGGGCTCAGGGCAGCACTAAAACACACCACACACACACACACACACACACACACACACACACACACGCACACACGCACATGCACACATACACACTCACGCACATGCACCTGCACACGCCACTCCATTTGATTGCCTCACAGCCCTCGGACCAGTACAACGAACGCAGGTGCCGGCTCCACAAATAAAACTGAGGGGCCACAGGTAACCGGGTACGGCCACCAGCAGATCCTGTTACAGGACCCGAGGCCCCAACACAGCCCACATAGTAGGGTCCTGCTCTCAGACACCGCGGGCTGCGGCGTGGCCAGTGCGGGCGGGGCGGCTCTCCTGTGGCCGCCACAATAGCTGCAGGGCCACCGTCCACCAGGACACACCCGATCTGACACCTGCTATCCTCATAAACCCATGGCCCTGCTATGAAACCGCCAGGGCTAATCTCCGTCCCTGGGGCCTCCTGTTAGAGGAATGCAACAGAACATTCCAGAAGCATGCGAAAATAAACTCAAGAACCCGTGACAGGCCCAGGATTCCACACCAGGTAAGATCTCTGGGGCCACCTGCCAAGAAGGCTCCTGCCCTGAGACCAGCCCAAAGGAACGCAGGCCGGCTATACCAAGTACTCCCGCCCCCCTTCTCTAACAGACTCCGGGCCTGGGCAGCTACTTCCCTAATATCACTTCCCGAGCTGGTTCCACCCCATTGACACACGTGACCACAGCTCATCCTCCCAGTGGGGGCGGGGTGGCCAGAAACCATTTCACAGATCAGGCAGCTGAGGCTGTGGTTGGGTGGGTGACCCGCCCAAGGTCGCAGAGCTGACGAGCAGCAGGGCTAGCTCAGAGCAGAGCCCTGGTCTTCTTGTTTGGAGGTTTCTGCCCCAGTTCACTGCTTCCTGTTATTGTTTGTCAAACCCACCCAATTCACTCCTTCCCACACCTAAGCCATGGAGCAGTCACACCTTGCTCCACGCCCTGGGGGTGCAGACATTCCAGTGCTCAGCAGGTAAACAGGCAACTCAGCACAGAGCTCCTACAATAAACCCACGAAAAGCTCAGAAATAGGACTTACCTGTCCCAGTAAACAAAGCGGAGGCGGGTAATTGGAGGGTCGGAGGTTTGGCCAAGTGGAAAGAAGTTAGTAAGCTTTAGAGACTACGGGGGAGGGGCCTCGGGAGCCAGGAGGAACTAGGGTAGTGCTCTGGGCACAGGATCAGAGGAGCAGGCCTGGCGGGCACAGGCAGGCAGAGGGAGGGGAGGGCCGTGGCACCCAAGTTGTGATCCAAGGTGGGACCTGCATCTCCAGCTGTGCCAGGGCTGCCCCGCTTCACTCGAGAACTGCGGGGCCCGTGCTCTCTTCTCTGCCTGTGACCCACAGGCCCACAAGGTGTCCCCCAGTGCATACCAGGGTGCCAGCCCCACCAGGGACAAGGTAGCCTGCCACAACGGGGTGCCCAGAGACACACCATCCGCTGCTGGGAGGAAATGGGGGAGCCAGGCTGTTGTAAAACATGGAGGCCCCACCCTGAACGGAAGCACCTGCAGGGGGAGGGGGCTCCCAGGCAGCCTCAGCCCCTTAGGGTCCCAGGCCCCTCCCTCAGGTCCCCCAGCCCTCCAGCAGGGGTGGGGCGGGCTTGCAGGCTCAAGTGCGGGCGGTGCCCCCTTGTGACCTGTCCCTGCCCCTTCCTGTCCTCTTTGATGTGGCCCCACTTCCTCTAGCAGGAATCCCCGCCCTCACCGGGTAAAAGCCCGAGCTGAGCTGCAGCTGATCCCGAGCGGCTTCCCTGGACGAGCAGGCTCCTCTCCTCAAGGCCCCGTCTCCCAACCCTGTACCATGGTGTGCCAGTCCCTGGTACAGGCATGGGGGGCAGGGACCTGGGGACCCCAGCAGCACCAGCCATCCCTTCTACTCCAGGCCTCCACTCAGGTTTGGGTGAGGGTCCCCCCTCCTTGTCCTTTCTTAACTGTCCTATTTCCTGAAATCTGAGCCTGTTCCCACCTGTGGTCTGGCCCTGCTGTGTCCAGCGGAACCCTGTCCCGTCTCCTTATCTTATTGTGTCCCTCTCCGCCCCCCCTTTTGCTTCTACAGCCAACCGCTCCCACCTCCCGTTCTCTGGCCCTGTCAGCAATGACTGCCCACTTCTCCCCATCTGGTTCTCTCCACCCAGGTCGCTGACCGGTCTGTCCTCCCAGTCCCACCTCCAGGTCCAGGGGCTTCCTAACCAGTGTGAGCAGCCTGTGGCCCTGCACTGCTGAGGCTGCCCTCCCGCCTGGTCTTGCTGTGCAACTTGCCCTCAAGGACCAATGTCCTTACTTGGATTTTCAGGTAAAGGAAGTTTCCAGAATCTGAGACCTAGAGCTCAGGAACTGGGAAGCCAAGCAAAGAACCTGCCCCTCAGAGGAGCATGGTGCCCACTTGGGGAGGGGACTCACAGGGGGAGTCTCCCCCTTGCTCCTCCACTCAGCTTTCGGGGGAGAAAGGCCAGATTGAGGTCAAGGCCCAGAGTGTTGGTGCTTCTTCATCCCTCTCCCCACAGGGGCCAGAAAGGGCCCAAGAACCCAGGAGCCTCCGCCCTCCCTCACTTCCTCCCCAGGGACGGGGGGTGGAGGGGGGGTGAGGGGTGAGACAGCTCAATGACAGGTAGAAGGTGACAAGGACCAAAGGAGACGGGGAAGGGCAGCATCTTTAATACAGGTCATCTCTACCCAGAGACAGGACAGGAGGCGGGATGTGGTCCCCATTCCCACCCTCACACCCGAGGGTAGAAAAGAACCCCATCCTTCTCAGCAACCTGCTCAATCCCCAGGGGCATACCTCCCCTCCCTCTGGGGAGGCCACAGACACCGGAGCCTGGCTGTGACTGAGAAAATAACTTTATTTGGCTGGGGCGGGGCAGGCAGCCAGCTCAGAACTTCTGGAACTGCTTCTTGGTGCCGGCGGCCTTGGTGACCTTGAGCACATTGAAGCGCACAGTCTTGCTCAGGGGCCGGCACTCCCCCACCGTGACAATGTCGCCGATCTGGACATCTCTGTGGAGGGGGCAGCATGTATGTTACACGGGGGACGGGGGAGGGGGGGCTGACCCTCGAGAGCCTCCTTCATGGTCACCAGGCCCAGGCCAAAGCCAAGCTTGTTTCGCGTTCCAGCCACCCCCTTGTCATTGCTGACTGAGCACAAGCCTGTGTGAGGCACGGAGCTCAACGCTGTACAGAAGAGGCTCCGAACACACCCCCGCTGTAGAGAACTGGAGGCTCACTGCAGCAGCCTCCCCACTGCCCCAGCCCTCAGCTACTGCCTTCACAGGAACTTAGGGTGCCCCATGTCACTCAGATCTGAGTGCAGCCCACCCCTCCTCTCCGCTGGGCAGGGCAGCTGGCCTGGGTGGCCACCCATAGTGCTCACCTGAAGCATGGGGACAGGTGCACTGACATGTTCTTGTGGCGCTTCTCAAAGCGGTTGTACTTCCGGATGTAGTGGAGGTAGTCTCGGCGGATGACAATGGTCCTCTGCATCTTCATCTTGGTCACCACACCTGGGGGAGGGGAGGTTGTGGATCAGGAGGCTCCTTGGGAAAAGGAGCCTCAGGCAGCCCAGGGCATGCTGGGAGCTGCCGAGCAGCATTAAGAAACCTTGGTTCTGGCATCAGTTCTGCCAATTGACTTTCTCAGCAGTGCCTGTCACAGGCATATGAAGACCATCGTGAAAACAGACATCATCTGCCAGGGCCCAGGACCGGGGAGTATCTCCAGCCCCTCCTCCCTTAGACCCAGAAATCTGAACCCAAGCTCCCCGACTGCCGCACTCACCGGACAAGATGCGCCCTCGGATGGAGACATTACCGGTAAAGGGGCATTTCTTGTCAATGTAGGTGCCCTCAATGGCCTGGGGGGATAAGGAAAATAAAGCTTGGGGGTTAAAAAAAAAAAAAGGAGGGGTATCTCTGTAATACTCTCAACAATAAAAAAAATCTTTAAAAAAAAAAAGGCTTGAGTAGGTCGTTCCTGGAAAGAACAGCGGGGTGTGGCCTCAGAGACAAACTACAATTCCCAGCAGCCCTCGGGGAGACGCGCCTAAGTGGGCAGGGCAGCTGAGCCCGGCACACGTGCGGAGACCGGTCCCCTTCTTCTTCCCAGGGTCCGTACCTCCTTGGGCGTCTTGAATCCCAGGCCGATGTTCTTGTAGTATCGGGGGAGCTTCTCTTTGCCGGTCTCCCCAAGCAGGACCCTCTTCTTGTTTTGAAAGATGGTGGGCTGCTTTTGGTAGGCTCGCTCCGTCTGCAGGGAGGAGGGAGCTGGTGAGCCCAGACCTTCCCGGAACCCCCAGACCTCACCCCACAAGGTCTCCTGCCCCAGAATAGCCTCCGGGGACACTCTGACCCCAGGTGTCCCTCTAATTCCGATTGAAATGTAAGCCGGGGTTGCTTCAGCATTTACGCTCTCAGACACTTCCCACCGCCTGCAGGATTCACTCCTTAGAGCCCGGAGACTGAATCGGACACCTTTCAGCAAGAGTTATTGTCCAAGACACAAAGACATCCACCCAGGATCCACTTCTTGTCTAATGTACACGACTTCTCAGTGCGGAGCCCCCGGGATGGACGAGGCGCTAATCCGGATAACGCAGTCACGCGCCCTCGGCTCGATTTAACCGCCGGGAAATCGAGGGCGCCCGAAATTAACTCCCCCACTGGGGCGCAGAGTCCCGTTCTCCCGGACACGCCCCGGAGGCCCGGGAAGGCCCCGCCACCGCGGCGTCGGCCGCAAGCTCGCACCTGAATGTCCGCCATCTTCGCGGCCGCTTGAAAAAAAGAAAGCCGCTGCGGCGTCCGGGTTTCCTTATCGACTGCGCAGGGGCTGGAGAGGAAGTGACGAATAGGGGACCCGGTAGCACGATTCGGGGCGGTGCCTTGAGCGCATCTCTGATTGACCGGCGACTCTAAGCAAGCAGGTGATTGGAGACGGCGCCGACGCCGCCATGACGGCGGAGGGCAGAGAGGCGGGTGGGCGCTGTCTCGCGATAGTTCAGCCGTCCATTGTCTGGACGCACTAGTTAGCATTAGGAAGGCGTGGTCAGCCTTGAGCCTTCTTAGGTTATCGCGAGAGGTCAGGTTTCTGCGCGCCGTCAGGTCACGTGGGCGCTGGGGACCGCGTGGCTATGTCCGTACAGGCTGCAGCGGGATAAGGCGGCTGCCATCTTTCTTTGGGGAGGGAGATGGTGAGGTATCCGGACCTTACGCGGCGGTGCCGCCACCAATTTTGTGAGGGGCGAGGGCTGCTCCTGGGCAGTTCCAGTGAACGTTGTTTTCTTGTGTCCCGTGTCATCCCCAGACCCTTCTCCTGGTTTTCTGTCTGTCACGGCGCGGTTCACTAGAACTTTCTGCGATAATGGAAATGTCTGCGCTTTCCAACACCATAGCCCCTGAGGACCTGAACTTTTAATGTCATTAGGTTTAAAATGACACGGTGCCAACCTCCACCACGCTGGGCAGTGCAGGACATATGAAAAATACTAATGCTACAAACGTACAATTTCATTTGAAAGTTCAGTTATTTAAGTTTATTTGACACGTGATAGCTTTGCGAATTTTCAATGATACTTTTTTATTTATTTATTTGTCTTTCAATGATACATTATTCCTTTTGGGGGGATAACGGAGGCTTTAACGGGGGCTTTCTGTTTTAGAACTCATGTATTATCTTTGTAGTTTTTCTTTCTAGGGAAAAGTAGTTCCTGGAATTTTTGAACGACTTGGAAAGTACTTAAGATATTAGTTAAAAAAAGAAAAAGAAAAAAAGGCGGGGCCCACCGTTGTTACCAACAATGCGTGCTAACCTGTATAAACGTTACTTAGGGGGGGAAAAAAGCTAGAAGAAAGCGCGTGCCCAGCGGTTTACGTTTCCAGGCGGTGCGATTAGGTGTGATTTCCTCCCTGGGTTTTAAAATGCTCAGTATTTTGCACATGTTGTGAGTGGTTGGGGAGATCTTGATGATAAATAAGGGGAAATCAGAAGAAAAGAAACACTGCTTCCCTTTGAGAGGGCGGGGCCGCTTAAGGTGCTGAGGTCCCGGAGCACAGCCCGCAATGGGAAAGGCATTTAGTCCCATCAAACAGCTTCTCTCCGCTCCGCTGCCCCCCTGCCTTCTTTTCCCGGCTGACTTTTAAACCCCCCCCCCAAATATGTATTTCACTTCTCTATTTTATGGCTGGATTGGTTTTTTTCACCTGCATTATAAACAGCCTTAGTGTCCAATAATAAACTTCAGCCAACCTGTCAGACTTCACAGACACTGTTTCCCAGCAGTTCAGAGCAAAATAGGCGACGACTTCTAGGTCTGGAGCCGTCCTCACTGAGCACAGAAATACCTATTCAAACAAGGAAGACCCTCCTGCCCTAGCTGGTTTGCTCAGTGGATAGAGCGCTGGCCTGTGGACTGAAGCGTCCAGGGTTCGATTCTGGTCAAGGGCACATGCTGGGGTTGTGCTCAATCCCTGGCGGAGGGCACGCAGGAGACCTTTATGTTTCTCTCTCTCCCCCTCTTCCTCTCTGAAATCATTATTTAAAAAGACACACAAAAACCAAGACCCTCCCTTATGGCACTCTGTGGGTGGACTGGACAGGTATGCCCACATGCTTGGGGGTGGAACTGGAGCTTTAAATTCCTTGCATTTGTGCTACATTAAGGATTGCTTGGCCACCAAGATTTTATTTTGACTCGAATGCTGAATGTTGTATCTTCTCAGGTGCTTATTGGCCATTTGTATATCTTTTTTAGTGAAATGTCTATTCAAAGCTTTGTCTACTTTTCATTTGGTTTGTCTCATTACTGCATTTTAAGAGGGTTTTATTTATTTATTTACTTATTTATTTGTTGGGTTTTTTTTTTTTTAACTTTTGCTCTCCTTTTATTTGTTAGTTACAAAATGTCATTTTTGACTGGACTCAGACTAGAGAGGTAGAAGCTCTCAGGACAGTCTACGTCTCTTCCCAATCTGCTCCTGACGTTTTTCTTTGGCCGCCTTCATTCTCTTAGCCAAAAGTTCAGCATACTCTGCAGCCTCTTCCTGTTCTTAGTACGTTGTTTTTCAGAGCAATACGCCTGCGTTTGTGTTGCAGGACACGGGGAGTAACAAGACGCTGAATCTGGGGTGCTTTAGTCCTTGGTTTCTCACCTTTGTTTAGAGGTTTCCTCACAACATATTTTCGGACATCATCTTCTTTAGAGAGATTGAAAAGTTTTCGGATTCTGCTGGCTCCTCTGGGCCCCAGGCGACGAGGCACGTGGTATCAGTGAGACCAGGAATATCTTTCTCCCCTTTTTTCACCATCACCAAGTTGAGAACACTGGGATTGGTATCCACAGTGCCACCCCGAAAGGATTTACGTTTTCTCTCTCCAATCCTCCTGGGTCTGTAACAGGGGTGCCCCTTACTCAGCCACAGATGGACTCGGCCATGGGTCAAGACACCCTGCCTCATGGGAAACCTTGTCTGTCGTTCCCACCACTGATTCGAACCACATGACCCTTCCATGCTTCACCCAGAGCATCGGCAGCACCTTCTGTGGCCGGACGCTTCTCATAAAAGGTACAGAGTTTGCCGAAACCGGTGTGGCTCAGTGGATAGAGCGTCGGCCTGTGGACTGAAAGGTCCTGGGTTCGATTTTGGTCAAGGACATGTACCTTGGCTGCGGGCACATCCCCGGTAGGAGGTGTGCAAGAGGCAGCTGATGGATGTTTCTCATCGATGTTTCTGACTTTCTATCCTTCTCCCTTCCTCTCTATAATCAATAAAATATATATATATATTTTTAAAAAGGTACAAAGTGTGCGTTCATCATCCACTTCAATGAGTTTCTGGCAGCCAGTTGCTGGGAACGAGATGTTGAGCTTCATTCTGAACCGCCAACAGCCTCCGAGGCGCCAGGAAAAAGAGCTATTTATTTATTTACTTTGTAGAGACGGGGTCTCCCTGTGTTGCCCAGGCTGGAGTGCATTGGCTATTCACAGGCCCGATCCCACTGCTGATCAGCACAGCTTTGACCTGCCCCGTTTCCTTAAGCAACCTGGTGCCCCCCTCCCCCCACACCTCCAGCCTCCTGCCTCCTGCTCTGGGAAGTTGCCGTGCTGATGTGGAACACGTGTGGACACTGCCACACACCACAGCCCAGAGCTCCGGGCTCAAGCGATCCTCCAGCCTCAGCCTCCCGAGCCGCTGGGCCCGGCAAGAGGCTTTTAAATAGACAGAATCAGATTTGCAAGTGTTTTCTGTGACTTGCCCTCTTGTCGGTGTCTTCTGAAGTGTAAAGTGTTTTTAAGGGATCGTGATTTCGGTGTGACTGTGCTGCTTTAACGCGTTGTCAAACTTTAGAATTAAGCTTCATGTCTTCAGTTGCTTTTGGAGGCAGATCCCAGGAACCAAGGAGGGCTGGCATCACTACCCACGCTAGATTGAGGAAACCTAAGCCTGCGTATCTTGGACATTTTGGGAAGATGAGGCAGGATGGAATAACAAGGTGTGCAAGTTGGGATTTGCCTGAGGTCAGGCATTTCAATGCTGAACTGAATTAGGAAATTATTTCTAAAGATCACACACCAATCCCAGGGGCTGCATGAATTCAGCTTCTTTTCCAGATTTCCCCGTCAAACCCGAGGACTTTGTGTGGAATTCTGGGTTTGGCACTGGATCAGGGGACTCCTAAACCTCATTCTTGAGACAAGCCTGAGGGAGGTGATGGAAGGTGATCGGAGGGTTCCCGTGACCCACCCTTCAGAGACTCACCCAGACTGACCCAACATGCCCACTTCAGTCCTAAACATCCACTTTAATAGCTAATTGCCACATGCAAAGTTTCTTGCCCACTTCTCCACCCAAAGCAAGTGTGGCTCATGACCAGAATGAAATAGCCAAAGGGGGTGGCTTCAAAACGGGGGTAGTTCCACCTTGCAGCTTAAGTGTGGACAGCTCCGCCAATTAGGGGACCATAGGCAACACCAATGGTTTGAATTTTTGGCAGATAAATCTCCAGTAAGGTTAATAGTTCTCCCATACCTAACAGGTTATGAAATTACCCCTTTATCTGTGGACAGCCCCCAAGGCCTGGCCTCCGTTGTAGACACACACGGCAAAGACGCCAAATTTCTTTAAAAATAATTTATTCATTTTCTGATCACAAGGTACAGGAACGAGCAAGTGCGATGCCAGAGACTGTGGCTGCCGTCCTGTCCGTGCACCTGCAAGTCCCTCTGTACAACACCAGGTCCATCCTGCCCCCAGCATTGCTACACCCTAACAGCTACAGGCCAGTATGAGTGGGAAGGTTTCCAGCTCATAAACGCTGAAAGGGAACTAGCTGTTCCAGCTTCGGATTTCCTAAAACTCTTGAGTAGGTCACAGGCAAATATGCCCAACAGACAGGGCCATGTAAAACTTTAAAAGGCCTTCCTTTAAATAGCAGTGACTAAGGCCCCTCTGCCCCCAGCCTTCTAAGGCCCAAGGTAAGGCGCCTGTGGCCCCCGGAACAGCCCCTGGGGTTCCCCACATCCTAGGGCGGCGATGGAGGAAGGGCAGGCCAGGCCAAGCATGAGGAATAACAGTCAATTTTATTGGGCTCAGACCAGGAGTCCGTGGGTCTTGAGGACCTCTGTGAATTTGTCAATTTTCTTCTCCACGTTCTTTTCGGCCTGTTTCCGTAGCCTCTGTGGGGTTAGAACAGGCTGTGGTCAGCGGCTGCCGCCTGTGACCACCCCCTTCCCAGGGACCCAGGCGTGTGGTGCCCGGCACTCACCGTGAGCTGCTTCTTCTTGCGGTAATGGATCTTGGCCTTCTCCTTCCTCTTCTCCTCCAGAGTGGCTGTGGCGGCCCGGTGCTTCCAGCCCACCTCATGAGCCAGGCGCCCAAGATAGGCAAACTGGGGGGGGGGGGGGGGGGGGGGGGGGTGTAAAGTTGTAAAAAAATGGAGGCCTAGATTGGGGAGAGGGTAGCCACGAGAGGGCTGAAGACCTCTCAGAGGATCCAAGTTTAAATCAGAAAACACACCCACCCTGTGTAAGGGGCTCCCTGCTCCTCCTGGCATCAGCTAAGCCATTGGCATTTTCGGCAGTGCCCAGTGGCATCCGCAGACCATCGTGAGAAAAAACCATCATCTGCCAGACAAGTTCAGCCCCCCATGTCAGCCTGCTCCCCGTAACCTGGAGCTCACCTTCCGGGTAGGCTTCAGACGCACAACCTTGAGGGCGGCGGGAACCACCATCCGCTTTTTCTGTTAGAGAAGGAGAGGGGCTTAGGGACCTGGAGTGAGGGACAGAGGGAAGAAGGCTGGCTGGGGGCAGGCGTCTCAGCCAGTGCTGTTCTCATGAGGCTCAAACAATGTAGGTAATCGTGGCTCATCACAGACACTGCCAGACACGCGGGCGCTGGGGCTGGCCCGGCCTCGCTCACCTTGTCATAGGGCGGGGGGATCCCGTCAAACACCTTGAGGCGGTCCAAGGCGGCCTGGCCTCGCTTGGTCTTGTGGGGCAGCATGCCTGTGGGCAGAGGGACAGCAACTCTGCTCAGAGGGGCTCATAGAAGCCCCATTACCAGGCAGGCAGACCGGCGGCCTCAGATGGTAGTGCATGTGGAGTCATCTCATGGTTGGGAAACTCGAACTTGAGTGGGAGAAGTGCTCATCACAGGCCACTGACACCCCCCCCCCAGGCCCCAGGCCCCAGAGGCCCAGCTCACCTCGCACGGTCCGCCAAAAGATGCGGCTGGGGGCTCGGAAGTGGTAGGGGCCACGGGATGGGTTGGTGTTCATCCGTTTGCGGAGGAAGGCCAGGTACTTCACTGAGGAGAGGGGCGAGCACAAGGCTGTGTAGTCCCCAGGGAAACACCAGCTTCTCCCCACACCCACTTCCAAGGGCCTATTCCGGAACGCAGACCAGCACCTCCAACCACTGGGGTGGAGGGGCGCTTAACCCGCTCTAGTCCTTCTCCCCGGCCATAACTTACACTTGTTTCTGTAGAAATTGCCAGAAATGTTGATGCCCTCACAGCGCACAACCACCACCTTGCGACCTAGAGAGACGGGAAGTGAGGCACTCACGGGGGAGAGGAGAGGCGCTCAGGCCAAGAAGCCACCCCCTGCCCAGGAACCAGGAAGGACGATCCTCCCAGGTCAGGACCACACCACCAGGGCCCAGAGCTACCACATTCATGTTTTAATGAATTTGCTCAGAGCCCCTGACCCCAGGGGAGTGGCTGGCTGGCAGGCAGGTCTCAGAGCGGTGCATGGGGTTGATCTCATGGTCGTGAGACTCAAACGAAAGATGGTGATTGCTGCTCATCACGGACCGCCCGTCTGGGCTCACGCCTGGGAGGGCTGTGGGCACAGGAGACTTACCCAGCAGCACCTGCTTGGCCACGATGGCCGCCAGGCGGCCCAGGAGATGGCCTCGGCCGTCTAGCACCAGCACCTGTTGGAGACAGAACTTTAGTCACCCAACCCAGAACTCTCCGATCCCCCACCCCAAGCAACCATCGGTAATTGCTCCGGTCACGCCTTATCCCCCAGGGCGCCTCCTATATCCAGGCACCAGACCTAGGCACTAGGACCCAAGGCTCACTTTACAGACGAGGCCAAAATAGCAAATGGTTGACTCCTGATTTCAATGAGCGGGATAAGAACTCCTCTCACATCTCGGCTGCTTGAAGGGCAGGGATTTTTATGCCCAGATTACAGCTTCTTCATCAAGGGTAAAAGTCCCCACTCTATGGAGTGCTGGTTATATACGTGGCGATTGTTGGAAGGCAGAAAGGTACAGAATCTAAAGCCAGACTTCCTGACAATGTGACTTGGGGCAAAGATCTGCAGCTCTCCATGCTTCCACTTCCTCACCTGGAAGATGAGGATAACAATATCTGCCTCAGAAACTTTGTGATCTCAACTACAGAAAATGAAACGCAAACTGGGCCAGGCACACACAGCAAATGCGGGGACGCGCTCAGGGGACTCCCACTTGTCACTCCGGTAGCTACAGACCCGTTGCATGTAATACACAAGGATCCCCTAACACCAGAGTCCCCCTTCCATTCCACGTTACTGCAAGGAGTCGGGGCATTCAGGTGTGCGCTTCTGCTGCCTTCACTGAAGGCCAAGTGTTGACAAAGGACGTCACAGGGCTGGGGAGCATTTAATCCCAGTCTTCCGCTTTAATTAACAGCAGCACCTCAAAGCACCCGTCAAACCCGAAAGCAAAGGGGAAAAACACAATTTGTCCCCGAAAGCCCCGTAGACAAGAGCCAAAACACCCCGAGATGCAGGGGGAGCCTAACTGGCACTCCCACGGCAGAGCAGGGCCGTCTGGGAGGAATGAAAGGACCCTCCATTTTGGCCAATCCTTTGGCTTCTCAGCCGCCTCCCACGTGCTTCCCGGCGCTACAATCACCCGGGTCCAACTCACGCCCCAAGTACCAGCCCAGATCAAGGCAAACAAAACAGATTTAAAAACAGCTCTTCCTGGGCTGCAAGTCTCCACCGTCGCCCCTCGGAGAGGCACGATGCCGCCTTTACCCAGCCCTGGGCACAAAGACAGCCCCAGTATCTGCTATTTCGTCTTACAGGACCTCCTCCGCCCTTTTGCTCTTCGTCTCGATCAGTTATCGAGCCAAAATTTCACTACACGCGTACGAAGGGAAAGAGGATCCGACCCCGGCTCCAGCCCGGACCCCACCCGGCCGCCCGCCGCCCCGGCTTGCGCGGAGCCCGCACCTGCCCCTCCGCCATCTTCGGCAGCTGCCTGGGAAAGGAGGGAGCCTTGGCGCAGGGTTTCTTATCCCTTGCAACAGGGGCGGAGGAAATGACGCCACACGGGCTACGCGAGCAGTTTTCTGTCGTCTCATTGGCCACTTGTAGTGCGCGTGCGCATTGAGGTTCTATTCGAAGGCGGGTCGTCTTCTGATCGTCCAATCCGGGGACGGTTCCCCAAGGACCTCGGCGGCCATGATTGTGCGGGGCGAGAGGTCACGTGGGGCGGGAGGCGGCTCTGCGCGGGCGGGCTGTCCGGCCTCGGCCGCCATGTTTTTGAGGGACTGTTCATCTCCTTCGCGCCAACTGCCCGACGCAGTGGGGAAGCGCGGTTACCCCCTTAAGCGACAGTAGGCATGTGCTGGCCCGCCGGGCGTCGGGTGCCTCCTGCGGGTCCCATGTCTCCCTCACTGACCAGGAAGGAGCCCCGAGAGGGCCGGGCTGGCTCTGACTTGGGAGTCGGGGGAAAAGGAGGCAGTACAGCCTCAGAAAACAGGCATTGAATGAACAATCGCATTAGCTGAAAGCCCGAGACGCCAGCCCACATCGACCCACCAACAGACAGGCCTGAGCAGAGCTGGTAGAAAAGGACGGTTTATGTACAAGTTCCTGAGGACGAGGGCTTTTTACAGTGGCGGGGAGGCGGGACTGGGCCCGGCGCCGGGGGCTGGCGTGGCCTCCGTCCCGGGGACGCAGCTGCGCCGCCGAGGCAGGACCCCGTCTCCGGCTGACTTCCTCCGAGGGCCGGCTCCGCGTCCTCGGGCGGGTGACTCCTCGCACTGGGCCTCAGCGTCCTCTGCAAAACGGGAGGGGACACGTGGCTGCCTCTGGGCGTGAGGAGCCGCGGGGAGCAGCGGGCAGCGGCACGCTCGGCGCCGGCACAGACTTCAGAGCCGCCGACTCCACCCACAGCGCCCCGAGTTCGGGCCTCGGCGCCCGAGTCCTCCGCGCCCCTGGGGGCTCCGCGCCTGCGCCTGCGCCTGCGGTACCGCCCGTCCCCAGTGGGGTCCGCGCACCTGAGTTTTCCATTTTACCTAATTCGGTCTTAACTGTGGTTAATGGGAGAGTGGAGACACGTGGACGGGACAAACAAACCAGACAGGCAACGTCTCGAAACTGGAAGGAAGAACTGTTCTGAAACGAAGGCTGAAATGAAAACCATTCCACTTAGAAACGGACCCTCGATGCACTTGTTGGGAAGCCGTGTGTTTCCAACAGGGTGAGCAAGTGGATCTGCGTTTGCTGCTGCACCTTCCGTGAAACCTAAGGTCGGTGGAAGGATTTTCCGTGGAAACACGGGTCTGCATTGAGACGGGCCGTGAAGGGAGCATACACGCTGGAAGGCTTGGTCTGAACAACGGATGTCAAACCTGCCATTAGTCGTGTTTTAAAATATCGATTACATGTGGAAAGAACATTTTAGACACACGGGGGGAATAACATTTTTAAAGCAACCCGATTCTTCTTTTCTCGAATAGGCCTTTTGGGAAATTTTAAACCCTGTGTGGCTTGTGTTCTGTTTCTGTTCACCGCGGGACAGCTCTGGTAGGGCTGTTCTTAGTGTTCCGTACAGAGAAGGAAACTGAGGCAAAACAGTTGAAGGCACAGAAGCCAGAGTCAAATCCTGACTCTGCCACTCCTGAGCTGTGTGACTTCTGGCCGGGGATGTACCTCTCTGTGCCTTCCCTTCAGCCTCTTCGAAACGGGGATAACGCACCAGCTTCCCAGTGGAGGGAGGGAAGTCGTGGAAAACCTGGGCAACAAGGCCCACCTCCCGGAGGCGCTAGATGCGCAGGCGGTTACCGAGTCGTGTTTCCAGTTCGGTCCCGGGGCCTGTCTGGAACCCAGGGGAGCCCCCCTCCTTCCTCTCTCCTGACCCCCGACCTCTCGCCCCACAACCGTTCCCAGGTTCTCTGCTCCATCACACACCTCCCGAGCTGGCTGCTGCCCTGGGCAGGAAGTCGCAGCTTCCTTGCCAGGCATGTGAGGCCTGGATTTTCCTGTGCCATTTTCCAAGCCCCACCCACACCTGCCCAGGCTGGCCAAAGCCAAAGTCCCGGGGACACCCTGAGCTTTTTCACACCTGCAGGGCTTTGCTCCACTCCACCCCCCTAAGCCCCACTCCACTCCAGGCAGCCACTCCCGGGGAGATTCCTGCACCCCAATTTCTCCCACAGGCCCCGCTAGGCTCACTGTCGGTCCCTCATCTCCCACCTTCCCCAGGCTCCCGCTGCCCACCCAGTCCCTGGGCCAGACCCTGCTCGCCTGTGCCACCCCCAAGCCCGTCAGTGCCCAGCCTGCTCCCTGCCTCTGTCCCGGCCTTTTCTCCACCCTCCTGGTCCCAGCCCGGCTCAGCCCTTGTCCTCTCTCGCCGGACCCTCCCCAGCCTCCTCCTGGGCCTCCAGTCTCTCTCTCCCAGTCTGTCCCCTTATGGCCTTCCTGCGTCCAACCTGACCCCCCCCCCCCACTGCCCCCGCCCTCCACACACACAAAGGCCAGGGTCCTCAGTTGGAAGACTCGAGGAGCCAGCGCTCCTGGGGACCGGAGGTGGGGCGCCACAGGGTCAACCACCCCTCAGCGCCCCCTCTCCCCTCCCCCGGCCCTCTGCCCACCCTGCTGGCTCACCTGCTCCCCAGGGCAGGGCCTCCTCCGCCTCCTCCCTCGCCAGCCCAGGCACCAGCCAGAGGCCAGCAGGGCAAGGGCCGCAGGCGGCAGCAGCAGGAACAGCCAAGGGGCCTGTGGGGCCGGCAGGGCTGTGGCGGCCAAGGCCAGGGGACTCGCCGAGGGCAGCAGCGTGGAGGCCTCTGAGGGGAGAGAGGAGCCTGATGACCGCGGAGAAGGGTCAGGCAGGAAAGGCCCTCCGGGCGCTGCTGCGCGCCCTGGGGGGGGGGGTGGCTAGGGGCCCCTCTGTGGCGGCCCCTGAGCTATAAAACGGGAGGTCTTTACACCTGTGTCCTAAGGTTCTCACAGAAACTGAGTGAGTGCAGGAGAGAGCCCGGGGCAGTGGCTGGCACACAGGAAGGCCGCATGTTCTAGAACTAAGCAAATGCTTCTGGTGCTTCTGTGTGGATTTGTTTCTTCCTCCTCTTGCCCCATCCTCCGGAGCTGCGGGTGGCTGCCAGGTCTCTTATCTGTCTTACTTATTCCTAGAACCTGCCCCCAGTGCTCACTAGATAACATTAGGAAAATATGGTTTACCGCCCTGGCCGGTTTGGCTCAGTGGGTAAGAGCATTGACCTGTGGACTGAAGGGTCCCGGGTTCGATTCCGGTCAAGGGCATGTACCTCAGTTGCAGGCTCCTCCCCAGCCCGGGCCATAGTCGGGGCTTGTGCAGGAGGCCACCAGTTGATGTGTCTCTCTCACATGGGATGTGTCTGTCTATCTTTTCCTCTCTTTTCCACTCTGTCTAAAAAATCAATGGGCCGAAACCGGTTTGGCTCAGTGGATAGAGCGTTGTCCTGCGGACTGAAAGGTCTCGGGTTCAATTCCGGTCAAGGGCATGTACCTTGGTTGCAGGCACATCCCCAGTAGGGGGTGTGCAGGAGGCAGCCGATCGATGTTTCTCTCTCATCGGTGTTTCTCTCTCCTACTTCCTTCCTCTTTGGGAAAAATTAAAAAATATATATTTTTAAAAGCCAATAAAATATATTAAAAAAATAAAAAATCAATGGAAATATATGTTCAGGCGAGGATTATTATATATAGAATCCTCGCCTGAACATAAATTATATATATATAATTTACAGCCCGGCTGGTATGGCTCAGTGGTTGGGCACCAAGATGTCACCAGTTCCATTCCAGTCAGGCTGCATGCCCGGGGTTGCAGGCTGATCCCCAGTAGGGGGTGTGCAGGAGGCACCCCATCCTTGTTGATGTTTCTCTCTATTGATGTTTCTATCGCTCTCTTTCTTCCTCTCTCTAAAATCAATAAAAACATTTTAAAAACTGTTGTAAGCCATAGGTTGCATTCTACTTAGTAACAGTTTTTCCTTATTAAAAAAAAATGAATTTGCACCCGAGCAGGTGTGGCTCAGTGGAGAGAGCATTGGCCTGCGGACTGAAGGGTCAGGGGTTGGATTCCGGTCAAGGACACGTACCTCGGTTGCAGATTCGATCCCTGGCCCTGGTCAGGGCGAGTGCGGGAGGCCACGGACCGCTGGGTCTCTCACACCGGATGTTCCTATCTGTCTCTCCCCTCCCTCCCACTCTCTAACAATCAATGGGAAAGTATCCTTGGGCAACGATGAAGGACAAAAGGAATTTCCCTGGTCAGAGCACATGCCTGGACTGTGGGCTTGATCCCCAGTAGAGGGCGTAGGAGAGGCAGCCGATCTGTGTCTCTCCTCCCCCCACCCCCCTCCCTTCCACTCTCTAAAATCAATGGAAAAATATCCTCCGGTGAGGATTACCAAAAACAAAGGGGGAAAAAAAAAGAAGAAATAAAACTGGTTGAGCAATTGAATAGTCATAAATGTAAATGCAAATGACAAACAAAGCTCACTGGGCGTGAGAAAGATTGGAATTTGGGGAGGAATTGGGAAAAATCAACCTAGAGGGAGAACTTTAAAAAATATCCCTCTCGAAAAGAAAATAAACAAAATAATTCCTCTCAGAACTTGACAGATCTAATAGACAAAGTTTACAAGGAGGGAAAGACTGAATAAAACCATGATGAGGTTGACAGAATGTAAATATCCCGAATAAGAGTGAATTTGCTTTTTAACTAAAAATATTTTTAAAATTGGTTTGAGGAAAAGAGAGAGAAACATTGATCGGCTGCTTCCTGCACACCCATTATGGGGGACCCAGGACCACCACCTGGGCGTGTGCCCTGACCCCGGACCAGGAATCAAATCGGGGACCTCTCAGTGCAGGAGACACGCCCAGCCTACTGAGTCACGGGCCGGGCTTTGCTGTGGTTAATCCTCACCCGCGGGTGTTTTCCCGTTGATTTTTAGAGAGAGTGGAAGGGAGTGGAGAGGAGGGGAGAGACGGGGAGAGAGACATCGATGTAAGAGACACACTGCTGGGTTGCCTCCGGAAGCCAAGGTACACACCCTTGTCTGGAGTTGAACCCAGGGCCCTTCAGTCTTCGGGCTGTGGCTCCATAGCTCCACCCACTGAGCAAACCGGCCAGGGCTTTTTTTTTTAACTCTTAACTTTTAAAACATGGCTACTAGAAAGCATAACTTAAACAAGCAGCTCTCCACACACTATTTCTGTGGCATGGGGCTGCCTCAGAGAAACGGGCAGGGATTGAACTGAGGCCCAGAGAGGGGAATGAACTTGGGGAACATGCCTAAAGTCATGCAGCCTGTGGAGCAGCTGGGGTGTGAGAGGCAGTGCAGAGGGAGGCGGGGCTCTGAGGGAGGGGGTAGGGGGCCGGAGGGGGGGGGGTCTGGGAGCCTTTACCCGGCTGACACTGCAGCTCCAGGCACCCAGAGAAATTCCAGCGGGTGATCCAGGGCTTCAAGGCCACCAGCTGCTCGGAGGTGTCCTGCAGGAGGTGGGAGATGTTGGTCCGGACGAAGCGAAGACAGCTAGGGAGGGGCTGGGGGCAGGGGAGGGAGAAGTCACCACCGCATCACCCCCTGCAACTCCTCAGGCCCAGCGCCTGCCCTGCCCAGCAGCACCCAGCAGCCCCAGCAACCTGGCTCAGCACTGGGGTCTCGGAGGGAGAGTTTGGGTCGCTGCTCTCCCTGGTTGCTATGGGGAAGCGTCCTTAGCAACGCCCAACAACAGGGCCCAGGGAGGTCTAGTCCAGAGGGCATTTAGGTCCCCTCCTTCTCCTGGTTGCTAGGGGAGAGAACCCCTTAGCAACGCCCCGCAGCGGGGCCTAGGAAAGAACCCCAGCACCTGCCCCGGGGCCAGCCCCCTCGCCATCCTCGGGGCTCAGAGGGGTGCAATTCCAGCACCGGGCTCCACTCCCCCAGTTGCTCCGGACAAAGGAAATCTCCATCAGGCCGAGCTGAGCTGCGTTTCCCTCTCCCCAGGAGGGCAGCTCGCCCCCTCACCTGCACCCCAAGTTCAGGGCTGACCTGGAGGGCACATAAGGTGACAAAGTGTATCTCCGTGTTGACAGCCTCCAGCAGCTTTTCCATCTGGGGCCCCGCCACCGTCCTGAGCTGTCCCATCCAGCGCTGGGCCAGCACGAGGCGCCAGAAGGCCCCGCAGAGCTTGTCCTGGGAAGACAGCCAAGCTCTGGGGCCACGTGGGCAGAGGGGCAGGGTGGAGGTGTCTGCGGGAGGAGGGGCTGGGCGCCTGCACTCCTGGGTCTGAGGAACGGCAACTCCGCCAGCCCGGCCCCCGATGGAGCCGCTCTCCCACCTCCATCCCGGCCCCGCCCATCTGTGACTCACGTCCTGCAGGTTGGAGGCGACCGTGACCGGATAGTCCTGAAGCAGGTAGTCAGACTGCGGGAGAAAAGGGTTCAGCCGGCTGAAGACAGGAGACAGAACTATGGAGAGGACCCTGGGAGAGGGGGACGGGAGCCGCAAAGACCGAGGCCCAGCGGGGTGGGGGGGTGGGGGGGACTCAGGTCAGCGGCAGCAGCAGAGGCTGGCGAGAGCGCTCACCAGCTTGCGGATGGTGTCCCTGAAGGTGGAGGAGATGGGGCTGTGGCGGAAGGAGCAGTCTGGGGTCCCACAGAGGCCGGGGCTCAGCAGCAGCAGCAGCAGCAGGGAAGTCTGTGGGGAGGGGGCCCTGTTGGCTCGCACCCCTCCCCTGGCTCTTCCCCTTCCTTCCCAGCTCAGTCTATTCGGTTCCGGCCCTTCTCAGTCTGCCTCAGGTCTGCCCACCTCTGCCCCGCCTGTGGTTTTCTTTCCGCCGCTGTCCCATGCGTCCGGTGTTCAAGGTCCTTCGCCCCCAACTTGGCCCGGCGATAGGTCTCTGCCCAGATTCTTCTTTCCCTGTCCACCCCTCTGCCTTATCTGCTCATCTCCCCCACTTCTCCTTCTTCTGGGTTCCCTCTGCCCCATTTTTACCCACCCTCTGTTTCTTCCCTCCACCGCTGTCCATCTCCCTCCACCCATGCCCATCATCCTCCACCCCTGCCCATCACCCTCCACCCCTGCCCATCTCCCTCCACCGCTGCCCATCTCCCTCCACCCCTGTCCATCTCCCTCCACCCCTGTCCATCTCCCTCCACCCCTGCCCATCACCCTCCACCCCTGTCCATCACCCTCCACCCCTGTCCATCTCCCTCCACCCCTGTCCATCTCCCTCCACCCTGTCCATCTCCTTCCACCCCTGTCCATCACCCTCCACCCCTGTCCATCACCCTCCACCCCTGTCCATCTCCCTCCACCCCTGTCCAATTTCCTCCACCCCTGTCCATCACCCTCCACCCTTGCCCATCACCCTCCACCCTTGTCCATCACCCTCCACCCCTGCCCAATTCCCTCCACCCCTGTCCATCACCCTCCACCCTGTCCATCTCCCTCCACCCCTGTCCAATTCCCTCCACCCCTGTCCATCACCCTCCACCCCTGTCCATCTCCCTCCACCCCTGCCCATCTACCCCGACCCCTGTCCATCACCTTCCACCCCTGTCCAATTCCCTCCACCCCTGTCCATCTCCCTCCACCCTGTCCATCTCCCTCCACCCCTGTCCAATTCCCTCTACCCCTGTCCATCTCCCTCCACCCCTGCCCATCTCCCCCGACCCCTGTCCATCACCCTCCACCCCTGTCCAATTCCCTCCACCCCTGTCCATCTCCCTCCACCCTGTCCATCTCCCTCCACCCCTGTCCAATTCCCTCCACCCCTGTCCATCACCCTCCACCCCTGTCCATCTCCCTCCACCCCTGTCCATCACCCTCCACCCCTGTCCATCTCCCTCCACCCCTGCCCATCTACCCCGACCCCTGTCCATCACCTTCCACCCCTGTCCAATTCCCTCCACCCCTGTCCATCTCCCTCCACCCTGTCCATCTCCCTCCACCCCTGTCCAATTCCCTCTACCCCTGTCCATCACCCTCCACCCCTGTCCATCTCCCTCCACCCCTGTCCAATTCCCTCTACCCCTGTCCATCTCCCTCCACCCCTGTCCAATTCACCCCTGTCCATCTCCCTCCACCCCTGTCCAATTCCCTCCACCCCTGTCCATCACCCTCCACCCCTGTCCATCTCCCTCCCCCCTGTCCATCACCCTCCACCCCTGTCCAATTCCCTCCACCCCTGTCCATCACCCTCCACCCCTGTCCATCTCCCTCCACTTCTCTGCATCCCCTCACCTATCTGCCCATCATGACATCGCCCGTCCCCCGTCTTGCCCGGGTTATACGCACAGTTGGGCTCCAGGCTGGTGCCAGCACTATCATCTCCGCCGGAGGCCCCTCATGCCTGTGGCCAGATCTTGGAAAGGACAGAACAGGTTTGGGGCTGACACACCCCAGCTCTTTCCTCACCCGCCCCTTCACCTCTCTGCCCCTTGATGTGGCCAAGTTTCCGCCTCTTTCTCCCACGGGCTTCCTGCATGTGCCCCAGTTACGGAGAAAGCTCCGCATCTCCCTTTCTAAGAACCCGTTGGTCGATCCTTGGAACCCTCCCCAGGCAGGGGCCCGGAGACCCGAGCCCCACTCCTCCTCCCTCGGCCCCAGCAGTGCACCACGCCCCGCCCCTCGGGGACCCGGAGCCCATTTCTCCTCCAGCACCAGTCATGCCCCAGCTGCCTGTGGAAGGGGCCAGGTCGGGTGACAGCCAGAGATCGAAAGCGAAAGAAGATTTTGGAGGGGGACAGTGAGTCGGGGTGGATGGGTCCTAGGCCAGGGGCGCCACCTGGTGGCAGCCCCGGAGGGCACCTGGCCGGGGAAGGCTGAGGGTCGATTCTCACCCGCAGGGAAGAGAAGTTGAGTGGGGAGTGGGGCTGGAGCCCGGCCCGAGCAGAAGCAATGAAGTCAGGGCAAGGAGGTCACTCTGAGCTCATGTTCTCCTTGGGCTCCTGGCAACTCACATCCCGCCCCCAGAAGCTGAGGCTCAGAGCCTTGGCACGGACTTGTGATCCTGGCCTTTCACCGCCCACGGTCCAGTCCCAGCAAATTTGTTGGCTGTCAACATGTCAAAATGTCCCCAGAGACCACCCCTGTCCATCAATCACTTCTCAGCACCCCAGCTGCCATCACGGGGGTCTGCTGCCATCTCCCCCTGAATACCAGTGTGGCCTTCTCCCCTGGCCTTGGCCCTCACCACACCTGCCCCGTCCCCTCTGTTCCCCGTATGTACCAGAGCTGCTTCCTGCCACTCAAATGAGAAGACCAGGTCCTCACAGTGGCCCACAAGACCTGCAAGATCTAGCCCGATCCGCTCTCTGCCTTGGCTCCTCCCGGTGCCTGAGACAAGCACAGCTCCTGCCCCAGGGCCTTTGCACTGGCAGGTCCCGCAGCCTGAACACCCTCCCCTTGGACTCCCACATGGCTCAGACCCCGGCTCGCTCAGGCCTTGCCTCACACACGCAGGCAGGCAAAGCCCTCCCCACCACACCCCCACATTGTACCCCTGCTTTCCTCTTCCCTGTCACTCGTCACCGGGCACACCCTGCACCATCCTCTTTGCCAGGTGCCCCCATCGGCATGGCGCTCCAGGACCACGGTGGGGAGGCAGGTCTGTCTGAATCGGAGCAGGTGCTCGATCGATGTCTGTTAAATGAACAAGGAGCCGACGGACCAGTCAGGAGCAGGAACAGAACACCGGGGGACTAGCTATAGTTGTAAGAAAAATCACGCTATGTTAGCTGTCATTGCTCTGTTCTGGCTGAAGAAAGCATCTTCTGCTGAAACCGGTTTGGCTCAGTGGATAGAGCATTGGCTTGCGAACCGAAAGGTTCCGGGTTCGATTCAGGTCAGGGGCATGTACCTTGGCTGTGGGCACATCCCCAGTGGAAGGTGTGCAGGAGGCAGCTGGTCGATGTTTCTCTCTCATCGATGTTTCTGACTTTCTATCCCTCTCCCTTCCTCTCTGTAAAAAATCAATAAAATATATATATATTTTTAAAAAAGCATCTTCTGACCTGGCTGGAAGTTGTCACACCCTCCCCTCCCCCACCTGGTCGGTTAACCCCAGAATGTGTCCGTTCTCCCCATTCTCTTCATCCATCGTCATGGAAACATTAACTGTGGTGCCGAAACAATGGAGTCCTGGCCTGTAACCAGCTGGAGGCAGCCATCCTTTACAACCCCAGCCCACATCACCCCTAACCTGCCTACCTCGCCAGGCGATCTCTGCCCTTCTACCCAATCTAAGCAGCTGGCTTATGGAGGGGTCGGGGTGCACAGAGCAGATTTCCGTGGATGACCTGCTAATCCCATGATTCAACCCTCTCTCTGCTTCATCGGCTCAAGTAGTGACAGGCAGCCCAGACCCATTCATTGTCCGGGTTCAGACCCTGGCCCTGGCCTGGTAGCTGAAGGACATGGTCCCAACAGAACAAGGTTGCAGGTTCGGTCCCCGGTCAGGGCATACACAAGACTCAACCGATGAATGCACAGGTACATGGAACAACAAATTGATGTTTCTCTCCTTCCCTCCCTGTCTCTCTAAAACAAATAAGTAAAATAAAATAAAGCCCTAGCCGGTTTGGCTCAGTGGACAGAGCGCTGGCCTGCGGACTGAAGGGTCCGGGGTTTGATTCCGGTCGAGGGCACAGGCCTGGGTCGCCGGCTCGGTCCCCAGTGCGGGGGGGTGCAGGAGGCAGCGGCTCAATGACTCTCATCTTTGATGTTTCTACTCCTGCTCTTTCCCTCTCTGAAATCTATAAAAATATATTTTAAAAATAATAAAATAGAGAAGGCATCTGGTCTTTCTGTTTCTTGGGAGACAACATATAAGTTCTCAGGAATTTCTCTGATGAGTGATAGGGGTCTTTGTTATTCATGAGCCCCACCCCCCACCCATACTAATGAGATGAAAGATGGGAAGCCGATCAGTCCCCAAAGATCATCACAGGATGAGAAGGTTGGGGCTTTGAGACCGAATAGTAGCCTAACTGGCTAGCCTCCCACCTCCCACCTGGGAAGGGATGTGGATGTGGGGGAGAGGAGGGTGCTAGACACCGAGTCCCACCTCTGCCCCTGTCCTGACGTGGCTTCGTCCTCGTCTGTCTCCTGCAAGGACACTTGTCCTGAGATTCAGAGCCCACCGGGACAGCCCATAATGATCTTATCTCAAGATGCTCAACTGCATTGTATCTGCGAAGACTGTTTTTCCAAATAAGAGCACATTCGTAGGTTCCAGGGATGAGGATGTGGACATATCTCTTTGGGGATCACTATCCAACCCACGACAGTTCCCCCAAAGCTATTGGCCACCTGTGGGCCTTTGTACCTGCTGCTCCCTTGGCCTGGGATGCTCTTGGCCACATTCCTTTGTGAATTAAAGAAGTTTTGCCCTAGCTACTCACTGGATAGAGGGTCAGCCTGTGGACTGAAGGGTCCTAGGTTCCATTCCGGTCAGGGGCACAGGCCTGGGTTGCGGGCTCCATCCCCAGTAGGGGATGTGCAGGAGGCAGTGGATCGATGATTCTCTCTCATCATGGATGTTTCTCTCCCTCTCCCTCTGGGTAATCAATAAAAAGATATGTATTTGATTTTTTAAAAAAGATTTTAAGTATTTTTATTGATTTCAGAAAGGGAAAGATAGAAACATCAATGGCGAGAGAGAACCATTCGTAAGCTGCCTCCTGCAGGCCCTACACTGGGGATGGAGCCCGCAACCTGGGCGTGGGCCCTGACCGGGAATGGAACCGTGACCTCCTGGTTCATAAGTGGACACTCAACCCCTGAGCCACGCCGGCTGGGCTTGATTTATTGATTTTTGAGAGGAGGGGGGGAGAGAAGAAATTTATACATTCATTGGTTGATTCTTACATCTGCCCTGACTGAGAATTGAAGCCAGAATCTTAGCAAATGGGAGGATGCTCTAACCCACTGAGCTGTCCAGCCAGGGCAAGGTTTTTTCTTTTTAAGTGCGGTTTCCTTTATTTAAAAAAAAAAAAAGTTTTATTGATTCTAGAGAGAAAGGGAGAGGGAGAGAAACACTGATGTGAGAAACATAGATTGGTTGCACCCTGACCAGGGATCAAACCCAAAACCTGGGTATGTGCCTTGGCTGGGAATCGAACTTGCAAACCTTTGGTGCATGGGACAACACTCAACCAACTGAACTGGCCGGGGCGTTTTTTGAAACTTTATAAGGACTTATCTGAGCCTAAACGGATGACAATGGCTAAGAAGCAAGATCTCAAATGCTCCTCGGCCACTTTTCTGGCCTAATCAGATCGGCATCGCACTTCCAGACGGAAGGCAATCACCAGGCATCAGGGAGGGTCAAGGCCAACCACGAGTCACCCCGCACCTGTCTGGATGGCCGCCATCAGGAGCAGGATGTGTGTGTTGGGGAGGATGCGGGGAAAGGGAACCTCCTGCACTGCTGGTGGGAATGCAAGTGGGTGCAGCCACTGTGGAAAACAGTAAAAAATAAAAAATAGAACCAGCCCTAACCGGTTTTGCTCAGTGGATGGTGTGTTGGCCTGCGGACTCAAGGGTCCCAGGTTTGATTCTGGTCAAGGGCATCTACCTTGGTTGCGGGCACATCCCCAGTGGGGAGTGTGCAGGAGGCAGCTGATCGATGTTTTCTCTCATCGATGTTTCTAACTCTCCATCCTCTCCCTTCCTCTCTGTAAAAAATTAATAAAATATATTTTAAAAATAAAACAAAAACAGAACCACTACAGGATTCATTGATTCCACTTTGCGGTACATATCCAAAGGGAAGGAAATTAGTGTCTGAGGGACACCTGTGCGCCCACTTGAATTGGCAGCATTATTCACAAGAGACACGGAGACAACCCGAGTGTCCATGGACAGATGAAGGATAAAGACGTGAAAATGCAAGCTTTCGTCCTGGGGATGTGGTGCTGAGGACTGCTGGTGGTCTCTATGGACCTGCTGCACTGGGCTTTGGCTGATTAAGGCATCAGAACGAACGGGAAGGACACAGAGGCAGCCCATGGGATCTGGGAGGGGGTCATCAAGCCTCAGACGGGAACTGGAGCCTTTCAGGGACTTTCCTGCAACCCTCGCATTCCTGTGTCGCTCCTGTCCAAACAGCCGGATCCCGGGACGCGTCATCCCCCTGGCACAGCCCTGGTGATAGGTGTCCTTTCTCATCTGCTCCAAGGCCAAGATCAACCCTTAACTGACAGCTAGCGCTCGTTATGCACATGCTGTGGACTCCTCACAGCATCACCCCAAGGGAGTCTAACTACTGGCCCTTTCCGCAGATAAGGAACCAGGGTCAGAGCGGCCCAGCAGCTTTCCCCACGCCACGCGGCTACCAGATGGGCAGACACAAGTCCTGAGCGATCAGGGGGCTCACAAAAGCACCCGCAATGCAGGTCCCGGGACCTGGGGCATCGGGTGTGTGTCTTGTCCTGCCTTCCCTAAGAGGTCTCTGCAGCCTTCCAGAAAATCCCCTCTCATCCTAAGCTAGTGTGAGTGGGTCCTTTGCATCAAAAAGAATTCCAAAACCGGGTAGGCTCGAGCTGCGCACGGGCGCGGGTTCGACCACCCGGAGCTGGCGGGAGCGTTCACACCAGGGCAATGGGCACAGGTCCTCAGCGGGGCCCTTTGTTCCCATCTGCTCTGCGTGACGGAGGAGACCCGCAGGAACAGAGGCCCCGAGGCCTGTCCCGGCTAATCGGAGGCCCCTTTATCTGTTTCACAAACACTCTGTTGTCCGGGAGCCAGGCCACCAGGCTGCTGAGTCACAGAACTCAAGTAACCCCGACAGCCCCAAAGCCACTGCTCGCTGCCCTCCTCAGAAGCACAGCCAAGGTCAGTCAGAATTTATTTGGGGGCCTGGACATCGCAGTGGAAAGTTCCAGGCGTCCGGAGCCTGTTGGTGGTCCCAGGCTTCTTCGTCCAAGACGGCGGGGCTGCAGCAGGGGTCAGTCGCCCAGGGGCAGCCACAGGGCCTTGGTCCTCGCGGCCCGAAGCTCTAGCTCCGGGCCTGCTCCTTCGGCCTCCTGATCCCAGGCCCGGGGGCGGCCCCTCGTCACCCACACGGGCTTCAGGTTCCCCGCCGAGGCCCACTCCACAAACTGGGAGCCCTGGCGTGGAGACGGGGGGATGATCAGCGTTTCCTCCCGCTTGGCTGATAAGCAGCTGCTTCCTTGGCAACGTGGATACAACCGAGGAGGGCGGAGCGGGCTGGACCTACGCACGGCTGCTATAAGCTCAGCTCCTGGCAAGCGAACCTTGCAGATGCTGGGGAAACGGGGTTGATCTCTGTGGCTAGACAACTTCCTCCCCGCCAGCAGCCCCTGTTCTCGTGGGGCCTGAGGTTTTTGTCGACAAGGTCTAAAGAGGGTGGGCTATGGCTTCTAACTCTGTTGCCAGGGTGCGGCCTTTAGAAACGGGCTGTCCGGTAGGATCCGGTCTTTGGGCCGGGCAAGATCTCAGGCCCTTGTTGCTAAGCATATCCTTTTCCTTAGCAACCAGGGCTCTAAAGGGGAAGTCCCTCAGAACCTGGTTGCCATGGTGTTTCTCCCCCCCTAGCAACAGAAGTGTTCAGGGGGCGGGGCCCCGCTCCCGGAAGAAGCAAAACAGAGGGTACCTGGGCAGAGCCGAAGTACCACACGGCCTGGACGTCCTGGTGCAGGGCCAGGCAGCGGGTCAGGTGGTCCCGGTCGCCCGTCACCACGTTCACCAGGCCGGCTGGCAGCGCGGTGGCCACGTCCTAGAGGGCGGAGAGAGCGGCCACCTGGGGTCGGGAGGGACGGCTCCGAGACCCAAGGCCTGGGGGCAGGGAGAGCATGGGGGGGGGGCGGATAGGGGGCCCCCAGAAGCAATGGGCCAGGGCACCACCGGTGAAGGCTTGTGGTCTGAAGAACAGGGTCCCTGGATCTAGAGGAGTGAAGGCGTGGGTTCCTGGACAGGGGTTACCATGGTTACCAAGGGGTGAGAGTGGGAAGGGAACTCCTACAGGCCTTGGGGTGCCTCTCATCTGTCTGGAGCCCCAGGGGCTGCTGGGAGCAGCAGCAGGCAGGTACCTGGCAGGCCTCCAAGGCGGGGATGGGGCAGGTCTCGCTGGGCACCAAGACCACGGAGTTGCCATGGGCCAAGGCAGGGGCCAGCAGGGACACAAAGGCAAGCAGGGGCCACTCGTCCGGGCACACCACGGCCAGGACCCCCAGCGGCTCCCGAAGGCGGACCACAGGGCCTCTCAGCTCGGCTGCCTGCAGAGACGGGGGGAGGTCAAAGGCGGGCGGGGGTACAGGGCTAGCTCCATGCCACCCCCATCACCTGCCCCTTTCTTTCCTCTTCACATCCCCGTCTTTGCTTCTTTTTTTTTGTAAAGTATATTGTATTGATTTTTTACAGAGAGGAAGGGAGAGGGATAGAAAGTCAGAAACATGGATGAGAGAGAAACATCAATCAGTTGTCTCTTGAACACCCCCCCCCCCCCCGTCCCCCCTACTGGGGATGTGCCCGCAACCAAGGTAAATGCCCTTGACCAGAATCGAACCTGGGACCCTTCAGTCTGCAGGCCGACTCTATCCACTGAGCCAAACCAGTTTCGGCTGCTGCTTTTTTTTTTTTTAATAGGTTTTTAATGATTTCAGAGAGGAAGAGGGAGAGAGGGAAACATCCATGATGAGAGAATCATGGATTGGCTGCCTCCTGCACGTCCCCCACCGGGACTGAGCCACCACCTGGCGTGTGTGACCGGAACGGAACCTGGGACCTCTCAGCTCTCAGGCCCACGCTCTATCCACTGAGCCACACCGGCTTCGTAACAACTCCAATAATAAGAGAACCAAGTGAGGCTCAGAGGCAGATGGCCTGGGTTCAAGTCCCAGCTCCACCACTCAGCCGTGTGACTTCACGGGAGTCACCGAAACTCTCCGGGCCTTAGTGTCCCATCTTCCAAAGGAGGATGACAACAGAACTGCCTCAGAGACTGATGTTGAAATGAAATGAGCGAACGTGTGCAGAGGGTCTGTCTGTGTTTGTACATTAAACAAAAGCCTTCATACTTGATATTCACTGACCTGCACCCACTTTAAAGGATACAATTTGATTGTGTTTTTAACCTGAAGATATGTTTTTACTGATTTTTAGAGAGAAGAAGAGAAAGAAAGGAATATCAGTCACTTACTTCCCATGAGTGCCCCGACCTCTTTGGCAGAGGGGACAATGCTCAAATCAACTGGCCAGGGTTTTGATAAGTTTCAACATAAACATACACCCGTGAGAGCATCACCACAATCACGATCGTGGCCGCGCCCCGGCTGGGTGCTAGGCTGGTTACCCCCTGCACCACTGGTCGGCAAACTCATTAGTCGACAGAGCCAACTGTCAACAGCAGGACGACTGAGATTTCTTTTGAGCCGAAAGCCGACTTCTGCGCACGGGCCAGAGTTCCCATCGCACGGTACGTGCGCGCCCGCGCGTGGTGTTTTGTGAGGGTGGGAAGCGAGCACTCAAGGGGCCAAAGAGCCGCCTGTGGCTCACGAGCCGCAGTTTGCCGACCACTGCCCTACACCAAACGTTGCGGGTTGAATCCCCACTTCGGGGCACATGCCTAGGCTGCTGGTTCAATCCCCGGTCAGCATGTGGGAGACAGCTGACTGATGTTTCTCTGTCTGTCTCTTCAGATTTAACTAATCAACATATCCTCAGGTGAAGATTAAAAAAAAAGATCATGAATATCACCCCCCCAAATTTCCTTGTGTTTCTTCCCCCCAATCCCTCCTTTCTGTCCTCAAATAACCACTGACCTGCTTTCTCACTATAGATGAACTGTATTTTCTAGAATTTTCTAGATATAGAGTCAGAGTCTGCACTCTTTTTTTGTTTGTTAATCCTCACCCAAGGATATTTTTCATCGATTCTTAGAGAGTATGGGGCGGGGTGGGGGGGGAGAGAAACATCGATGCAAGAGACGCATTATTTGTTGCCTTCTACACACACCTTGACTGGACCAGGGGAGTCAAAGTTGCAACCCAAGTACATGCCCTTGACTGAGAATCGAAACCTCAACCCTTGCTCTAACCACTTAGAAACACAGGCCAGGGCTCTATACTTTACATATATAAATATATACACATTTATATTGATCTCAGAGAGAAAAGGGGAGAGACGGAAAGAACGATGAGCGAGAATCGCTGACCGGCTGACCCCTGCCCGCCCCTCACCGGGACCGGGCCTGTGCCCTGACCTGAACGGAACCCTGACCTCCTGCTTCAGAGGTCGGTGCTCAGTCGCTGAGCCGCACCGGCCGGGGCTCTTTCCACCCGACTTCCTCCCTCCGCGCGGTCAGCTGGGGGTCCAGTCACGCTGCGGCACGTTCATGTCCTCTGACTGCCAAGTAGGAGTCCACTGAAAGGGTGAATCGTATTTTGTCTGTCTATCAACCTATGGAGGGATTTGGGTTTGTTTCGAGGTTTTGGCTACTACGAATAATGCTGTGATAAACATTTGTGTGTAGGGCATGGTGTGGATATATGCTTTCACTTTCTCTAGAAACCTAGAAATTAGCCCTCCGTGGTTGCTCAGTGGTTAGAGCATCTTCCTGCCGGGCCAAGGTTTGGGTTCAATCTGCAGTCAGGGCAAGTAACCAACCAATGAATGCATCAATAAGTGCAACAACTAAGTGGTAGTCTCTCTCTCTGAAAAACAAAACACACCACCACCAGAACCCAAAAAGTTGCCCAGGCCTGTGTCTCGCTGGGTGGGTGTCACTCCATCCGTGCCCGGAAAGGCTGCTGGTTCGGTTCGGTCAGGGCATGTGCCTGGGTTGCCGACCGTCCCCGGGAGGGGGCGTGCAGGAGCAACCAATCGATGTTTCAAACTCACATCAGTGTTTCACTTCTCCCTCTCCCTCTAAACTATTTTTCAAAAACCTCGAAATTAAATTTATCGAGGTAGCCGAACCGGTTTGGGTCAGTGGATAGAGCGCCGGCCTGCGGACTGAAAGGTCCCGGGTTCGATTCCGGTCAAGGGCATGTACCTTGGCTGCGGGCACATCCCCAGTGGGGGGCATGCAAGAGGCAGCTGATCGATGTTTCTCTCTCATCGATGTTTCTGACTTTCTATCCCTCTCCCTTTCTCTCTGTGAAAAATCAACAAAATATATTTAAAAAAATTGAGGTAAATACCTAGGAACCATGGCCAGGTTATACGAAAGAGAAAAAGACAGAGAAACACTGATTGGCTGCCTCCCAGGGGCGGCCCAGCCGGGGATCGAACCTGCACCCTGACTGGAAATCAAGCTGCCACCCTCTGGTTTACGGGAGGACTTGCCAACCACCGAGCCGCATTGGGCAGGAGTAACACTTTAGCCAGTTTCATAGGCATGTAGTTACACCTCACTGTGGCTCCGATTTTATTTTTATTTTATTTTTAAATATATTTTACTGATTTTTTAGAGAGAGGAAGGGAGAGGGATAGAAAGTCAGAAACATCGATGGGAGAGAAACATCGATCAGCTGCCTCCTGCACACTCCCTACTGGGGATGTGCCCGCAGCCAAGGTACATGCCCTTGCCGGAATCGAACCTGGGACCTTTCAGTCCGCAGGCCGACGCTCTATCCACTGAACCAAACCGGTTTCGGCTAAATATATATATTTTACTTTATAGAAGAAGGGAGAAGGAGAGAGAGAGACATCAGTGATGAGAGAGAATCATTGATCGGCTGCCTCCTGCACACCCCGCCCTGGGATCGGGCCTGGGTTCATAGATCCACGTTCAACCACTGAGCCATGCTGGCCAGGCAAAATGGCTGTTTTTTAAATAAAACTTGGTATCTGAAATGCTGGCGAGGATGCAGAGAAACGGGAACACATACTGCTGGTGGGACAGCGAAATGGTAAATTTTGAAAACCTGTTTGGCAGTTTCTTGCCTAATTAAATATGCACTTATCACACCATCTAGCAATCTGATTTCTAGGTATTTACCCAAGAGCCATAAAAACATGTTGACACAAAGGCATGTATGCAGACTACTTACTCAACAGCTAAAGCCTAGAAATGCCCGGCTTCCGAGCCACCGGTAAATGCAGGCGCAAATTTGGTATGCGGGCAAGACACTACTTCTCAGCAGTAGAAAGGAATGTATTGAGAGATGCAATAAAGATGCATCTTAAAAGCAATGAAAGAAATCAGACACAAAACAATACACCAAGCATGTCAAACTGGCGGCCCAGCCAACGTAACGGTATGTAAGAAACGTTTCCATAAAAATTTCAAAACTCAATTTTCACAACATCCTGTTACACATAATTATTGATAACGAGCCACAATGCTTGCTAATAACTGGTTTCTATAATCATGTTGCACTCACTTTTTTTTAAAAAATATATTTTATTGATTTTTTTACAGAGAGGAAGGGAGAGGGACAGAAAGCTAGAAATATCAACGAGAGAGAAACATCCATCAGCTGCCTCCTACACACCCCCCACTGGGGATGTGCTCGCAACTAAGGCACATGCCCTTGACCGGAATCGAACCCAGGACCCTTCAGTCCGCAGGCCGATGCTCTCTGCTCACTGGCAGCGAATGCTGTGGCAGCCACGGCCGCGGCATTAGTCTTCTACTGACTTGTTCAGTGTGCGCAACAGGAAATATTTCGCTTTCAGAGAACAGGAGAGATATGTCTATTTGTGTGACACTTACTAATTTGTGCAGTTCTTCAGTGTCTGGTAAGCTAGAGTTCAAGAAAAAAATGTTAATCTTTATTATTTTTATTAAAATGTTCTATTACTGCCCTAACTGGTTTGGCTCAGTGGATGGAACGTCGGCCTGTGGACTGAAGGGTCCCAAGTTCGAATCCGGTCAAGGGCATGTACCTTGGTTGCAGGCACATCCCTAGTAGGGGGTGTGCAGGAGGCAGCTGATCGATGTTTCTCTCTCTTCGATGTTTCTAATTCTCTATCCCTCTCCCTTCCTCTCTGTGAAAAATCAATAAAATATATTAGAAAAAAAAATTCTATCTTTAAAATTTTTTTATTATTTTATGTTAACGATGACTCGTTTATTTCAGCCCTCTATATTCAGCATGTCTATCGAAATAAACCTATGTTTCTATGAAAAGTGGAGCTTTTGGCCAAAACCGGTTTGGCTCAGTGGATAGAGCGTCGGCCTGCGGACTGAAGGGTCCCGGGTTCGATTCCGGTCAGGGGCATGTGCCTTGGCTGCGGGCACATCCCCAGTGTGGGGTGTGCAAGAGGCAGCTGATCGATGTTTCTCTCTCATTAATGTTTCTGACTTTCTATTCCTCTCCCTTCCTCTCTGTGAAAAATCAATAAAATATATATTTTTTTAAAAAGTGGAGCTTTTGTTTTTTTGTTGCCCACATACTTAACAGCTTATTTGGCCCGACTTAACCTTTGAGTTTGACTCGCTTGTGCTACGCAGTCTGATTGCATTGTGCTCTTCTGGAGAAAAACTTAAAGGACAGAGAGTTTAGTGGTTGCCAAGCACCTGGAGTGTGGGGGAGGGGAAGGAAAGGGAGAAGCCCTTTGGGGTGACGAAATTTGTCTTCATCGTGAGGATGCAACCGTATGTATTGGTCACACTGCATCCGGATGCAGGCCTGGGAAGGGACCATTTGCTCCATGCGTTCTATACCTCAGCTAAAGCCAGACCTTAAAAACCACCAGAGACCGCACAGCACAGATGGGCCTGAGAGCAGTAGGCTGAAGAAATAAGTCCGTCAGAGGAAGACAAATACCATGTGACCTCACTCGAATGGAATCTAATGGACAAAATGAACAAGCAAACTGGACACAGACTCCATGGCCAGAGCGCAGGCTGAGCGCTGTCCGGGTTGGGGCGGGGGGGGGGGGGGGGGGGGGCGGGGGGCTGGGTGAGAGGAAGGAGGGATTGAGAGAAAAAAAAAGAAAGGAAGGAGAACTCATGGGCACGGAAAACAGAGTGGTGAATGCTGGGGGAGGGCCACGTACAGTGACATGTAACGGAACTGGGCATCTGAAGCCTGTACCATTTTGTTAACCAATGCCACCCCAATAAAAGCAATAAAAGTTCAAAAATAGCTGAAACTGGTTTGGCTCAGTGGATAGAGCGTCGGCCTGCGGACTGAAAGATTCCAGGTTCGATTCCAGGCAAGGGCAAGTACCTTGGTTGCAGGCACATCCCCAGTAGGGGGCGTGCAAGAGGCAGCTGATCGATGTTTCTCTCTCATCGGTTTCTAATTTTCTATTCCTCTCCCTTCCTCTCTGTTAAAAATCAATAAAATATATATTTTTTTAAAAAGTTCAAAAATAGCCAGGACCGGTTTGGCTCAGTGGATAGAGCGTCGGCCTGCGGACTGAAGGGTCCCGGGTTCGATTCCGGCAAGGGCATGTACCTTGGCTGTGGGCACATCCCCGGTGGGGGGCGTGCAAGAGGCAGCTGATCGATGTCTCTCTCTCATCGATGTTTCTGACTTTCTATCCCTCTCCCTTCTGCTCTGTAAAAAATCAATAAAAAATATTAAAAAAAAAAAAAAGTTCAAAAATAAAAACTACCGAATAAAAAAGAAAATCATGGCTACAACCCACGAATTGATTTTATGGGTTACTGACAATTTGAAACACTCATCTGAGGCAGGCCCTTGGAGTGCGGTAGCGTTCATCTGGGTGAAACTGCAGTGAAACTTGATCCCGCTATTCTGGCCGCTGTTCGCGCTTGCTTGCTTAAAGCAAAAGCCTAGTTACTTTAGCTTCCAGACTGAGACCTAAAAACTCACATAAATCTATGTGAGGACCAGAACCAAAAAGGAGTAATTCTTGTTGACTCAGTGGTGCCAGAAGTTGAGCTGGACCTTCGGTTTTTACAAGTTAGGGCTACATTCCCGTGTCCGAGAGGTTGTATGGTCAGAGATGAGAACCAGGCAACAGGGTCAATCATAGTCCACTGGCACTTCCCTACCCCAGGCAGGACCCTGCGGCCTGTTCGCGGAACTTAAAACAATGAAAACTTGCGGTGCAGGCCCTAAGAAGGACTGCCTACGCCCGGGACGGCAGGGCCGTGAGGGATTGGTCGCTGGTGCCCTCTGACCATCCCGGCCAGTTCAATACATCCTTGCCTGCTTATTTCCAACCTAACCGCCTCCGCGATCATTTGCAACTGGTCGTGGAAGTCGCCCCACAACGCCCTATGCCCATTATACCGACGAGAAAAGTAAGGCACACAGGCCAAGTGACTTGCTGGTGATCACAACCTGGGCCCAGGTGTGGCTCACTCCAGAGCCTTTGTTCGGACCCCGCTCCGCGCTGCCCGCTCCGCCTGCCCTCCCCTGGCCCGCTCACCTGCAGGCTGTGGCTCCGGGCCTGGGCGCGGGCCCCCCACGCCCGAAGCCGCCTCACGCTCAGCTCCACCTCCGCCTTGGCAGCCTCGGGCTCCGCTCCGTGCCTCTCCAGCCGCCCGGCCAGGGCGGGCCCCCGGCGCTCCAGGGCAGCTGCCAGCGCCCACAGCAGGGCTGCCCGGGCCCCCGGGGACTGGCCCACCCACCTGTGGGCGGACAGTGACCATCGGGGCTGGTGTCCCGGCCCTGGCTCTCCCCAGGTGCCCCTCCTCTGCCCACAGCCCTTACCCTGGGGGTCCAGACCCGATAGCTCAGCCGCCCCAGGGAGAGAGGGGCCAACCACACCCCTATTCCGTCAGCCCTGGAGGTCCAGACCCCTCATCCCCACAGCCCTTGGGGGTCCCTACTGGCCTCTCTGAGGCCTCCCAAGGTCTGGGTGCTCCTGTGACCCCACTTACCCAGGGGCGGCCTGGTGAGCTGCCTCCACAGCGACCCGGATGTCCTTGGCCCCGCCCTCAGCCACGTAGCCATGGAGATTGCCCTGCGAGTCCTGGATGGGCCTGGAGCTGCGAGCCCCGGGCGCCTGGAACCGGCCCCCCACGAAGAGCCCATAGGGGGGTGCCGGGCTGCAGTAGGGTGAGGTGTGAGAGTGGGTCTTGGGGGGACAAGGTGTGCGCAGAGTGGATGGGCCACTCCAGCTGCCATGAGCTTCTGGCGACCCCCAATTCTTGGCCCCACAGGACTCTGGGAGACCCCAGACCTTCGTTTGGCAGGACTGAGGCTCCCCTCAGGCCTGGACGGTGGGGGTGAGGCCGTAAGACCAGAATGCAGATCTCAAAAAGAAAAAAAGCCCAGACCGGTTTGGCTCAGGCTCAGTGGACAGAGCGTCGGCCTGCGGACTCAAGGGTCCCGGGTTTGATTCCGGTCAAGGGCATGTACCTTGGTTGCGGGCACATCCCCAGTGGGGGGTGTGCAGGAGGCAGCTGATCGATGTTTCTATCTCTCTATCCCTCTCCCTTCCTCTCTGTAAAAAAATCAATAAAACATATTAAAAAAAAAAAGATGCAGATCTTAGTGGGACATGGACCCTCCAGGGCTCTGTCTAACCCCCCTCAGCCCACCTCCCCCACAGGATCCTGGGAGTTGTGGGCCCTGCACAGCTCACCTGGGACCCGTCTCAGGCCCAGCCGGGAGGGGGGAGGGGACAGCAAGGCCAAAGGTGTCATAGTTGAGCCTCTCAGAAAGGCCGGGCAGGCGGGCAGGGGCCCCCGAGGGCCGCAGGTACTCAAACAGCCCCTGTGAGAGGGGCCGTGTGAGGAGGGTGCGGGCGGGCCCGAGGCTGAGAGGGTGCCGACGGTGGCGCGTTGGGGGGGACACTCACGTCTAGGCCCCCGTGCCAGGAAGACCCACTCTCCTTGCAGCCGCCCGTGGGCACCGCAGGGTCCCTGAGGCCGTGGGCGTTGATCCAGACCGTGCCCGCCCGGAGCCTGTGGGGAGACGGGCGTCAGAGAGAAAAGCAGGGAGCCGGGGGCGTGAAGAGCGAAGCGCGGGCCCCCCCACCGGCGGCTGTCTGTGCCCCGGGGGCGCCACTGACCCGTAGCCCAGCTCCAGGGCCTGCCCCAGCCGCTCGCTCCACACACTGGCGCTGCCTCCGCGGGGCGTCCCGTTGGCCACGGCCAGCGCCTCCGTGGCCGTGCGGAACGGGGAGGCCACCACCAGAGGCCACGGTACCTGGAAGGTGACGCTGAGTTCAAGCAGCCTGCCGACCGCCCTCCTCCACCCGCCCCCACTAGGGGCCAGTGTCCAGCACTCAGCAGCCCCAGACCCGGGCCCGGGGGTCCTCCAGGGCTTCTGCGGCGGCCCACGTGTGCGTGCAGACGGGCGGATGGCGCAGGACCTCCTGGACACGGAGGGGCTCACCTCGGCCTGGGCACATGGGGAGGACGGGGGCAGGTCAGAGACCAAGGTTGGGGGGAAGAACGGGCTGTCTAGGGGCACATCGCCAGCCTGGAACACCTGGGAGGAAGAAACAGATCTAGTTGAAACCGGTTTGTCTCAGTGGATAGAGCGTCGGCCTGCGGACTCTAGGGTTCCGGGTTCGATTCCGATCAAGGGCATGTACCTTGGTTGTGGCACATGCCCAGTGGGGGCTGTGCAGGAGGCAGCTGATCAGTGTTTCTCTCTCATCGGTGTTTCTAAATTTCTGTCCCTCTCCCTTCCTCTCTGTAAAAAAATCAATAAAATAAGAAAAAAGAGCCAAAACCGGTGTGGCTCAGTGGATAGAGCATCCGCCTGCAGACTGAAGGGTCCCGGGTTGGATTCAGGTCAAGGGCCTGTACCTGGGCTGCAGGCACATCCCCAGTAGGGGGCGTGCAAGGCAACTGATGGATGTTTCTCTCTCATCGATGTTTCTGACTTTCTATCCCTCCCCCTTCCTCTCTGTGAAAAATCAATAAAATAAGAAAAAAAGAAACAGATCTACTAGAAGTTCGTTCCCAGGTGCCTCCTTCCCCAGGCCCCCCGCACCTCCTCCCTCAGATCCAGGTGCCTCCTCCCCCTCCTCCCCCGGCACCCTGCAGCCTGCACCCCTGGCTCACCTGCGCACCCTGGCTCTCGGCCTCTCGCACGTATCGCTGGGCCAGGTCGCGAGCGGCAGCCCCTCGGGCCCCCATGTCCACAGCCCCGTCCAGCCCTCGGCCTCCCCGGAGCCGCGCCATCCGCACCTGGAGCCGCCTTATCGCCTCATCCCACACAGACTCCTGGATGAGGAGCCTGAGGCCTCCCTGTTGGGAAGAGGGATGTCAGGGGCCACGTGGGGGCACGGGCTCCCACAGAGGGCTGAGACTTGGGGGCACGCATACAGAGGTCAAAGGAGGGTCCGGGAAAGTGGCCAAGGACCCTGGAGACGCTCCGAGGTGGAGTTCCAGAGAGCTGGTCATTCGGAGTCAAGACAGAGGTTGGGGAACCGGGGACAGGAACACCCCGAACAGTGAGGGGTGCTAGGGAGCAAGAAACAGGCCGGGCCCCGAAAGACCAGGGGATGGGGCGGGGAGATCCGGAAATCGGAGTGAGGAGACCCGCACGCCATGGTGTAAAGACAGCTCCGGGACACCGAGGGCTGAGCACTGAACAGAGACACAGAGCCCCAGGTCTGGGGACAGACACGCACAGCCCTCAGGACCTCGGGGGGCGCCAGCGCGAGAGTCTCACCGGGCTGCGGTCCGACCAGGCTGCATCCACCACGCCCTCCACGGCGGAGTCCACATCGGCCGCCTCCGTCAGCAGCAGCAGCGATTCGGTCCCCAGTGCCAGGCCCAGCTCGGGCCCCATGCCCGCCAGGGTCCGCCGAAGGGCGCGTCCTTCCTGAGGGAACCCCACCCCCACGGGGTTCAGAGGGGGGATACCTTCTGGACCCCGGCCCTGTCCTGATGGCCCTCTCAGCCCTGAAGATACCTCGATGGCTCCGCAGAAGACCACCTTCTGGATTCCGGGTTGGGAGGCCAGGACAGGCGCCAGGGAGGCAGGGCCAACGATCACATTGAGGATTCCTGGGAACTGGCCCAGTTCCCCTGCCAGCTGGGCCAGGAGGAGGGGCGTTGGGGAGGTCGGGGGCACGAGGACCACCACAGTGCAGCCTGGGGAAGGCGGGCAACTCAAGGACTCAAGAGTTCAGGCCCCCAGCCCCTCCTCCCTCAGACCCAGGGGTCCAGGCCCCCAGCCCCTCCTCCCTCAGACCCAGGGGTCCAGGCCCCCAGCCCCTCCTCCCTCAGACCCAGGGGTCCAGGCCCCCAGCCCCTCCTCCCTCAGATCCAGGGGTCCAGGCCCCCAGCCCTCCTCCCTTAGACCCAGGGGTCCAGGCCCCCAGCTCCTCCTCCCCCAGACCCTCCTCCCTCAGACCCAGAGACCCAGGCCCCCAGCCCATCATTTACCCACAGCCAGGGCAGGGCAAATCCTCCACATCATCTCCAGGAAGGAAAATGTGGGTGGCAAGATGAGACCAATTACTCCTGCAAGAACAGATGAGGTGACTGGGACAGCACTGGTGGGCCCTGATGGGAGAGGGGGCTGGAGGCCGGGGCTCATGCTTCTCACCCATGGGCTCCCAGCCTGCCAGCGCCTCCTCCTGGATGTGTGCCTGGACTGCATGGTACTGGAGCAGCTGCTGTGCCAGCGGGACGTCCCCGTCTCGAACCTCTCGGACCGCCCGCCCCGTAACCAGGGACTCCAGGGTCCACAGCAGCCGCGGGTGCTTCTGGATCGCCTTGGCCAGCCTGTGGAGAGAGCGAGGGGGCCGGTCATTCCCCAGCCCCCCTGAGCCTGAAAGGGCCTTGAAACACACCCCATTTACCTGGACTACAATATTCCCCACGAACCCCTGGGACATCCCCATTTACTAGGGGTGACGAACACTAGAGATTTATGGGAAATGTAGTCCAGGAAAACAAATCCTAAGGCTGCTGTGCAAAGATTTTTTGTTCACCTGTAACAATGGGGTTGCTGGGGCTTACCTCTAACCTCATACATTTTGGGAAATGGTATCTTTGTCTCCAGCTGCCCCAGGAGGGTGCTGGGAAATGGACTTTGAGGCTCCACCAATCCCAATGAGCTCCACGGATATTCTTTCCGGGGGGAGAGGGAGAGGATAGAGGTTTTGTTATTACTAGCCCCAATAGATGGGACTAAAGGCCAAAAGGCATGCTGGGAACGTGAACCCTAGTGGCCAATGGATCCAGTGGGGTGTTGGGAACTAGTCTTTGGTCTCAGTCCTTCCCCACCTCCCTGGGTCCACGCCTCGACGGCATCACCTGGTCAGGTGCCTGGCCCGAGCGGCTCCGGGGAGGCGGCTCCAGTTCTCCAGCGCAGCCCCGGCTGCCTCTGCGGCGGCCGCCACATCCTCGGCCTCTGCCTGGAGGCAGCTGGCCAAGTCCTCTCCTGGGGAGACAGATGGGGGAGCCCATATTGAATAGGGGGGAACTGTGTCTGAACCACGGGGGGGGGGGGGGGCTAAGATTTCCAGGGACTGGGAGGGGGCAGTAAAGGCCCGCAGAGGGTCTCAGGTTTACCATCGGACCAATGGGGATAAACCCATTGGTCCTTGCTTCTCAGCAGGCAAGGAAGGGATTTTATTATTATTATTATTTTTTAACAATAATCACGCCTCGGATAAACCTCATTGGCCACTGCGCAAAGCTAAGGAAGGGATTTTAGTAGATGGTGACTTCGAAAAGTATCCACAGGGACTCGGGCCCATCCTATCTAATAAAAGAGTAATATGCAAACTGACCATCACTCCAACACACAAAGATGGCTGCCCCCATGTGGTCAAAGATGGCTATCCCCATATGGACACAAGATGGCCACCACAAGATGGCCAGCAGGGGAGAGCCATTGGGAGATTTCAGGCCTGCAAGGGAGGGCAGTTGTGGGTGAACAGGCTAGCAGGGGAGGGCAGTTGGGGATGCTCAAGCCTGCAGGGGAGGGCAGTCAGGGTTGATCAGGATGGCAGAGGAGGGAAGTTGGGGGTGACTGGGCCTGCAACGAAGAGCAGTTATGGGGGACCCAAACCTGTAGGGGAGAGCAGTTGGGGGAGAACAGGCCTGCAGGGGAGAGCAGTTAGGAATGACCAGGCCTACAGTGGAGGACAGATAGGGGTAAACAAGCTGGCAGGGGAGCAGTTAGGCATTAATCAGGCTGGCAGGGGAGTGGTTAGGGGGTGATCAGGCTGGCAGGCAGAAGCGGTTAGGGGCAATCAGGAAGGCAGGCAGGTGAGCAGTTGGGAGCCAGCAGTCCTGGATTGTGAGAGGGATGTCTGACTGCTCATTTAGGCCCAATCTTATCAGGATCAGGCCTAAATGGGCAGTCGGACATCCCTCAAGGGGTCCCAGATTGGAGAGGGTGCAGGCTGGGCTGAGGAACATACCCTGCCACCCCGTGCACGAATTTCGTGCACTGGGCCTCTAGTATTAGAATAATCGGTATCAGGAGGAGCCAAAACTCTCAGGCTCCTCCCCCATCAGCTGCTCCCTGCCCTCAGGCCCGAAGCAAAGACATTAGGGCATCTTTGGTGGGTATGGCTACAAGCACGGGTGCCCCTCCCTCCCCTAATGACCAGGGGACGCCTACCTGTGATGGGATCCTGGCAAGGCACTGATGTTCTGTTTTCCGGCTTTAACCACTTTCCAGCTACATAGTGGCCCAAGCACCGGTCCTGGGTGTCCAGCCAGGCCTGCGGGAGGGGGAGAGTTTGGAAAGGGGCCTGGGAGGCAGCTGAAGGAGATCGATCCCTACCCAGTGTCCTCTGGGAGGGGGACCCCTGTCCCCCTTTGCCCCACCAGCTAATTTTCCTGTGTAGGTAAGAAGTAGACATAAACCTAACACAACACACTCAACATTTTAACCATTTTAAAGTGTACAATTCAGGGGCATTTAGTAAAGTCGCAATATCATGCAACTATTACCACTTTCTAACTCCAGAACATTTTATCACCCCCAAAAGACAGCTCCACAGCCATTAAGCATTCACTCCCCTTTCCCCTGTGCCCAACCCCTGGTAACTATTTTTTAAAAATATATTTTATTGATTTTTTTACAGAGAGGAAGGGAGAGGGATAGTTAGAAACATTGATGAGAGAGAAACATCCATCAGCTGCCTCCTGCACACCTCTTACTGGGGATGTGCTCACAACCAAGGTAGATACCCCTGAGCGGAATCGAACCCGGGACCCTTGAGTCCCCAGGCCTACGCTCTATCCACTGAGCCAGACCGATTAGGGCCCCTGGTAACTATTAATCTGCCTTTGTTTCAATGCTATTCTGGGCAGTTCTCATACATGGAATCCTACACTAAACGGCTTTCTGTGGCTGGCTTCTTTCACTTGGCATGGGTATTTTTTTTCTTCTGTTTTTTTTTTTTTTAATGTTATGATTGGCATGGCGTTTTCAAGGCCCCCCCCATGCCACATCCTGTATGAGCACCTCACTCCTCCTTGTGGCTGTGTGGTCCTCCTTATCTGGGCGGACAGTCTGTTTCGCTGGCCACCAGGGGACGGGCACGCGGGCCGCTCCCGCGCTCCGGCCATTGTGAGCAGGGCGGGCAGACACGGGCGTGCGCGCCTTTCTGTTTGTGCACCTGTGACCCTGGCCCGGCCCCGAGGCAACGGGGGCTTCGAAGCCAGGTGGTTCCTGTGTTCCCACCGTCTCTGCTGGCACTTGGGGAGTGAGGGTGGGGCCCCCCACCCTGAAGACAGACCGGACGGGGCCCTGCCGGGAGCAGCTGACCTGGCCGTGGCCCGTCTAACTGAGCCCCAGGCGCAGCATGCGGCTCTGCAGAGGGGCGGCGGGCCACGGCCGGGGTTTGAATCCCGGCTCCGGCATTTCCTCACTGAGCGGCCACGGCCTCCGCTAGGCGAGCCGTCTGGAAGGTGTCGGTAACGACAGCCCCCACCCCACAAAGCTGCGTGAGGATGAATCATCCTTGTCAGATACTCAAAGCAGCACTACTTATAACTTTCTATTAATTTCATTGCAGCTCCACGCTTCTCTCTGTCCCTGGTCCCGTCTTCCCCAAATCCTTGCTAAACCCATGACACGCTTCCTACTTCTGCCGTCGACGCTGTCCTCTCAGCCTCAGCCGCCCGAGGCTGCCAACTGGCCCTTCTCCTCATTTTTCTTTGACGTCAAACGGTCAGAGGAAGTTCCTAGTTCAAATCCCTCCGGAGGCTGGGGTTGTGGGTGGGGGGGTGGGAGAAAGATGCTTCAGGACATCAGATGATAGTCAAGAATGACTTAATTTAATGTGGAGTGTGCCAATGGCAGGGTGGTTATGTTACAGGAGACCTTACGCGTTAGAAACGAAGAATCAACTATTGATGGGAAAATAATACGACATCTGGGATTTAATATTTTGTTGTTAATCCTCACTGGAGGTTATTTTTCCCCATTGATTCTGAGAGAGAGCGGAAAGGGCGGGGGTGGAGGGAAAAACGGAGGGGGGGGAGAGAGGGAGAGAGAGAGAGAGAGAGGAGAGAGAGAGAGAGAGAAGGAGAGAGACATCCATGAGAGAAAGACACACTGACTGTTGCCTCCTGCATGGGCTCAGGCGGAGGACGGGGGCTGAACCTGAAACCCAGGCACATGCCCTTGACTGGGAATTGAACCCGAGACCCTCCTGGTGTGTGGGCTGACTCTCTAACCACTGAATCACGCCGGCGAGGCCATGGGATTGAAACCACGCCAGAAAAAGAGCACAAAAGGGAGGCGACAATTGGACCAAACGCTAATCACTGTTGAAGCTCACTGAGGGGGACGTGAGAGTTCACAATATCAAATACTCTGAAGTTTTGCAAAATTTCCCCCCAAAGGAAAAAAAACAAAACCCTCAAAAGAATGTCCACAGGGTCCCGGCGGGCCTAGTCAGCGTGCGAAGAGGCCCCGGGGAGACTGGGAGCCGAGCACTTGTCTAGCGAGACAAACCGTCGCTAATGGATCCAGATGGTGTTTGTCAGGGACCCGGAGCCAAAGGTTGCCAAACTGGGGAATTTTATTTTCAAGGGAAGCTGGAATACCGGATGTTTACATGGAATTAGTTGTCAATTAATTCACATTTTTACAAATAAAGTTAGGCCAAAGAAAACATGTTTATTGCCCGAGTCTGGCCAACAGACTATGGTGTTGAGACCTTGGCTTGCTGGAGGGTGGGGGCCTCACAGGCGCTGACATCTGAGGGCTTGGGTTCAAATCTCAGCTTCCTCTTTCTTCTTGTGTTTCATTCAAATTCTTTATTGTTGCAAGACCAGCTTCCCCTTTTAAGCCGTGTTGACTGGGCACAAATGACTTACTTCCCATGCTTGTGTGTACCATCACTAACGTAATGACAATCCCTCCCCCGGTGGTCCTGGGAGAGCCGTGCAGTTATGCCGAGCACAGAGGGCGGCTCGGTGTCAGCATCTGGCAAACAGAAGCTTTTAGCACGCTGCCCTTTCACATTCCGCTTGTAACCTCCGTGTGGAGTTCTCTGTACACTGTCCCAGTTCCTTCCATCTGAGCCCGCACTCTATACCTGCATCATCTTGTCACTCCCAGGTTCCATTTCTTTTTTTATGTACATTTGTGTTTTTATTTAAATATATATGTTCTATTGATTTTTTACAGAGAGGAAGGGAGAGGGATAGAAAGTCAGAAACATCGATGAGAGAGAAACATCGATCAGCTGCTCTTGCACGCCCCCTACTGGGGATGTGCCCGCAGCCAAGGTACATGCCCTTAACCGGAATTGAATCTGGGATCTTTCAGTCCAAAGGCCAATGTTCTATCCAGACCCAAACAGGTTCTGGCCATTTGTGTATTTCTTAAAAATATATATATTATTGATTTTTTAGAGAGAGTAAGGGAGAGGGAGAGTCAGAAACATCGATGAAAGAGAAACATCAATCAGTTGCCTCCTGCACACCCCCACTGGGGATGTGCCTGCAAGCAAGGTACATGACCTTGACTGGAATCAAACCTGGGTCCTTTCAGTCCGCAGGCCAATGCTCTATCCACTGAGTGAAACCAGTTGCGGCTGGGTTATTATTATTATTGATTTCAGAGAGGATGGAAAAGGGAGAGATAAAATCATGATGAGAATCATGGATTGGCTGCCTCCTGCAAAGTCCCCCACTAGGGATGGAGCCCAGAACCAGGGCATGTGCCCTTGACCTCAAATGAAACCTGGGACCTTTCAGTCCACAGGCCTACGCTCTATCCATTGGGCCAAACCGGTTTCAGACTCAGTTATCTTTTGACATTGATGCCTCCAGACCTGATGTTCAAAGTGGTATTTTTTTCCCCATTGATTTCAGAGAGGAGGGAGAGAAACATCAATGAGAATCACTCATGGGTTGCCTCCTGCACGCTCCCTACATGTGCCCTGACTGGGAAAACACTCAATGGTCACACCGGCTCAAAGTGGCATTGCCTCCTGCACACGTTCAACAACATATGAAAACTCAGCTCAGCATCTTTCCTCAGAAGCTTGCTCCTCCAGGGTTTACCATGGAGTGGGGGACAATCCACCTAGCCACGGGGCCAGCCCCCAAGTGTCGGCCTTGCCTCTCAATTCCCCGAAGCCTGTTCCTCCTGATCAGGGCCTCATCCCCTCCTCTGCACCGCCACAGCCTGCGCAGGCTCCGCTCGCACCCTGGGCACACCATGGACGTGGGCTCCTCTTCCAACCTCCTCCTCTCTCCCTGGGGAAGCCCAAGCTTCTCACGCGTGGGTGCTAGAGGGCCCCTCGGGATGACCTGGCTCCATGGGGGGGGGGGGGATTTTGAGGGGCCTGGGTCATGATGGGAAATTGGAGGCACCTTACTGATCTGCAGGGACCTCCAAAGCGTTGTGGGAGACTCTGAGGGGTCACAGGAGTCCTAGGGAACTTGTGAGTACCGAGAGGGTCATGGCGCCCCACCATGATGTTAAGAGCCCCTGAGGACTCATGGTGGGCCCATGCGACATTCGGAGAGGTGGCGAGGGGTCCTGGGGGGCCTATGAGGACACGCTGAGGGGCTGTAGGCAATTAGGAGCTCTGATGTATTCTGGGGTTCCGAGAGTTCCCGAGATCACAGAAGCCACACAAGGACAGAGGAGCCTGAAGAATCACGGGGACTCCACGGAGGGTCCCAGCGATTAAGGGAGCCCCCTGGGAACTCTGGGGGTGCCCTGGAGGACCATGGGAGGCAAGGATCTTCTTGAGGAATCCCGAGGGTTCAGAGGTTCCCCGGAGGATCATGGGAGCCCCACAGGAGGTTCTGATACCCAGTAGGGGGCGTGCAAGAGGCAGCCGGTCAGTGATTCTCATTGATGTTTCTCTCTCCCTCCGAAGAACCACTGGCACCCCTCCGGGCGGGGCGGACCTGAGGGACCGGGAAACACCGCCGCGAGCTCGGGCCGCGGAGCACGAGAACCCGCGAAAGGGCCGAGAGGCACAACCGCAAAAGCTCCAGGGAAGCTCTTCCCGGGGCAGCGGGAATCGCGGGAGCCGAGAGGGGCGGAGTCTCGGAGCTGCCGCGGTGGATCACGGGAGTCGGCGCGCGAACCCGCGCGGGGGGGGAGGGGGGAGGGGGAGGGACAGCGCCGGCCCGCGAGCTCTCACCAGCGCGCATGCGTGGCTCTCCGGCGCGGGTCCGTACTCCAGCGTGGCGAATATCTCTCGGGCGCGGGACTCTGCGCGCGTGGCAGCCATCACCCGTCCAGACCGCTTTCCACCGACTGCCGGGCGCTCTACCCAAGGGAACCTCGAGGTCCGAAGGGCGGGACCGCTCCCTCCAGCGCAAAGGGCGGGAGGTAGAGCGTGACCCAACCTTAGGACTCAGGGACCCCGCCCACGTAGTTTGGAGCATGCGCAGTCCTCAAAGTCGAGGGGACGGGAAAGGAGAAATTGTGTGTGCCTCGCAAATAGGAGAGTTCCAGATTTAGAAAGGGTGGCCGTATTGGTGTGTCTTTCCACCACCCTGTTCACAAAAGTGCAGCTTTCGGTCCGAAATACGTTTCCCAGAGAATCGAATCTGGCCCTGGGACGAAACGATAGTTCTGAGGTTAGAAGGAAATCTTAGGATGGACACTGAAATTAGGGTTTGACTGTCCCTTAACCTGGCCTGAAAGTGGGTGTCCGGAAGGAGGGGCAAGCGTGCCTTTAATCGACAGCGGAAGTGTGGCATTAAGGGAATCGGCCTCAGAGTCTAGTTTTGATTGGTTGAAGTGAGAGGCGTGGCCTCGTATTTAGACCATTATTGGTCAGTAGCGCGGTGCTGGTTAAGGTGAGAGCGTTGAGGGAGTCGGAAGTGTGGCGAACCCAAATTTCTGTTACACAGAGACCGGAAGTGTGGCTGTCCTTTAAACATTTGGCGTGCTGCACCTAGAGATGTTGTCCCCCAACAGATTTGACGGCGGTATCTGATCTGAGTGGAATGGTAGCCTCCGGCCAGATTCCTCGATTTTCATATACAACAGCGGGTGTCGGAGTCTGTTGAGGGTCCGGGAAGCAGGCCCCAGAGTTCAGATCCCAGCAAAGGCTCCCCCACGTCGGGGTTGCTGGGGGCGCCCAGGTCTCTTCCCCGGGGCCATGGCGGACTTGAAGCTGCTGGTGCCGGAGCTGAACGAGGCGGAGGAAATGGGCGCTGAGACAGCACGTTTCCAGGAGCTGCTGCTGCAGGTGCGCACTGACCAGAACTCCTCTGTGTTCCTGGTTATTTGGGGGATTCTCTCTTTTTTCTTTTTCTTTTAAATCTGAATGTACTAGAGAGGCAACAGGGCTTATGGGAATTGTAGTTGCTTAACTCCAAGTTTGCTAGGCTCTGGAATAAACGGGACTAAGATTGGGGTGGTTCTTTGGGTTCCTCAAAAGAGGAAAGGGACATAATATGTCTTATTCCCTGCGTGGCTTATATTCATAACATGGCTCAATAAACATTTGAGCAACAAAAGTGGGTCTGCAAGTCTGGAAGTCATTTTCCTTCACCCAGGCCTCCAAGGAGCTCCAGCAGGCCCAGTCAAGCAGACCAGAATCAACACAGATCCAACCCCAACCAGGTGAGGAAGGCAGAAACCCAAGGAGAGTGAGAGATTCCCAGGGAGAAGTGGGGAGACGCTGGGGTCAAGGGACACAGAGGAGGGAGGAAAGGGACATAAGAAGAGGGTTTAGAAGCCTTGGTGGGGAAGTGAACAGAGACCCAGAGGGAGATCCAAAGAGGAGGGGGCGGATGGGAGTGACTAGGGGAACAGAGACTCCAAGACGGAAAGAGAGTCAGAGGTCCCAGGCATGGGGAGGGGGACAGAACCAGAAAATGGAGGACTGAGACTCAAGGAAGGGGACAGCGAAAGAAGGACAGACTGGGGAGAGGACGGATGGAAATCAGCACCCACATGGAGGCATGGTCAGGACCAACCCATTCCCACCAGGCTTCTGCGTAAAGACCAACTCATCGGAAGGGAAGGTTTTCATCAACATCTGTCACTCTCCCTCCATCCCTCCTCCGGCTGACATGACCGAGGATCAGCTGCTTCAGATGCTGGAGGAGGACCAAGCCGGGTTTCGCATCCCTATGAGTCTGGGGGAGCCTCATGCCGAACTCGATGCAAGTCAGTACCCTTGGAGGACCCAGGACCCTGGCCCCCTAGGTCCTTCCTTCCCCAGGACCCCAGAATCCAGGGCCCAGGACTCACCTCCTGCGGGACCTAGAAACCCCCTGACCTGATCCCTTCGCCTGAGGCATACCCCTCGCCTCCTGGGCCTGCTGCAGTGGCCACATGGGGCGGTCCTGGTTCTGCCCACCTGGCCACGCTGGCATTTCTCTTTGCCTCCCTCCAGGGTGAGGGCCGGCGGGCAGGTGCTTTATTAGCCCAACTTCTGGATCTAGGCCTGGGCCAGTTCTCACCCTCATCCATGGCTCCCTCTCTCCTGTCTCCCGTGCTCTTTGCTTCCCCAACGGGCAGTGTCCTGGGGCTCTGGGAACCCCCAGAGGGGAGAAGTTTTCTCCTCCACCCTCTCCCCTGTCTCTGTCTCTCTGCCTGTCTCACCTCTGTCTCTGTGGCGTTTGTCTCTGTGTCCTTGCTTTTTCAATTCATACGGGTCCCCGGAAGCCTCCTGGGACCACGCTCTGGGTGGTGCCCCAGGGAACAGGGACTTAATCGAACCCAGAACTTGGGGTTTCAATACTGTGTGATTCTCACTGTGCCAGAGGGGGTGCTTGGCCACATTGAGGTGTCAAGGCCAGGGCGGGCTTTCTGGAGGAGGAATTGTCCGATGTCAGACGAGAAGGAACCGGAGGGAGTTCAGGTCAAGACAGAGAAGAAGGTTCTGGGGTCCCTGTCAGAGGGTTCAGACAGAGAGGTCCTGAGGCGGCCGGAAAGAATGACTGAACCGGCCGAGACCGGTTTGGCTCAGTGGATAGAGCGTAGGACTGCGGACTGAAGGGTCCCAGGTTCGATTCCGGTCAAGGGCATGTACCTTGGCTGCGGGCACATCCCCAGTGGGGGGCGTGCAAGAGGCAGCTGATCTGTTTCTCTCTCATCGATGTTTCTGACTTTCTATCCCTCTCCCTTCCGCTCTAAAAAATCAATAAGATATATTTTTTTAAAAAAAGAATGATTGAACCGGGTTGATCAGTAACTGAGAGGGATGGGAGGAATTTACAGGGAGGAGGTCGCTATAGAAGTGAGGTGTTTTTTCTGTCCAGGTGGGAGGGGCAGACACACAGGGCCCCCGAGCCAGGCTGAGGTGCTCGGACCTGTGTGCTGGGGAGCGGGGAGGGCTGTGAGCAGCAGGAGGCGGGTGGGGCTCTGGGACTCAGTGGGGAAGGAGCAGAGCGACAGAGACCAGACGGTATGAGTTCAGCGTGTGAGTCCTCACTTCCTAATGGTCTCTGGCTCTCTCATTCTTTTTTTTTTAATATATTTTATTGATTTTTTACAGAGCAGAAGGGAGAGGGATAGAAAGTCAGAAACATCGATGAGAGAGAAACATCGATCAGCTGCCTCCTGCATGCCCCCTACTGGGGATGTGCCCGCAGCCAAGGTACATGCCCCTGACCGGAATCGAACCCGGGGCCCTTCAGTCCACAGTCCGGCGCTCTATCCACTGAGCCAAACCGGCCTCGGCTCTGGCTCTCTCATTCTTTGGCTGCCGCCCTTTGGTGTTTTATCCTTGCCTGTCTGAGCCCTCAGGCTGCCCGGAGGACTGGGGGCCTCACCCCTTCCTCTCTCCGCAGAGGGCCAGGGCTGTACCGCCTACGATGTGGCTGTCAACAGCGACTTCTACCGGAGGATGCAGGTTGGGGGCATGGCTGCGGGTGAGGCCTGGGCCGGGCTGCTCCCTTTACCCTCGAGCCCTCCCGCAGCCCTCCCCCACCCCCTCTGTCCTAGAACAGCGATTTCCTGCGAGAGCTGGTGATCACCATCGCCAGGGAGGGCCTGGAGGACAAGTACAGCCTGCAGCTGAACCCGGGTGAGGGGCCTGGGCAAAGTGGGGGCAGCCCTTGGGAGAGGCGGGCGAGTGTGGCTAAAGTCTTAGCCTCTAGACTGCGATCCTGGGGACACGCGAGGCTCCCCAAGTGCACGGGGTGTGTGGGGTGTGTGGGGGGGGGCGGGTATTAGTGCTTGTGGAGCAGGACCTGGCCTGTTACCTAGGTAAGGGGCCCAGTCTGGACCTCGTGGGAGCCGCGGGCTCAGGAGCATCTCCTAGGATCGGATTTTATTGGCTAATACTCCGGGAAGGGCGGGGACAAGGCAGGCGCTTCCTAAAGCCAAGCCTGGGGAATGGTCGGGTCCCTTGCCACCTCCACCCTTCTCCCCTCCCAGGAAGCTCTCACTAGGCTAGATGCCCCCCTGCTGGCGCTTCGTGGAGCGAAGGGAACCCTTACCGTGTGACCTTGACCCCGCCCCCCCCCTCCCCGCAGAGTGGCGCCTGTTGAGGAACCGGCCTTTTATGGGCTCCATCTCCCAGCAAAACATCCGCTCCCGCCAGCGTCCTCCCATCCAGGAGCTGGGGAACGTGTTTGCTGCTGACTCCCTGAGACCTGAGGGAAGGTGGGCTTTCCATGGCACCCTCTGTCCTGTTTCCCCAGCAGGCTGTGTCCTGGGGCTCTGGGAACCCCCAGAGGGGAGAAGGGGCGGCAGGGCTGGTGACCGCGAGCCACGTGCCAGGCAGGGCAGCAGCCCGCGGGGACCCGGGGCTCTCCTCAGTTCTGGCTCTCGTTCCTCCTCAGCCCCGAGAAGCCTCAGCTGAACCTCTGGCTGGAAGCCCCCGACTTCCTTTTGGCGGAAATTGACCTCCCCAAACTGGTGGGTGTACTCGGCCTGAGCCGGAGAAGGAGGTCGGGGTGTTGGAGGGAAAGTGACCTGGGCGTGTTGCCAGCCCGTTGGTGCTGCCCTCCGAGTTTGAGGCCCGCAGGCCCATTTCCGGTGCCGCCCCAAGAATACCCAGGGCATTGACAGTGATCCAACCTGGAGAGCTGACATTGCCTGGAAGGTTAGGCCCTGTAAATACGGTCTCCCAGCCCGTGAGCCTGCTCTCTGGCCCGTGTTGTCGTCTTCCTGTGCCCCGCTGCCGGAAGGGAAGGGCGGGCTGATTTCGGTCTCTCCCCAGGATGGAGCTCTAGGGCTGTCGCTGGAGATCGGGGAGAACCGCCTGGTGGTGGGGGGGCCCCAGCAGCTGTACCATCTGGATGCCTACGTCCCCCTGCGGATCAACTCTGAGGAGAGCAAGGCGGCCTTCCATCGGAAGAGAAGGGTACCTGGTGGGGGAGCAGGTGGGGGGGGGAGGCAGAGGCACGGGGGCCTGCACTCCTGGCCCTGAACCCTCTCCCTGTCGTCTCCGCAGCAGTTGATGGTGGCGATGCCCCTTCTGTCCGCGGCTTCTTGACCCTGCATCGCCCTGGGCTTCCACGTGGGGAGAAGGTGATCGCTTCTCTAAAACCCAAATAAAAGAGTTTGCCTTTACTCTGTGTCTGGCTGGAGAAACATGGGGAGTGGGTGGGGGAGGGACATTGGGTTGTGGCCTCGTCCTCTCCCTCACTTCTGACCTCCAGTTTCCCCCTCCATCTCCCCTGGGACCCCAGAGCTGACTCTGCCCCTCTCCTGTTCCCAGCCCCTCCCTGGCTGCCCATCGCCCCTGGGAGATGGTCCAAGCCCCCCAGCCTGGCACTCTGCGCTCTGTGTGGCCTGATGGGAGGATATGCTTATTGATTTCAGAGAGGGGAGGGGAAGGAGAGAGAGAGAAACATCGACATGAGAGAACACCTGTGGGTTGTCTTCTGCTCGTGCCCGGCCGGGGATGGAAACTGCACCCTAGGTATGTGCCCTGACCGGGAGTCAAACCCGCCACCTTTTGGTGTACAGGACAACGCCCCAGCCAGTGAGCCTCACCAGCCAGGGCACAGTCTGGCCTTAAGGTCTCCTTTGGACCTCTTCCTGCCTAGTCACACCGAAGAATGTCTTGACCACACCATTTTTTTGAAACTTTTTCTTAGTTTCCACTGTCCCTTCTACTTAGTACCTCCTCTCTAGTACACTTGGGAAACTTCGAATTGTCTCCCCTTCGCAGGGCATGTTCCCAGAGTCCTTTGGTGATCTGATCCATACCATCATCTCTACCCTCTCCTACCCCTGTCCTGACAAGCTGCCCATTCCTGGAATTGTACTTCAAGTCATAGTCACACCAAACTTTCTCCCCCACTCAGCAAGTGCTGATTCCCCTGCGGTGGCTACACTCCCTCCTGCCATCCCTCCCCACCTCCCCACCCAGTCTCCCCCTTTCTGAGCTTTCCCTGGAAGTTTAATCTACCTTAGCAGAGTTAGAATCCCCCTCCCCCTCAGGAGACCCCAATACCCAGTGCTACTTTTTAAAAAAAATATATGTGTTTTATCGATTTTTTTCTACAGAGAGAAAGGGAGAGGGATAGAAAGAAACATTAATGAAAGAGAAACATCTATCAGCTGCTTCTTGCACACCCCCCTACTGGGGATGTGCCCTTGACTGGAATTGAACTTGGGACCTTTCAGTCTGCAGGCCAACACTCTATCCACTGAGCCAAACTGGTTTCAGCCCCAGGGCTGCTCTTAATAGCTGTGTCTCCTGTGGTGTGACAATGCCTAACACCCAGTCAGAAAGCAAATATTTGTTGAATTAATGATGGGCAACGCCCTCTCCTTTTTCCATAGTCTTAGGTGCATAAAGTAAATGGAGGAACCTCAGTGGTGAATTGGAAGAGCAGCCGAGTCCAGTGTGACTGGAACCGCGTTGAATTGGGTGGGTGGAGGGAGACTTGGTGAGAAGGGGGAAAGGTGGGATAGGATCTATGAGCATCTGAAGGAGCGAAGGTGGGCGCCGTGTCCGCTAGATGGCGCAACGCACCCTCAGAACTACAACTCCCGGCGACCTTTGAAGCAAGCCGAGGTCCAGGGGCCGCTGGGACTTGTAGTTCTCATGGGGACTCTCCGTGGGACTGAAGAACACATTCTTAAGTCCTAAGAAGTGTGGGGCTGGGTCCCCTCTGCCGTCCTCTGTCTCCATGGTGACAGTTCCGGCGAACGCAGGGGATTTGGCAGCGGCTGGACCCTCTTCCCACTCCCTCCTCCTCACCATCTGCTCCACCTTCGCACCTGGCCCCGAGCCCCGGCCGCCGCCTCCGCACCCGGGCCGAGGACTCTGCCGCCACAGGGCGGCGCGTGCGGACGGCTTCGCGGGCTGCTCCTCCCCGGCCGCAGGAGTCCAGCCCTCAGCCCCCTCCTGCCAGGGCACCCCGGGGGTTTTCAGACGCAGGCAAAACTGTGAGGCCCAGACACCCATGGAGAGAGAGGCCGCACCGGGCAGTGGCTGCGGGCCCCTGGGTCCGTGGCGCCGGCCGCCACGCCGGCCGTTCCCCCCCCTTGGCGGGCCTGGGCCACATCATGAAATTTTAATCCCGAATGCATTTGCGGCGCGAGGCAGAGAGGCGGCGGCGAAGGAAGCACCCTCCTGGGGCCCGGGTCTGAGATGGACTCGGCGTCGGGGAGAGGGGCTGGTTTGGAGAAGGGGCGGGGCACACGGACGGAAAAGTCGGGGTTCAACCCTCAGGGGCGGGGCTGACATTCGGGGGCGGGGTTAAGAATTTAGGGGGCGGGGCAGATCCCAGAGGGAAGGGCCTAAACTCAGCGGGTGGAGACGGAACTGAGAGTGGACAGGTCCCAAAGTGTGAACTAAATTATTGGATCGAAACTGGCGACTGCTGGAGGTGTGTGTGTGCAGGATAGCAGTCGGGGATGAAACTCAGAGGGAAGGAAATTGGAGGTCAAGGAGCGGGGTGCGTGCAAAGGAAAAACAAGAGAAGGAATGGAAAAAGAGGAATGATGGAAACAAGTGAATGGAAGTCAAACTGGTGCTGAAACCGGTTTTGCTCAGTGGATAGAGCGTCGGCCTGCGGGCTGAAAGGTAGGGCATGTGCCTCGGTTGTGGGCACATCCCCAGTGGGGGGTGGGGGTGCAGGAGGCAGCGATCGATGTTTCTGATTTTCTATCCCTCTCCCTTCCTCTCTGTAAAAAAAAAATCAATAAAATATATTTTTTAAAAAACGGGATGGGGGGGGGGAGACTGGATGGGGAAGAATGGAGGGGACAAGGGGTGAATGAAAATAGGGGTTGGGATTCAAGGGAGAGAATTCCCTGCATAAAAAGAGAACCTTTTGAATGAGGATGTTGGGCCTGGGGTGATGCTCCAGGATGGGGATGGAATTTCGGGGAGTGAGATGTGCACCTGGAGGGTGCAGGAACTAGGAGGGATGAGACCGAGGATGAAACGCGGGAGGACACTCAGCAAGATGGACCCGAAAGGGAGGGAAAGGCGGGATGAGATGAAAGGCACTGACGTGGGGCGGGGGGCACATCCCAGGAGAGAGATCGAAGGAGCCAGGGACGGGGACCGAATGAGGGAGAATAACTCTGAGAAGTGACGTTCCTGGGGCAATGCAACTGGGGTGAATGCCAACCCCGGGGTGTGGTCTGGCGGAGGAAGGGCGGGGCCGGGCCGGATTATAATGCCGGAGGCAGGGCCTAGGGTGGGCGTGGCCTCCCCTCGCCCCGCCCCCGATGCTGAGTTCAGTGACGGCCCCTCGGCAGCCGCACTCGCAGCCTCCTTCCCCCCCGAGCGGAGCTGCGGGGCCGGCCGGGCCGGGGCGGACCCCGGGAACCCGGACGCGGCCGCCCGGGCCCGCGGGCGGGGGGATCGGCGGGGAGCACCGGCCGCGGGGGCAGCCACCATGCAGTTCCACAAGGAGGAGTTTCGGAAGCTAGCGGGTCGCGCCCTCGGGCGGCTGCACCGGTGAGCGGGCTGGGGGTCCTGGGCGGGGAAGAGGGCGAGGGCCGAAGAGGACGCTCATTCCCACCCGGGCGCAGACCCATAGATGGACGGGCGGTCCGCGAATGGGGGTGGTGTCCACCCATCTGTCCAGTCTTCTCCCTCTGCCTCCGACGGCGCCGCTGTCCCTGGTTCTGTCTTGCTCATCATCTGGGTTATTTTTTGGCCCCACCCCACTCCAGTCCGGTCCCTTTTCTCTGGGACTGTGTCCCCCTCTCTCTGGGCCTCTGAACCCCTGTCCCACGTCTGGGGATCTCTGTTCACCCCTCTTCTCTCCGCGTCCTTTCTCTGGACCTCTGGTCTCTGGTCCCCTTTATCTCTGAGTCTCTGTCCTCTCTGACTCTGGCTCTCACTAGATCTCTACCAACTCCCCTCTCGGGGTCTCTGCTCCCCTCTCGGGGTCCCTATCTCTCTTCTTTGGGGTCTCTGCCCTCTCCCTGGGTGTTCATCCCGCTGCTCTGGGTCTCCCCATCACTCCGTCTTTCTCTGTTTCCATCAATCAGAGTGTTTAATCTGAAGTTAAAGCGGATTGGGGCCCATGGGCTCTTGTCCTTGGGAAGAGTTAAGCTGGGAGGGAGTAGCCGGGGTGTCCTGGGCCTCTGGGGTGGGGGGGAGGAGGTAGCTGCAGGCCCCACATGAGACCTCCCCAAGGATGTAGGCTGGAACTAAGGGGGAATCCTACTGGCCAAGGAGATGACCCCAGTGACCTGGGTGTCCCCAGGGCAGGCCGATCACCTCCCTCCAGTCTCTCACCCCCAACCCCAGCCTTGGCTTCAAGTCAGGGAAATTACTCATCTGCGGTGAGACCTAAAAATACCTGGCCCCGGGCGGGAGGGGGGAACCGAGCATCTCCGCTGCCCTTCCCTCGGGCCGTGCCCACAGCCCTGACCCCGACTTCAGCTGGCCTTTCTTCCATCTCAATAGGCCATGCAAGTCCTTCCCTGAGTCTAGCCCTCGTCCTGCTTGCTGTAGGTCACCTCCTGGCTCCAAGGCCCCCCGCCCTCTGGCAACAGGGGAGATGGGAAAGAGGCTGGACAGAAGGGAGGGGGGCAGGGGACGGCGCTCGGTGGGGAGGCGGTGGGAAGCTGAGATAACCCCACGCCTGCTTTTCCCCATCTCCCAGCTCCTCCCCACCCCTTTTTCTCGCCTCCTTTCACGAGTTTCTCAAAATACATCCGTGAGAAGTCAGGAGACAGAGGGAGGCTGGGCTGGGGGGGGCTGCCGGGGAGAGGTGTGTCCCTCAGGCCCCCTCCCCCGTCTCTGCCGCCTCTCAGCCTCTCATCTGGCTCTGGGTTTCTCTCGCTCGGTCCCTGCCTTACTCTCACCCGCAAGCTGCCTCCCAGCCCCCCCCCCCCCTCGGGGACCTCCAAGCCCAGCGCTCCCGCCAGGACAGTCACCGATGGGCCTGGGCGGAGATGAGCAGTGGACCTGGGGTTCCCTGCAATGGCTGGAGACAAGGGGGGTGCTCTGTGTGGGACACAGCCCCCGTTCAGTCCTCCAGACGAGGCTGGGGAAACCAAGGCTCAGCTGGAGGAGAGGGAGACATTGGCCAGCCCCTCCCCACCGGGGCTCAGGCTGCGGGTTTTCCTAGAGATGCATGAGGTTCAGCTCCAGTGGGTGGGGACGCTCCCCCCAGACCAGGAAACAGACGTAAAGGAGGCGACTAGGGACAAGGCGGGGGTTGGGGGGGTGGAGATGCAGGTGAGACCAGGAGCTGAAGGGCCTCCTGTGTGAGCCGGCCCCGGGCTGGTGGTGCGGGCCAGGATGTGTGCAGGCCCCATCGCTCTTCCTGCGGGTGACCTTGGACGTGCTGCCTTCACTCTCTGGGCCTCAGTTTCCGTAGTTGTGCGTTGGGAAGGGGGGGGGGCAAAGGGGGAAAGGGGACAGAGGTGGGGGGAGCGGCCGGACAGCCGGACAGCCCAGAGGAGCAGACACAGGCCCAGAGGCGGACCGCCTTTCTGTTGGTTTTAGCCGCAATCACTTCTTGAGTTTCAGGGTCAAATAGCATCTGATATCAGCCTGGGTCAAGGTCTAATCTCATTGGCTGACAGGTCCTGACAGAGTGGGCAGCCCCTGCCACCCTGCACGAGTCATTCCGGGGCTCCCGTCCCCCTCTCTCCAGCTCTCTCAGGGTCTCATTCCTCACCCTCTCCCCTCCCCCATTTGGTCCACTCCCCCCACTCCCTCCCCCATCCATTTCTTACCGTTCCTCCCCCCTTCTCCTTAAGCTCTAGGGTGGGGAGGGTGGCTGTGTTCTCGAATCTCTCCCACTGCCTCCCCCCCACCCCCCGCCCCAGGCCGTCTGGCTGTTCTTTCCTCCCCCGTCCCAGTCTCCCTCGCCTCCATCTGTTCCGGCCCCTTCCTGGGATCCAGCCGGATCCTCTGGCTGCTTCCCCGCCTCGGAGAAGAGCCGCACCTCACCATTCACATCCCCAGCCCATCTCCTCGGCATCCGAGTCTCTTTACCGTTCAACACTGGGGTTCTCTGTACCTACATCCCCTCTCCTGGGTTCTGTCCCCCCTTCTCCTGGGGTGGGTCCCCCTATCTTATTCTCTCCTTGCCTCTCTGGGTCTCTGACCCCTTCTCTCTGGGTCTCTCGCTTCCTTCTGTGTCTCTGACCTTTCTTAGCCTCCGCCCCCTCCAAGCCACCCTCCTCCCTCTGGGGCTGTCCCCACCTCTGGACACCTCTTCCCACCGCCCCTCTGTGGATTTGAGGTGCCTCTCCAAGTATCCTATCCGTCTCCGTCATCACAGACCAATTCGTGATCCAGAACGGGCGGGGGCGACAGGCTCGCTGGGGACGGAGCCAAGTCCCCCACCAGGGCCATCTGTCCCTTGCCAGGACATCACTCACCTCCCTCCCCCTCCCCTGGGCCGACAGCCTGAACCCCAGCTCCCCAGGGGATGCCCGGCTGGACTGCTGGGTCCCAGAGTCCCGGAAGTCTCCCCACCCCCAAGGCCCTAGGAATGGGCTGCTGGTGGCTGAACGGAGTCAGCTGGCTGTGAGCCCCACACCTGGGGCCTGGGGGCAGGAGGGCAGGCATGGAGCAGGGGGAGGGGGTCGGCATATAAGCAGACGTGGCTGCAAAGCATCTGCTCTGCTGACACCTTTGCTGAAGCATCTCTTTAGCGCCTTTTGCTTCCTCAAATAGACTCGTTTCTGGGGGAGGGGGCTAGAGAGAGTGAGGGCCTTGGGGTTAGGGGGTGGGGCACAGGCTGATGGATCGGGAAGGGGAGTGAGGGTGTAAAACAGCTGAGTGGAGAGGCAGCAGGACTTGGACACCTGAGTGAGGGAGGAGGGGCGTGAAATTCCTGGTTGGGGGGGGAGGGGCTCCAGGATCCTGGGTCCTGGGTTGAGAAGCTGGGGTCCTGGGAAGGAAGGCGGGAACACGGGCTCAGTTAGCATCCTGGGTCTCTTTTCAAGCAGGAGGTCTGGCCCTGAACTCCTATGTGGTCGGGAGGAGGGGGGCTGGGGCCCTGGGCCCAGTCTGACTCTCGCCGCCCTGCAGGGTTCTGGAGAAGCGGCAGGAAGGCGCGGAGACGCTGGAGCTGAGTGCCGACGGCCGCCCGGTCACGACGCAGACGCGGGACCCGCCGGTGGTGGACTGCACCTGCTTCGGCCTCCCCCGCCGCTACATTATCGCCATCATGAGCGGCCTGGGCTTCTGCATCAGCTTTGGCATCCGCTGCAACCTGGGCGTGGCCATCGTCTCCATGGTCAACAACAGCACGACCCATCGCAACGGCCACCTGGTGGTGCAGGTAGCGCCGGGCGCCACCGCGCACGCCTCCGATGACGTCATATCCACCAGGCCACGCCCCTTAAAAACCACAGCCCGAGTAGCCCCGCCCAATCTGTGCTGCCCCCTTCCTCTGATTTGTCTCCCGGATCTCCTTTCCTAAGCCCCGCCCTGATCTACATGAAGCCCCGCCCTTACTGAGTTCAGGTTCCTAACCCCGAAATGTGGCCTCTGCCCCAGCTTTCGGTTCCCTAGGTATCTCCCTTTCTTCATTTTGGGCCTCTTAGCAGCTTGTGCTCCACCTGCGTCCCACACCTGTCCCAGGGTCACATCTTCATCCCAGTCCCATCACAAGCTCCCCACTGAACTTAATATATATATATATATATATATATTTTATTGATTTCAGAGAGGGAGAGAGAGATAGAAGCATCAATGATGAGAATCATCAATTGGCTGCCTCCTGCACGCCCCCTACTGGGGATGGAGCCCACACCCCAGGCATGTGCTCTGACCAGGAATCAAACCGTGACCTCCTGGTGCATGGGTTAACGCTCAATGGCTGAGCCATATCAGTTGGGCATCCCCACTGAGTTGTTTTTTAAAAAATATATATTTTATTGATTTTTTACAGAGCAGAAGGGAGAGGGATAGAAAGTCAGAAACATCGATGAGAGAGAGACATCGATCAGCTGCCTCTTGCACGCCCCCTACTGGGGATGTGCCCGCAGCCGACGTACATGCCCTTGCCGGAATCGAACCTGGGACCCTTGAGTCTGCAGGCCGACGCTCTATCCACTGAGCCAAACGGATATCGGCCCCACTGAGTTTTAACCCTGGCTTTTTTGAAGCTCTACCCCTGCTAAATCCCGCTTCGTCTGCTCTGGATCTAAATCCCACCTCACTTTCTCCCTATGTTTTAAAAAATATGTTGTTATTGACTTTTAGATAGAGAGGAAGGAAGAGGGAGAGAGAGATAGAGAAACATTGCAACCTGGGCATGTGCCCTGACAGGGAATCGAACCTGGAACTTCTTGGGTCCATGGGAGGACGCTCAATCCACTGAGCCACACCCACTGGGCTTTCTCCCTATTTTAACTTCAGGGAAGGCCATGCTTCTGTCTCAGAAAACAAAGTTCTGGTTATGGCTGTGGTTAACCCCGCCTCTAGCTCCTTTCCAATTACCCCTTTGGCTACTTCTTGTGCTTGACTAGAGCTCGTCCAGGTTACTCCGGCAAACAGTTCCTAAGTTGGTTAGAAGTAGAGAAAGAATCGCCACCCCGGATATGGGTCCCTAGACATTCAGAGAAGGGGCACTGAGGCAGGGCAACAGGCAGACTGAGGCGTCTAGGCAACAGTCCCTAACAATGTGGAGAAGCCTAATTCAGTGTGGACCAAGGGGTGGCTTGAGCTCTGATGGGCGGGGCGATAGAGGGATCCTTGTTGCGGATTGGCCTAGGGACCAAGTCTGTGGGTGCTGATTGGTGAAGGGGGGGGCAAATTCCGGCCACTGGTTTGATGTGCTTTTTGGCCCACAGAAAGCTCAGTTCAACTGGGATCCAGAGACCGTCGGCCTCATACACGGCTCCTTTTTCTGGGGCTACATTGTTACCCAGATTCCCGGGGGATTTATCTGCCAAAAATTCGCAGCCAACAGGTACGGGTCGGGGTGAGGTTTCTCAAGTTGGGCGGGAGCTACAGTTGCGTGGGTGCTGTTAGAGAGTGTGACCTGGCATTTGGGGGCCCGACTTTGGACAATGGGAGGAGCGTGGGGGCGGGGTCTTAAAAAAGGCGGGGCTTGTGGTTGTGAAACGTGGAAGTCAGAGAGAAGGTGGGGCCTGGGGTTGCGGGGAACCGGGTTCTGCTGTGCGCAGAGAGAGCAGAATCCTACGCATGGGGGGGATAACTGAACCTTTTTTTTTTTCGGATCACGGACTCTTCCCATCAGGGTTTTCGGCTTTGCTATTGTTGCTACATCCACTCTGAACATGCTGATCCCTTCGGCTGCCCGCGTCCACTATGGCTGTGTCATCTTCGTGCGGATCCTGCAGGGGTTGGTGGAGGTAAAGCCCCGCTCTATGTGACCCGCCATCCTCTGACCCCACCTCTTCTCCTTTAAAAAGAAATATATATAGCCCTAGCCGATTTGGCTCAGTGGACAGAGCATCAGCCTGCGGACTGAAGGGTCCCAGATTTGATTCCGGTCAAGGGCATGTACCTTGGTTGCAGGCACATCCCCAGTAGGGGGTGTGCAGGAGGCAGGGTATTGATGTTTCTATCTCTCTGTCCCTCTTTTTTCCTCTCTGTAAAAAAATCAATAAAATATATATGTATATATATATAAAGAAATATATATTAATTACAGAGAGGAAGGGAGAGGGAGAGAGAGATAGAAACATCAATGATTAGAGAATCATTGATTGGCTGCTCTACTGGGGATCGAACAGGAAACCCGGGCATGTGCCTATGGGGGGAATCGAATCCGGGACCCTTCAGTCCCCAGGCTGAGTAAAACCAGGTAAGGCCAACCTCTTCCCCTTGACTTTGGCTTTCTCCTCCCCAGGGGGTCACTTACCCCGCGTGCCACGGGATCTGGAGCAAATGGGCCCCTCCCTTAGAGCGGAGTCGCCTGGCGACCACAGCCTTTTGCGGTGAGAGGAAGGTGCTGGGATTTAGATTTGTGGTCTGAAAGAGGAGGGGGTTGGGCACTGGCCCCATATCTGTGGAAGGAGGGGCTGTGGCTTGTACTTTTGTGTCCTGGAAAGACGGGGCTGGGGCTGGGGCTGGGGTCCGAACCCCTGGATCCGGGGGTAGCTAGGTCTGCGCTCTCTCTCCCGCACACCTCCCCCCCCCCCCCATCAGGTTCCTACGCCGGGGCGGTGGTGGCCATGCCTCTCGCCGGTGTCCTGGTGCAGTACTCAGGCTGGAGCTCTGTGTTCTACGTCTACGGTGAGGAGCCCAGGCACCGGGGTTCGGGGGGTGCTGGCCGGGCGAGGCCGATCGTCACCTCGCTTCCATTCCCCTCCTGACACCCTCCAGGCAGCTTCGGGATCTTCTGGTACCTGTTCTGGCTGCTCGTCTCTTACGAATCCCCGGCGCTGCACCCCAGCATTTCAGAAGAGGAGCGCAAGTACATCGAAGAAGCCATCGGCGAGAGCGCCAAACTCATGAACCCCCTCATGGTCCGAGCCAAGCCTGCGGGGTGGGGGGGTGGGGGCGCGGTGGGGCGGGGAGAGATACCCAGGCTGGGAGGCAGGAGAAAGGAGGTTTAGAACCCACCACTTGTGTAGATTGTGGTGCATTCCCGGACTCAGACCTGATGGGAACGCCCAGCGGGCGGGGCTAGAACCTAGGGGCGGGGCTAACGCCAGATTAGCAGGATTAGCAGGCGTTGAGGGCGGGGCTAGGTCGCCAGCTGGGCGGGGCCATTGGTGGGCGTGGTTAAATCAGCAGAGGCGGGATTAGAATGTGGGGTTTTGCGGTGGGTGAGGCTAGATTTAGGCGTCGTTATTGAATGGAAAGATCCCTGGGCCCACACGTATGGGTCCCTGAGGGCCATGCGAACCTGAGGGGCCACTGAAAACCAGGAGCCTGCATTCCTGAAGTGTCACCAGAGGCTGGGCTGCAGGGCCCCGCAGGGACAGGGGCTGGCGCCCCTGGGCACCTGGAGGGTTTTTTTTTAATTTTATTTTTTTATTGATTTTTTTACAGAGAGGAAGGGAGAGGGATAGAGAGTTAGAAACATCCATCAGCTGCCTCCTGCACACCCCCGCACTGGGGATGCGCCCACAGCCAAGGTACATGCCCCTGACCGGAATCGAACCTGGGACTTTTCAGTCCGCAGGCTGTCGCTCTATCCACTGAGCCAAACCGGTCTAGGGCTGGAGGTTTTAATGAAGTGGGAAAACCTGGGTCTCTGTACTGAGCTTCCTGAAGGGACACGGAGAGCCCCTGGTTCCTGTCTCAGCGGCCCCTCCTCTCGCCCCGCACAGAAGTTTAAAGCGCCCTGGCGGCGCTTCTTCACGTCCATGCCGGTCTACGCCATCATCGTGGCCAACTTCTGCCGCAGCTGGACCTTCTACCTGCTCCTCATCTCCCAGCCCGCCTATTTCGAAGAAGTGTTCGGCTTCGAGATCAGCAAGGTTGGACGCAGCGGGAGGGAGGGCAGCGGCGCGGCGGGGTTGAGAGAGGAGTGAGGCGTCGGTCCCTAGGGGTTGGACGGAGGGGCAAGCAGGAGCCGGGTGGAGAGGCCCGGCGGGCGGCCCTGAGCGCCGGCCCTGTGCTCCCACCGGCGCAGGTGGGCCTGGTGTCGGCGTTGCCCCACCTGGTCATGACCATCATCGTGCCCATCGGAGGCCAGATCGCCGACTTCCTGAGGACGCGCCGTATCATGTCCACCACCAACGTGCGCAAACTGATGAACTGTGGGGGTGAGTGGGGCCCGGTCCAGACCGGTCTGCGATCCCCTGGGCCGGGCAGAGCGCAGTGGGGCACATCCGGGGGCAGAGGGGAGACCTGGTTGGGCTGGAAGAGCGGGGTGTATGGAAAGTGGGTGATGAAGAGGGGCTGTGAGTGGGGGGCCTAGAGAGACGGGGTGCAGGCGGCTACTGCCCTAGGGGTGTGGACAGAGAGGGAAGGTGTGAAGGTGCAGGGGTGAGCCTGGGACACTCCATCTTTGGGGCGTGGCCTGGTCAGGGGGTGGGGCCACGGAGGGCGCCGCGGAGGCGCTGGAGCTGTAAGCTCCGGAGGTCTGGGGGTCGGGGCCTGGGTCGGGGCTGGCGCTGGCGGGAGGGACAAAGCCAGGGCCAGGCCTGGAGCGGAGCGAGGAGGGTGGGCGGGGTTGGGTCTGGCGTGCTGGCGCGGGGCACAGCCGGCACTCAGAGGAGGGGGCGCTCCGCAGGCTTCGGCATGGAAGCCACGCTGCTGCTGGTGGTCGGCTACTCGCACTCCAAGGGCGTGGCCATCTCCTTCCTGGTCCTCGCCGTGGGCTTCAGCGGCTTCGCCATCTCTGGTGAGAACCGCGGGTCGGCAGCGTGGCGGAGCTTTCTGGCTCAGGGAGGGGATCTCCCAGCCGCGCAAAGGGTGGACTCAGAGGAGCAGCGGGGAGCCGGGAGCGGGGAAGGGACGACTCACGAGGAGTCACTGGAGGGGGACTCAGGTGCGCCGCCTCCTGGCTCATCTTGTCAGGGTTCAACGTGAACCACCTGGACATCGCCCCGCGCTACGCCAGCATCCTCATGGGCATCTCCAACGGCGTGGGCACCCTGTCGGGCATGGTGTGTCCCATCATCGTGGGTGCCATGACCAAGCACAAGGTGGGTGCATTCGTCCTGAGCCATTGGCCCTCCAGCTCCGTGCTCCCTGCCTCTCTGATGCGGGCAGCCTCCCTGGGCTCCACTCCTGCCCCCTGTAGGTGTCTTTCAGCTTCTCTCTGGGTCTGTGTCTCTTTCTCTGGGTCTCCCCTAACCCTCTAAAGCTCTCTCTCTCTCTTAAATATATTTTTAAAAAATATTTTTATTGATTCCAGAGAGGAAGAGAGAGGGATAGAGAGATAGAAAGCATCAATGATGAGAGAGAATCATTGATCAGCTGCCTCCTGCACGCCCCCTACTGGGGATCGAGCCCACAACCCAGGCATGTGCCCTTAGCCAGAATCGAACCTGGGACCCTTCAGTCTTCAGGCAGACGCTATACCCACTGAGCCAAACCGGCCAGGGTGAAAGCTCTCTCTTCACTTCCGGTTTCTCTGGCCTCCAACAGACTCGGGAGGAGTGGCAGTACGTGTTCCTGATCGCCTCCCTCGTGCACTACGGGGGGGTCATCTTCTATGGGGTCTTCGCTTCCGGGGAGAAGCAGCCGTGGGCAGAGCCTGAGGAGTTGAGCGAGGAGAAGTGTGGCTTTGTTGGCCACGACCAGCTGGCCGGCAGCGATGAAAGCGAAATGGAGGATGAGGCTGAGCCCCCTGGGGCACCCCCTGCTCCCCCTCCCTCATATGGGGCCATACACAGCACAGTTCAGCCCCCAAGACCCCCACCCCCTGTCCGGGACTACTGAATCATGTGCCTCCCACTGGATGGCAGTTTCCAGAACCTCCATTCCACACACCTCTGGCCTGAGTGACCGTGTCCAGGAGCCCGGTCCTCACTGTCCTGCCTCAGGCCTAGGAAGCACTCTCCCTTGCTCCCAGTGCTGTCGAATCCTCTTCCCCTCCCAATTGCCTCTCAGGGTAGTGAAGCTGCTGCGGATGGCAGTTTCAAGGATACCCAGATTCCCCTAAGGGTTCCTTTCTCCACTTGTTTCGCCTCAGTGGTTTCAAATCTCTCCGTTCAGGGCTTTATTTCAATGGACAGTTCAGTCTCTCACTCTCTTGTGGTTTCGAGGCAACTTCTCCCCTTCCTTTCACCCCAGGGGCCCTCAGTTACTCAGCCCCCCTCTTCTCTCTCAGAAAAATTCAAGGTCTTCCTCTAGAGGTTTCAAAGCTCTCTTAAATCCATTCTGCATCTTTTCAGGTTTGTTTAGCCAATCACCCACCCCCCACTATTTTAGAGATCGATTCTCACCAGCGTTTCTGAGGGAAAATGGTGGTTTCAAGATCCCCCTCCAACCTCCTCACCCCCCTCCTCCTCCACCAGCAGATTCTGCTGAAACACCAAATCCCCCACGACCTTCTCCCTAGCGTAGCCCAATGTCTAGGGAAACAACCCCAAGGGCAGGCTTATCAATATGCCTCCCGCCACCCCTATGCACTTTTTCTGACACAGTCTTCAGGGTTAAATAGTGGCTGCTCGAGTTCATCCACGGTTTGAAGCCACCACTATTGAACTTCCCCATGGTGGTTTCAACCTGTCCCCTTCCCCCCTCAGTTCCTTGCACTTTATTCTCCTGGGTGGTTCCAAACCGCCCTCATTTTCTCAGTGGCCATTTGTCGTGTCCCTCAGGGGCCAAATGACTCAAAATCTGGGATGCTACCCTTTTTGGCTTAGAATTTGGGGAACACACACACACACACATATATATATATAAGAAAAGTCACAGAATCCCAGGAAAGAGAAGGGGGCTGGGGCGAGAGGTGTTTTTCCCGGGGCAGGGAGTGTCTGTGTGTGTCTGTCTCTGTGACTGTAAACCCTGCCCTGCCCCGCTCCCAATAAAGTGCTTTGGTGTACACACCCAGTCCTCGTCATTGGGGTCAGTGGCTGTGGGAGTCCAGGAGCCCCAGCCCCCAGCCCTCTCCTCCTGCAAACCCGGTGTTCCAGGGCCCTCCTCGCTCAGGAACCAGGCCAGAGCAGGTGGCTACCAGGGAGGCAACACGTGCTTTATTGGGCCTCGCTCCACCTGAGGGTACCACTCTGTAGCAAAGCATGCCGGGAGGGTGGGGTCTCTGAGGATGGCGCACGTCTGGAGGGACCGAGAGGGGCTCACACGAAGTTGTCGGGGAGCGTGGCGGGGGAGAGCGGCTCCAGGCGCTGGGGGCGGCCCCCGCGGGGCGGCGGGGGCAGCTTGGGCGGCAGAGGAGGAGTGGGCGGTGGCTGCTTGGTGGAGATGTGTGAAGGGATCCAAGCATCCGGCGCGTAAAAGTAGAGATCGTACGGCTCCTTGGGGGTGTCCAAATGCAAAACTGTGGGAGCAAAGGGGCGCGGTCACCCCAGGGCTGACCAGGAGCCTGCCGCCTCCGCTGGGCCACTGGCCAAAGAGGAGGCGGGAGAGAGGATGCGGACCGCCCTCAGGAGCTGGGTTTCCAAAGCAAAGGGCGAGGGGAGGGCCCCTGTGCAGGCGAGGGGGCGTGGTGTCCGCGCATTAGGGGCGGGGCTTACAGGGCTCCTGGTGGGGAAGGGGCGGGTTTTGTAGGGACCTGTAGCTGCTAGTCCGCAGTCTGTCCCAGCTGGTCTGGGGGAAGCACTGGGTTCGTGTGTGTGCGAAATTGCAGAGAACCCGGGGGAGGGGGGGCAGGGCAGGACCTGACCATGGGGGGGTCAGGGCCTCTGTTGACCTTGGAGAGGGGCCTGTGCTTCTTGGCGGGGCGCCCGGAAGTGCCAGGTGAAACCAGGGGAAGCAAAAGGCTGGCATCCAGGGCGGGCGCTGTCAGGTCGCTCACCCGACTCGTCGCCGTCGTTTGGAAGCCGGTGGTGTGCGAAGGGCCGGTGCCGAACCGACCGGCGGTAGAGACACCAAAGCAGCAGGAAAATGCCGATCAGCAGCCCGGTCCCGGCGAAGAAGAGGCACAGGGCCCCTCCAGTCCCGCCCCGGGGGCGCCGCACCAGGGTCACATCTGAAAGCAGCAACTGGCAATAAGTACCCTAAACTCCCAGCTCTCCCCTCCCAGACCAGGAGTCCAGGCCCCCAGCCCCTCCTCCCTCAGACCCAGGAGTCCAGGCCCCCAGCCCCTCCTCCCTCAGACCCAGGAGTCCAGACCCCCAGTTCCCTCCTCCCTCAGACCCAGGGGTCCAGGCCCCCAGCCCCTCCTCCCTCAGACCCAGGAGTCCAGGCCCCCAGCCCCTCCTCCCTCAGACCCAGGAGTCCAGGCCCCCAGCCCCTCCTCCCTCAGACCCAGGAGTCCAGGCTCCCAGCCCCTCCTCCCTCAGACCCAGGAGTCCAGACCCCGACCCCTCCTCCCTCAGACCCAGGAGTCCACTCCCCCAGCCCCTCCTCCCTCAGACCCAGGAGTCCAGACCCCCAGCCCCTCCTCCCTCAGACCCAGGAGTCCAGACCCCGCCCCTCCTCCCTCAGACCCAGGCGTCCAGGCCCCATCCCTTCCTCCCTCAGACTCGGGGTCCGGGTCCCAGCCCCTCACCGGTCTCCTTCACTCGTTCCACCAGGATGATGGTGTTGACTCTCTCACCTCGGCTGCGCCTCTGGGGGGCCCGCTGAGTAGCAGCGGCCGGCTGATTGGGGGGGACTGGAGGAGCAGGGGGCTCCGGGATTCGGGAGGGGGAAAGAGTGGCTTCTGGCCCTTTAGGGCTAGAGTTCTGGGAGGTCTTGGGCTCAACAGTCCCAGGAAACTCCGGGGTGGGCAGTTTAAGGGAGTTGGGCTGGGTGGCCGCAGGGGCTTCTGGCTCGGGGGGGTTCAGGGGCAGCCTGTGCAGGGCAGTAGCTTGGTCCCTGGAGGGTGCAGGCGTGTCCGGGTGAAGACGGGTGGAGATTTCGGGGTCAGAGTCCCCGGTGATCTCGGGGTCATCTCGGTAGTGGGCTGTGGGGAGTTTTGACGGGGGAATGTCAGTGGGGCCGGGGTGGTGGGTCACAAGGGATTCTGGGTAGGGGGTACCAGTAGGGTTGGGATGGAGAGTCTGAAGGAATTCAGTGTTTGGGGTCTCAGCGGTGCTGGGGCCATGAATTTTTGGAGTTTCAGGGTGAAGGGTTTCTGTGGGGTCAGGATGAGGGGCATCTGTCTGTGAGATTTCAGTGGAGTTAAGCTTGGGAATCCCTGGGAATTGCTGGTGTGGAGTTAGGGGAGGGTCAGGATTCCCGGTCTCAGGAAACTCTGGGTGTGAGGTTGTGGAGGAATTAGGTTTGGGGGTCTCCAGGGATTTGGGGTGTAGAGTTTCAGGCAGGTCAGGCGTGGGAGGGTCAGAGGGTTCTGGATGTGTCATTTGGAAGGGGTTAATTTTGGGGGTCTTCAGGGCTTCTGATATTGAGGTGTTGAGTGAGTTAGGTTTGGAGGCCTCAGGAGACTCTGGGTGTAGGGGTGCTTGGAGGTCAGGGGTGGGGGTGTCAGTGAAGTTATGGGGAGAGGACTCAGGGGAACCCGAAAGAGGCGCCTGGGAGGACTCCGGAGACGCTGTCCCAAGGGATTCGGAGGGGGGCTGGTGGAGAGAGGCATTTTCCGAAGCTGGAAGAGGGGGTGCCGAGGAGAGGCCCATCCTCGGGGCGCCGGAGCCAGCAGTCGGTGAGGCAGAAGGCGCGGCCGCGGAACCCCGCCCGGCGAGGAGGAGGACGAGGAAGAGCAGGGGGCCGAAGGCTGTCATGGCTCCGGAGCACGCCTGTCGCTGCCGGGGAGCGGGAAGGACGGGGCTTGGTCAGGAAGTGGCCCCGTAGTCCCTGCCCGCACCCAGAGGCCACGCCCACCCCGGAGACCACGCCCACCCCGAGACCACGCCCAGTGGTCCCTGGCGGACAGCTGCCCCTGCCCAGCGGGGTCCCTGAAGGCTGGGGCGTTGGCCGCTGTAGCTAAGGGACCTGTGCGCGGGGCTCCTTGGGACTCGTAGTTAATTTTCTGATCTGTTTCCCCTAGGGGGTCCCAGAAAAATTGGGGGGAAATGACACCTCTCCAAGTCCCCAGACCCCCTCAACTTGGACTTGGGAGGATGTAGATCTCTGAATGGACCGGGGATACCTTCCTCTCCGAGGGCCCCCGGGACACCTGGACTGCATAGTTGTTTACACCAGGAGGCTCAGAAGGAAGGACTGGGGCTGGGGCTGAACCCCTGGATCTGATGGAGGAGGGAGCTTCTTGGGTCCCAGGCAAGAAGGCTGCTGGGGGTTCAGACTCCCAATTCCCTGAGGGTGGAGGGCCCTGGGGGTCTAAATTCCTGCTTCTTTGGAGAGAAGCCTGAAGGTTCAGATGCTGAGGATTTTGAGGGAGCCAGGCTTGGGGGGCTGGGTTATCGGGGAAAAGGACATGGGAGTCTTGAACTCTTGGATCCTGAGTGAGGAGGAGGTTAGGAACTCTGAGTCTGGGGTCTTCCAGAGATAGGGGTGTGGGGGTTTGAACTCCTCAGCCTGCAGGAGGAGACAGTTGTGGGGGGGGGGGGACTCAGGTCTCTGTTTACTGAGGATGGAGCTTAGATTTCAGGGTCCCGGGGCTGGTCTGTGGTCAGGTGGAGGGAGGCTTGGAGAACACCTGGATGGGACGGGGTCATTTGGGGCCCTGGGCCTCCTACCTGTTCAGGGGGGTCCAAGGTAGCAGCGGGTGAGCAGAGCTGGGCGCAGAGACCTGTGAATGCTGCAGAATGGCTCTGGGTGGGGCAGCAGGAGGTAGGGTCCCAGGGCACAGGTGATGCATCTGCCCCCCTCCCTGGGGATCCTGGGAGCCTAGCGACAAGCTCGGGATCTTAAAGGGACATTGTCTCTGGTCCTGACCAACCGGTTTGCTCAGTGACTAGAGTATTGGCCTGCAGACCTAAGGGTTGAGGGTTAGATTCCTGGTCAAGGGCACGTACCTCCCTGCAGGTTCCCCAGCCCCAGGTTGGGGCACATACAGGAGGCAATCAATAGATAATGTCTCTCACATCTATGTTCCTCTCCCCCCTCCCCGACCTCCACTCTCTCTGGAAATCAATGGGGAAAAGCACATTGTCTCTGGAGTGGGGAAGGGAGTTAGCGACTGGATGATCTGGCCTAACCGAGTGGAAATTCCTGGTGCCATCCTATGCCAAGACCCAGGCCCCAGGTCCCTCAGCCCTTTCTCCTCAGAGCCAGGAATAGACATCCCCAGGCCTCTCCTCCACCGGAATCCAGGAGTCTAAACCCGGGAGCCAGAGCCCAGGCCCTTCTGGGGAACTACGAATCCAGCTTCCCACATCTTGCCATATTGCTACTGCCTTTGGGAATTCCTAACTCTCACCCTCCTTCCAGCTGTGGAGAGTGCACTCTCTAACCGAGTGGGTGTGGACTGGGGTTTATCTTCGTAACAACCCACGCTCCTGGTCCCCGGGAAGGGTTGGGCACATTCCCCGCTCCCCGAGCTCCCTAAGACTTTCCTGCTGTTTCACCTGCCTTCACGCCCCACCACACAACTCTGGTCTTCTCTTGCCTCCCCTCTTCCCCTGTCTCACTCTCCGGTTCTCTCCCTGCCCGGGTTTATCTCTGGGCATTTCTGTCCTGCGGGCTGTCCTTCCACGTCCACTGTCTTTCCCAGAGCCTTTCCTTCCTCTCTAGCAGGCCCTCTTTGTCAATTTCCTTTTTTCCCTTCCTTCCTTTCCCTTCCTTTATTCCTCTTTTGTTTATTTCCCCTGTCACAATCTCTGTCCTCTCTTCTCACCGTTACTTCACCTCTTTGTGTCTGCTTCTCCTCATCAGTCCCTTCTTCTTCTTCTTCTTCTTCCTCTCTCTCTCTCTCTCTCTCTCTCTCTCCCCCCCCTCTCTTCCTGTCTCTCTGTGTCTCTGGCTTCTGCTCTGATGGTCCCTCTGCCCGTCTCTATTTTTATCCCTCTGACACACCCCCTTGCATCCACCCCTCTGTCTGTCCATCTCTCCCCCTCCCGCTTCTGCTCCTGGTCCCAATTAGTTGATCGCTGCCAAGACACAGCGGCGGGTCCCCCACCCCCGGCTCCTCATTACAGCCGGCTGCTCCTAATGAGCCTGGGGGAGGCTGACCCCACGCCCCCGGCCCCTGGTCTGCGTCACTGCCCGCTGCGGGGGCTGTGGGAAGGGATATAAGGGGGCTGCCTGCCTCGCTGCCCAAGTCCACTGCGCGGTAGGGGCCCTGGGATCTGGCTGCTGCGGGTGGGTGAACTCTGGGGCTCGGGGACAGGCCATGGGCCTCACGGAGCCCTTCCCTGTCTCTCCACAGGTGATGGAGACTCGCCAGGTGCCCAGGAGCTCCCGGGCGCGGCTCCTGCTGCTGCTGCTGCTGCTGGTGCCCTGGGGCGTGCGCACTGCCTCGGGCGCCGCCCTGCCCCCCGTGGGGATCTTCAGGTACGTGCGACGCCCGGAATTCCCAGGGAGGGGGAGAGGGAAGAGAGCCGCAGAGGAAGAGAACAGAGGCTCAGAGAGGGCGGCAGAGACCAAGGAAGGGGACAGAGACCAGGGGTGAGGAGAGATGCGGGGGGACAGGGAAGCAGCAAGAGATACAAAAGGATACATGCTGGGAAAGGCCTCGAGAGGCTTAAAAGGAGTCAAAGACAACAAACAAACAAACAAATAAAAAATAAAAGGAGTGAAAGCAGAACCGGGGTCGTTCCTTGAACTCCGGCTATTTGGGTTCTTGGGGTGAGCCCGGCCCTGCGCTGGGGGAGGCAGGCCAGGGCATCAGACCTGTCTCTGTACTTGGGGAGCTCCGAAGCTGGAGAACAGGGACAGAGCCCCCCACAGAGCAGAAGGGGCAGAGGACAGAGACTGAGCCACTCCACGGGACGGTGCAGGAACTGGGCTTCGAGTTAGACCTCGAGGAGGACGGGGGTGGCGGGCAGAGGGCCTGGGCACGCGGTGACCGCGTCTCTCCGTCTCCCCGCAGCCTCCGCACCCCCGGCGGGACCTGGGTGACCCGAGCCGGCCCCCTGTCGCGGCGGAGCCTGGCCCTGGCGGACGACGCAGCCTTCCGGGAACGCGCGCGGATGCTGGCCGCCCTGGAGCGCCGCCGCTGGCTCAGCTCCTACATGCACCGGCTGCGGGTGCTGGACGCGCGCTGAGCGCCCGGGGTGGGGGTGGGGGGCGTGCCAATAAAGCCCTGCTGTGCAGGTTCCGTCTCCTTCGTGTGTGTGTGTGTGTGTGTGTGTGTGTGTGTAAGGTGTGTATGTGTAAGGGGGTGTGTGAGGGGGGTGGGAGCGCCCCAGCACATTAACACTGGCATCTCGCCACTCTGTCCCTTTTCCCTCCTTAAAAACATGTCCCCTCCATTCATGTATAGCCCCCTCTCCATCTCCACTCTACCCCTGCCCCGCAATTTGCACCTCTTTCCGAGCCTGCGTTCCTCCCACCCCTGAGGCCCTGTTCTCTCTGGGTTTCGGTCCCCATCTCTCTGGTTCTCCCCCAGGTCCCTGCCCCCTTCTCTGGGTCTCTGTCGCTCTCTAGGTACCTGTCCTCCCTTCTCTGAGTCTCCGCACTTCTCTTTCACCCCGGGAACCTCTATCTCCTCTCTCTTCTTGCTGCCCCCAAAACTCTTCCTCCCATCCCTCCTCCCTTTTTCTCTCTGCCTAACTCCTTCGTGTCTTCCTAGTTTTCTTCCTTTGGGTCTCCGTCTCACTAGTTTCTAAATTTCCCCCTTCCCGACTTCCCTGGGCAGTGGGACCAGGGACCCTGATGGGAGTTGCACCTGCTGTTGAAGACCAGGCTTCCCCAAACGTAGCGGGGTGGGGTATTGGAAAGGCCTCATGGGAGGATTAATCAGATACACTAGGAGAAGACTTCATAATTGCGCCCGCACGAAGCGGACGTTTTTATTAGAAAGGGGTTTCCCTCTCCAGCAGCTTCTTTAGGGTTTTCTGTGTCCTTCCGGGGAGACCATCAGAGCGACAGGTTGAGGTGGGAAAAAGAGAGCACCAGTAACCAGGCTACCCGAGTCATGGTTGGGGGTGGGAGACACCTGGGCTGCCAGAAAGCAGCCAATCAGAACCTGCCTTTCTGGAGCTTCGGCCAGCCCTTCAGCCCTGCCCCTCAAGGTGACCGACAACCTCCCGCTTCTCAGACGCCCGGGGCTCTGATCTGCGTGCCCTGGGCGCGGCCCGCGCGGCCCGCACTGTGATTGGTCTCCAGAAAGTGGTGAAGCTGGGCGTGGCCGCCAACGGGAGGGGGGCGGGGCGTCGGTGATTGGCAAGTTCTCCCACAATTTGCACCGCGCCGCGATTGCCCTTTGGGCCATGAGGTGTGTCTGTTTCTACGTAGTTGAAATACTGAATAACTGTAATCTTCAAAATCATCCAGAGTTGGCCCAATTTTACAAGCAAGACTCTGAAAGTCAGGACAAATTTCCCAAGTTGCCAGCGCTAACAAAGCACAGGATAGCTGGAACCCCAAACTGTCAGAATCTAAACCTTTCCACTCTGCTGATGGAGAAATGGTTACAATCTTACAAGCAGTGACCACATGCCGGGCCCTCTTCTGCACATTGAGTGGCCTCATTCTGCGCGGAGGGCTGGGTCCTGGCCTGTTCCCTTCCCATAATCTATTTTCTCTCTAGATCTCCACAGCGGGTAACACCCAGACCTCCATTTCCAGACTGAGAGCTCAGGGCTCCAGCCATCTCTTGGAACCCTGACACCCACCCCATCCTCTATGAGCTCCTGCTCAGAGGTTCCCCATCTTGTGAATGGCTTCATAGTCTATTAGCCACGGGGTGAGGTACTGTTCTTGTCCTTCCCTCTTCCTCTGCCTTCACTTCCATCCACACACCAGGTCCAGCTCAGACCTTGTCCTCTCGCACCTGGGCCCCAGCCCCAGCCTTCTCCCCACCTCCTGCCTCCGCCTCACTTCAGTCCTCATCCCCTGCAGGCTCGGGTCTCTCCCACTCCGAGTTGATTTTGTCCCTTCTCTGCTCACAGCCCTTTCTTGGGCACTTAGGGGTAAAGTTCATGCTGGTGTCCAAAACCCTTCATGGGCTCTTGCCCACCCCTCTATCTTAATTTCACCACTCTGTAGCCTCCAACTCTTCCCGGCTTCACATCATTTTCTTGTCATTAATTAAAAAAATATATATATATATATATATATCTTTATTGATTTCAAAGAGGAAGGGTGAGGGAGAGAAAAACATTAGTACTGAGAGAGCATCATTGATTGGCTGCCTCCTGCACGCCCCACTGGGGATGGAGCCCCCAACCCCGGCACGTGCCCCGACCAGGAATAGAACTGTGACCTCCTGGTCCACAGGCTGACACTCAACCACTGAGCCACGCGGCCGGGCTCCGTTAGTTTCAATGCCCGCAGCACGGTGCTGCCTATGGCTCTCCACACAGAGGATCTTTCCCACGCCCTGGTCTTCACCATAGTCACTGCCTCTGCCTGCAGCATCCTCCTCAGCCCCTGCTCATGGTGACCAACTTTACCCGCCTTGCAAGGCTAAACAGAGATCATGGATCTGGGAAGAAACCTCTAGCCTCCAGGCTGAGCTGGGTGCCTTTTCCCATCCTCACTCAAAACTCTCCCGTGGCCGAAACCGGTTTGGCTCAGTGAATAGAGCGTTGGACTGCGGACTGAACGGTCCCAGGTTCGATTCCGGTCAAGGGCATGTACCTTGGCTGCGGGCACATCCTCAGTAGGGGGTGTGCAGGAGGCAGCTGATCGATGTTTCTCTCTCATTGGTGTTTCTGACTTTCTGTCCCTCTTCTTTCCTCTCTGTAAAAAAATCAATAAAATATGTTTAAAAAAACCAAAAAACTCCCATGGAAGCCTCTGTGCTGCTGAAACTGGTCTGGACCTTGACCTGGGTCAGGTTTTAGTTTCAAATGTTTACATATGCAGAAATTCATCCAGCTAATACTTAAGATTTGCCCATTTATCTGTATGTAAGTTACACCTCAATTAAGACATAAATAACCAAAAACAAGCAACAGAACCTCCCAAACCTGCCATCATCCTTGGGGAAAATGATCGCTCCTCAGCCACACTGGAGGGCCTGTTTCTCCTCAGCTTTCTCTCTTAAGGTCTAGCTGTGGCAACTGTGTGATTGCGGAGTGAACAAGTGGCGCACTGGCCCTCTGCACTGGCGGACAGACATCTGTGGTGTGTGCCTGCTCCACATCTCCCCGCTTCTGCCAGGAGAGGTGCTTGGTCTCCTTGCAGCTAGGGGTGATGATGCCAAACAGTCTGGCCAACAAGACAGAACACAGGTCTGCTGAGGCCCTGGGAAGGCTCCTGCTCTTCTTTACCAAAAGCAGGGCCACAGCGCCTTCTCTCTGCAGAGATGATGGGTGAAGCCACAATGCCCGCCATGCCGAGCATGAGAAGGGCCAGGAGGATCACAGGCTCCGTGCACTAGCAGCTGTGGGCCTCGCGCTGTTCTCCAGGCTTGTTTTGGGAGGAAAATAACCCCCTAGTGCTTACTCCATTATTGGGCGTGTTTCGCTATCAGTAAGAAATGTAGTAAAAACATCACAAAACCAAACATCACATAAAGACCTTTCAGGGTGTGGATCCTGGAGAGTGAACTGCATCTGGGGTCTGGACAACAGCGGCGCAACAGTAGGAACAACAGTAAAAAGAGTGGGAGGAATTCACTGAACTAGACATTGCTCTGAGGGGCGGGGAGCCTGGCTCACACTGGAGGGGGGCCGAGGTAGCAGAGCTGGAGGTGGGGCCAGGTGGGGGGCGGGGGCCGGCCCAGCAGCAGGATGGAGAGCAGCAGCAGCAGCAGCAGACCCAGGACCGGGGCGGGAATCGGCCGACGCCGCGTGACCCTGGCGGGTGGCAGGACCGTGCTTAGAGCAGGGCCGGGGGAACCTATGTGCCCCGATGACCGACCACCATCCTTTTGGTGATACCCTGGGGCTTACCTGAGCTGCTGGGGCTGGGGGTGCAGGGGGCACAGGCAGAACTGGCTCCAGACTGGCTTCCTAACCGGAACCAGCTTCCTCTCCACAGGCACCAGCGCATGCTGTAGGTCTGGCTGCGAGGGGCTGCTGGAAGGGGGGGGCAGGGCAACCACATTGCACCTTGTCCCCAAATTCCCTCCCAGTCCCCGTGGGTCCGAGTACCTCTCAGGAGGGCTTCTTGGAATATCTCCAGAGGGAGGGTCACCCAGGAGGATGGAGAGGTCAGCCTGGAAGGACAAAGGAGATGACAAACTTGGGACAGGGGGTCCTGGGCCGAAGTGAGCTCATGGAAGGGGGTGGAACACAGTGAATGCAGGGATCAGTGCCTGCGCTTCCCCCAAACACACTGCCGGGTTGGGGTCTGAGCTCTGCCAGCTTCTGGCCGTGTGTCCTTTGGCACATCACCGCACCTCTCCACGCCCCCCTTTCCCCGCCTGCTGGACAGGGGTGACGACAGTGCCCACCTCACAGGCCTACAGTGGCGACTGACTGAGTGAATTCACCTTTAAAACAAGTGGGCGTGGGGCTCAGAACAGCGCCTGGCGCAAAGTGAGTGCTCCATAACTGTGTGAGCTACTCAATTTGATTATTTCCACTTCCACTGGATTCTGAAGTAAAACAATGGCAATAAAAAGACTAATAATAAATAACAAATAACAGAGCACCAGTGCCAGCTACCACCTTTACCACTGCCACCTGCTGTGTGCCTGCTCTGTGCCAGGCCTGGAGCCAGGCCCTTTCTGACATTATCCTTAACCCTCATCCTCACCACGCCAGCTCGAAGAAACGGAGAAACGGAGTGGGACCAGGCGCCACAGAGGGTGTGGCAGGAGGGAGGTGGGCTTTGCCCTCAGGCTGCCCAGAGAGACCATGTGGGATGGTGGACCCCGAAGGGTCCAGGTGCCTGGAACAGAGCCTGGCACACACATGGGCTCTCACACCCTCAGCCGAGGACTGCCGGCTCCTCACTCCGGTCACATTTCCTTCCCTCCCTTTCCTGTCTGAGAATGAGGACCGTCACTTGCTGCTTTGAAAAGCAAAGGACCCGGTGTGTGCGGAGCTGGGCAGGGGGGTGCTGAGGCCGGCTGCGGAGGGCCCTGTCCTTTCCTGTGTGTGGGCGCTTGTGCGTGTGCACTTTCGCAATCCGGGGGTGTAGCCATGTCTGTGAGGCCGGTGGTGTGGCGGCTGCAGCCTTGAGTGCGCTTGGGAGGAGGGGTCCCCTGGGAACATTCTGGCCGCCCACTAGCCTGCAGGCCGCCACCCACAGCACCATCCGCTCTCATTAGCTACAGCGAGGGCCTTGTTATCTCTTGGCCAAACGATTTTTCTGTCTGCTCGGGGGAAGTGAGGGTGCAGGCGGGAGCTGGGGAGGAGCTGTGATGACATCAATCCCCTCCAAGGGCCGGAGTGGATGGGGACTGGGGAGGGGCGCTGGGGCCTGCCTACCGTGATGTGGGTCTCTGTTTCCTCCTCTTCCTCTCTTCTGGGCAACCTGGGGCAACAAGAATGTCACTGCAAGCTTCTTCCCGCTGCCTGGCTCCCATTCGCCCGTGAGGGTTTGGGGGAACCTTTAAAGTTGGGGCCTTAAGGGAGATGGACCTGGATCTGTGACCTCAAAAAAGATGCGAGGCTCTCTTTCTCAGGGGCTACTTTTCTAGGTGATGCCCCAGCGAGGAGCCGAGGCTTCCAGTTCTCACTCCCCAAAGCACCAGAGGCTCAGACCAGGGCCTGAGGAGACCCTGCCCCGACTTCCTATCCGCTGGGTCGCACCACTTTCACCGAGCCTCAGTCTTACTGGCTCTTTTTTCAGGACTTGAACTCTCGAATCCAACCACGTAAGGCCCCCTCCCATCCTAGGCCATTTCTCTCAGGGGGTATGAGCCCCAGCCTCCGCCCCAGCGAGGCTCTTGGGTGCCTGAGTCCCTGCAGTGCCCCTTTAGAGACTCGGGTCTCAAGCTGCCCGGCCTGGATATCCCTTGGAGACCCAGATGTCCACATTCCTACCCATCACCTTCCCTGGGAACAAGGGATTTGGTCCTCCAGTTTGAGACCCAACACCCTCAAGATACAGCTGTTTCCTCAACCAGTACCCCCAGAAGGCATCCAGGTTCTGAACCCTAGCCACCTCCAGGGCCACCAGATTTCACCACCTCCCTCACTCTGATCTGTGCATCGCACATCCCCTCGCCCCAATTCAGATGTCCAGCCCCTTCCCCTGCGTATCCCCTCCCCTTCTCCCTTCTATGTCCTGGTGACTTCGGGGAGGTCACATCTCTGGAGCCCCCATCCCTCCCAGCCTCAGCTTTCCCTGACAGTCCAATTAGAGCCCATGGCAGGCAGCCTCATTAGTTGCTACAGCCAGGAGCTGAAAGGGGTGGGAGAGAGGGTGGCACCACAGGAAGCCACAGGCCCCAGGGAGGTTCCTGCAGACATCTGGTGCTTTCTCTCCCCTCAAGGCCTGCACACGAGCCTCTTAACAGTCACAGGCCCACGGCATCATGCCAACTGCACCCTCCATCCTCTATCACAAAGGGACTGAGCTGGGATTTGAACCCCGTGTCTGACTCCACTGCCCTCATTTTACGACTGCCTGGGTGCTCCCCAGGGGCCCATCTGGGTCTCATTTATCCCGGTTCCCTGTAGGCCTTGGAGAGGTGTGTGCAGTGAGAGTGACCTGGTGACTGAGCTGTCCCATCTCCCTGACAATTATCTTCTCTTATTACCACCCGTGCAAGACCCCATTCGGTATCTCCTCCCAGGAAGTCCCCCCTCTCTCCCAGATGCGGTCAGGTGCTGGATGTCCCCTTGGGACTCTGTGGGCAGGGCTATTTCCCCCAGGCCGGCAGTCACTGCGGGCAGGGCTGGATCTGACTCATGCTGGTGCACAGGCCCAGGGTCGCCCCAGCATGTGTGAGTGAGTGAATGAGTGAGTGAGTGAATGAGTGAGTGAATGAGTGAGTGAGTGAGTGAATGAGTGAGTGAGTGAGTGAATGAGTGAGTGAGTGAGTGAGTGAATGAGTGAGTGAGTGAGTGAGTGAATGAGTGAGTGAGTGAGTGAGTGAATGAGTGAGTGAGTGAATGAGTGAGTGAGTGAGTGAGTGAGTGAATGAGTGAGTGAATGAGTGAGTGAATGAGTGAATGAGTGAGTGAGTGAATGAGTGAGTGAGTGAATGAGTGAGTGAGTGAGTGAATGAGTGAGTGAGTGAATGAGTGAGTGAGTGAGTGAGTGAGTGAATGAGTGAGTGAGTGAATGAGTGAGTGAGTGAATGAGTGAATGAGTGAGTGAATGAGTGAGTGAATGAGTGAGTGAGTGAGTGAATGAGTGAGTGAGTGAATGAGTGAGTGAGTGAGTGAATGAGTGAGTGAGTGAATGAGTGAGTGAGTGAGTGAATGAGTGAGTGAGTGAGTGAATGAGTGAGTGAGTGAATGAGTGAGTGAATGAGTGAGTGAGTGAATGAGTGAGTGAGTGAATGAGTGAGTGAATGAGTGAGTGAGTGAATGAGTGAATGAATGAGTGAGTGAGTGAGTGAATGAGTGAGTGAGTGAGTGAGTGAATGAGTGAGTGAGTGAGTGAATGAGTGAGTGAGTGAGTGAGTGAATGAGTGAGTGAGTGAATGAGTGAATGAGTGAGTGAGTGAATGAGTGAATGAATGAGTGAGTGAGTGAGTGAGTGAGTGAGTGAATGAGTGAGTGAGTGAGTGAGTGAGTGAGTGAGTGAATGAGTGAGTGAGTGAGTGAGTGGTGAGGCTCCAGCAGGGTTTTTAAAGTTCTTCTTTTCCCTCTGCCTGAGAATCAGGTGGAGGCAGAGGATGGGTTTGGGAGGAGCAGGCTTCTTACCACATTGACCGCTCCTTCCTTCCTTCATGCTGGTACACGGGCTCTCCCTGGAAGTTCATCTGCGGGGGAAGAAACAAGGTTAGATCTCTGGTCTACAACACCTCAAGAATTCACCATCTTCTTAAAAAATCTGCCTTCCTCTTGGGCCCCCTCCTTGGGGACAGCTCTATCCCCCTCACCGCCCCCTGCCCCCCGGAACAGAAACCAGAAACTGGAGCATTGTTCTAGACCACATCAAGCTTCTTTCTTCTTCTTCAGGACCCAGGAGTCCAGGTCCCCCAAACTTCTCACCTGGGCCCAAAAGGGGCTCAGTGGTCTCCTTTTCAAATCCCATTCTCCTCCCAGGGTCCCAGTCTCGGATAATTTGTTCTCCCTCAGGACCAAGGTTTTCTCCAGAGACCTCTCAACCCACTTGACACTGTTTTCCAAATGCACCCGAGCCGGGCCGGCGGCTCAGTGGTTGAGTTGGCCTGTTGGCCTGGAAGTCACAGTTTGGTTCCCAGGCAGGGCACATGCCTGGGTTGCAGGGAGCATCCCCAGTAGGGGGCCTGCTGGAGGCAGCCAATCAATGATTCTTTCTCATCATGGATGTTCCTCTCTCTCTCTCTCTCTGAAATCAACAAAAATATATTTTTAAAAATTATTTTAGCCCTTATACCACTTAACTTTTTCCCCTTGGATAGAGCATTGGCCTGCGGACTGAAGGACCCCAGGTTCAACTCCAGTTGAGGGCACATACCTGGGTTATGGGCTCGATCCCCAGTAGGGGGCGTGGAAGAGGCAGCCCATCAATGATTCTCATCATTGATGTTTCTATCTCTCTCTCCCTCTTCTTTCCTCTCTATTTTTATTGACTTCAGAGAGGAAGAAGAGAGAGATAGAAACATCAATGATGAGAGAGAATCACTGATTGGCCACCTCTTGCACGCCCCCTACTGGGGATTGAGCCCGCAACCCGAGCAAGTGCCCTTGACTGGAATTGAACCCAAGACCTTCCACAGTCCAACGCTCTGTCCACTGAGCCAAACCAGCTAGGGCAATAAAAATATTTTTAAATAATTATTTTTTAAAAAATGCATCCCTGAACTCAGCTTCCTGTACTCACTGCCCCTGGGCAGCCCACCCCTCCCTCCAAGTCCCTCACCTCAGAACATCACAAGCGAAGTTCGGCACTTCCCCTCCCATTACCTCGAACCCCAGCCTATCCATCTTCTCTGCCCCAATTCTCTCTGTCCATTCCTTTTTCTCCATCCAAAGGCCCTGGCCGGGTTCAGGCTTCATCCTGCCCCCCTGGAGCACTGCCTCAGCCTCCTCCCAGGCTGGGCCCAGAACAGTCTTTCTACAACCTGCCCTGCTCCTCTGCTCACAGGCCTCCTGTGATGGAGAACGTACAATCTTGTGGCTTGATTACTAGGGAATTCCTTTCATGATCCAGTCCAGCCTCATCTCCCACTAGTCACCCACCCGCCTTCTACTCCCCAAGCGTATTACGTGGTTTAATGCTTCCACATACACTTGTTCCCACTGCCTGGAGGGCCGTTCTTTCCTTATACCATTTCTTTTTTTCCTTTAAAAGAAACTCAAAGGTCAGTTTCCTTGTGGTCTCTCTCAATCTCCCACCTGACACAGGTGCCCCCTTCTCTGGGTGCCCACAGGGCTCACCCGCCACCTCTAACACCCGCCATCCTGCATTGGGATGGCCCTTTTGTGTGATCTCGCCACCAGGCCTTGAGTGCTAAGGGACCTACGTCTTGCCAAAACCCGTTTAGCTCAGTGGATCAGCCTCAGACTGAAAGAATATTACCAGTGTCATACAGGAAGCTTAGCCAATGAGCAGTCAGAAAAGGTGTTTCCTCTATAGTTCACACCTGTCTCTCTCTCTCTCTTTTTTAAAATATATTTTATTGATTTTTTACAGAGAGAAAGGGAGAGGGATAGAAAGTCAGAAACATCTAGAGAGGAACATTGATCAGCTGCCTCTTGCACATATCCTACTGGGGATGTGCCTGCAACCATGGTACATACCCTTGACCAGAATTGAACCCGGGACCTTTCAGTCCGCTCTATCCACTGAGCCAAACTGGTTTCGGCCACACCTGTCTCTTTTGATCTCCAGCTCCACCCTGGCCAAAGCCTAAAGCCTCTGGCCCTGGGCAGTGGGCCCCCAGCTCGCCCCTATCACCCTGCTCTGCTCCCAGCCAAGGCCACAAGCCTCTGGCCGAGGCTCTGAGGCTCGGACCCTGGACAGGGGACCCCAGCTCACTATGATCACCCTGCTCCACACCTGGCCAAGCTTCTGGCAGAGGCTCAGGCCCTGGGCAGGGGACTCCCAGCTCACTCTGATCGCCAGGCTCTGCCCTGGCCAAGGCCGGCAAGGGCAGCCGGAAAGCTTGACTTCCTCCATTTCCGGGGAAACCCAAGCCTCCCTCCTGCTCTCTGTGGCCACAGCCATCTTGGTTGGGTTTATTTGCATATCACTCCTGATTGGGTTGTGGGCGTAGCTTGTGGGTGTAGTGGAGGTATGCTCAATTTGCATGATACTCTTTTATTAGGTAGAACTAGAGGCCCAGTGCACAAAATTTGTGCACCAGTGGGGGAAAGGTTCCTCAGCCAGGAGAAAGAGGGCACAGGCCAGGCTGAGGGACCCCATCGTACATGCCCGGCATGGGAGGCTGGCCAGCCAGGGAGGGACTGTGGGAGGGCTCCAGGGCATGTCTCGCTCAGTTCCCATTGGCTGGACCCAAGCAGCAAGCTAACCTACTGGTCGAAGTGTCTGCCCCCTTGTGGTCAGTGCACATCATAGTGAGCGTTTGAGCGGCCTTAACATATCATTAGCATATTATGTTTTAATTGGTTGAACAGATGACCGGACAACACGGCACTTGGCATATTAGGGTTTTATTATATAGGACTAAATGCCCAGTGCACAGATTGGTGCACCGGTGGGGTTCCTGGGACTGGCCTGTGCCCTCTCCCAATCCGGGACCCCTTGGGAGATGTTAGAGAGCCGGTTTTGGCCCAATCCCTGCAGGCCTCTAGTACACATATAAGCTCTTTGGTTAATCCCTTCTCACCCTCCCTCTACCCCCTTGCCTCTGAGATTCATCAGTCTGTTCCATATTTCCATGCATGTGCACTGAATGTCTGCCCCCTGGTGATCAGTGCACATCATAGCTACTGGCAGAACAGTAGAATGGTCAAACAGTCAAAGGGTCAAATGATCGCTAGGCCTTTATACATATAGATTATTGACTATATTCCTTATGCTGTACTTTATATCCCCTTGACTGTTTCGTAAATGTATGTAGTACCATTTTCTTAAATTTTAAAAATTTTAAAGTTTTTTGTTTTAATCTTACCTGAGGACATGTTTTTTTTATTGATTTGAGAGAGAGGGAGAGGGAGGGAGGTAAAGGAGGGAAAGAGAGAGAAAACACTGATGTGAGAAACACTTATTGGTTGCTGCTCATATGCATCCACAATCTGGGCATGTGCCCTGACTGGGAACTGAACTCACAACCCTTTAGTGTATTGGATGACGTTCCTAACAACTGAGCCACACCAGCCAGGATGTAAAACCATTTTAAATAAGGTGATTTATGACAGTGTTTCTTAAACAATCACAATCACAAAGGAATCTGCTTTCTTCATTTTTGCCTGCCACACTAGAGGCCAGTCCCTAAGGGGCAGGAATGGTGTCCTGTCTGGCTTGTGTTCCATGTCCCTCAGAAAACAATTACCTATTGAATGGGAACAGAACAGGTACATGGGGTCCCAGGCCCTTTCCCAGTTCTGGACTCCTGGTCTCATGGCCCCTCCCATGCTCACCTGTCCCTCAGCTGGGGCTTCAGGCGGAAACTCAGCTTCCTCATCGCTCTCACTGGTGCCCTCCTCCCACTGCCACACCCCGCACAGAGGGTTGGAGAGACAGGTGGCTGCCTCTTCTTGTTTCTGGGAAAGTTGTTTCCGAGGTTGGGGGGGCCAGGTAAAGGCACAATGCAGGTCAGAGATGGGGATGGAGATGGGCTGAGGTGTGGAGTGGGAGGTGGAAGCAGCTGATATGAGGCTGGGCTGGGGAGGGTGGAAGCAGGACCCGGAAGAGTTTGGTGCCAGGACCAGGAATTGGGTGAGGAGAGATTAGGACAGATGGTCCTCACAGGTTAGGGTGAGTCAGGGCTGGGTCAGAGTTTCAGCTCAAGGTGGGTTGGGGTGCTCCCAGGGTGCCAGACCCACCTGCTGAATGGCCTGGATCTCCACGCCCAGTGATGGGGGCAGCAGCTTGGTCCAGTCCACTCGTCTCACCTGAGCCCCTTTGGGTAGCCTGGCCACACAGTCAGGAGGGGGACAGCCTCTGTGCCTGCCCACCACCTGTCGGTCGGCCTATGCCGGGGGTGCCACCCTGCCCTCTGTGGGGCTGGAGGCTGAGGTCCCTGCCCTTGGGTTCTCCTCCTGCGTCCTCCACCCCTCATGCTCCACTCACTCATCTGGCCCCTTGTGGATCTGACTCAGCTGCTCTTCCAGGTGTGAGATTTCCAACCTCAGTTCCTGCAAAGGAGGGAGTGAGGGACACCTGGTTTTCCATTCTTCCCCACCGCCACCCTTAGGCTCCTCTTCCAAGGTCAATTCTACTCCCCTGACCTCTTTGGGTTCCTCAAGACACATATTGCCAAGGGACACGGGGAAGAAAGCAGTGACAAACTCAGGAGGCTCAGGAGAGACAGAGCAGCAGGAGCCCGGAAGGTAACCTGCCAGCCAGGAAACCAAGCAGAGGAAGGCGGAGACGGAGACACGCGGAACAATAAAACACGGACGGAAACAGATTCGAAGAGAGGCAAGAGACAGAGGAGGTGTACAAGTCTCATAAAGACCAGGGAAAGAGACAGGAGTCGCCCTGAGAGAAGACTAGGTCCAGAGAAGGGGCTGCGACAAGGACCTAAATACGCCAGGCAGATACACAGAGAGATAAGGAGGGGAGATGTGTGAGAAGACACCCACAGAGAATAAAAGTGCACGAAAACAGATACACAGAGGGAGAGAAATGGAAGACAGAGAAAAAGCGAAAAGGCAGAGAGGGGGACAGACATCAGGCAGTGGAGATGGAAGTGAGAGATGAGACAAGTGAGAAACAAGAGGCAGTAAATCTCGGGAGATGGCGAGAGAAGTGGGGAGAGCCAGGCCAAGCAGGGGACCACCACGGGCGGGCGAGGGAGCCCGTTACCTGGGTTGTTGTTCTGTACTCTTCCAAGTCCTTGGCCAGACTCTCTGCGTGGCACGTGCGCTGGGAAAGCCAAAGCCAATGAGACTGGGCCCAGCCTCACATGGACACTGAGGCTAGGAGTGGAGGTGTGCAAGTCTGGGGGAAGGGCTAGGGCCCGAGGGACAGCAATGGGTTTGGAAAACAATAGAAAAACTTAGATTTAAATGTAAAATCCATATGCAAATGTAGGATAAAGACCTGGGGGGCTCATGGGGAGATCCTTAGGGCTGGGGGAGGGTTAGGAGAGCTGAAGGAGAGAGCACAGAGAGAACCTAGGCCCTGAGGCAGGCAAGGACGGATGCACTTGGACCACAGAACCCCGGGGATGTCTGGGAATCTGAGAGGCGTTTCCCAGCTCAGCTGCAGAACCACAAGGCTGTGGTTCTGATCCTGCAGGGCTGTGCTTGTGACCTCAGTGGAACCCTGTGACCTCTCTGGGTCGTGTGCTTATCCCCGGATTAGAGCCAGCCAGGCCTCCCTTTCCTGACTCGGGGCAGGTGCACATGGAAACAAATGTCGCCCAGCCCCCTTACCTCAGAGAGGTCGGAGTCTCGCTGGCAAATGAGGCGTTCACACTCATAGAGCTGCCGCTGCCAAGGAAGGAATCTGTCCATCTGTCCTGCCCACTCCCCAGCCCCCCTCCTTAACCTCCCTCCAGGGCTCTGGACATTGGCTATGTGGACAGGGATTTCAGCCAAGTTGCCTGGTAGCTCTGGGAACCTGACGGTTTGATGGAAGTTCCCAGCTGTCACCAGGTCTCAGTGACCGAGACTAGAGATGGCAAATATGGCCCTGGGGATGGTGGGAAATTGTCAAGGTACTAGGGAGGGGCAGCACCTTCAAAGCATCCTTCTCCATGGCCAGCTCCTCAGTCCTCCTCTTCACTCCATCCCGCTCAGCCAGTAGCTTTCCATTCTGGAAGGAGGAATGGCTGGTTATGTTCACGTCAGCAAATGGCGATGTTAAACACCCACAGTAGACATTTGCTGACATGTGATGTGCAACAGACTTCATGCTAAGCACTTTATATGTTTTAGCCCATGAAACCCCTCCGACCATCATATGGAATTTCAAGTTTGATTTCCCTGTGCATCAGTCATCCTCCGTCCATAAAAATGAAGATAAGATAGAGCCCACTTCACGGGGCTGCTGTGAGGGCCGAATAAGATACTTGGTCACATTTACTGAGCGCCTTGCAGTAAATGAGTAAAAACGCATTCCTTATCCCTTATGTTAAACATAAAAGCAGCTCAGCTCTGGCTGGGTAGGTTAACTGGTTAGAGTGTCATCCCCACAGGCTGAGGTTGTGGGTCCATCCCTGGTCAGGGCACATACAAGAAGCAACCAAGGAAATGAATGCATAAATAAGCAGAACAACAAACCGATGTTTCTCTATCTCTAAAAATCAATTTAAAAAAAAAAAAAAGAAGAAGCAACTCAAACACATAAAGGTTGAGTGACTTCCCCAGGTCTAAAGATGGTAATTAATGCAAATACATGTTACTAGCACAAAGCATTTAGAACAGCGCCCGACATATATCAAGTGTTTGCTAAGTGTTATAGTCAACATAGTTTTATGTGGAATCTAAATTAAACAATATAAGTGAACAAACATAACAGACACAGGTTTATAGATAGAGAGAACAGACTGATGGTTGCCAGAAGGTAAGGGGTTTAGGGAACTGGGTGAAAAAGTGAAGGGATTAGGTACAGATCGGTAGTTACAAATTGCGACAGGGATGTAAGGTACAGCATAGGAAATATAGTCAATAATATGGTGATAATTATAAATGGTGCCAAGTGGGTACTGGAAATATCAGGGGACCACTTTTTAAAGTATATGATTGTCTAACCACTATGTATACACCTGAAATTAATACAAAATAATATTGAACATAAACTGTAATTGAAAAAAAAAATTGCAAATATTTTTTTTAACTTCGGATTAGGAATTTTTAACACACATAAAAATAAAAGTGTAATGAAACCCTTTACCAATCACCCAGCTTCAATAATTATAGTTTCCCAGTTTGTTTCTTCTCTATCATGCAGGTTGTTTTGTTTGGGGTTTAACCAGATTATTTTAAAGCAAATCCCAGGCATATTATTTCAGATGTAGGTTAAAGATCAAACATTTCTGAGCATGGAGGCAGTTGATTTTCCTACATTTTAATCTACTTATGGACCCTTACCTTTAGCAAAACCATAATATCACCCATAACAAAATATTTCCTTAGTATCATCTCACACCCAAGTTGTGCTCCCCCCCTCAAATGTTTTACATTTATTTTGTTTGAATGAGGATCCATAGCCTTTTGATTGAAATGTCTCAATTCGTTTTATCAGAGTGATCCTCCACTTTCCAATCCTGGCATTTTGGGGGTTTTTCTTTTTCGGAAGAAACCAGGTTATTTCTCTTGTAGAAACTGTGCACTTGGTTTACTGTGTTCTTCTCCATGGTGACATTCACCATGACCTGCATCTTCACCGCTTCCTGCAAACTGGTGGGTAGGTCCCGGGCCTGGTCCAGACTTTGTTCACCTTTTTGGCAGGCAGATTTCATGGGTGTTGTGATGCATGTCATGTGCCATTCAGGAAGAATGTAACGTCTGGCTATCGTAATATAGTTTTAACTGCCATCACCCCCAATTTTAGAGAGGAAATTGAGGATCAGAGAGATTAAGAAACTTGGCCAAGGTCACATGGTAAGTGGACTCAAACTCAAATCTGGCTCCAAATCCTGTGCTTATAACTCAACTCTCCTCTGAGCCAGATGAAGCCTTGGGTGACAATGGGGAACCAGCTGCATCTCTTGTCCCAAGTTCATTACTAGAGGTGGAGACCAGCGCAGAAGCTGATGATGTGTGAGGTGAATTCTGGTGAGGACTAGGGCCTGGGCCTGCTGGGAGCCCTGATGAGCTTCCCGAGGAGGCAGTGCTGGGCCAGAATCCTCAAGGGGGAGGAGAATTATGGGTGGGGTGGGATGGGGAGACAAGCAGGCCAGGAGAGGGCAGTGGGCAGGGCTAGCTATGAAATAGCACTGAAAATAAAATGCCTCAAATTCTATTCTAGAGTTTCTGGGCACCAAAAACCTAGCAAGTTGCACTGAGTTTTAATGAGGCATCATGGGGAAAACATTTCTGAGCATGGAGGCAGTTGATTTCCCTTGCCACATCCCTCATCCTGGTGCCCCTGGGGATACTAAGGCCAGTTCCTCCTCCTCTCCAGCCCAGCTTCCCTCAGCTGCCCTCCCTCCCTCTCAGTCTGAGCTAGCCTGGATGCCAAGTGAAGGGCGGAGGAAGGTCGGACCAGGAATGCTGTGTCAACATCTGTTCACCTGGTTGGGATTTGTAGGCTGGATCCTGGGCTCCTCGGCAGGGAACCTGGTTACTCAGCCACTCCTGCCTTCTTCTGCAGTAACCTGAGCCCTGCTCCATAGGTTCTCCTAGGGAAAGCTGAGTGTCTGAGTGTCCCTTACTCCAGCATTATCTACTGTAACTTGAGAACTCGATCTATAGATGCTCTGTAGGCAGCAGCCAGTGGGGAGAAAGGTGGAGGGGTGGGATCCAAGAATAGCTCCAGTTATCGAGCGCCTAGAATGTCCCAACGCAGCTCAAGGCAACAGGCCTTCTGTGCTGGGAAGAGCAGACTGCAGGCTGCCATTCACCCTGCTTATTCCTTCTGCTTTCATTGGGGTCCTCTCTCCATGTGGGCAGGTGGGTCCCCAGCCTTAGCCCTGGAGGTGAATCAAGACCGAAATCTTGGGAGATTCAAGAGTTGGGGCAAGTTAGCTAACCCAGCAGCCATTCTCCCCTCCAGAGGCTGAAGATATTCTCTCGGCCTCCCTGGCAGCTGGTGGTGGTGGGGGTACTCCTGGAAAAGCTTTCCCTTCTGATGAACAGAGAGAGCCACGCGAGGGGCATTTGCTGAGGCCCCTTACCCCTCCTTGTCCTGCTTTGAATGAGAACATGAAGTTGGGAGCTGTTGCAGCCCCGTGATCACAAGGCCACAGACAGAAAAACAAGCCAAAGAACTGCCAAAGCAGCCCAGACACCTTCCAACCGCCTGTCAGTCAGGGCCCCGACTCACCGGGGCTGTGATACCAGGGAGTGGCGTGGCTGTTATCACTTGCCACTTTGGTCAAAGAGATATGAGGGAGGTTCTGCCAGAGGCTTTAGGGAAAGCCTCTGGTTCTTAAAAAGAGAAGTTCTAGAAGAAACAGTTACATCCTACCTGTATCCCATGCCTCACCCTGTGGAGGCCTCAAGGGAGGGAATTTTCATGGAAGAGCCAGAAAACAATAGTAGAAACATATTTAGATTTAAATGTAACAGCCATATGTAGACATAGGACCAAGATTTGGGGGGCAGGGGTCAGGCCGAGTAGGGCTGGAGGAGGGGTGCAGGAGAATTGAAGAGAACAACAGAGGGAAATAGGCCCTGAGACATCCCAAGCTCAGTGTTGGCTGTGAGGAGGGCAAGAATGAATGCACTTGCCCTACCCGGTTTGGCTCAGTGGATAGAGCGTTGGCCTGCGGGCTGAAGGGTCCCCAGTTCAATTCCAGTCAAGGACACATGCCCAGGTTGCGGGCTCCATCCCCAGTGTGGGGTGTGCAGGAGGAAGCCAATCAATGATTCTCTTTCATCACTGATGTTTCTTTCTCCCTCTCCCTTCCTCTCTGAAATCAATAAAATATATTAAAAAGAAAGGAATGGATGTGCTTGAACCACAGAACCCCTGGGACATGTGGGAATCTGAAAGGCATTTCCCAACTCAGTCGCAGGAGCAACAAGGCATGTGAAAAATGGAACAGGAACAGCTGGTGAGTTGTTGAGGCAGAGGGGGACAGGGAGCCCCAATGGCCACAGAGTCACAGGAAAACAGCTACACCTTCACTGTGCCCTAGATGGGTACAGAAGTGGCTGAGCGAGAGCCCCAGTGGCCTTTATGGGGGCCACCACCGGCAGACAGAGCAAGGACTGTATGGCCACAGATGAGAAGGCAATGCCAGCCTGCCAGTGGATGCCAGCGTGCAGGGGTGACTAAGGCCAAGGACCAGATGGGACTACGAACATCAATCCTATCTAGCAGAGAGAACAGATGTTGAGTGAGGACCGCCGCCTCCTGGAGCACAAAGGTTCTGAGTCTCCAGCAACTTAGATGCAACCTTGTGGGGGGACAGGGAGGAGATTCATCATCACGGGATGAGTCTCAGTTCCCGCCGAAAAGGACAAGGTAGACTCAAAATGAACTCAGATGATGTTTTCTGTCTCAGATGGAATGTGGCTCGAACCAAACATGAGGTTGAATTGGGACTGTTCATATTATGTGCTGGGTCCTGGGCTAAAAACAGTCATTTAATTCCCTTATCAACTCTGTTGAACAGATACCCTTCTCCTCCATTCTTAGAAAATACTGTAAAACTAAGGACCTGGCTGGGGGCTCAGCTGGTTGGAGTGTCGTCCCAGATACCAAAAGTGGCAGTTCTGATCCCCCGTTGGGCGTGTGTGGGAGGCAACTGATTGATGTTTCTCTCTCCCTCTCCCCACCCACTTCCTCTCTCTCGCAAATCAATAAAAACACATCCTCAAGTGAGGATTAAAAATATATATAAGAAAAGAAAACTAAGCTTAGGAAGGGGTAGTCACATGCCTAAAGGTTGCCTGTCATGAAAGAGACAGAGATGTGATTTGAACTTGGCTGACTTCAAGGCCTGTGTTGTTTCCACCATAAAAACAACACCTAATATGTGAACATCGCCAGCTAACTCTCACTGAGCGCTTCCGTGCCGTGTCCAGGGCTTTACAGGCATCCCTTGTTTAGATCTTACACAACTCAATGAGGGAGATTCTATTGTTTTGCCCATTTTTACAGGTGAGGACACTGAGGCACAGAGAGGGGACCCATGCTTACTAGTACGTAGCCGGCCTCAGCTGAACCCCGGCAGTCCACCACATGCCCTGCCCTCTGACCAACTGTGCCAGCTCTCACATGCAGTGACGTGATCTTCAGAGACATTCACACATTGGGATCCTGGGTCTCCCTCACCAGACTGAAGGGTGTTTGGTCTGCAGGCTGCTGGGGTGTCAGGCACCGGGGCAGGAGGGGGAAGACGAGGGGCTGGGCGCCGCCCTGGGCCCTGGCTCACCTCCTCCTGCAGAGTCTCCATTTCAGCCGCCAGATGCTGCTGTTCCTTTTCCTGGGAGAACAAAGACTCTGTTCGGGCTTCCTTGCCCCCATATTGCCCTTCCCTCGCCCCTGGGATCCCACTCAGGCCTGGGTCACTGAGGAGCAGGGCTGGGAGGCCTGACGGCTCCTGCTGCCCCGTGTCTCTAGAGGAATGGCAAAGCCTGAAGCAGGACCGGAAGGGATGGAGGAAGCCTGGGTGACCTGTGCCTCTTGCCCTCTATAGTCAGGCTCTGCTGCTCAGACTCCGAGAAAGGGGGGAGGGAGAGGACAGCTCTGCGCCCCTGGCCCAGAACCTACTGTCTGCCGGGCCTGGGCCAGAAGACTGCGATTCTGCTCCTCCAGGCTCTTGGCCAGGCTCTTCAGGTCCTCCAGCTCCTCATCCACAGCCTTGGCAAACTGCAGGGCCTGCTGGGAACTGTGTGGGGGCAGGGACATGTGAGCCATGAGAGAGGAAGATATCACAGGGGAGATCCACTCAGAGACAGAAGCAACAGAGAAATCGCAGACAGAATAGAGGGGGATGGAGACCCAGAGAGAAGGGGACAGAGACTCAGAGGGAGAAAAAAAAAGGTGTGTGTTGGGGGCGGGGGGGAGGAACCTGAGCCTGGAGAGCAGGACAGTCTCTACCTAAAAAACTAAGGGGGTAGGTCCTCAAGGGTGGGAGACTAAAATAGGGGAATAGGACAGACACGAGGAAGACAGAGCACAGGGGGAGAAATAGGCTGCTAAGATGGAGAATCGGAAAGGGAAGAATAAAGAGATGCGGAGAGACAAGAGAGAAAGATAAAAGACAGAAGAAAAGAACGGGACACTTGTGGGGTCAGACACGGAGAGGGAGGGAGGGGAGAGGGAGAGGAGAGCGAGGCTGGGGCTCTGGTCAGAAGGGACACAGGGGCACAGGGTGGTGGACGGGGGCCGGGCCCACCTCCGGAGCTGCTTGCGCAGGACCAAGATCTCCTCCCCAAGACGCGCAGACCCCTCCTCGGCGGTCTCCATGCTGCGCTGCAATTTGGCGTTCTCCCCAGCCAGCCTGCGGTTACTGAGCTCCAGGTCCTCCAGGCTGCGCAGCAAGTCAGCTGTGCCCAGCCTGGGGGCAGGAGGGCCAGGGTCACCACCCACAGTCCAGGCCTCCTTTCCCAGGTGACAGTCGGTGGTGAGGGTGGTGGGGAGACAAGCTCTTCTGGAGGGAGACTGCCCTGCTATCCCTGAGCTGTTAGCACAGCCCCTATCCCTCAGCCGCTCCCAAAGGACCCCAAGCCCTAGCCCGGCCCTGGGCAGACTGGAGGTCATGGGCAGGGGGAGGGTAGAGAGGGGTCTGAGGATAGGTACAGCTCAGGTCTGGGGTCTTCGCCTCCGAAGCTCTCCAGGTTGGCTGGCTCCTCTGTGTTGGGGCCTCCTGGAGGGAGACAGAGGGTGGTGAGCTCCCCAGTGATTTTAGATATTGGGGTGACCCAGGACTCTGGGCTTGTTTCTTGTCTGGCTTCTACCCGCAGAGCCTTTGCTCTGGGTGATCCCATCTGCTCCCATGGCTGTAACTACACCCAACATCAGAAAAGCCTCAGGCTGGGCCTCCCAGATAGCCCTGTAATTTCCATGCCCAACACTGGCCCCAACCCTGTTCCTCCTCCCACTCCCCGCCTACACTCACCACCTGGATCCCTTGCTCCTGCTCACCCCCTCAGTCCACTAGGACCTAGGCCCTGTCCCCCTCCTCCCACTCTGTGTACCACCCTCCTCTCTATCCCCACACCCCACCCTGGCTCAGGCTCACCACAGCCTCCTCCCCAGCCTCCTCACCTCCAGCTTCCCCTTATGTCCTTCCCCCACCTAGAGCTGACCCACCCCTCCCCTGCTCACAGCCCTCCCTTGACCCCCTAAACCCAAAGGGAGGAGGTTCAAGGAATGCCAAGTAAGTTCTATTTCATTCACCTTTTTTTTTTTTTTAAGGCTGGGGGAATATAACACAAACACGTGTTTATGGAGCACCTCCTGTGTGTGAGGTCCTAGGGATACTACAGGTAGCAAATCAACTAACATCAGGGCAAGTAACTAATCAGATTATCAGATTTCTGCAGGAAAGGAATGCAGGTCTCTGTGTGTGTGTGAGTCGGGAGAGCAAGGGACTTTAGCCTGGGGCATCCCGGCTGGTGAGATGGAGAGGTGGCAGGGCCTTGTGGGGCTCTATAATAGAGCTGGCGTTAGAAGCTTTGGAAACAACTCGGGAGAAATAAAACCCACAAAGCTCAACGAAGGTGGGGAGGCAGTCATGGAGGCTCCTAGAAGGCCAAACTCACAGCTCCAGGCTAGAGCGAAGGTCCCTGGGGTCCCACTCTATCTCCTGCGCTGTTGCCAAGTGGAAAGTCCCCTCACTGACCCTCCACCAACCTGCTTCATTCTATATAAAGCATTCTCACCAGATGGCAGCTGCTGGGAGGTCAGGGCTCCCTCGAAGGTAGTCTCCTCTTCCAGCTCTAATCCTCTATATCAAAGGGATGAGGCTTAGAGCCCCCTGCAGCCGTCCTCAAACCCAGCAGGGGTTTTTGGGTGGCTGGAGGAGGGGCCAGGTTAGGTGAGAGTAAGCTCCATGGGGAGGAAGGTGGGGCCAGATGGCTAGCGTCTGGAGCCAGATGGCAAAGCAGGAGGGCGAGGACTGGGACTGGAGAAGGGATGGTGAGGGGCATGTTAACCCATCACTCCCGTTTGCCTCCTTCCAGCCTTTTATGTCCGTTTCCCAGACCCCCTTCACACTCCCGTCCCAGGCACTTTGTCCTTGGACCCTCAACTGCTCTCCTACCCCATCTCTTTACTTTTTCTCTCTTCAGCCTCCTTCCAACCACAGGAGGTCCCTGTGCCCAGAGGGTGCTGGCTGTGGTGAGTAGGTATGAGGTTGGATCTTAGGAAGGACTTCCCAGGTGAGGGTGGAGGTACAGGGACCCACCCATCCAGCTGACAGGCAGTGATCCAGTCTCGCATGATGACCAGGAAGGTGTCCAAGTCCACGGTGGCCTGAGGGCCCTCCCCATTGGGGTCCAAGCTGCAGGCCAGTGTTTGGAGGCGTGCATCCTGGGGGCCCTGTCCTGTCACAGCCTCCAGGTATGCCAGTACTCGGGTCACAGCCACAGAGCCTGGAGACAGAGCAGGTCATGAGGGAGGCGTGGGAGTTGGGGACATGAGGCCATCACTGGTGGGCTGGTGGCACCCCTGTACCACAGCCCGGCTGGGACAACTTGGGCAAATCCTTTCCCTCCTCTAAGTCCATTTTTTCACCTGGACTTTTTCACATCATCAGATCCGCCTCAGAGGGTGGACCAAGGAGAATCAGCTATGCCCCCAGGCCCACAGTGGCTAGCCTCTCTCCCTCCTCCCCCAGGCAATGAAGCCCCACCCTCTTCTCTCAATATCCCCCCAAGTCTTCTTCCCCTCACTGTCCTTGCCTGAAAGGCCTCCAATCTCTTGTCCACTCATTCCTGAAGCTTCCCATAATCACTGTCCTACAAGACCCTCATCCCTCTAAGGCTCCCTAGTTCCAAGCCCCCCATCTCTGCCCTTTATTATTTCTTTTTAAAAAAATAAATATTTTATTGATTTTTTACAGAGAGGCAGGGAGACGGATAGAAAGTCAGAAACATCGATGAGAGAGAAACATTGATCAGCTGCCCCCTACACACCCCCCACTGGGGATCTGCCCACAACCAAGGTACATGCCCCCGACTGGAATGGAACCCGGGACCCTTCAGTCCGCAGGCCAACGCTCTATCTACTGAACCAAACCGGTTTCAGCCTTTATTATTTCTTATCTTCCCCACACCCACTGCTCCCAGGACCCATCCTGCCCCTCCCACCTGTCCTCTGGGGGTCACAAGCTTCGAACATAGAGTTGAGTATTTGGTCCTCTAAGCTGAGCGGTGTCTCCAGGCGCCCCTCCTCCGGCTGTTCCCAGAGGTACACTGAGGAGACAAGAGGGCCAGCCCACCTGTGAGGAGAGGAGTGACCTGGCTCCTGCAGAGGGGAGAAGTCCATTCCAAGCGGCCTGGAGTTTCCGCTGGTGGGGAACAGCAGGAAGCTTCAGATGGGGTAGCAATGTGAGGGTCTTTGAGTCACCTACTCACCATCCCCCCACCCTGGGGATGTGGGTCCCATCTTTCAGGCCAGGAAGTGCCCCCTGCTCTCTGATCCTTTGTGTCCAACCCACTCAGCAACCAGATAAGAATGAGCAATCACCCTTTCCTTCTCTCTTCCCCTGCCTCCCAGGCTGTACTCAGAGGGGCTACAGGAAGGGGAGGGCAAAGAAGAAAGGATTCTGGGAGGAGCCCAGGGTGGAGGAGGGCCCAGAAGCCAGGAACAATCCGATAACATTCTGGCAGCCGGGATCGATTCTGCCTGCTGCATCTCTGTCCCCTAGCCTGCCTGGTGGGCCGGGTCTCTTCCCTCACCATGCCCGGGTGAGGCTGGCAGCAGGGGTGCCCAGGGCCAGGAGTTCAGAGCACAGCTGCACTATTGCAGGCAAGTTGCTTCTCTTTTTGGAGCTGCAGTTTCCCAACCAGTAAAATGGCAGGGAAGGGGGTAGAGTGACCCTGCTCCCCAGGACTGGGTTAGAGGTGTGTGTGTGTGTGTGTGTACATGTGCGCGCACACTGACACAATATGCACATCCCAGGGTCTGTTTGTCCACTGCTGTATCCAGTGTTTGCACAGTAGGCACTCAATAAACATGCCAAGATATGGAAGGAGATCCTTTACCTCAGGAACCACTGGGACAGCCCAGCATCTTTCTGAGGGCTGGAAGTGACCTTCAAAACTCCCTGGACCACCAGGAACAGCACTGGGCTGAGCACAGGCTACAGGGTCTGGCAGACCCACAAGACAGCCCAGGCGAGAGGCGCCGGCTCTCTGAGCCTCATTTCTTCGTCTGGAACATGGGGTGGTGTTCCTTCCCTCTTAGAAAATGAATGAGATAAAATCTGAAAAAGCCCTGCAGAGGGCCTGGCATGTCGGGGAAGCTTAGTATAGGTTTTGCTTGGGCCCTGCTTTATAGGTGAGGAGACTTAGGCATAAAAAATTTCAACCTGAGTGCCTTTTCTCATTCCACTCTTCACAGGTTCTTTGTAATGAGCTCAAATCCAGCCCCCGCGGGATGAGCCCATGCTGCTTGGGAAGGGGAGGAGGAACCCAGTCAGGGGAGATGCCAGGGCCCGTGCTTTGGCTGTCCCTGCACTCTTGTTTCTTCTTCCTTTTTAACAAAATATTTTTCTTATTGATTTGAGAAAGGAAGGGAGAGGGAGAGATAGATTGAAACATCAATGATTAGAGAGAACCATGGATCGGCTGCCTCTTGCATATCCCTCACTAGGGATCAAGCCTACAACCCAGGCATGTGCCCCCGACCGGATTTGAACCTGGGACCTTTCAGTCCGCAGGCTGATGCTCTATCCACTGAGCCAAACCAGCCAGGACTTGTTTCTTCCTCTTGCAGTAAAGCCATGTTATGGAGAAGGACCCTGAGGCCCAGCAAAGTCACTTGCCCAGGGCCACTTAGCCAGGGAGAGCACCTGGAGTCAACCCAGGACTGTCTGTTACAGACCGTGTGGGTCCGAGGATCCGAATGTGTTTACCATGTCTTCCCAGGGCCTCACAGGAAGATGCCATTGTGCTTCTCTCCTGTTCTTTTTTTATCTCCTTCTTCAGTGTCTCTATTCTCTCTCTGTGTCTGCCCTTCTCTAGTTTTCTCTCTTGCTCTTTCTCTCCATCTTCCTTCCCAACTCTCTCCCCATTGTGACCTGTATCCATGTCCCTTGCCTCTGTTTTCTTCTGTCTCTGTGCTTCTCTTCCCACATCTCTGACTCTCCGTTCACTCTCCACCTTCTCTCTCCTTCCTAAGCTGTCTCTCAGTGTCTTTTTCCCCAGAGTCTTCTTCTGTCTCCATCTCCCCTGGGTGTTCCCTCCCTTTCCTCAGGAGCCTCTCAAAGCTGGCTCAGCCCTGGCCCATGGGTTCCTCAGTGGCTGCACGCCCTCTGCTGGTGCCAGAGAAGTTTAGATGCCAGTCACTCGTCTGTAGGCACATGGGTATCCCCACCCAGGTATCTGCTTCCTACCTTCCTACCCCGGAGACCGTCTGGGGCCCTGAGAAAACACTCACTTTCTGCTGCTGCTGGACGCTAGGAGCCTCTAAGAAAGGAGCCCTGCCTCTCCCCAATGGTGGGAGCCTCATCCCCCATCACACTGGGCTCCCCACTTAGCCAATGAGTTTCAGAGAGGGCAGCCAGCGAGCGAGTGTCTCGCTCTAGAAGCAGCTTTCACGTGCATGTGTTTGCATCCAGCCAATTCAAGGACAGTAACCGAGTTCCTACTATGTGTCAGGCATCATCGTGGCGTAGCACCCACCACACGCTGTATAAAAGCACTTGAACTGTGGCCAGCATGAACTGAGATGCTCTATTAGTATAAAGCACACACCAGACCTTGAAGACTTAGCATGGGGGGAAAAAGTACCTCCAATCCATTTTATATTGATTATATGATACTATTGTGGATATACAAGGTTAAATAACATCTATTATTGCCATCCATTTGGCTTCTTTCTTTCTTTTGAATATGGCTACTAATAAAGTTTAAAATTACATATATGCTGCTGGACAATGCTGCTCTAGGAACTGGAAATACCAGAGAGAATAAAACAGCCGGCCTGACAAAGCTCATGCTCTAGCAGGGGGGACGGAGTAAACAGACAGACAAACTGATGTCAGGGCTATGAAGAGGGGCAGAGCAGCAAAGAGGAGTGAGTGTGACAGGGCAGCTGCTTTACCGAAAGCAGAGATCTGAAAGAAGCGAGGGGTGAGCCTGCAGTCCCTGGTAAAGGGTGCTCCAGGCAGGGGGCACTGCACACGCAAAAGCTTCTGCTCTGGCCTCTAGGAGCAAAGGGGATGAGGGGTCCAGATAGGTGGGCACAGGGCAGCTTCCCTTCTTCACACCTTGCACCAACGTGGAGCCTCAAGCCACCTCTCCCAAGACCCCGAGTCACAATCTGGTGCCCATTCATCCGCTTCTCCCTCCTCATCCTCCCGCAGGCTAAAGAGGGACCCAGCCACCTACCTTGAGTTTCGGGGCCATCTGTTGGGCTCTCTGGTAGGTCCATGGGCCACCCTCGTCGCTCCACAGCTGCTGGCGACGCTAACAGCCTCCCTCCATCAATGGGAGGGATTGAAAAGGGACCGGCTGCTCTGAGAGCTCCTGGAAGGACAAGAGGGAATAGCCTCAGACCAGCCACCTGAGGGGCGGGGACTGACCAGCCTCACCTGTGCTCCAGGCCTTTCTGGGTTCTCAGAACCTGTTTGCCCACCCCTGCCTCCATCACAGCAGCTCCAGCTCAGACCTGTTTTATGAACTGGAGGTGTGGGTTGGGCAAAGGGGGACCTGAAGAGTGGGTGGCAGAGATCAAAGCGGGCTAGTGGGTGGGGGTCACTGCCTCCTCACCAGCTCTCCTCCACAGCTTGTCAAGTCCCCAGCCCTGTCTTCCTGCCCAATGACTCTACCCTGTCCCCTTCTCCCCTTCCCTGTGGCCCAGGCTTCAGCCTCGTCTTCTCCCCAGGGGCCCTCACTGCAGCCTCTCCCCTGGCCTCAGCCTCCGGTCGCCCATGCCAGTCCACACCCACAAGGCCCCTGAGCTGCACTGCCTCTGCCCTGCCCACTGCTCTTCCATGGCTCCCGAGCACCCCTTGGTCAGAGCCTGGACCCTGGACTTGGCATCGAAGGCCCTCCATGGCCTGACCCCACCCCCAAATCACACTTGCTGCTCCAGCAACTCTGAACTGAGTCGGTTCCCCAAATCAGGCTTGCTGGTCCCGCCTCTGGGACACCCTCCTTGCCAGTCCTTCCAGTCTCAGCTCTCATGTCCCCTCCTGACCACCTTGGGCTACTGACATCCTTGCCAGATCAGCCTGTTTGGCACCACACCCGTTTGACCCCGTCTCTCCCCTGCTCTCTGTCCTCCCATGGCTCCCTGGTGCCCTCAGGACTAAGTCCTAGCCCCTCTGGCTGGTATGGCAGAGTGAGCCCTGTAACCCCTTGCGTTTTTGCTACTCTTCTCTCCACTGGCCCACCTCCAGGCCCCTCACCCTCATCCCAACCAGGGGAGCTTAGCATCGTCCCAGGCTCCTCCCAGCTGAGGCCACTCTGCAGCACTATTCCCACCTGTGGTCCCTGCCCTGGCCCACAGCTTCTGGGGAGCCTTCTTGAGTCCCTAAAGCAGCTAGGGACCCCCGCTTCTATCCTGCCTACATTAATTATTACCAGGTTGACCACATGACTTCTCATCCCAACGCCGGCACACTTTCTGGCCAGTAGGGCTCAGTGGTTGAGTGCTGACTTATGAACCCGGAGGTCACGCTTCGATTTCCGGTCAGGGCACACGCCTGAGTTGTGGGCTCAATCCCCAATAGGGGGCATGTGGGAGTCAGCCAATCAATGATGTTTCTTTTTTTAAAAATATATATTTTATTGATTTTTTTTTTATAGAGAGGAAGGGAGAGAGAGCCAGAAATATCAATGAGAAACATCGACCAGCTGCCTCCTGCACAACAACTCCCACCTGGGATGCACGAAACCAAGGCACACACCCCCGACCGGAATAAACCCGGAACCTTTCCGTCTGCAGGCCGACGCTCTATCCACTGAGCCAAACCGGTCTTGACTCATCATTGATGTTTCTATCTCTCTCTCTCTCCTTATCCCTTCCTCTCTGAAATCAATAAAAACACAGATATTTTTAAAAGCCATTATTAATGAGTAATTACATTGGTTGCCCTGGCTGGTGTGCTCAGTGGTTAGAGCAGTGGGCCACTGGAGGATCGCTGGTTGGATTCCTGGTCAAGGGAATCTCTTCTCCTTCCTCCCTCCCTCCCGCTCTGAAAGGATGGAAAAATATCCTCAGGTGAGGACTAACAGCAAATTACACTGGACAACAGTCCCCATCGCACTGGACTGGCACACTGGGGCAAATAAATGGTCAAAGAGGGTCCCCCAGGGCCTGCCTGTCCTCACCCCACTGCACAGCTCCCCTTCCTCACCTTGACTAGATTTCTGGGGTATCTGACGTGCTCCCCACACCCCGCTTTCCCTGGCCCCAGATGTGCCACAGCCACAGCCGTGCTGGCACACTTCTTGGCACTTTTAGAATTCCCAGAAAAAGCGGTTGAGGTGACGCTGGCGGGTCCAGCAGGGGGGCAATGGCCCTGGAACCTGAGTGGGAAAGAGGTGCAAGGGTGCTGACAGGCACTGGGCGCCTCTGACAGGGTCGGGGGGGGGGGGGGGACACAAGCTCCCGGTGAGGAACTGAGGGAGGCTCTGTTCAATCTTGGGGGTCTTTGCAGGAGGATCAGGCAAGATTTCTGGGAATTTTAAGGTCTGGATTTCAGGGGGTCTCTGACTGGAACTCTGGGGAGTCTCTGGATATGTGGGGTACTCTGTATGGGTTTCTAATGGGGTCTCTGGATTTCTGGGGTATCTCTGACTGGACTCCTGGGGTCTCTAAGTTTCTGGGGTCTCTCTGAATTTCTGGGGTATCTCTGACTGGACTCCTGGGGTCTCCTGAATTTCTGGGGTTTCTCAGACTGAATTTCTGGGGTATCTGACTGGATTCCTGGGGTATCTCTAACTGGACTCCTGGGGTCTCCTGAATTTCTGGGGTTTCTCTGACTGAATTTCTGGGGGTTCTGACTGTATTCCTGGAGTCTCTCTGCCTGAATTTCTGGGATATCTTTGAATTTCTGTTTGTTTTTTCTGACTGGATTTCTGAGGTATCTTTGACTGGATTTCTATAGGATTCCTGGATTTCTCTGATTTCTGGGGTTTCTTTGGGTTTCTATGCTCTCTGGATTTCTATAGGGTCTGGATTTCTGGGATATCTTACTGGGTTTCTGTGGGGTCTCTGACAAGATTTCTGGGGGGTATCTCTGATTGGATTTCAGAGCTCTCATATTTGGGAGGGGAATCTGACAGTATTTTGACAAGATTTCTGGGGTATCTGACAGGATTCGGAGGCACTCTGGTAGGATTTGGGGAGGCAGAGAAACGGGATTTCAGGGGTCTCTGGCAGGGTCTGAAGAAGTCTGACAATGTCTAAAAAATTCTGACAAGAGACCCTCTCAATATTTCTAAGGGGATTTGGTCAGGATTTCAGGAAAGCCTTTAACAAGGTATGGAAGAGGCCCTGATATTGGGGGCATTCCCGCAGAATTCGTGGGTTTTTCAAGGATTTCGAGAGGGGCTCTAACAGGACTACCTCGCACAGCCAGGGCGCACCTGGGGCCACGTCCCACTCCCGGGACACAGGCGAGGGCCACGGACGACGGACGACGGACGACGGACGACGACCAGCAGTTGCCCGCGTGGAGCTGCACGCACGCAACTCCCGCCGGAAAAGCAAAAGATAGCGGAGGGCGGGGCGGGGCGCGCACGCGCGACGTCTGTACCTCCCGCCACGCCGCGCCCCTCCCCCGACGCAGGCGCACATCAAAGGAAGGGGCACGCTTGTCGGTTACCTGCGACCTCGAGACTGCGCCTGCGTAGGGCTGTTGGGCGCGTGCCCGGCCCAGGGGAGCGGGCGAAGGCTGGAGGGCGTATCGCCCTTAGGGAAGGGGCGGGAGGCGTTGTCCACTGCGCCGGGGCCTTCTCAGCGTCCCCAGGCTTCGGTGGAATAGATTCAAGCAAGACTCTCCTTGTTTATCCCCACTTATTAGCTACCAAGCCGTGGCCCTTCTGTCCTCCCTTCCCGTCGCCGTCACAATAACGTCTCCCTACTCTTGCGCCCTTTTGTGACTCCAGTCCCAACGTATTAATAGACAACCGAGGTCTTGCCCAAACTGTTCCATTCACTCCTTTCAGGAGAAAATGTGGACAAAATAGTCTCAGCTTGCTGAAACCGGTTTGGCTCAGTGGATAGAGTGTCGGCCTATGGACCAAAAGGTCCCAGGTTTGATTCCGGTCAAGGGCATGTACCTCGGTTGCCGGCACATCCCCAGTAGTGGTCGTGCAGGAGGCAGCTGATCGATATTTCTAGCTCTCTATCCCTCTCCCTCTCTGAAATAAATAAATAAATAAATAAATAAATAATAAATAAATAAATAAAATACATGAAATAATCTCAGCTTTTCCGGCTAGAGAGAGTCAATCCAAAATTGACTCCCAAGTAGGGGGATTTGGGACAAAAGATGTCCCAGCCACTCAAGCTCTCTGCTAGCTCATAGTATCCACTTTTTAGTGGTCCTCATGGCACGTCTTAAAACGGGACATATTCTCTATATGAGTTCTGTCTGTCATCTACACAGGAATGGGAGCTCTATACAGTAGGAGACTGCTTGGGGGCTAGAACATGCCTGCCCAGTGTGGGCACTTAAAAGGAAGTCGAGTGAGTGAATGGATGCAGTTCATGCCTGCTAAGTGCTGGGCAGTATAGAATAATGATGAGGTTTGTGGGCCTGGAGTGAGACATGCTTAGTTTTCAATTTTGGTTCCATCCTTCCTAGCTGTGACCTTGACACAATGGCTGCTCTCTCTCGAGCCTCAGTTTTCCTCCCAGAAATAAAGATAATTGCTTCCTAGGTTACCTCACGGACTAAGGTGGTAATCCTTAATGGTTTTTTTTTGTTTGTTTTTTGTTTTGTTTTTGGCAGTTGGTGGCTTGTTATAAGGCCAGGGAAAGAACCTGCTTGGAAGGTGGTGGGGTGAGTGGTTGAGAGAGAGATGGAATCGGACAAACCTAGTGCCATTGCTGTGAGACTGGTGACATCACCCCCCTAAAAGCAGCCTTTTCTCGAAATGGGGACAAATAACATCTACATGAGGTCTAATAAGGGTTCAATTAAGAATGTTCGCCATGTGCTTTGTTAGCACAGGCTGGCAAGTAGTAGACCCCATTAGCTTAATTTCATTCTTTCAGTTTATATTCAGTATTTTTTTCGTGTGTGCGCGTGTGCGCGCGCGCGTGCCCTTACTGGAGTCCAACTGGCAACTTTTCGGTGCATGGGATGACACTCAACCCACTGAGCCACACAGGCCAGAGGCCTTTAGTATTTCTTGTTCCTTTCTTTTTTGAGGTCTGGGTAATTTTTGTTTTTGTTTTTTTTGTTTTTTTTTAATATATTTTATTGATTTTTTACAGAGCAGAAGGGAGAGGGATAGAAAGTCAGAAACATCGATGAGAGAGAGACATCGATCAGCTGCCTCTTGCACGCCCCCTACTGGGGATGTGCCCGCAGCCAAGGTACATGCCCTTGACTGGAATCGAACCCGGGACCCTTCAGTCCGCAGTCCGACGCTCTATCCACTGAGCCAAACCGGTCCTGGCATGGTCTGGGTAATTTTGTAACACCTGGAAATTCATTTTATAGTGATAACACATATAGAGTGCTAAATCATAAGTTACAGCTCAAATTTTTAGTTTTTTTTTAGATGAGTGCTTAGTTTTGAGATGTCTTTGAGATGAGTACTTCATTTAGCCTCTTTTCTAATATATGCACATAAGACCATAATTTGCTTTAAGAAATTCTTTTTTAAAATATATTTTATTGATTTTTTTACAGAAAAGAGGGGAGAGGGAAAGTTAGAAACATCGATGAGAAACATCAATCAGCTGCCTCTCTTGCACACCTCCTACTGGGGATGTGCCCACCACCCAGGTACATGCCCTTGACCAGAATCAAACCCGGGACCCTTCAGTCTTGCAGGCCTATCCACTGGGCCAAACCCGCTAGGGCAAGAAATTCTTTCTTAAAAAATTTTTTAGGGAGGGAGAGGGAGAGACAGAATATCAAGATGCCCTGCCGGTGTGGCTCAGTGGTTGAGCCCTGACCTATGAACCAGAAGGTCTCAGTTCGATTCCCGGTTAGTGAATATGCCTGAGTTGCAGGCTCAATCCCCAGTATGGAGCATGAAGGAGAAAGCAAATCAATGATTTCTTCTCATCATTGATGGTTCCCTCTCTCCCCCTTTCTTTCTGAAATATTAAAAAAAAACACAACTTCAATGAGAAACATCAACCTTGATCAGCTGTCTCCTGCATGGCTCCTCCCCCAGCCTGAGTGTGTGGCCCGAACGGGTATTGAACCAGCGACATCTTGGTGCACGGGTTGACTCCGCAGCCACCGGCTGAACCTCTTGAGCTACACTCAAGCTTATGTCACATTTCCATTATTGTTTAAAATATTCACTAATTTGCCCGAACTGGTTTGGCTCAGTGGATAGAGCATCGGCCTGCAGACTGAAGAGTCCCAGATTCGATGATTCCAGTCAAGGGCACATCCTTAGGTTTCAGGCTCCATCCCCAGTAGGGGTCCTGCAGGAGGCAGCCGATCAATGATTCTCATCATTGATATTTCGATCTCTCTCCCTCTCCCTTCCTCTCTGAAATCAATAAAAATATATTAATAAAGGATTTACTAGCATAACCAATGAATGAAAGACTCTGGGGTGGGGAGGGAGGCAGGTGGGGACATGTGCTGGGGGGTAGGGGAGGCTGGGGGGTAGGGGAGGCTGGGGGGAGGATATTGGGGGGGGAGGAAAACATATGTATTACTATTAAATATAAGTTATATTGTAAATTAAAAAAAAAAGATTTACTAATTTGACCTGTGCATTATTTTAGTGGCACCATGCTTCATTTTCATGACTGCCTAGTTATCTTATTGTTGGGACTTGCCATGGCATGATTAGCTGAGGCTTGGGGGACATATCCTTAAAAGGAGATAGTGCTTTTAGATTTTTAAGAATTTTATTTCCACATGGAGCTCAGAGTGGGGTCTGGTTGTGGGTACATGCAGGTGTTCCCATCCCCACACCTATAGCTGCTGAGACGGCCTGAGAATGTACAGGAAGTGCGTCTTGCGGGCAGGCAGCTTGAAGTGGGGGGAGCCCTGGGCCCCTTTTTGCAGGGCTTCCTCCCGGGTCCCCTCTAGGAGCCCATCCCGGATGGCCTGCAGGCGGTGCTCCTTCTCGCTGAGATAGCGGTTGCCTTCCGGGGCACTCTGGTGAGAGTTTCGCCGAGGTAGCTTCATAATCCAGAAGGCCACTCGGGGATGGGGTTCTGGGTGGAAGCTGTCCACGGCCTTTGGGAGGGGCACCAGGGCCTCCTTCTCCTCTATCTTGGGTACCTGGGAAGGAGGGACAAGGAGATCATCTCAAACCGAATGACAACCCCGGACTCACTGGCATATTTAACTCAGTTTGCCACCTGCAGGCCACATTGGGAGTTAAAAACTCTCCTAGCGGTTTACAAAGCACTTGGGTTTACAAGCACTTTTGGATTCAAAATACTTGGAGGTTTATAAACTACTTTGGGGTTGAAAACACACTTTGGAGGTTTCAAAAGCACTTTGGGATTTAAAATGTCTGTTGGGATCACAGAACACTTTAGGATTAAACGTACTGTGAGGTTTGGAAGCAGTGTGAAATGTGCAAAGCACTTTGGTACTAAGAGCTCTTGGCATTACTAAACAATCATGCCCATAATTGCGATGCGTATGGGTGTTGTTTTTTTATGTTATTGGCCAAGATTTTGACCGGAATGTCAGGATTGAGAGGGACATATCTAGACTCTGGTTGTTATCAGAAAAGCTTTAAGGAATTAGGATTGACTTTGGAAGCTGATAAAAGCCTCATTAAAAAAAAAAAAATCAGCCTGTTTGGCTCAGTGGATAGTGTTGGCCTGCGGACTGAAGGGTCCCAGGTTCGATTCTGGTCAAGGGCATGTACCTTGATTGTGGGCACATCCCAGTGGGAGGTGTGCAGGAGGCAGCTAGCTGATGGATGTTTCTCACTCTCTATCCCTCTCCATTCCTCTCTGTGTAAAAAAAAATAAAAAAAAAATCAATAAAATATATATTTAAAAAAACACAAAACAAACATCCTGGTACCTTGCTCATTTTATTTCTATGGCTTATGCCCTGTCTTTCCAGATAAGGAATGAAGGTTGCTTTCCTGGAAGATGGCAAATAAAGAACCTTGAGACATTTTGGGGGCCTCAAAGAATGCAGATAGAATCATTGCACTATTTACGCCTAACTCTTCTGTAGACTTAAAAGACTTCAAAAACACAGGCAAAAACTGATGGGGCTCTATGGCTTGGCTTTTTCACTGCGAGAGACTAATGGAAGCTCAATCTGGGGAGATTCCTTATGAAATTCCAGCAAAGCAGATTTTAAAAAGCTGTGTGATTAATTACTATTCTTGTTGTGCTTATGCAAATAATCAGGCCAAATTGAAACTGGACTTAATTGGTTTTAATTTGGTTGATAAAAATGAGGGTAATTTTTATCAAATGAGGGAAGAGAACTTGTGTTTTCATAAAATCCATAATATACGGTTGCAGATAATAGACTCTAATTCAGTTACTTGTCTTCAAGGTTTTATTTTTCCACCTGTACTCCCAACTGGATCCTGACTTTTTCTAGTTTTTTTTTTTTAAAATATATTTTATTGATTTTTTACAGAGCGGAAGGGAGAGGGATAGAAAGTCAGAAACATCGATGAGGGACATCGATCAGCTGCCTCTTGCACACCCCCTACTGGGGATGTGCCCGCAGCCAAGGTACATGCCCTTGCCGGAATCGAACCTGGGACCCTTCAGTCTGCAGTCTGACGCTCCATCCACTGAGCCAAACCGGTCTCGGCACGTTTTCTAGTTTTTTAATATATCTGGCTCCAAGCCTCCAAAACAATGTTTCATTTTTCTTCCATCCTTTGACAAGGCAAGCCAGCTAGGAGTCCTTGCCTGGATGTTCCCTTTCATCAGACAATTTGTTGTGATTTATGTCATTTTAGCTTTTGCCTCAATAAAATGCAGCCCTAACTGGTTTGACTCAGTGGATAGAGTGTCTGCCTGTGGACTGAAGAGCCCTAGGTTCGATTTTGGTCAAGGCACATCCCAGTAGGGACTGTGCAGGAGGCAGCTGAATTGATGTTTCTCTCTCATCGATGTTTCTCTCTATCCCTCTCCCTTCCTCTCTGAAAAAAAAAAATTAAAATATATTTTAAAAAAAGATTTATAATGCACTTTGTCTCCACCAGGTTACAAGTCCTACTTGCACTCTGGGAATATTGTCCCTTGCTGATTCTAAACACCATCAAAACCTCCTTCTGTGCCCAGGCGTCATCACCCCTCTGAGCAAGGGCAACTTGGCTCTGAAGGAAAACTCCAACCTTCTTCAGCATGAAGCAGCTGCACAAGAGACCCTATCTCCCTTTCCCTTAAAGGATTCACAATCAAGAATCATTGAGGGGGGGCGTGGTAGGCAGTTAGGTAGGTGTGCTCAAATAGGAATGATAAGACAGGTACAGGTCACCAGGCAGAAAGCCTGGGCGTGCCTAGCAATGGACAAAACTGAGGAAATGAGTATTGTAGAGTGGGACCTCACCCCCAAGGTGACTTCCCTTCCCTTGCATAAATCTAGTCATGTAGTTAGGACCCTCCCCTCCCCTGACCTTTATTTCCCTGGCAGGACACTAGTCCTGTGGTGGACACCCTTAGAGGAGGAACATGGGGGCTGGAGAATAGCCTCATATGACTGCCGTACAAGTCTTTGCATGACCACACCCTTAAGCATTAAGCCCTCAGGACAGTGAGGTTCTGGCCAGCATCCAACCCTCTTCAGAACAAAGCCTCTGGTCTGTTGGCCACAGAGATAGAGTTTGGGTCAAACCAGAGATAACGTCTGGGCCTCAGTTTGGTTTCAGCTCCAGGTGCAGAAAAACAGCTGCAGTGTGTGGTCCTTGATTGGATCCTGGCCCATGTCAAGTCAGCTCCTAGAGACAGCTTTGGGTCCCGTGGAGACATCTGAATATAGACCGATGTCTGTTTGGTTGAAGTGTGGGTTGTGGACCAGCCTCGTCAGCATCTTCTGCGAGCTCGTTAGACATGCAAACTAGTGGGATCCAACCCACCCACGGAGGCCTACTGAGTCCGCCTGCATTTTAGTACGCCGAGGCCTGGGCCTGGCCAGAGCGGTTAGAGGTGGAGCGCTGACCTATGAACCAGGAGGTCATGGTCTGATTCCCGGTCAGTGCACATGCCTAGGTTTCAGGCTCAATCCCCATTGGGGGGTATCAAGAGGCAGCTGATCGACAATTCTCTCATCATTATGTTTCTCTTAGAGGTCTGAGAAGCCCTGTAGGAGATTGTTACTGGTTGAATTGTGCCCCTCCCAATTTATATGCTGAAGTCCATAGCCCCAGGATCTCAGAATGTGATCTTGTTTGAAAATGGAGTTATTGCAGGTTTAGTCAGTTAGGATGAGGCCATCATGGCAGGCCCTAATCCAATATGGCTGGTGTTCTTATGCAAAGGGGAAATTTTTACATAGAAATGCAAACAGCTGGAACATCACATGGAAATGAAGCAGAGATAGGGGTGATGCATCTACACCCCAAGCATTGCCAAAGGCTGTCATCAAGCCCCCAGAAGGCAGGAGAGGGGCATGGGAGGGACTCTCCCTCACAGCCCTCAGAAGGAACCAATCTTGATCTTGGATACCTCACCTCGAGAACCCTGAGACAACCACGTTTTGTTATTTAACCCACCCAATCTGTGGTACTTTGTGACGGCAACCCTCCCAAATTAATACGGAGACAACAATTTGACATCAACATTAAGTGTCCTGGGTGTGAAAATGGTACTGTGGTCATATGGAAGAATGCATTATTCTTCAATCTGCTGAAGGATAAGTCCTGGGGTGAAGTGCCATGGTGTCAATAATCTATTGTTTTGGCCCTAGCTGTTTTCGCTCAGTAGGTAGAGCATTGGTCTGCGGATTGAAGGGTGCCCGGTTAGATTCCCGACAAGGGCACATACCTGGGTTGGGGGCTAAAGCCGCAGTAGGGGGCATGCAGGAGGCAGTCAATCAAAGATTCTCTCTCAACATTAATGTTTCTATCTCTCCTTCTCCCTTCCTCTCTGAGATCAATAAAAATATAATAAAAATAATAATCCATTGTCTTATGGTTCACAAATACAAAAGTGAAAATAGGGTAAAAGGTTAACAAGTGGTGAATCTAGGCCATCGGTTCTCAACCAAAGTGTGGAGACATTTTGGTTATCACAACTGGCGGGGTAGGGGGTTGCTTGGGTCTAGTCTGTAGAGGCCAGGTTGCTGCTAAACCTTTGAGAGTGCACAGGATAGCGCCTGCATGGATATCTCCAGCCCCCAGTGATGATGGGCTAAGGCTGAGAAACCCTGCTCTGTGCTAAAAGGAATGCAGACAGAATCATTGCACTATTTCCCCCTAACTGTTCTGTAGTCTTGAAAATGTTTGAAATAAAAACCTGTGTGTGTGTGTGGGTGTGTGTGTGTGTGTGAAAGAGAGAACTGCATGAGTTTGTTAAGCACTTGGGGGTTCTTAAAACATTTTAGGATAAAAAAAAGTCCTTTGAGAATAGAATCACTCTAAAGTTTACAAAGATGATATATACACAAAGCATTTCGGGTTCATAAAGAACTTTGGAATTAAAAAAAATCACATCTTGCCGAACCGGTTTGGCTCAGTGGATAGAGCATCAGCCTGCGGACTGAAAGGTCCCAGGTTCGATTCCGGTCAAGGGCATGTACCTTGGCTGCAGGCACTTCCCCAGTTGGAGGTGTGCAAGAGGCAGCTGATCGATGTTTCTCTCCCATCAATGCTTCTCTCCCATCGATGTTTCTGACTTTCTATCCCTCTCCCTTCCTCTCTGTGAAAAATCAATAAAATATATATATATATATTTTTTTAAAAATCACATCTTGGCATTTACCAGGGAGAGATTTACCACTTTGGGATAGATTTTTAAAATGACGAAAAGGTTTGCAGATTACTTTGAGATAAAATCACACTCTGATGTTTGTGAGAGTGAAGCGTACCAGGCATTTGGAGTTAAAAGCACGTCTTGATTTACAAAACCCTCTGGAGTTTACTAAGTGAGTGGGGATGTACTCTGAGGGTGTACACCTCATTACTGAGAGCTGGTTAGTCCCTTTCAGCCAATGATAAAATTGTCGGGGGTGGGGGTGGGGTGGGGCAGGGGCCTCTCCTGACCTTCCAGTCACTGTCCATGCTCCCATCTCCTGCCTCAATGGATGCCACCACTTTCTCAGAAATCAGCACCTCTCCTGTCTTGTTGTCGGTCACCTGTGAGGGTGGGAGGGGAGAGAGAGAGAGAGAGAGAAAGCAAAACTGCTTTCCTCCTCTGCCCTCTGCCCAGCAGACACCACAGCATGAGGGATCCAAGGCAGACTCCAAGGGGGACTTCCCAGCATAGGCACCTTGTCGATCTGGTGGTGGCTGGAGAGAGTGCTGTTCCCCAGCTGGCGCTCCTGGTTCTCTTCTTGGTGGTAGTTCGAAGGAAGGCCTCGCAAGTCCATGGGGGCAGAGAAGAAGCTGTCCATGCCCCGCAGCAGGTCATCCTGGGGCCACAGGAGGGACAGGTGAGCTGGTGGATCTCAAGGGGCCCCAGTACACCTGCCACGGTGCCCTCCAGGCCTCGCCATGTGCCTTTCACCCCTTCCCTCTCCATCTTGTGACCTGTAGGGGGTAACTAGTCCCCCTCCTGTTTTCACCCTTATTCTCTGTCCCATTACCTTCCTGTTCTGCCTCCCTTTAGCTGTCTCCCTCTCTCTTTTTATTTCTCCGTCGTCCTGTTGCTCTCTGTCCCTTTGACTCCCTCTCTCTTTCTTCTGCCTGGCTCTAACCTGTTTCCCATTGTTTCCTCGAACCCCTTCCATCTCTCAGGAAGGAACCTATCCCTGTCCCTCTTTTCTGGAACCTCTTCTCTCCACCCCCTGCCGTCACTCACTTTCAGGAAAAGCCGGGTGAAGCCTTGTAGTAGTTTCTGGAGGCCTAGGAAACCTGAGGAGCTTTCCTGGGCGTCAGCATCACGGATCGGGGCCGCAGTGGAGGGGGGCACCAAGGCAGAGGGGAGCAGCAACAGCAGCAGGACCAGCGGGTGCCACATGACGGGGCGAGGCGGGAGGCTGTGGCATCGGTAGGGGGTCAGAGCCGCCACCAAAACGATCATGCCTTTCCTATCCCTTTGCCCAGGTTTTACCCCTTGTTCAAGCAACTCATTCCCGCCCCCCAAACCTATTTCCTCTCTCCCTTTTTCTTCTACTCCCAACCCCTCTATCACGTGTTAAGATCCCGAGCATCCTCCCAGGCCCAACTCTACTGGGCTTTGCTTCATACCCGGACCGCATCCCTCTCCTTCCCCCACATTCATACCCAGATCTCATTTCTCACCTTCTCCTTCTCACCGTCTGTGGCCTCGCTTTTATGCTAGATCACAGTCCGGTCACTGGACTCTCAGACTCGGGCGGTCCACGGACTGTTAAATCCAAACAGTTCTGGTCTCGAGCCAAGCGGGACACCTGGAGCGTTGAATGAGGCTCCGCGAGCCCTAGCCGCGTCCCGTACGGCCTGGTCACGCCCCCACATGTGACGTCACCCGATAGCCGGACCCCCTATTGGTTAGCCACGCCTCTAGTCGTTGGTAGCCACGCCCCTCGGGCCGCCGGCCGTTCGTTTCACGGCCACGCTCCGTCAGACCACGCCCCTTTCGGTTGACCTCGCCGTTGGAGACAGAGTCTTGCCAGTCTTGCTCTAACCGCAGGTGGCCACGCCCCTTGTCCTGGAGTCACGCCCCTTACCCTGAAGCCCCGGCCCGCGCCTGGGCCCCGTCCCCACCTCTGTGCTGGATCATGGAGCCACGCCCCTTGTCTTGGAGCCACGCCCCGAGCCTTGGCCACGCCCCCGCCTGACCACGCCTCTGTGCTGGATCCAGCTCTCTCTCCCAGCGCCCTCTGTCACGGGCAGTCCTTCTGCTCAGCTGCCTCCTATTTTTGCACCCATCCTGAGCATGTCTCCGCGTCACTTCTCGTCTGCTCCAGGATTTGAAACGATTAATGCACTCGGCGCCCTCTTCGGTCCCGCTAACCCCTCTCCAGAAACCCGAAATCCAGTCTTCTGTTCCAGTTTCCAAGAAACTCGGAATTTTTTCAAGAATCACATTTACGTTGCTGCTCAGCTTTTGAAATTCACTATAACTGTCAGTAGAAAGGAAAAAAGGAAGAAAAAAGAACTCGGAATACGGCCCCCCTCCCCCTTCTCGCTCAGGTCTCCGGAATCCAGACGCCAGCCTTTTCTGGTCCCGTGAGTTTGAACACTCAGGTACCCAAGTGCCTCTCTCGGGCCGGGGACATAGCGACACCTCTCGTCCACGAACTCCATGTCTCGAACTCCATGCATCTCGCCTGGCCCATGGCTCTCAACTCTGGTGAGGCCACAAGGAAACCGTGTTATTATAGAAATCAATCAAAACACACCCCTGCACGTCAATCCTCCAAAGGCTGAACAGGAAAGAACCTTTTGTGCTCGTATCGCTTCCACATCCCCAAATACACAAACACACTAGACTCTAGTATTTAGAGGGACAGTCCAGGCCCCAGACCCCTCCTCCCCCGCACCTAGGAGCCCCGACCCTCAACACCCCTCCTCTCTCAGGAATCTAAGCGTACGAACCCTGAAGGTGCTACCAGACCCAGCTAGGCTTCACCTTTCCTTTTGCCAAAGCAAAACAAAAAACAAAAAAAACCCTCCCTCAAACTGTCTCCATCGGATCCCCCTTCCCGCTGTCCGGTGTCCGGGCCCGGGCCCGGGCCCGCCCCCCCACTCCGGTCCCTCCCACTTTTCCCAAACAAAGCTCCCGGGCAACTTTCTCCTGCGCAGCGCCCCGCCCGCCCGCGGCTCCCCAGCCCCAGGCCGGGAGGTAGGAAGGCGCCGGCGGGAGTCGGGGATCCTGCTTTGGGGTGTGTGAGTTGGGGTGGAAAGTTACCTGGTAGGAGTTTTAGGGGGTGTGTGGGACCGCCTCTGCATTGCATGTCGCCTTCTTGTTATGGGGCGGGGGGGGGGGGGGGGGGAGGGCTCGAGAGTTCGCTTCTGACCGAGTCTATGTGCGGCGTTGGAACTTTTGCCCGAGTTGGGGTGTCTGCGGAGGCGTCTAAGTTTGGGAGCGCGGGCCTGGGAGAAGGGAGGGCAGGGAACCCCGGCGGGGTGTGGCCGTGTTGGTTGGAAGTCAGAAAGGACCCTTGTGCGTGTTTCTGACCGAACTGGTTCTTGCGTGTCATTTGTGGGCGCCTGGCCTTCCTCATGGAGAAAGGGGCCTCCCGGGGCAGGGGGGGGGGGTGCAGAGGGCGGGTTACGGCGCCTTCGAGAGCTTCAGGCTTGTCTCTTCGGAAGTTTGGGGCCTGGGGCGGGAAATGAGGGGGGCCTTTCTTAGCCGGTTCCTCCGTCCCTTTGTCTGGCCACATGGGGGAGAGCTGGGCTGGGATTCTCTGGCCTATGGGGGTCCTGACCGCCGCAGCGCCACTGGGCTCTGCCTGGGGTCTTTGTCTGCCCGGGCCGGGACTCGGGGTCCTAGGCAGGGGGAGGGGATGGGAGCCTGGACTCGGGGGTCCTGGGAAAGCTGTGGAGGACGTGCAGCCGCCAGGGAGGCGGGATCTGACTGTATTGGAAAAAGTTTCCCCCTGTTCCCGGCCTCCGGAAAGTCACTGGGAACTAGCAGAGCTGGATCCGAGCCCACTGCGCAGGGGCTGGGGAGGGCAGGGGCGGGGCCGCGGGCCTGAGGGGCGGGGCCCTGGCTGGCCGGCCCCTCCCCTTATGGGGGTTGTGGGAAACTGGGGGAGGGGATGCCTGGGCCCTTTGTTCTGGCTCTCCTGATGGCAGTGAGCCCCTGAACCCCAAGTCTGTGGTTCTGCGGGTCTTTCCTGGTCTCCACTTGAGTTTCTGCCCTGAATCTCTGTCCCTCTTTCCTCTGGTTCTCGGTCCCCCTCTCTCTCTGAGCCTCTGAGCACCACCCTCTGTGTCTCTGGGCCCCTCTTTCTGGCCCTCTGGGCCCCTCCCTCTGGGTCTCTCCCACTCTCCCTGGATCTCCCTTTAGCCTTACTAGGGCCTGTGCCCCTTCTTTTCCAGCAGCTGCTGCTCACATCCTAGCACCTGTTCTCGGCGTGGGACTAAGATCTCCCTCACAACCCCCTTCCCCCAACTAGGCCCTGACTCCTGGCTTCTTTTGACCAGTAATCTATACCCACAGGACTGGCCTTAGGGGCTCTGTGCATGACTATGGGGTCTTCCAGACTTCATCGCAACCCAGGCTCCCCTGGAAATCCAGAGGAGAACACTTCTCACCCTAAGCTTCCCCAGAAATCCAGCCCCTTCTCTAGGACCTAGGAGTCCCAGCACCCGTCTCCTCCCCCAGACCCAGGAGTCTGGACTCCCAGCTCTCCAAGCCCTGAGAGAGGGTGGGTCGGGGGAACCTTGCTGAGCTCTGTGTTCTTCCAGGCCCAGATGGGGGAACCCCGGGCTGGGGCCCCCCTGGACGATGGCAGCGCATGGACAGGAAGTGAGGAAGGAAGTGAGGAGGGCACCGGAGGCAGCGAGGGGGCTGGGGGAGACGGGGGTCCGGATGCAGAGGGTGTCTGGAGTCCAGACATCGAGCAGAGCTTCCAGGAGGCCCTGGCCATCTACCCGCCCTGCGGCCGGCGGAAAATCATCCTGTCCGATGAAGGCAAGATGTATGGTGAGTCACCCCCTCTTTTGCCCTGGCCCCCATCCTATCTAATAAAAGAGTAATATGCAAATTTGACTGTGCCCTCACCACACCCACAGCCACACCCACCAGCCAATCAGGAGCAGATTATGCAAATAAACCCCAACCAAGATGGCTGCCACCACTGAGAGCAGGAGGGAGGCTTGGGTTTCCCCGGCAACAGAGGAAGCCAAGTTTTCCGCCTGCCTTGCCTGCATAGGTCTCCACTCAATGTTACAAAGTTTCAATTATAAAAGATACAGAAATGGTGGCAGCCACTGAGCTGGAGAGAACAGAGGCTTGGGTTTTTCTGGCATTGGAGGAAACCAAGCTTTCAGCCTGCTGTTGTTGGCCTAGGCCTCCACTCTAGGCTACAATGTTTCAAACAGAAATGGCTGCCATCACAGAGCGAGCAGAAGACTTGACTCCGCTCCAGGCTACAAAATTCCAATTGTAGACATAGATTAATCCCAGATCCCAGGGCCTCCACTTGGGTCAATGGGGTGTGTGGCCGGCCTGCAAACCTCCACAGGCCCCTCGCCCAGGCCGCCCTTCACCCCAAGGGAACCCCCACCTTGATCTGGGACACTCTTCAGGGCAAACAGCTGGCCCTCATCCATGCACCAGGCCTCTGTTCTGTCTAATAAAAGAGTAATTTGCAGATTGACTATCACTCCAACACACAAGATGGCTGCCCCCATGTGGTCAAAGATCCTGTCCCCATGTGGACACAAGATGGCCAGCAGGGGAGGGCCATTGGGAGGTTCCAGGCCCTGCAAGGGAGGGCAGTTGTGGGTGATCAGGCCAGCAGGGGAGGGCAGTTGGGAGGGACCAGGCCTGCAAGGGAGGGCAGTTGGGGGTGATCAGGCCGGCAGAGGAGGGAAGTTGGCGGTAAACAGGCTGGCAGGGGAGCAGTTAGACATCAATAGGCTGGCAGGGTACTGGGTAGGGGGTGATCAGGCTGGCAGGCAGAAGTGGTTAGGGGCAATCAGGGAGGCAGGCAGGTGAGCAGTTTGGAGTCAGCAGTCCTGGATTGTGAGAAGAATGTCTGACTGCCTGTTTAGGCCCAGTCCTACCAGGATCAGGCCTAAACAGACAGTCGGACATCCCTCGAGGGGTCCCAAATTGGAGAGTGTGCAGGCTGGGCTAAGGGACATCCCCTGCCCCCAGTGCACAAATTTTGTGCACTGGGCCTCTAGTTTATTAATAAAAGATAACATTTATGGCTCCTGAGTCCCCTCCCCCTGGTTGGCCTGGCCCGATTTGGCCAATCAGGCTGGGCTGGCTGTATCCCACTTGTGCACGAATTCGTACACTGGCCCTCTAGTTGATTAATAAAAGACAAAACAACATTTATGACGTTTTAAACACTGTTCGCATAAAAGCACTTCATATCCTTACTAGGACTCAGGTAGGAGCTAGCATCCCATTTGCACAGACGAAGAAACTGAGCCCCAGAAAGTCCACGTGATTTGCCTAAGGCAGTGGTCCGCAAACTCATTAGTCAACAGAGCCAACTATCAACAGTACGATTGAAATTTCTTTTGAGAAATTTAAAAAACTTAAACCTCTTCTAACGCCACTTCTTCAAAATAGACTTGCCCAGGCAACTTGCCCAAGCCGTGGTATTTTGTGGAAGAGCCACACTCAAGGGGCCAAAGAGCTACATGTGGCTCGAGAGCCGCAGTTTGCCGATCACGGGCCTAAGGCCACAAAGCTGGTGTGTGGCGGAGCTGGGATTTGAACCCAGGCAGTCTGCCCCCCAAACCTGCAGTTATAACTCGTCTTCCATGTGGCAGCCAGCTTGCTGTGGGCCTCTGGGGACCACGGCTTCTCTTCCCCTCCGGAGACCTCTCTGTTGGGAAGTTGTGCTGGGGGGCTAACTCTGCTCCATCTTTGACCCCTCAGGTCGGAATGAACTGATTGCCCGTTACATCAAGCTGAGAACAGGGAAGACCCGAACTCGCAAACAGGTCTCGGCACTGACTTGTGGGGCTTCTGTGTGGGGTGGGCCGGTCTCCTCAGGGCCATTCTGGTAAGGGCAGGTTCAGGTTCGAGGATGATGTGGTTCAGGTGCTTTTATTTTTATTTTTTAAATATATTTTGTTGATTTATTACAGAGAGGAAGAGAGAGGGATAGAAAACTAGAAACATCGATGAGAGAGAAACATCCATCAGCTGCCTCCTGCACACACCCCACCGGGGATGTGCCCGCAACCAAGGTACATACATGCCCTTGACCAGAATCCAACCTGGGACCTTTCAGTCCACAGGCCGACGCTCTATCCACTGCGCCAAACCGGTTTCGGCTCAGGCGCTTTTTTCTCTGCCTTCCCAGCTCAAGACACTTTGTGCCTGTTTGGTACAGTTCTCTTAGCAGTTGTGTAAGAGAGACTGAAAGAGCCAGAGGGAAGGACAAGGAAGGGGAGAGAGAGCTGGATTTGCTGGGTCTGGGGAAAAAGTCTTAGAGAATGGCCTTTCTGGTTGCACCTGTGTTTGCACGCTCCTGAGACAGCCGGCGTGTTGTGTGTGTCACCTCCCGGGTTCCAGCAGCTCTTGGGGCACCTGGAGGGAGGCAAGAGGCACGCGACTCTCACCTGAGTCTACTTCTTTGTCACCCCCTCCAGGTCTCTAGTCACATCCAGGTCTTGGCCCGAAGGAAATCGAGGGAAATCCAGTCCAAACTCAAGGTATGGACCAAAGCAGCTATCCTGAGAGGGGGGTGGGCCCAGAGAGAGGGGGACGGGGACCCAGAAAGTGGACACAGGAACTTAGGGAGGGTGACAGATCCAGAGAAGGAGGGACTGAGACCGAGAAATGGGAATAGATTCACCCAGAAAGGTGAACGGAATGGGGGAGCAGAAGCCCAAGGTGGGGGTCAGTGGCGCAGCAGGAGGGGTGGGTGGAGAGCACGGGTAGGAAAAGATCCGTAGAGAGAGGGGCACAGAGATCTAGCTTGGGACAGGCAAGAAGAATGGGATGCGGGCCTCTCTGGCTACTGCTGCCTCCCTGCCTCCCTCCTCTCCTCTCCTGTCCTAAGGCCTTTGCTCTTCCTGGCCCCTTGTCACTCTTCCCTCTTGTGCTGTGAAGGCCTCCTTCCGACCCACCTCCCCGTTTCCGGTGCCCATGTGGCCTGCCCGTTCTGTTCTTCCTGTGCCCAGATAGCTTCCTGTCCTTCCGGAGCGTTTCCCGTCCCTTTCCTTTTCTCCGTCCTCTGGATTTCCGATTTCCTCTGGGCCACAGGCCCTCGTTTTCTGCTCCTCCGAGTCTGGCCGCTTTTCTGCCTCTGTCTTTGGATTTGGGGACCACTCACTTGCTTTCCTTTTTTGTACCCAGAAGCCTCCCTTTCCTTTCTCTCTAGGTCTAAACACCTTTCCTTCCTTCCTTCCTTCCTTCCTCCCTTCCTTCCTTCCTTCCAAACATTTTTATTGGTTTCAGAGAGGAGGGTGAGGGAGAGAGAGATAGAAACATTAATAATGAGAAAGAATCATTGATCAGCTGCCTCCCGCACGCCACACACTGGGGATTGAGCCCGCAACCCAGGTGTGTGCTCTTTTTTTTAAATTTTATTTAATATTTTATTAATTTTTTACAGAGAGGAAGGGGGAGGGATAGAAAGTCAGAAACATTGATGGGAGAGAAACATCGACCAGCCGCCTCCTGCACACCCCGCACTGGGGATGTGCCCGCAGCCAAGGTACATGCCCTTGACCGGAATCGAACCCAGGACCCTTCAGTCCACAGTCCGACACTCTATCCACTGAGCCCAACTGACTTCGGTTTTTCTTTCTTTCTTAAACACGTTGTGTGTGTGTGTGTGTGTGTGTGTTTTGCTGATTTGAGAGAGAGAGAAGGAGAGAGAGAGAAACATCCATCAGTTGCCTCCCGGGGCATGTGTCCCGACTGAGAATCCAGCCGGCGACCGTTTGCCGCCGCGCGGGACGACACTCAGCCCACTGAGCCACACTGGCCCAGGGCTCTTCCTGTCTTTTCCGGACTTTACTGCTCCCCTCTGTCCTGTCCCAGCGAGGAAATGCTCCCTGCCTCTTCCCTCTGGGTTCGAAATTCTCATTTCCTGTTGCCTGCCCATCCGGAAACCTTCACTTCCGGCTCTTTATTGACCTAGAAATCCTCACGACTGTCTTTCATTCTGGGCGTTGGGAACTTCTTCTCCCCTCCCCTCCCCCGTCCCCATAGTCCTTCTTCATTTCGCTTTCCTCTCATTGCTCCGCTCAGGGGGGTGGGCTACAGGGATCGGCAAGGGAGGCATGGTGGGGTGCCCAGGCCTCACTTCCTGAATCCTGTTTTCTTTCCTTCTTTGGCTCCGTCCGCCATGGGCAGGCCCTGAATGTGGTAAGTCCCTCTGCCCATGGTCGCACCCCGCTCCCTTACCCCAGACATTCTTGAGGCGGGCAGGAAGGATAAGGGGCTGTAGTGAGAGGGGTCTGGACCCTTCCCAACCCTTTACCATGACCTCCCACCTCTGAGCCTCCCCGTGCTTATCCTGCCCACCCTGTCGCTGTCCCTACCCCCTGTGTCCACCGGAACCCCCGTTCACATGGAGCCTCAACTCTTCCTCCAGGACCAGGTTTCCAAGGATAAGGCTTTCCAGACAATGGCCGCCATGTCCTCCGCCCAGCTCATCTCCGCACCTTCCCTGCAGGCCAAACTGGGCCCCGCTGGCCCTCAGGTGGCTTGGGCTGGGGACTGTGAGGTTCTTGGCTGGAGGATGGGGGTGTGTGGTTTCAATCGGGAACTAACTGCCTGTCCCTCCTTTGTCTCATCTCCAGGCTTCTGAGCTTTTCCAGTTTTGGTCAGGGGGCTCTGGGCCCCCCTGGAATGTTGCAGAGTGAGTACCTTCTGTCCTGCCTCAGCACCCGTCTCCCTCCTCCACTCTCTCCCGCAGGCCTTCCTCACCCCCACCCGGCTCCCCACTCCCTTGTGCACATCCATTCTGGAGCCGGGCTGTCTGGATTTGAGTCCCAGGCAGGAGGGTGAGGGATGGTCTGAGAGGAAGACTAGGGCTGTGATGGGATCGTGAGGAGGGGATGGGGCAGGAGAGTCAGGAGGAGGAGGGGTGGTGCTGGGGCCTGACTAGCTGAGAAGGAAGGAGGAGGCAGCCAATCCCAGCTGGTGACTGGGGTTGGTGGGACTGTCCACAGATGTGCAGCCTGTGGGAGGAATGGGTTTGGGAAAAAATGAGCTCAGCACGAGACTGGGTGAGTGTGAGGGGCCTGGAAGATGTCCGTGGAGCCCGACCTGCGGGGCTCAGTGGTTGAGCATCAACCATGAACCAGGAGGTCACGGTTCGATTCCCGGTCGGGGCCCGTGCCTGCCTCTGCTGGATCCCCAGGGTGGGTCATTCAAGAGGCAGCCAATCATTGAGTCTCTCTCATCATTGACGTTTCTATCTTTTTTCACTTCTCTGAAATCAATAAAAAGTATTTTTAAAACAGTTTTTAAAAATGTCCATGGGAATAATGGCCTTCTGGTCAGATTGGCTGGGCTCCAGAGGCTCATGGGAAAGGCAGTTGTAGGTAAGAAACTCTCCAGGGAGGGTTGAGGGGAGCCCCGGAGGCTCATGGGAAGGCTGGTTCTCATCCCGCAGAGGTGGTACTTGGGCCTGAACAGGGGTCTGTTTCTCAGAATCAGAAGGAAGAAAATGGCCTCAGAGGGAAATTGGAGTGTCCTTTTTATTTACTTATTTTTAAAAAATATATTTTACAGAGAGGAAGGGAGAGGGATAGACAGTCAGAAACACTGACAAGAGAGAAACATCGATCAGCTGCCTCTTGCACACCCCCACTGGGATGGGCCTGCAGCCAAGGTACATGCCCTTGACCAGAATTGAACCTGGGACCTTTCAGTCCGCAGGCGGACGCTCTATCCACTGAGCCAAACCGGTTTTGGCTGGAGTGTCCTTTTTAGCTATGAGAGAGCCACAAGGGAGACAGGATATGTTTCTAGCCTAGAAAACCAGAATTGGGCCTAGAGGCTCATGGGAAGTGTAGTTTTCAATGATTCTAGGCTGGGTGTCGGTCTGGCAATGTGGCCTCAGGACGGTGAGGCGGAAGTGTTGAGGGTGTTGCCAAAGAGAGAGCCAAGTGACAGTCTGTGGGATCCAGGCTGGGAGAGAAGAGTTCGCTGGGAGGTGCTGCTGGAAGGGGACATAGGAAGGGTCTGAACCAGTCCCCAGAGCGGAAGGGGAGGAGGCTGGCCTGGAAAGGGGGTGCTCTGCACTGGTGGCAAGAATTCCACTTTTTATGGACTTGACAGTCAAACTGAGGAGACGAATGTTAATTAAATCATGTTCATGGAAGAGTATATGCGATGTGAAGAATTGCAACAGGGCCTGGCCGGCGTGGCTCAGTGGTTGAGCATGGATCTATGAATCTAGAGGTCACAGTTCCACTCCCTGTTAGGGCACATGCCTAGATTGTGGGCTTAGTCCCCAGTAGGGGGCGTGCAGGAGGCAGCGATCAATGATTCTCTCTCATCATTGATGTTTTTATCTCCCTCCTTCCTCTCTGAAATCAATAAAAATATTAAGAAAAAACAGAACTGCAACAGGCTCTGGGGTGAGGGAGAGAGTTCCAGGGAGTTTCTCTGAGGAGGTAATGAGGGAAGGTGAAGAATGAGGGTGGGAATATTTGAGGCAGAGAAAACAGTATGTGCCAAGGCTCTGTGGTAGGAAAGCAGTGAGTTTCAGGAACTGAGAGAAGGCCCTGGGCCAGTCAGACAAACGTTTACTGAGCAGCGATTAAGTGCCTGCTCCTCTGCTTCAACTGGGGACACAAATTCGAATTTCTGCCTTCGTGGGCTTATGTACTTGTAGAGGAGAGCGGACAGACAATAAGCATCTAAACAACTAAATAAGCATTAATAAGAAAGGAATAAATGTGGGAAATAAAGCAGGGTGTCCGCTCTATTTATTTATTTATTTAAAATATATTTTATTGATTTCTTACAGAGAGGAAGGGAAAGGAATAGAAAGTCAGAAACATTGATCAGCTGCCTCCTGCACACCCCCTACTGGGGACGTGCCCGCAACAAAGGTACATGCCCTTGGCCAGAATTGAACCTGGGACCATTCAGCCGCAGGCCGATGCTCTATCCACTGAGCCAAACCGGTTTCAGCTGTGCTCTATTTATTTTTAGGGTTTTTTTTTGTTGCTGTTGTTGTTTTTGTATGTGCTCTATTTAGACGGAAGTCAGGCAGGCCTCTGAGGATGTAATATCTGGGTAGTGGCCTGATGATAAAAAAATTAGTCAGGCCGAAAACGGTTTGGCTCAGTGGATGGAGCGTTGGCCTGCGGACTGAAGGGTCCTGGGTTCGATTCTGGTCAAGGGCACATACCTTGGTTGTGGGCACATCCCCAGTAGGAGGTGTGCAGGAGGCGGCTGATCGATGTTTCTCTCTCATTGATCTTTCTAACTCTCCCTCTCCCTTCCTCTCTGTAAAAAATCAATAAAATATATTTAAAAAAAAGAAATTAAGTCAGTGGGTTGGGTACTGGAGTTTAGAGATTTCAGAATTGGGATGGCCAGTAGAGGCCTTAGGACGCCAAAATCGGGAAGTCCCTGGAGTTTGTGTCTTTCTGATTTTTGTTGTTGGTTAAGCCCCACCTGAGGATATTTTCCATTGATTTCCAGAAAGAGTGGAAGAGAGAGGGAGGACGTGAGAGAAACATGTCTGTGGGTTGCCTCCTGCACGAGCCCTGACCAGCTCCCGGGCCAGGAAGGAACCTGTAACCAAGGCATGTGCTCTTGACTGGAATGGAACCCGGGACCCTTTGGTCCATAGGCCGTCGCTCTATCCACTGAGCCAAACCGGCTAGGGATTAAAAAAAAAAAAATATATATATATATATATATATATATATATATTTATTTATTTATTATTATTAATTTCAGAGAGGAAGGAAGAGGGAGAGAGAGAGATAGAAACATCAATAATGAGCCGAGACTGGTTTGGCTCAATGGATAGAGCATCAGCCTGAGGACTGAGGGGTCCCGGGTTCGATTCTGGTCAAGGGCACATACCTTGGTTGCGGGCACATCCCCAGTAAGGGGTGTGCAAAGGCAGCTGATTGCTGTTTCTGACTTTCTGTCCCTCTCCCTTCCTCTCTGTAAAAAATCAGTAAAATATATATATATATATATATATATATATATATATATATATAAAAAGTAAACATAATCTATAAAAAAAAAAAGAAAGAAACATCAATAATGAGAGAGAATCATTGATGGGCTGCCTCCTGCACACCCCACACTGGGGATTGAACCCACAACCCGGGCATGTGCCCTGACTAGGAATCAAACCGTGACCTCCTAGTTCATAGGTTGATGCTCAACTACTGAGCCACACCTATTGGGCTGTGTCTTTCTTTCTTTTTTTTTTTTTTTCTTAATTTTATTTACACTATAACTTATATTTAATAGTAGTAGTACATATGTTTTCCTCCTCCTCCCCAATATCCTCCCCCCGGGCTGTGTCTTTCTAATCTTGATCTTTGGAACCTTGACCTCTGACCTCATTATGTCTCCTTGACCTCTGACCTCTCAGTCTTACCACCATCTCCTGGGATACCCATATGTTATTGGTCTCTATGCTATGAAATGACTACCATCACTGGCCACGTGTGATGATTGAAGTTGAAGTTAACGCAAATGAAATAAAATTAAAAATTCAATCCCTCAGACACCTGAGCCCCGTTTCTGCTCAGTAGCCATAAGTCGTGTGGGCGGACACCACAGATATAGAACATTTTCTTGTCTTTTTAAAATATATATTTTTATTGATTTTTTACAGAGAGTAAGAGAGGGATAGAAAGCTAAAAACATCGATGAGAGAGAAACATTCATCAGCTGCCTCCTGCACACCCCCTACCAGGGATGTGCCTGCAACCAAGGTACATGCCCTTGACCAGAATCGAACCTGGAACCTTTCAGTCTGCGGGCCGACGTTCTAGCCACGGAGCCAAACCGGTTTTGGCTAGGACACTTTCATTATCGCAGAAGGTTCTGTTGGACGCACTGCTCTGGGTTTTGTGCTGCCTCCTCACCCCAAAGTTTGGCCTGATGTCCCATTTCCGGGCTGCTGGTCATTTTCTCCCCTCCTGCCTGACCCTTTCCTCCTCTCTCTCCAGATTTCCTATTCTCCTCCTCACCTAAGAGACCCTGTTTCTGTTCTCTTTCTGCCATTTTGTGAGAGGTACCAAACTCTCCCGAAGACCCCAGGCTTCATGGAGGTGTGACGGGTGGGTGGGCTGACCTCTGGGCAAATGAGAAGAGCGGTCATCACGCCTACCTCAGGCTGTGAGCTTCAGTTACAATGTGCACAGTGGCCCGGCCGGCGGGGCTCAGGGGTTGAGCATCGCCCTGTGAACCAGGAGGTCACAGTTTGATTCCGGGTCAGGGCACAGGCCCGGGTTGTGAGCCGATCCCCAGTGTGGGGCCTCTGGGAGGCAGCCGATGGGTGATTCTCTCTCATCATTGATGTTTCTCTTCCTTCCTCTCTGAAATCAATAAAAATGCATTAATAAAATAAAATAAAATGTGCACATAATGTGCTGAGCTGGTGTGGGTCGTTGGTTGAGTCACCAGTTTGATGCAGGCTTGATCCCCAATAGGGGCGTTCAAGAGGCAGCCGATTCCTAACCCAAACCTAACCCATGTGTTCTGCCTCTTGCTAACCTAACCTTTCTCCGCTCTGAAAAGTAAAACATTTAAATATATATATATATATATATATATATATATATATATATAATTGAGTTTTCACAGAGAGGAAGGGAGAGGGAGAGAGAGTCAGAAACATCAATGAGAGAGAAACATCGATCAGCTGCCTCCTGCACACCCCCTACTGGGGATGTGCCCCCAGCCAAGGTACATGCCCTTGACCGGAATCGAACCTGGGACCCTTCGGTCCTCAGGCCGACGCTCTGTCCGCTGAGCCAAACCGGGTAGGGCGAGTAAAACATTTTTTTTTTAAAGTGTGCATCATGTGCTGGCACAGGGTAAGCTGGTCCTGGTCCCTCAGTAAAGGTAGCTGGTACGATTAGAATCCTTCCACCTGCTCACCCTCAGCTTCCTTTCTCCCTCAGCGTGAAGCCCTTCCCGCAGACACCGTTCTCCTTGTCACTGACTCCCCCATCTGCTGAGCTCCCAGGTAAGAGTCTGCTCTCCCCCTTCCCTCCTCTCCTGTCCTTCTTGTCAATCCGAACTGCCTTTCCTTCAGCCTGCCGAGGCCCAGCTCTGAGGCAGGGTGTGTGGAGGTGTGGAAGGATGTGACGGAATTCGTAGTGGTGGAGAGCATGGCATCTGTGGCCATGCACGCTGCGTTTGTGCTCTGACACTTAGGGGACATAGGGGAGATGTATTAGCCACGATGCTTTCAGCTGCAGGTGACAGAAACCTAAGTGAAGCTAGATGACAAGAATAGCAAGGGCAACAACAAAATGGAATTTATTGGGTCAGGTAACCGATATTTCAGGGGCTACGGCTTCAGGTACGGCTGGATCTAGGGGCTCAAGTGGTAGCATCAGGACATGCTTGGTTCTCCCTTCCTCTGGTGGCTTCCTTCCCAGGCAGGTTCTGTCCCGACCGTTTGGCAGCAAAGATGGCTTCCAGGAGTCCATGCCAATGTAATACTCGCATTGATGAGAAATTACACTTAGGCTCCACAGATTGATCAATTCGGAATGTTCTTGGCTGCAAGTAACAATACCCAGATGAGCAGTGCCATAAATAAACAAGGCTTTAATGATTCCACATAACACAAAGTCTGAAGGTGGGATGCTTATGTGCTGGCTCAGCACCTCAGCAGTAACAGGACTAGCGTCTCTCTAGGTCCTTTGGCCTCTCTCTTCTCGTCCCAAGATGACTGCTGTGACTCCAGGCATCATGTCCCAAGCAGGACTCGACCAGAACCAAAAGCTTTCTCCTCCCAAAGTTCTGTCTTTTTCATTCAGGAAGAAACTCCTTCCCAGAAGCCCCCGAGCAGATTTCCCCTAACGTCTCATTGGCCAGGACTGTGTCACATGGCCACCTCTAGCTGCAAGGGAGGCTGGGAAAGTGAGTATTTAGCTTTTTCAGCTTCTAAGTGGAGGCAGGCAAGAGTGAACAGTGCTTGATATATTTCATAAATGTTAGCAATTTTTATTATTTGTTCTTCTCTCTCTAGGGTACGAGCCCCCCCAAGCCCTCTCACCCCCTGCCTTGCCCCCACCTGCCCCATCACCCCCAGCCTGGCAGGCTCGGGCCCTGGGCACTGCCCGGTTGCAGCTGGTGGAATTCTCGGCCTTTGTGGAACCCCCGGATGCAGTTGACTCTGTAAGTCCAATGTTGGGATAGTTGCTGTGGGTGTTTTGGAATGCAGAGGGTTATAGGGAGGGAAAGCATAAAGTAGTGGCGCTCAAATTAGCATGTATCAGAATGACATGGAGGGCTTGTTAAAACACAGATTGCTGTCCCACCCTCAGAATATCTGATTCAGTAGGTTTAGTGTGGGGCCTGAGAATTTGAATTAAAATATATATATTTGCTCTAGCTGATTTGGCTCAGTAGATAGAGCATCAGCTTGTGGACTGAAGGGTCACAGGTTCAATTCTGGCCAAGGGCACATGCCCGGGTTGTTGGCTTGACCCCCAGTAGGGGGCGTGCAGGAGGCAGCTGATCCATGATTCTCTCTCATCATTGATGTTTCTCTCTCTCTCTCTCCCTCTCCCTTCCTCTCTGAAGTCAATAAAGAAATATATATTTTAGTGATTTCAGGAGGAAGGGAGGAGAGAGAGATGGAAATGTCAGTGATGAGAGAATCATTGATTGGCTGCCTCCTGCACACCCCATACTGGGGATCCAGCCTGCAACCCAGGCATGTGCCCTTGGCTGGGAATTGAACTGTGACTTCCTGGTTTATAGGTCAACTCCCAACCACTGTGCCACACCAGCCGGGCAAGAATTTGAGGGTTTTTTTGTTTTGTTTTGTTTTTAAGAATTTGAGTTTTTAACAAGCTCCCAGGTGATGTTGATGCTGCTGGGACCACATTTTGACAACTCTTAGCATAAAGGAATATGAAGGTCATGAGGTTGTGGGTTGGGAAGGTCAGAGAAACTCTCTAGGACATCATTTACTCATTGTTCGAATGCTTCTGAGTGTCTAATGTGCACCAGGCTTTGTGGTGGATACTGGGAACTTGGGAAAGCACATCTTATTTCTGGGCCTGAGCTTTTCCTGGGCTAGGATGGAGACAGATGCCATATTAATCTGGGCAACAGCCAGAAACATCATAGAAGTTTCTCACTCATGTAACATTTCAGTGTGGGTGTTCAAAAGCAGCCTTCCACGCAGTGATTCGGGGAATCCAGGCTTTTTCCATTTTGTGGCCCTGCCATTTTCTAGGGCTTCAGGATTTGCTGCTGGATTCTCTGCATCTGGCTGGCAGATGGTGGAAGGGAAAGGGTGAGGAGGCTGTGTGGGTCTGTCTGGCTTGGAAGTGGCATTGATCAGGTCTGCTCCCATCCCATTGGCCAGAACTTAGTCATGTGATCACATGTAACTGTAGAGGAGTCTGGGAAATGTAGTTTAGCGATGTGAAAAGGGACCAGTGTTTGTGAACACATTGTCTGTCACAGCCACATAAACACCAATTACTGTACATAGTGGTTTTGGTAAAACCCAAGTCAAAATCAGGTTAAAACCCTCCTATCTGCCTTGGAGCAAAAGCTGAAGTCCTTTTAGTTGCCCACGTAGTTATGAACCATCTGACCCGCAGTCCTGCCCTGCCCTTACCTTCTGCACTCTTGCCCTCGTTTGCTCAGCTCTGCCCACTCTGGCCTCCATGCCCTTTTTCAAACACGCCGGCCCACTCCTGCTTCAGGGCCTTTGCGTCTGCTGTTCGTGCCACCTGGAATGTACTTCCCCAGGTATCCTCATTCCGTCCCTCCATTCATTCAGGTTCCTGCTTGATTATCTTCTCAAAACACCCTATGGAATATACTAGCTGCCGTCACTCTCCACTCCCTCACTGTGCTTTATTAGGATTTCTTTCATAGTGCGCGTGACTCTCTAAAATTTATATTATCCATAAGGTGATTTGAAATTTGTTCTGTCTCTGCCAGCAGACTGTGAGCGCCTTGAGCTCAGGGGCTTTACCTTGTAGCCCTGAGACCCAGAGTAGGGCCTCTACACAACAGGTTCTCAGTAGACGTCTGAGTATGTGCTAGGATGGGGGAAACTCATGTTTTTGTGGGTGTACAGAGGAGTAATTCTGCCTGGAGAGTCAGTGAAGGCTCCCCTGAGATGACAACTTTTGGGTTGGGCTTTGAGGGTTACATAGGAGTTTGCCATGTGCAGAACTGGGTGCTTTCAGGTACAGAGCTGAAACAACATTGAGGCTTTCCGAGGCACAAAACAATGAATATGGTGGGAAGCTGGTGAGGCTGCGGGTATTTGGGCAGGTGCTGGTTCTGGAGGAGCTGGCATTGCCAAGCTCGGGGACCCAGATTTTCTCCTGGTGATGGGGAACCTGGAGGTGGCGGAGAGATGCCACCTGTTTGTGGTTAGTGGAGCCTGATTTGGATGACCTGGAAAGATGGAGGAGGATTTGTGTCCAAAGGAAAAAATGGGGAAGGTTTCAGGATGCGGACAAGAAGTGCTAAGAGTGGGAACAGAACCATCCACCCATCCATCCGTTGATGGAACATTTATGAACAACTATTCAAAACATGGCCAGGTTGAGGGATGTGGTCCCTTGTCCTGGGGATGCTGAGGAGCCATGGGAAAATTATGAGCCGGGGAGGTCAAGGTCAGCTCTGGAGCCATAGCACTAAATGAACTGGGGAGGAGAGACTGGAGGCTGGGAGGCCAGGCAGGAGGCTGGGGTGACAGTGGGAGAGGACAGGGCTATGAGGATGGAGAGTAGGGGGCAGGGCGGAGAGCCGGGCAGTAGGGACAGGGCTTGGGGGACTGAGGCACTGTGGGAATGAAGGGGCAGGAGAGAGCGGAGACATGCCTGGGAGTTGGGCCCAGTGCCTGGGTGGGCAGGGTGGAGCCGCTGGCAGGAGCCCTGGGGGTGGCGACGGGTGGGCGACTGGCTTCGGCAGTGCGGGCGGGGCTGCAGCCCGTCTCCCACTCCTCACCGATGGCTGTTCCTCCCCAGTACCAGAGGCACCTGTTCGTACACATCAGCCAGCACTGCCCGAGCCCCGGAGCGCCGCCGCTCGAGAGCGTGGATGTTCGGCAGATCTACGACAAATTCCCTGAGAAGAAGGGGGGTCTGCGGGAGCTGTACGATCGTGGGCCCCCTCACGCCTTCTTCCTGGTCAAGTTCTGGGTGAGTTCTGCGCCCAGACACAAAAGTCCTCATAGATCCCCTGGCCGCCCAGCCCAGGCCTCTGGCTCTCCCAGGTCAGCCTGGGCCTTGCCACTCCTCACGCTGAGTATCAGCCGCCTTTGCAACAGAAGCTCCAGAGAGTTTGGCCCTCAGAGCGGGGTGCATGGGAGCCGTGCAGGCGTAGGAATAGGACTTGGACCACCCCCAGACTCCACTAGACGTTGCCACACCAAGTCGTGTGACTGATACAGCCCTTGGGATGGGGTTGTGTCATTTCAGACTTCCCCACATCCCACCGGCCCACACTAAGCCTTCCTCCCCTTAGCACATGAAGTCTTGGCGAATTCTGGTCTCTTAGAGGGGATGCTACGTTCCACCAGACCCTGTTGTTAGTGAATGCCTGGCCTTGAGGGTACCATTGAAGGAGCTTGGGGGGAGGGGGGTGGCTTTGTAAAGTCCTGTATTTACTGAACAATCATTTATTGGGCACTTACTACACACAAAGCCCTATGCCAGGTGCTATATAAATAATTGTGGGTCCAATTGGTGTAGGTGTTTTCTCTTCTTCCACGTCCAACAGAGTGGGTCCAGTTTCTGAGTAGAGGAGCTGGGGATTGAGAAATAAAAGAAAGAATAGAGGACACAGAAATCGAAATAAAAAGCTGGAGCTGGGTGGCATCTCTGTTCTCTCTGATGGAGAGACAGGATTTAAACCCAACAGCAGCATGTTTATTTATATTCCAAAATACAAAGAGGTTTCACTGGGGAAAAAACTTAGGATCAAAGGAGCTTGAGTAGGCCCAGGCCCTATTCATTCCCTCATTCCCGGGGCTAGGCTGGATTTACATTTCAAGGCCCTCTCCCCGACACCTGGGGCAAAGTTAAGAGTCATCCAGCCTTCTTGGTGGATGTGTTTCCAAAATTCGGCTCTGCCTGGCACCTCGGATTCAGCTGACAATGATTTAAAGAATGCTCAGGTGCCTTCCCTGAGGGCCCCCTACAATTTGGGTCTTCCTTAGGCCTATTTGGTTTGGTGTCCAGTGCAGTGGCTGATGCTGTAGGGGTTCAATATATGTGAATGTTTGGGGGAGGGGAGGATGTTAACTCTCGTAACCAAGACAGTGGAGGGATCTAGTCTCTGAGAAGGAAGCCTGGGGAGGGCTTGAAGTTTGCTGGCCTTGCTGGACCCATAGCTTCTGCAGTTACCGAGGGTTTTAACGTGTGAAGTGGGGACCTGAGAGACGGCTCTGGGGATGTGCTGCGGATGTCTGTAGGCATTGCTAGGGCTTACGACGGGCCACACCAGGGGCCAGGTGTGGAGAGCAACCCTTAGGAGCCCAGCATCTGAAGGGACGCAGGGAGTGGCGGGAGAGGCCTTCAGTGTTGGTCTGGCTTCGCAAGACCCCGGTGCGAGGGGGGTGGATGGAGTCAGGCCGCGGAGGACAGGTCTGACACTCGGAGAGTGACCTGGTCAAGCTGGTCACTCAGGTTAGGCAGAGGAAGAGGCATTCGTCCCAGGAAGGTGAGGTGACCAAGGGGCTCAGGCCAAAGGTGATATGAGGTCTCAGACTCCCACCTGGCATAACGATTGTCTGCTCACTTGGCCACTGGGACGGGAGGCGTCTGACCTCTGAGAATGAGCTGAAAGGGCCCGGGGGGGGGCGGGGTGTTCGGAAGAGCAGCCAGGCCCCATTGCTAGGAAGTAGCCCCTGGTCTTAGCAGCCAGGGTTGCCAAGGGCTCTGAGGAAGAGCCTCCGGTTGCTAGGCAGTAACTCCCTCCTTAGTGACCTGGCCCCTGGAAGAGGCTGAACTCTTGAGTTGGGGGCTTCAGGGGCAAAACTGTTGAAGAGCAGGGCTCCCTGGGTGGGGGGCTCACTGGGGAGGGAGGGTCAGGATCATTTTGGGGACTCAGACTTCTGAAGCACTGGCCGGAGGCTGGGTCTTCTTCAGAAGCACTTGGAGAGGTGGGGACTTTGTTTTGTTTATTTTATTTTATTTTGTTGAGGTGGGGACTTTGAATACCGAGGAAGTGAAGTGGGCAGCTATGGGGCAAATAGGAGAAACAGGGCTGTGGGGTTCCTTCTAACACAGTTCCTAGGTTACAAGAGACTCCACCGTTTATTCATTCATTTTATTTTATTTTATTATTATTATTTTTTTACTTTTTTATTTTATTGGGGGATTTGGGTTCAACTCCCCCCCCCCCAAAAAAAAAAAAAAGTGTCTCCGTTTAAGTCCTGATGTTTTGTCCAGCGAGGTGGACAAAATAAGAGATACTAAGAGAAGACAGTTAAGAGCATACTGGGGGGGGGGGGGTGTGTGAGACCTTGTGTGAGTCTCATTGTGGAAATAGTATTCACTGTGTGCTCCCACCACCTCGCCTCTCACTCCTCCCTCTGATGCCGGGGTCTGTGGGAAGCTGGGGGTACCGGGCAGGGGTGCTCCACGTGGGACAGGAACTTGTAGGTGCTGACCCAGCAGTAAGTGTGGCCGGCTCTCCAAAGATCCTGGGGTTCCCCAGTTCCCACCCACCCCGTGACAATTCCTGCCACCTGCAGAGAGGAGCTGCCCCCAACCCCAGGGCTCCCAGCCCAGGCCCAGGGCCGGACCTGAAACACCCCCCCACTTCCCGCGCACAGACTGGGAAGGACACAGCTGTCCTGTCACCCCTGTAATCTCCAGCCGAGTAGGACAGGGGGGTGGAGGTGAAGGGTTTGACTGTGGCCCTGGGGGCAAGGCCCAGCCATGGTCCTCTCTGATGGCCTGCGCTCCCTGGCTGGGCGGGCCACGCGGCCCCAGCGCAGCGCTCTCCCTTCTCGGGGTTCCTCTGTCCGAGCCCCAGGAGGTCGCCTGGGCGGGTCAGGGCCTGCCTCGGGGCTGGGCTTGGCAGGCGAGCGGCGCTGCACCCACCCCACCCCACCCCGCCCCCAGGCGCGGCTCAGGCGGTTCACCGGAGCCCCGGGCTGGGCTGGGACGCCTCGGGCAAGTCACCTCCCTCTGGGCCTTTTTTTTGGGGGGGGGGGTACCTCAGTTTTAGTTTGCTCCCGAGGTCTTGGGTGGGCGACGCTACCAACTACCTAACCGTGCGCCGCGCCCATAAGCGAGGATAGAGAGAGCTCCCTGCCCCAACCCCCCCCCCCCCCAATAATAACAATGAGATGTGCCCCGGCCTGTGGTTGGGCAGAGGGGCTGCGGGGTCGCCGGGCCGAGCTAGCGGGTGGAGGGGGAACGAGGAGGATCGAGCCTGCATTCCCCACCCCAGCCCGAGGACTGCGCGCAGCTGCCCCCCCCCCCCCACACCCCACCTCCACGTGGTCCGAAGTGTGAAAGCGCCTCCCTCCCCTCGCACAGCGAAAACCCTTCCAAAGAAGTGGCCCGAGTAAGAAAAATGCCCACACGCACCTTTCGTAAACTTTAGGAAACCGTAAACCGGCCACCCTGACTCGCCCAGAGTCTTAGGCACGGGGAGCGGGGAGCCCCCTTTCTGCCCAGAAAAGGTTCGCCTTTGCCAAGGTCACAGGGCGCACAGGGCAGGTCTCAGCTCCAGCCGCCCTGGCGCGCCTGCTGCCTGCCTATTCATTTATTTTTTTAAAAATATATTTTTTTATTGATTTCAGAAAGGGAGAGGGAGTTAGACACATCAGTGATGAGCCCTAGCTGGTTTGGCTCAGTGGATAGAGCGTTGGCCTGCGGACTAAAGGGTCCCAGGTTTGATTCCAGTCAAGAGCACATGCCTGGGTTGTTGGCTCGGTGGGGTCGGTGGGGGGTGGGGGTGGCGTGGGGGGTGGGGGTGGCATGCAGGAGGCAGCCAATCAATGATCACTGATGTTTTTCTCTCTCCCTCTCCCTTCCTCTCTGAAATCAATAAAAAGAGAAAAGAACAAAAGAAACATCAATGATGAGAGAGAACCATTGATTGGCTGCCTCCTCCCGGCACTCTGGGGATCGAGCTCACAACCCGGACGTGTGCCTGACCGGGAATCGAACTGCGGCCTCCTGGTTCATAAGTCGACACTCAGCCACCGAGCCAGACCGGCCAGGCGAGTGTCCGCGGCTCACTGGTGTAAGGGACGTCTGAAAGCCACGTCTCCTCCAGCTTAACCTGTGTCCCCATCCCCCAGGCGGACCTGAACTGGGGCCCGAGTGGCGAGGAGGTGGGGGCCGCTGGCAGCAGTGGCGGCTTCTATGGTGTGAGCAGCCAGTACGAGAGCCTGGAGCACATGACCCTCACCTGCTCCTCCAAGGTCTGCTCCTTTGGCAAGCAGGTGGTGGAGAAAGTGGAGGTGAGGCCGGAGGGCTGGAGCTCTGGGCGGGCGCGCACCCAGGCACCTGGCACTCTGGGGGTGCAGAGTAGATAAATGGACCGGGAGCCACGACAGCTCAGGCTTTGGGGTTGTCTTCATGGTGGGGTGGGAGTAGCCCAGCCTCTTTGGGGGTTTAATACATAGGCTTAGAGCTAATGTGGAGTTCCAAAGTCACACGTAAGGGTCACTTTGAGGGTTCAAAGATTCCTGGGAATCCGGAAGAGTTCACAGGGCAAGGAGGCTCGGTGGTCACAGTGGGTTACTGAGGGCTCACTGCGTCTCAATTTCAAAGGTTATAGAGTTTGGGGATCTCATTGAGGGGTCTGGAGGGCTTGAGGGTACCAGAGATCAGAGGAGGTGAGAGGTCATGGAGGGTCATGGCTTTGGGGGGGAGGGTGTCTGGTTTGCAGGCTCAGTGGTCCTGAGTTGGATACCTGAGGGTTCAGGCCGGTCTTCGGTCACTGCAGAGAGGGAAGATGGCAGTGGGGGACGGGGGTGGCATCCGAGAGGCACAGAGTGGGGCTGGGCTCCTGGGGTGACCCCTGTGAGTCTCAGTCACCGTCCTCGTCACCCCCCCACCACGTGGTTCAGACGGAGCGCGCCCAGCTGGAGGACGGGAGGTTCGTGTACCGCCTGCTGCGCTCGCCCATGTGCGAGTACCTGGTGAACTTCCTGCACAAGCTGCGGCAGCTGCCCGAGCGCTACATGATGAACAGCGTCCTGGAGAACTTCACCATCCTCCAGGTGACGCGCCACAGCCCGAGCCCCAGGCCCTTTCAGCGGGCCGACACACAGGGCCCCTGCCGTTGGCCCGGAGCTTAGGGGATCCCATTACCCAGGGAACTGATATGGCGGAGACTCCTCAGCATTCTCAGGAGGGACCGCCCTTCACTGGGGAACTGCCCTGGAGGATTCATGGTGGGTCCTTAGCTAAAGGGGACCTAACCTTAGTCCGGGAAACATGATTTGACTCTGAGGAATGTGCTGAGTAGGGGACCTTTCACCTGGGGAATGTGACATGGGGACTTCCTTGACCCGGCAACGCGTGATACGCCATCTGACGCAAGGCCCTTCGCGGGCATGTTGAGCATCCCCTCTGCCTGGGACCTGTGACATGGTGGGAACCTCTTCCCGGGGGCCCCATGATGCCTGAGGGAGGGCACAGTGGTCCCTTCTAAGCATGAACCCCTTGTCTGGCCCCCTTGGCAGGTGGTGACAAACCGCGACACCCAGGAGCTGCTGCTCTGCACTGCCTACGTCTTTGAAGTCTCCACCAGTGAGCGGGGCGCCCAGCACCACATCTACCGCCTGGTCAGGGACTGAAAAGGGGACCCCGAAAGTGGCTCATCCCCGGAATAGCTCCTCCCAGGAAGGACCTCCAGCTTGCCTCAGGCCTCTTATTTGAAGAGGGGGCTGCTCCCGTCGAGGGGGCCTTGCAAGCTGGGTGGCGACGGGCTGCAACCGAGAGGAAGGGATGGATCCTGATGTTGGGACCTCACGTTTGTGGAAGGGCAGGTCACTCGAGAGCACCAGGATCTGGCCTCTGTCTCTGCCAGGGGCCCTCCCCCCGCTGTGTCTGGATGTGTGTGCGGGGGAGCCCTACTTACATACTGGCTTGTCCTCTCTTTGTTTCTCAACCTCCCTTTTCCCAATCTGCCTCCCCGTACCACCCCCACCCTCTGACCCCCGATATCAAATATTGAAGGTTAACCCTTTCTGTGCAGGGCCAGGTGGGCCCTGGAAATTTTTTTTTAATATAACATATTTATAAGTGGGTGTTAGGGTTGTGACTTTTTTCTCAGCTGGGCAAGTAGTGGGGAGGGAGGCTTTTTAACGTCTCCCCTCTTCTGCCTGAGCCAGGGCTAGCCTGTATTGTTCACCACCACCCCCTCCCGCCCCAAACTGTGTTGGTTTGTGTTTTGACAGAGGATAAAGCTATTTTACCAAAACGTAGGGGATTTATTTGAAGTCTGAGTGAGAAATAATCTTGTGGGCGATAGTAGACTGACAAATGAGTCACCGAAATGAGGTATCTTTGGGGACTGGAAGTTGGTGGTGGGAAGCCCCAAGTCCCACGAGAGGTGACAGCAGTGGGGCAGGCTGACACCTGGGTCCCCGGCGGAAGGAGGAGGCAGAGGGCTCAGTGCCTGGGGAGAACTGGGGTTTAAACAAATATTTACAGGCCACAGGGAGGTAAGTGTCCGGGGCACGTGAAGGAGCGGGGGCAAGGCTTTGGGGGGCCGGGCCTATCGGTACCGGGCGAGCCTGTCGTAGACTTGGTCCAGGTTTCTGCACAGGAATATGGAGAGCGTCATGAAGCTGAGCTACAGAGAAAGGAGACGCTATCAGAGAGATCGAGGGGGTGGCGATGAGAGGCAGATGGGGTGGTGGGGGTTTTAAGGGAATCAGAAAAGGAAATGAGACATAGAATTGGGTAGAGTGGGGCTAGAGGAAGAACTGGGCCGGGTTGTGAAAGATGGGGTCCAGGAAGGAAGTTTGGGGGGAAGATAAGAAAAGTGGGGGATGGTGGAGTTAAGGGTAAAAGGGCAGGGGTCACGGGATAGGTCACCCAAGATAGGGAGGCAGGAATAGTTTGGAGTAGGAGGAACCAGCTGCGTGTAACGCAGGTCTAGAGACTGGAAAGTAGTGAGATCTGGAGCAAGCCCAGGGTCCTTTATTCTGCAGGCTCATCTGCCTTCCCCTCTGCCTCCGCCTCTGCGCCCGCGCTCCCGGTCTCTGGCTGTTCCTCGTCTTGATCCCCAAACGGCCAGGGCCCCAGGACCATGGGCAGCTTGCCCTGCGGGGCCTTGTCCCCCCAGTTAGGGCAAGCGTCCGCCATGCCCCAGCCACCCCACGGACTGCCGCTACGTCCGCTGCTGCTCAGCACACCACCTCGCCCGTTGCCGCCAGCAGCGCTCAGGCCCGGCCCTGGGCACGAACCCTCGGCGCCCGGCACCTGCGGCTGGGGGTGCTGGAGTTTCCCGCGGATTGCTCTGCGTGGCAGTAGCAGGCTCAGCCCCGCCACACCCACCTGCCGGGAAAGGGGAGGGATATGGCGGCCAGTATAAAGTGGCTGGTTTGCCAAAGGAAGGCTCGCGATGGAGAACAGGGAATACCTCCCAGTGTGCAAGCGAGGCTGGGTCTCCTCCCTGGAGGGGCGGAGGAAGAGCCTGAATGGGCTGCGCGCAATTTGGGGCGGGGTTACCTAAGGGTTGCACAGCCACTCGCAAGTGAGGCTGGGACCAGATTACCTCGAGCAGCCCGACGCCCAGGCAGATGCCCACGATGGAGATGAGGTTGTTGTGCAACCACTTCTGGAGGCTCCGCGCGCAGCCCTGGGGGTGTTGAAAGGTTCAAGGCAGGGCTTTCTCTGGGATTCGCTCTCACGCCCCGTCCCCTCGTTACCAGGCTTCTCTCTTCTCTACGCTCAGAACAAACCTACCCCCTCCCCAGGCATCAGCGCTCCAGGTCCGCCCCTTCTCTTTAGGCCCCGCCCCTCATTGGGGCTTCGTCCCTCAGGCTGTACCGTGATTTCTTGTGGCCCCGCCCTACATCCAGACACCACCCACAAGGTGAGGTCAGCCTGGGGGGGGGGAGAAACCGTGCTATGCTCCCCTGCTTGCCCCCCCCCCCCCGCCCCCGCTGGCCTCCCCCAGCCTCTGGCCGCGCAGCTCCCCACCTCGCGATAGGAGCTGTTGGCAGGGCGGACGCACAGGTCTGCGCTGTGCCTGGGCCGCGCCAGGGGTCCGCCCCGGCTGAACTGGGAGAGGGAGTTCAAGTCGAAGGTCGCCGAGTGGTTGGTCCCCGATGAGTTATAGCAGGAGCAGGGCACCCGGAACTCCGACTCGTTGTTTCTCAAGCTGGGGACACGGAACCAGTCCTGAGGAGAGTTCCAGCCGCAGCAGCGCAGCTGGGAGAGGGACAGGGTCAGAGGGACCGAGACGGGAGGGATGCAAGATGTGGGGGATCAGGGAGCAGGGTAACGGGTTGGGAGCAGAGGCCGAGGAAAGGGTGCAGGGTGGGGGCGGTGGGCTGGGCCGGGGTCACGACAGGGTCAGGGGACACTTAGGGGAACACGGGGTTGGGAGAGATGAGTCACGGGGCGACCTGGGGCTAGGGGAGAAGCTGCAAAATCACGCAAACTGGGTGGGCAGTACGGTCAGCCTCAGGGAACAGGCGGATGGGAAGGCGGGGCCACAAGAGTGACCAGGGAACCGAGTCTCCCGTGGGCCGGGCCCCGTGGGATCCAGAGTCACTAGGGGCAGGGATTGGGGTCACTCTGGGGCCTGGCGGTGAGGGCGGGTCCAGTCGAGGCAGAGGCGGGGCTTTTCCAGGGTCCGGATGGAGCTGGGGAACTGGCTGCGTTTGGCTACCGCTTCCTGGCAGAGTCTCCGCCCGAGAGGCTGCTCCCCCGGGCGGGAGGGCGGGCGGGGGCCCCACGCACCTGGAACTGCACGTAGTCCCAGCTCTCCTCGGCCGCGGACTTCTCCGGGTCGGAGCGGTAGTTTTGGATCGTCACCAGCACGATGTCCTTCACCTTCCGCTCCAGCTGAGAGACCGAGAGTGAGGCGGGACCCCCACCTGCCTCTCCACCCCATCTGCGCCGACCCAGGGGGTCTCTGAGCATCGGTTCTTCACCGAATGGTTACTTGTGTCTCTTCCTCAACATCTTTCTCTGCCCGTTTCTACCGTTTTTCTGCTCCTCTCATCATTTCCCACGATTTCTCATTAGGTCTCTGTATCCTCAGAGCCTCTGTTTCTCTCCTGCTTCCCTCTGGATCTCCCTGTCTCTACCTGCCCGCCTGTCTCTCAGTTTCTGTATTTGTTCTGTCCCCGTGCCTGTCTCTCTCTTCTGCTTCTTTGTTATTTGTCTGTCAGTCCCTGTCTGCCTCGAAATCCACCCACGAGCTGTGTAAAGGGGCACGGGGGGGGGGGGGGAGCAGGCAAGCTTACCCGGGTCTTCTGAGTGGAGATGAGGATCCCCAGGGTGATCTGGGTGACAAACAGGAGCAGCAGCAGCCCAAAATACTGGGGGCAGAGTGGAGCGGTCAGGCTGAGCCCCTGCCCAGGGAAGGAGGGGGTGGTACTAGGGATGGAGAGGGGGCGGGCACTCACCAGGCCCAGGAGGCAGCGGAGCTCCTTCAGGGCCCCCACGCAGCCCAGGAGGGCCAGGCCCATGGTGAGGACCCCCGAGAAGGCCAGCGCCTTGGACCAGATCTGCAATGGCATGAAGGACAAGCCTAGGGGAGGCGAGGCAGGGACACTGAGTCTTCTGTGCACAGCGCCAGGCAGCCCCCACCTACAGTATCCGGGGGGCTTCTTTCTGGGCTCCTGGGCACCCCCTTCTCTGGGCCTCTGACCCTGCTCACCCTGAGCCTCCTCTGTCCCCCCTCCTCTGGGATTCTCTTCTCTCTCTGAGTCTCTGCCCCTCTTCCTCCCTTCAGCTGTCTCTTTCCTCCTCCAGCTCCTCCTCACTCCCGGTGGTCTCAGCCCGTCACTTGTTCTGCCGACACCGGATGAGTCACTTTAACCTCCCTGAGGCCGAGGGGTAATGATATCTATTTCCTGGGGTTGCTTTGAGGGACCTCAATACAGTGCAAACACATGACATAGGAACCACTAGAAGTTTGGCTATTACCCCATTATTTTCCTATTATTATTATTATTATTATAATATCTGGGTTACTTCCTTGCTGTGTGACATCCAGTAAGTGACTCCCCCTCTCTGAACCTCAGGAAAGGTTTATGGGGAGGATCCGATGGGCATTTGCACAAGGTCTGACACACAGGAAGTGGCCAAGAAATGACTATTATTGTTCTTAGTGGAACGCAACACTCATTTATCAGAGGAAGACACTGAGGCTTGGAGAGGCGTGGCAGCGGCAAGCTTTGCAGAGGCTGGGACTGGCCTGCCGAATTGGGTACTGGGGGTGGGGGGGTTCCTGGGACAAGGGAGACCCCGGGAGGCTACTTGCTGGGAGGTTGGGTCCACGCTGCTCCAGAAAGGCCCTCCCCGACTGCCCTGGCCCCCTCACCCACAAATGACACGAAGCTGGTCTTGTCCACGAGTATCCAGATACCGAAGCAGAAAATCAGGCTGCCTAGGACCTTCGGAGAGGAGGGGAGAACATGGAGGTGGGCAAGCAGGGATACGAGATGGGGTGGGGCGGCGGCGGCAGGGCCCGGGGCCCAGGCTGGAGAGCCATGAGACAACTTACGAAAAAGAAGAGGTTGAAAACGAAGAGGAGGTACTTGGTGAGGCTGAGGCAGCTGTCCTGGGCCGACATTGTCGCCTGGAGGGGTGAGCGACCAGAAGAGGATTTGGCAGTGGGGAGACGAGGAGACAGAAGCCGTGAAGGAGGAGGAGGAGGAGGAGAGGCTGAGACAGACAAAAAGGAAGAACACAGAGAAAGAGGAAGTGCCAAGGGCGGAGCCTCACCCCCTGCCTCTACATACAAGGTGGTTTTATTCTGTCTCCGTCCCTGGCTCCCCCACCCGCCCCGCTGGGACACACACGCCAGTACCTGAGGGGCCTTGGAATGTGTGGACACCAAGGACACGCTGGGCTCTTCCTCCCAGGTGTCCATGGCTCAGGCTGGAGAACCCACAGGGACTCCTGAGCCACTTGTACCCACTTACTCTGGGCACCAGGACCCCAGGCTGGCCCCGGGCAGCAGCCGACCTCACAGACACTCTGACCTCACTGCCTGCTGAGCTCTGCCATCTCTGCATCTATCTCTGTCCCCACTTCCCAGCCTTAGGTCCCTTGTCCTTCCCTCTCTGGGTCTGTTTCCTTCTCTCTGAGACTTTTTATTTGTACGTCATCCTCCCCCGTGTGTGTGTGTGTGTGTGTGTGTGTGTGTGTTTCTGTCTGGTTTTAAAATATTTTTATTGATTTCAGAGAGGGAGAGATAGAAACATCAATGATGAGAGAGAACCACTCATTGGCCCCATCGGCTCCCACTGGGGATGGAGCCCTGACCAGGAACCAAACTGTGACGTCCTAGTATATAGTTTAGATGCTCAACCACTGAGCCACACCAGCGGGGCTCTCTCTGAGACTTTGCCTTTCTCTGAATGTCTGTTTCCCTCACTCTGGGTTTCTGTCTCCCCCAACCTCGGAGTCTCTATCCTCTTCCTTTCTGGATTTCTAGCCCCTTCTCTGGGCACCGCTGTCCTTTCTCTATTGAGCACTCTCCCCACTTCTGTCACTGCCCCTTTCTCAGAGCCTGCATCCTGTTTTTGGCAACAAGGGTAGACCAGGTGCACCCCTGTGCTTGGGCAGAGGCTGGGCACCTGGGGGAAGTGAAAGTGTTGCAGGCCCCAACTGGGAAGGTCCCTGGGAGTGAGAGGGGTGGCTGGGCAGTGCCAAACACCCAGAGCGGAAGCTGAGCCTCAGGCAGTACTTCCTGCCTCTGCAGTGGGGCCCCTAGAGGAGGAGGCCCCAGAGGAGCCAGGGTTGAGCCTGGGACCTTGGCAGCTGGATTCGGGTTTGCAGCACCTGATCTCTCTTGGCCTGAGCTGCATGCTTAGCAGCCTCTGAAGTCTCCCCTGATACTCCATAGGCTCCCCTCTCTTGTCAAATCCTAAATCTCACAGATTTCCCACGTAAACCAGGGATGTTCCTATGACCCTGGCACCCACCCAAGCCCTGGGAAACCAGCCCCTCTTAGAATACGGCACCCTTTCTCTCTTCTGAGAGATCTAACCTGCTATCCTTTTTTTTAAGGCTTGAAATGCAACTTATTTTCTTATTGTCATAAAACACAATTCATATTAGTATTCTGATTTTAAAATATTATTTCATTGATTTTTTTACAGAGAAGAGGGAGAGGGCTAGAGAATCAGAAACAACTATCAGCTGCCTCCTGCACACCTCCTACTGGGGATGTGCCCGCAGGCAAGGTACATGCCCTTGACTGGAATCGAACTTGGGACCCTTCAATCTACAGGCTGATGCTCTATCAGCTGAGCCAAACAGCTCAGGGCAGTATTCCGATTTTTAACTCTGGGCTTCCCCTTCTCAAGGGGATAACTGACAAATGTGATTGTATATATTTGAAGTGCACAACATGATGATTTGATAAACATATGCATCGTGGAATGATTACCGAACTTAAAATAATGAACAGGTTCACCATCTCATATGGTTTGTGTGTCTGGTGAGAACACTGAAGATCTACTTTTAGCAACTTTCCAGTATATGATATACAGTACTATCTATATTAATCTATAACAATGAAAGCATAATATGCAAATTAGATCGGACAGCTGAAAAACCGTCCAGATGTCCTTCCGGACATCTTTCCAGATGAAGGGCTTCGAGGGCCGAGGCAAGCCGCTGTGGCTGCAAGGGCTAATCCCCTTGCACAAATTACATGCATCGGGCCTCTAGTTAAGTATAAGCACCATGCTATAAATTAGATCCTTAGAACTTACTCTTCTTAACTGCAAGTTTATATCCTTTGATCTACATCTCCCCATTTCCAGCCCTTGGCAACCACCATTCTACACTGTTACTATTATTATTAAAAATTTAAAACATTTTTTCACATATAAATGACTTTTCCCCTCTTCTGTTTGTTTATTAATCCTCACCTGAGGATATTTTTTAAAAATATATTTTATTTTTCACCGAGAGGAAGGGAGAGGGATAGAGAGTTAGAAACATCGATGAGAGAGAAACATCAATCAGCTGCCTCTGTACACCCCTTACTGGGGATGTGCCCACAACCAAGGTACATGCCCTTGACCAGAATCGAACCTGGGACCTTTCGGTCTGCAGGCTGATGCTCCATCCATGAGCCACACCAGTTTAGGTGACCTGAGAATTTTTTCCACTGTCTTTCAGAGGGAGTCAGGGGAGGGAGGCACACACACACACACACACACACACAACACAGACCGGTTGCCTACCTCACAGAACCCACAACCCAGGCCCCTGCCCTTGACAGGGAATTGAACCTGTGATCCTTGGGGTGCAGCTGACGTTCGGACCACTGGCTAGTCTTTTTCTAATTTCACCTGGTTTAATGCCTTCCAGTTCCATCCAGGTCGCAAATGGTAGGATTTCCTTTTTTATGGCTGCCTAATACTCCACTCTTAGTGTGCTCCCGCGCACGCCACCACGACCCATAAGCAAGAGAAGCATTAGCGCATGCGTGGACGGCGTGGACGACGTGGACGTAGGGCCTGTGCGTGAGTGCGTAAGTGCGTGCACGGAGGGAGGGAGTTGAAAAGGCCGGTGGGCGGCATTGGCTGCTAGTCACGTGGGAGTTTCAGGAGGAGAGGCGGGGCGAGGAGACAGGGCGCATGCGCAGAGGGACTGAGGTGCGTGGAGCGAGCAAGCGGGCCTCGGGGCCTGAAGGGGGCTCGAGAGCGTCACTAGATTTCTCAGTTGGGGCTTCTTGAACCCTCGGTGTCGCCTAACTGACGGGACCGAAGTGGCCAGGCCGCAAGGCCAGGGTGAGGACGGCTTGGCCCTCAGGAGCCCGGAAACGCTTATAGATTTGGGGGGATGGGGCCGGGCGCCGCCTCGGGGTGTAACAGGCCGGGCCGCCTGGCCGCCCCGCATTTACAGAGCTGAGGGACGAGAGAGGCCTCAGAGGTCCCTCCACCTTCCTCCCTCAGAGCCCGGAAAGCTGGCTTTAGCACCTTTGCTCATCGAGTCTGACTGGGAGCGATGGAGGCCTGGCCCTCACAGACCGTGACCGCCAGGCCCGCCCATTGGCGAAACCCCGGGGTTCAAGTTCCCAGACAGCAGACGCTGGGTCCCACCCCATCACAGGCCGGTCAGGGACCAGCAGGTACTTCCTTGAGGAAGCTGGAGCCCCCTTCTTTCCTCTCGGGAGGTTGTGGTTCCAAGGATGGAGGCAAACTGGCATTTCTGGGCGTGGGCCCAGGAGGGCAATGGCCGGGAAGGGCGATGTGGGGTCTCGCAGGCTGGGCCATCCATCACCAGGACCTCTCCAGCTTCCGGGAAGGGTCTGTAGGAAACCAAGGGGTTTGTTTGTTTGTTTGTTTGTTTTAAATATATTTTATTGGGTTTTTTTTACAAAGCGGAAGGGAGAGGGATAGAAAGTTAGAAACATCGATCAGCTGCCTCCTGCACACCCCTCACTGGGGATGTGCCCGCAGCCAAGGTACATGCCCCTGACCCGAATCAAACTTGGGACCCTTCAGTCCGCAGGCTGACGCTCTGTCCACTGAGTCAAATCGGTTTCAGCACAAGGGGCTTCTAGGTGTCACAGGTGGCCTGTTCGCAGAATCTCAGTTTGCCAAAATTCAGTTCTGTCCCTGAAAGCCAGATTACCAATTTACCAACCCCCCCACCCCCAAACTGTTTCAAGGAATACGATTTTTGAATGTGTTCAAGAAAGGCGGATGTGTTTTTCATGAGCACAAGTTTCCTTTTTTCTTTCTTTTTTTGGTGGAACACTAGTCATTACCGGCTCTCACCCTCTCCACCCCGCCAAGGAAAGCAAAACCCAAACGAAAAGAAGTCACTATAGAACACTTTATAGTTACCTTATTTGATTTTGTGTTGGTAATCTGAGGCTCTTCCTTTTTCTGTCTTTAGCTGTCATAACAGCATTTTCTTTGGACATTTCTCCTAATTAATTTCCTGGCCATTTTTCTTTTCTTTTAAAATGTATTTTTATTGATTTCAGAGAGGAAGGGGGAGAGAGAGAGAAACATCAATGATGAGAGAGAATCATTGATCAGCTGCCTCAGGAACAATTCACATTGACCAGAATGGAACTAAGACTTCCTGGTTCATAGGTTGATGCTCAACCACTGAGCTATGCTGGCCCGGCTGGCCATTTTCTTTGTATATTTTTTTAAACATTCTAAATCATGAAACAGAATATACACTCACAAAGGTGCATGGAACATGTAAGCAGAGTTTTCAGTGATTGGTTATAGAGTTTATGTATATGTAACTGACAGCCAAGTAAGACATAGTATATGCTTGAACCGGTTTGGCTCAGTGGATAGAGCATTGGCCTGCGCACTGAGGGGGTCCCATGTTCAATTCCAGTCAAGGGCATGTACTTTATTTTTATTTTATTTTATTTTATTTTTAAATATATTTTATTGATTTTTTTTTTACAGAGCAGAAGGGAGAGGGATAGAAAGTCAGAAACATCGATGAGAGAGAGACATTGATCAGCTGCCTCTTGCACGCCCCTACTGGGGATGTGCCCGCAGCCAAGGTACATGCCCTTGCCAGAATCGAACCCGGGACCCTTCTGTCCGCAGTCCGACGCTCTATCCACTGAGCCAAACCGGTCTCGGCAAGGGCATGTACTTTATTTAGTTGTGGGCGCCTCTCTCCAGTACGGGGTGTGCAGGAGGCAGCTGATCATGTTTCTTTCTCATTGATGTTTCTAACTCTCCTCTCTAAAAAAAAAATCAATAAAATAGATTTTTAAAAAAAGAAATAGTACACTTCCATGATTAAAAGATCTCCCAATGAGTACCTCATCTTCCTCTACAGTATCCTTCCTTTTCTTTTAAAGGTAACTTTTATTTTTTTAAAAAATATTTTTTATTGATTTTTTTTTTTTCACAGAGAGGAAGGGAGAGGAAAAGAGTTAGAAACATCGATAAGAGAGAAACATCAGTCAGATGCCTCCCACATGCCCCACACTGGGAATTGAGCCCGAAGTCTGGGCATGTACCTTGACCAAGAATTGAACTGTGACCTCTTGGTTCATAGGTTGATGCTCAGCTGCTAAGCCACACCGGCTGGGCTGATTTTTCTTTTCCAGCTTGTTGATATGATGGATTACATTAATTAATTTTTGAATGTGGAACCAATCTTGCATACTTGGGATAAATCCCACTTGATAATGGTATATAATTATTTATATACATTGTTGATTAGGCTTGCTAATATTTTGTTTAGGATTTTTATATCTCTGTTAATGAGAGATATTGGTCAGCAGTTTTCTGTAATGTTTTTGCTATTGGGGTAATGCTGGTCTTGTTGGACGAGCTAGGAAGTACTCCCTCTGCTTCTGTCCTCTGAAAGAGATTGTAGAGAATTTGTATAATTTCTTCTTTAAATATTTATTAGAGTTGATAAGCCCATTGCATCCTGTTCTTTTTTCTTTTTCAGCACGCTCCCTGCCCATTCTCTCGTAGAGTATTTGAGGAGCCAAGGAAAGGTCAGAGTGGTGGAAGCACAGAGAGCAGAGAGGAGCCTAGCCCCAAATATGAGGTAGAGCACCATCCTCTTGCTGGGGATAGAGCAGTTTGGGGAGGGAAGGTGAGATGGACAATAACTATCCTGAGTGGCCAGATTATTATAATCTCTGAACGCATAAAAATCTGGCAACTCAGTGTATGTCCTCCTATATAATAAAGGCTAATATGCAAATTGTCCTCTTGACCAGGAGTTCAACCAGCAGGCTGGCCAGCCAACCACCCATGTCCTCTCCCCCTGGCCAGGCTGGCCAGACTCAACCCATGCACGAATTCATGCACCAGGCTTCTAAAACACACACACACACACACACACACACACACTGGAGTGGCCAGATTATTATGCGTTCAGAGATCATAATAATCTGGCCACTCAGTGTAGACTAACAATCAATAGTTAATCACATCAGGAGCTGAGAAATGCTATGAAGAAAAAGAAAAGTGGGTAGGATGGAGAGAGTGGTGGATAGGTAGGCTACCATTTTATTTTATTTATTTATTTATTTTAATATAAATATATATATATTATTCATTTTTTTACAGAGAGGAAGGGAGAGGGATAGAAAGTCAGAAACACTGATGAGAGAGAAATATCGACCAGCCGTCTCTTGCACACCTCCCACTGGGGATGTGCCTGCAACCAAGGTACATGCCCTTGACCGGAATCGAACCCAGGACCCCCCAGTCCGCAGGCCAACACTCTATCCACTGAGCCAAACCGGTCTGGGTGGTAGGCTACCATTTTAGATAGGTGGACAGGGAAGGCACCTCTGGTGAGGTGATATTTGAGCAGAGACCTGACTGTTTCACCGATGAGAAAGCTCAGAGAGGGAAAAGAATTTTCCTCTGGTTACAAGACAGAGTTAGTGTTAAATTAGTTTCTTTGATTCAAACGACCACTAAAAATAGTACCTCCCGAGAGGGACGCAGGAGGGGAGCCGAGGGGGTGGGGGGGTCAGAGGAGGGAAGCGGAGGAGTTGGAGGAGAAGAAGATGGCGGCGGCGGCGCTGGAGGAGGACGTCGTTCCGCACCGCTCTTCTTGCCGCCGAGCCCTCCCTTCTCGCCATGTCCCAGCGCTGGCATCGCGTCGCGGCCCCGCTGCTGGAGCGCGAGGACAGCGGGACCTTCAGTTTGGGGAAGATGATTACAGCTAAACCAGGGAAAACACCGATTCAGGTATTGCACGAATACGGCATGAAGACCAAGAACATCCCGGTTTATGAATGTGAAAGATCTGATATGCAAATACACGTGCCTACTTTCACCGTTGGTGACATAACCTGCACAGATACCAAGAGAAGCTCAGAAACATCCTAGGATCCTCCTAGGGTTCTTCCAAGAATTAGGGAGAAGCAGGAAAGGTTCTTGGAGCAGCCATAGCTGGCTCAGTGAAGGTACAAGTAAGAAGCTGGCGAAACATAGAGCTGCAGAGGCTGCCATAAACATTTTGAAAGCCAATGCAAGTATTTGCTTTGCAGTTCCTGACCCCTTAATGCCTGACCCTTCCAAGCAACCAAAGAACCAGCTTAATCCTATTGGTTCATTACAGGAATTGGCTATTCATCATGGCTGGAGACTTCCTGAATATACCCTTTCCCAGGAGGGAGGACCCGCTCATAAGAGAATATACCACAATCTGCAAGCTAGCGTCATTTATGGAAACTGGAAAGGGGGCATCAAAAAAACAAGCCAAGAGAAATGCTGCTGAGAAATTTCTTGCCAAATTCAGTAACATTTCTCCAGAGAACCACATTTCTTTAACAAACGTAGTAGGACATTCTTTAGGATGCACTTGGCATTCCTTGAGGAATTCTCCCGGTGAAAAGATCAACCTGCTGAAAAGAAGCCTCCTCAGTATTCCCAGTACGAGTTACATCCAGCTGCTCAGTGAAATCGCCAAGGAACAGGGTTTTAATATAACATTTGGATATAGAGGGACTGAGTGCCAGCGGACAGTACCAGTGCCTCGCGGAGCTGTCCACCAGTCCAATCACAGTCTGCCATGGCTCCGGCATCTCCGCAGCAATGCACAGAGTGATGCCGCCCACAGTGCTCTGCAGTCCTTAGAGATAATAGCAGAAAGAAAGTAAACATGGAACCACCTAGGAAACCCTGCACATAAAACGTCCCTCCCATCCCTTCCCAAGTAACATGTTTACTATAATGTTTGAGTTTGCGTGTTGTTTCTAAATCTCTTTCATAGATTCCATCAACACTATAGATTTCATTATCTCGTAGTTACTAAACTTTTTAATGGCTTCAACTTTGTATTGGTATATTGTATTTATAAACTTTGTACCACAGGCAGAGTGTAGCACCCATTGGCAATGCCATGTACATAGGAGGAAGAAACTGCATGTGTATTGATGATGATGAAGATGATGAAATAAAACTGCTAACAACAGTCAAAAAAAAAAATAGTACCTCCCGCTGTAGGGAGCACACTTCAGTGTTTTTAGAAACTTCTTGAATGGGATTCCTCACTATCATTAGCTTTCCTATCTCTAATCTTAACTCTTGCACCAAAGTGTTTCTAAGAAGTAAAATTTATGTAGCTGAAACCGATTTGGCTCAGTGGATAGAGCTTCGAACTGTGGACTGAAGGGTCCCGGGTTCGATTCCGGTCAGGGTCATGTACCTTGGCTGCGGCACATCCCCAGTGGGGGGCGTGCAAGAGGCAGCTGATCGATGTCTCTCTCATTGATGTTTCTGACTTTCTATCCCTCTCCCTTCTGCTCTGTAAAAAAATCAATAAAATATATATTTTTAAAAAGAAGTAAAATTTATGTAAGAGAGGCACTTATTTGTGCTTTGAATTTCAGTGGGGGTAGGGACAGAATTAAAAGGTTTGCTTTAAGGAGGTGTTGAGGATTGCTTTGAAACGTAAAATCTAAAATCTAGCTTTTGGTGTCCTTAAGGTCTTCTCAGGAAGGCAGACCCTCCCTTGGAAAAGTGGAAGCCGCTCTGGAGAATCTGCTTAAAGTGGAGACAGAGACCCAGTCTTTACAGACGAAAGTCTCATCTACTGACTCAGCTATTGTAGAGGGTCCCCCAAGAACCCAAACTCAGGACAACAAGGGCACACAGAACTGGCTTCTGTCGCCCTATGAGAAATCAGATTTGCAGTCACGAACTGCAGAGGCTGATGCCTGGGAGCTTCAGGTGTCTGAAGCTGAGAAGAGGAGGAGCAGCTCGATTGACAGATCTTCTCTGTTGGTGTTCGAAGATGCCCCGGTGATACAGAAATCCTCACTTAAGAAGATTGAGGTATCAGAGAAGGGAAAGAGTGAGGTTGTGTCCATCCATCCACTCTGGTCCAGCAAGGCTGAGTACATCTTCGCCCTGTTGGGCTTCATCTCGAGGCCACTCAATCTTTGGCGTTTTGCCCACCTGTGGCTTCACAATGGAGGTTGTAAGTCTGGGGACCAGGAATCATGGGACCACAAAGTTTTAGCAAGACAGAGACTTATCCAGGCCTCAGAGGTCAAGGTCTCTGGGATCTGTAGAGGCTGGAGACTTGGTACCCTGAGCAGGATGGGAGCCAGCTGTCTGAACACCGAGGGTGGTGAGAGGGGTAGAGGTGCAGGCTATCTGAACATGGTGGTGGGGTAGAAGCCTGTATCAGGGTTGGGTGGAAACTGTGTATCTGGGTCTTCCAAGAATTGGGGGGTAAAGGGCCTGATACCTGGGACTTTAAGGGATACGGAAATAGTTACATCTTGATGCCCATGGCCCTGAGGGAAATCACTGGTAGGGAATGTCTTTTTCTGGACTCCCAAAAAAATCCAAATGCTGAAAAGCCCGATGATCCTCAGAGCCCTTCCTTAAATCCCCTGCATAGGGAGTTTTTTCATCATCTACGTCTTCATGCTGTTCTTGATCGGGATTCCTCTCCTCTTCCTGGAGATGGCAGTTGGTCAGAGGATGCGCCAGTGCGGCATTTTTGCATGGACTGTCATTGGCCCCTGGTTTGGTAGTGTGGGGTATAGCAGCTTCATGGTGAGGAGCCCTGGCTGCCCAGGCCTACCCTTTACATCCCACCCCCATGCCTACCCTTGTCCTGGAATGAGTCCCATGATTTCACTTCCATGAGTCATGTCCCTTCGTTTCCTCAATCCTCTGTCAAATGCCCCGCCCCCGCCCCCCCCCCCCCCCCCCGCCGCCTTTTCCTTGTCCCTACTTCTCCCCTCCAGCCACCTCCCTCTGGCCTCACAGATGTGCTTTACCACGTCCTTGTACTTGAATGTGGCCAATGCCTGGATCATCTACTACTTGGGCCAGTCCTTCCAGTTTTTCGTTCCCTGGGAGCATTGTCCTCTACTGAAGAACTCCAGTGGCTTCGGTGAGGAGGAAGTGAGAGAGAAAGAAAGGGAAGCAGAGAGGTGGAAGGGAATTTGGAAGAGGAGAAAGGAGTGAGGAGGGATAAAAAAAAAAAAAGGTACTAGAAGGAAGAAGACATGAGAAGAAGGGGGGTGGGGAAAAGGTTAATGAAGAGGGGAACGGTCACTCTGTCTAGCAAGGGAGTCAAAAGCCAGATACCCCCAGATCCTGAATGTGCACGGACAACACCTTCCACGTACTTCTGGTACCGGCTGACCTTGAAGGCCTCAGACAGAATTGAGGATGGTGGGGCACCAGCCACCACTCTGTTCCTGCCTCTTCTGATATCTTGGTGTCTTGTTGGCATTTTCATGATTAATGGGATCAAGACCATCGGGAAGGTGAGTCTCCACTTTTGGATTCCTTAACAGTCTCAGATACTTTAGCCCTCACCTAACATTACTACTCATGGGTCTGATTTCTCACTCCCTCTGGCCTCTCACTCCCACTAGCCCCTGAACCCTGATGAAAGCTATCTTCTTACTCCTCCTCATTTCTGGCTCAGAATGTTTTATCCTTGCTGACTGTTAATTGACCCTCCATCCCCCACTGGCACATGGTTGCTGATATGCCCTCCCCTGAATTCAGGTAGTATATGTCTTGGTACCGTTGGGTGGCATCATCCTAACCTCTTTCCTCATCCGGAGTCTACTGCTGAACGGGGCAGGATATGGGCTTCAACATTTGAAGATTATAAAGGTATATCTTCTTCACTTCCCTCTAAGACCTTAGAGGACACCTGTTTGTCCTTAGTGTCCTTTCCCCACTACCTCCCTTTGTATCCCCTGTATTTTGTTAAGGTTCTCCTCCTCTTTGACATCTCTCCTTATTCTTCTCTTCTCCCTATAGGTATCCACTATGTACAGCATAGTTGCGTGGGCCCGAGCAGGAGTCCAAGTCTTGTTTTCCTTAGGTCTCGGCTTTGGCCCCATTGTCATTTACTCCTCATTCATGGACCCGTCCAACAACTGTCTCAGTGATGCGTTTCTTGTGGCTTTGATCTCCGCGGGCTTCGCGATAATTGGCACAATTTTTATCTTCAGTGTGCTGGGCTTCTGGGCCACCATCCTCACGCACAACTGCTGTGAAAAGTAAGGACAGCCCCTTAGTTGAGAGTATCAGTTTCAGGGAACTACAAAACCCAGAGATCCTCATCTTATAGGTGATGCTGCAAAGACCCACCTTCACACAGGTGCACTTGCAAGCCTCTGCTCTTTCCTAGAATGAAAAACAGAGATAAGAGATTCCTTGTCACAGGTTATCCTTCGAGCCCTTTTCTAGCCCTGGAAATCTTCCATATCAGAGATTGCCAATTGCTCACCTCAGTGTATCTCAACAAGAAATGTTGCCACTGTTTGCCACTTTTGTTTGCCACGGACCCTAACCTGTGCAAATAACCACCAGGAGAACACACAGTATTTTAGTTTATAAAATTTGATCAAACTATACTTATTTTCCTGCAGCTTGCATTTTGCTCTTATCAGTAAGCCTTGGCAAGCTTTCCATTGCAGTTCTTATGGAGCAGTGAGCTGATTTTTAAGGATTTGTGGGAATCAACCAAGTGAAGAATGGTGGCGGGGGTGGGGTTGGTCTTGGGCATGAGAGGCTCTGGCAGGCTCTGAAACTAAGTAGTTAAATCTGACCACAGCATAAAATGTGCAGAGGGCCTCGGGGGGGGGGGGGGGGGGGGAGAGAGGGAATACAAGGTGAGAGAGGCCAGCAGAGCTCAGATTAAAAAGCCCAAAAAGGCCTTAGCTGGTTTGGCTCAGTGGATAGAGCGTCAGCCTGCGAACTGAAAGATCCCAGGTTCGATTCCGATGAAGAGTGCATGCCTGAGTTGTGGGCTCGATCCCCAGTGAGGGACTTGCAGGAGGCAGCCAATCCATGATTCTCTCTCATATGGAAGTTTCTATCTCTCCCTCTTCCTTCTTCTCTGAATCAATAAAAATATATTAAAAAAAAAAAAGTTTCTCATACCTCAACTCCATGGGAGAGTTCTGCACTGTCATCTAAGTACATGGTACTTCCTCGTACTCAATATGCAAAGCTTAGAAGATTGACTTTTGCCTGTGAGTCTAAAACAGGAGAAAGGGAGAGAGGTGAGGATGAAAAAGGGTCCATAGGGACCAATTCAGCTTTAGGTCTGCCTCCTTTAGAAGTCCTTCCCTGACTAGCCTACGCATAGTTAATGGCTTTCTCACTAGAGCAGGGACCCCACAGTCCCCAGAAGACTATAGGAAAGTCTTCTGGTTCACACAAATTCATGACCCTGAAAGTGGGTGCCTTTTCAGTTTCCTCCCAGATTCTCACCTTATCCAGATCAGTAATGCTAAGCTAGAGATGTCCTTTCTTCTCTGGAAGATAAGGAGCCAAATGGTTCTATGTGATTCAATTTTTTATCCCCAGGAATGCTGAAGTGCTCTTGAAGCTGGTAACCCAGGGGGAACTGCCTCCTGCGGCCCTGCCCCCTCTAGAAATGTCACATGACCCAATCAACATCTTCACCTCCTGGTTGGACAGACTTTCCCAGCCCATCAAGAACATGGTCCTCAAACACATTACTGAGTGCAACTTAGAGAAGCAGTTTTTGAAGGTCAGTAAAAATAGGTGCTCTGAGCTGAGAGTTCCTTAATGCCTTCTGTAAAATAGAAATCTCATCTTTTATTAGCACCAGAAAAAAAAAACGCAGATATATCAGGATAACCTGCAGCCCTGTAATACAAAGAAGTATAGCTTGGAGAATGCCCGCCCCTGGATTATGCTAGGTGGATTGGTTTTCCTTGTCAGAGGGTCAGCTTGGAGACCTGATTTCCTCAGGGACCCGAGGCTTTTAGGAGGTTTTCCAGGGAAGATAGAATATCTTTATCTGTATTGTTAAGTTAAGAACACTTTTAACTCCTGATTTTTGGCCCCTTAACAGGTTAAGGACGGCCCATACTTTGCATTCCTGGCCTTCATTGAAACCATGTCATTCATTCCTGGATCGGTCTTCTGGTCCATCATCTTCTTCCTGATGTTGCTGGTACTACAAATTACTGTCATCATAGGGCTCCTGCAGGGCATCCTGATTCCACTCCAGGACACCTTTCTTTTCTGCAGGAAACATGCAAAGCTATTAACAGGTACTCTGATCGATGTATGGCCCTACTCCCACCAATGACCCTGGTTTCACTGAGACCCTAATCCAGCCCTGGTAATAACCTCTGTTTAGGCCCCTCCTCCCCCGGCCAGACCTCTGACCTTGATCCAGGTTCAATGTTTCCTCCAGTGTCTATCTGTGTGCTCGTGTTCCTGTTCAGCATATTCTTCATTGAACCTGGAGGCATCTACTACATCAGATTGATGACTCATTTCTGGATTCTCCTCCCTCTCATCTTCATCATCATATTGGAAAATGTGGCTGTGAGCTGGGCCTATGGGTCCAGGAGGTGATCACTTGGGGCTAAGGGAAGGGTGACCTCTCTCATTATTTCTTTTTTTTAAAATATATTTTTATTGGTTTCAGAGAGGAAAAGAGAGGGAGAGAATTATTAACGATGAGAGAGAATCATTGATCGGCTGTCTCCTGAATGCCCCCCAACTGGGGATCGAGCCCACAACTCGGGCATGTGCCCTGGCCAGGAACTGAACTGTGACCCCCTGGTTCATGGGTGATGAGCTCAGCCCTGAGCCACACTGGTGGGACTGACCCCTTTCTTTTTGCCTCCATCCTCTCAGCTAGAGCGGCATCAGGGACCCTCAACTTCAGGGCCTTCTGCAAAACCTTTCAATCCACTCATTTGTTGAACATATTTATTAAGTACTTAATATGTGCCGGGCACTTTTTTCGTCACTGGATACAGTATCAAACAAAACACTCATATATGTTCTCAGGGAGTTTACATTGTAGTGGTGGAGATAGTCACCAAATGAACAACAACAACAAAAAGTTAGTTAGTAATAACTGATAGGAGAAAAGTTATAGAATAAGATAAAATGATCAAGAATGTGAGTTTGTCTAAGTGTTAATTGAGGTAGGATTGCAAGAAAGACCTCTCTGATAAGGAGACATTTACATGAACAGACTCCTGAGTGGAGGAGTCAGATAGAATTCTGAGAAAGTGTGTTCCAAGCAGAGGGAGCAGTAGGTGCCATGGAAGGGAAGCATTATGCCTGGAGGCTTTAAGGGGTGAGGAGGTCAGAGAGGTCGGAATGAGGAGGTCAGAGAGGTCGGAATAGAAGCCTAGATAAGAAAAGCCTAATATGCTAAGAGTCTGACCATTTGACCACTCGTCCAGTTGCTATGACATGCACTGACCACCAGGGGGCAGACACACTGACCCGTAGGTTAGCTTGCTGCTGGGATCTGGCCAATTGGGATTGGGTAAGACCAGCTGGACACACCCTAGAGCCCTCCCACGGCCCCTCCCAGACGCCAGTCATGTCCTGGTAGGGTCCCTTGGCCTGGCCTGTGCCCCCTCACAATTTGAAATCCCTTGGGAGATGTCAGAGGGCTGTTTTCAGCCTGATCCTCATAGGCCACGCTGTGGGATCCCGGGATCAGGCCTAACCCAGCAGTCAGAAATCCCTCACAGTCTGGGGCTCTCACAGTCTGGGGCCCCTCGCTCCTTACCGCCCACTTACAGTGGAGGTGGGAGAGGCTCCTGCCACTGCCACTGGGCTTGCCAGCCATGAGCCCGGCTTCTGGTTGAATGGTGCTCCCGCCACGGGAGCGCACTGACCAGGGGGAGCTCCTGTATTGAGTGTCTACCCACTGGTGGTCAGTGCACGTCATAGTGACCAGTCGTTCCACCATCCAGTCGATTTGCATATTACACTTTTATTATATAGGGTGATAGAGGAAGCACTGAAGGGTTTTGAGTAGGGGAATGACATAATCAGATTTTAAAAATTTTAAGTCCTCACCTGAGGATACTTTTTTCATTGATTTCCAGAGAGAGAGGAAGAGGTGGAGAGAGAGAAAGAAACATTGATTGGCCGTCTCCCATAAGCACTTCCACAAGGACCAGGGAACCTACAACCGAGGAACATGCCTTGATTGGCATGGAATGGAACCTATGACCCTGTGGCCAGGGCCAGATTTATTAAAAAAAAAAGATACCTGGATCCCGGCTGGTGTGGTTCAGTGGTTGAGCATTGATCTATGAACCAGGAGGTGACTGGTCAGGGCACATGCCTGGGTTGCAGGCTTGAAGCCCAGTGGGGGACATTACAGGAGGCAGCTAATCAATGATTCTCATCATTGGTGTTTCTGCCTCTCTCTCCCTCTCCCTTCCTCTCTAAAATCAATACAAATAAAAAGGAAGATCCTATAATTGCTGTTTGGAGAATAGATTATGAGGAGTCAAAAGTGAAGCAAGGGCCGAGACCGGTTTGGCTCAGTGGATAGAGCGTCGGACTGCAGACTGAAGGGTCCCGGGTTCGATTCCGGCAAGGGCATGTACCTTGGCTTTGGGCACATCCCCAGTAGGGGGTGTGTAAGAGGCAGCTAATCGATGTCTCTCATCGATGTTTCTGACTTTCCCTCTCCCTTCCTCTCTGTAAAAAATCAATAAAATATATTTTTTAAAAAAGTGAAGCAAGGAAAACAGTAGTGAGTTGTAATATTTTATTTTATTTTTTAAAAATATATTTTATTGATTTTTTTACAGAGAGGAAGGGAGAGGAATAGAAAGTTAGAAACATCGATCAGCTGCCTCTTGCACACTCCCTACTGGGGATGTGCCCGCAGCCAATGTGCATGCCCTTAACTGGGATCGAACCTGGGACCTTTCAGTCCACAGGCCGATGCTCTAACTGAGACAAACCGGTTTCAGCTATTGTAATATTTTAAATGGGAGCTAACAATGGCTTAGGCTAGAGTGTTAGAGGGATAGATTGAGAGATGTGGTCTAATTCTTCAAGGAAGAAGGACCAGGGGGGGAGAGAATAAAATAATCAGGGACTGGAAATTAGTAGCTGTAACTGGAATGGGAGAGTGGGAGAATCCAGGTCACACACGGGATTCCTGAGCCCAGCTTTTTACCGGACATCCAAGTGGTGTAATTCAAGGGCAGAAGGCTCAGATTGGCAGTGTTTTCAGGTGACAGTAGTTCTTGGAGTCAGTTCACTCACATTTACTTACTCCACAAATATTTCTTGAGACTTTCTCTGTGTCGAGAATGTCTTACAATTAGATCTTCCTCTCAAAGAGCACAGAATCCAAAGAGGAAGACAGATGCAAGCAGACAATTGCGGTACAAGGTGGAGAGGCGCTGGCAGCGCTGTAGGGACACCTGGAAGGTCAGAGGAGGTATCTTGGAGGAGAGGACAACTGAGCAGAGTCTGGACAGATGAATAGTCTAGGCCAGAGGACCCCACTTATTCATTAAGTTGAAGAACATGCACTGAACATGCAGGCTGGATATATGGGCTGGAAGAACTAAGGAAAGCTCCCCGAGGATCGCATGTTAACTTTATTGGGGGCCTGTATTTGTTGATCTAGAACAGTCCCTGGCACATCAGAAATATCTCATGTTTATGAATGAGACTTGGCCTTTATCCTGAGGGCCTTGGGTACCCAGGAAAGGTTTTAGAGCAGTAGATGAATGGTTAATATTTTTTCTTGGGTTGGGAGGAGAGAAGAGAAGAGGCCTGAGCTGAGACAGGAGTTTGGAAGTGAGGTAGATTATTTGAAAGATGCTAAATTAGGTCAGGCTGGCCTTGCCCGCCAAGGAAGGGTAAGGCTCGGCTGGGCCTGCCAGTCTCATGGCCCTTTCTTCCAGGTTTCTTGCAGAATTGGCGACTCTGTGGAAACGCCCCATCCACCCCATCTATCATTGGCTATGGTGCTATGTGACTCCAGTTGTGCTGCTGTTCCTGTTCACTGCAGTTCTGTCTGTTATATTTCTGAAGCCCTTCACCTATGTGGCCTGGGACTCAAGCACTGTGAGCCTCCCTCCCCACACCCCCGACCTTCCTAGAGAGTGGGGACCAGATCTTTCAATCCACTCCTGACCTAAAGGGACTGACTTTCTCATTCTCTGCTTCCTGAACACTCAGTCCTCTGCCCGGGTTCCCCTCCCACTCTTCCCTTCCACAGTCTTCCCTCTTCTAGGAGCTTCAATTTTCTGAACCATTTTCCCATCTCTTCACAGTCAAAAGAGGTGTATCGACTCTTCCCATCGTGGGCGGTGTTCCTGGTGATTTCCATTATCCTCGTCATCACTCTCCCCAACCTCTTATACTTTGTATTCAGCTACACCCATGGTATTTCCTTCAAACCCAGAAGTTTGGATGGTCCTCTCAGATCCTCCGTATCCCTAAGGTCCAATAATGAGGCCCAAAAGAAGGAAATCCCACAAGGTGGCAATAAAACTGCTCCATCAGTTGTGTGACATCCTAACTTCCTTGAGTGGCCTGACATCTCACATCCTTCAAAACAGATCTAACTCTTACTATCAACTACCAATTGTTATATCCTTGGACCCAGAAATCCTCTTATTCCCAAGAATATAGCATTATTTTGGAGGCTCTTGGGACTGGCTTTGCAGCCTGCCCCAGACCCCTCTGGTTGCCACTTTCTCAGAGTATACACACACACACACACACACACACACACACACACACACACTTTCTGTGGGTGACGCAAACCAATAAGGAGCTGGAGGAGTAATGCTGTTGATCAATAAATCAATCCAAGCACTGGGTGTGAGCAGATCTGTTTTTATTGTCTGTAAATGTCTCAGGTATTCAGTCTTACTCTCAGGAGACTGCCACCCTTTTGAGAGCTAAATATTCAGACCCGATTTCCTGCCCTCCTCGATGTGGCAAATTCAGATGCGAGATTAGTAGACTTGCTTTATCCAAGAAAAACCCAGGATGTGGTGGTTTCAACAAAGATGGAAAGGCTATTAAGGTGCTTGCTAATGGGACATGGTACTCCTGTCATCAGTCTAAAACTTTAATCAGAGTTTCCAGAACTGCCCTGGTCAGTATGGCTCAGTGGGTAGAACACTGTCCCATGCACAGAAAGGTTGAGGGTTTGATTCCTGGTCAGGGTGTGTAGGGGAGGCAACAAAGACATGTTTCTCAAATCGACATTTGTCTCCCCCTCTCCCTCTTTCTCTAAAATCAATAAAAACATGTTTGAACAAGGGGTGGAGGATGAATAGAGTCTCCAAGACTATTGTGGACTAAGTCGTTCACACAAAGTGGTCTGTCAATTTATCACATCCAGCTTGGGGACTACCAAATGGTATTCTGAGCCCACCAGGGTCCCCTATCTGCGTGGTAAGAGTTACCTTTTCCCCACGGGGCTAAGTCAAATGAATTTACTCGGTGGATGAAAACCGAGCGGGTCTGGGGGAAACCTGCAGGAGCAGTTGAGTCCGCACCTGAGCTGAGGTATTCGCCAAGAGGAGGAGGAGGAGGAGTCAGTCAGTGGCTGGGAGTGGGGGCTTGTGGGTAGAGGTGGCTGGGAGTGGGGATTTGTGGGTAGAGGTGGCTGGGATTCCCGCAGATCCAAGGTTTCCTTTAAAATTTAGTGCTCGAGCCCACCGGTTTGGCTCAGTGGATAGAGTGTCGGACTGCGGACTAAAGGGTCCCAGGTTCGATTCCGGTCAAGGGCATGTACCTTGGCTGCGGGCACATCCTCAGTAGGGGGCGTGCAAGAGGCAGCTGATCGATGTCTCATCAATGGTTCTGACTTTCTATCCTCCCTTCCGCTCTGTAAAAAATCAATACAATATATTAAAAATAAAATTTAGTGCTCGAGGAATTCCAGGTTTTCGGATTGTGTGGCTCCCACAGGGAGACTGCCCGCGTCTCTGTGACAAAGGAGGAAAAAGCGGGAAAAAGCGGGTATTCCTAACCATTCGTTGGCGGGCGGAACCCTAGGGCTGGCTCTGGGAATGCAGAGACCCCCAACGTCTCTGGACCCCAGCAGTGTCCCCACGTTCCTCCAGCGTTCCTCCAGCTCGAGGACGGGAGGGTGGAGGCGCGGTGCTCCTCCTCGTCACCCCCCATTGGCTCCCGTGCCTTGTAGCCCCGCCCCTCCGGCTCCCCGCCCCACCCCCATCCAAACGATCTGTCTCCGGGAGCCGGGTTGGACGAGTCAGGTGAGACAGGAATGGGCCAGAGGACAGGATCCAATAGCCTGTTTCCGAGCCCCTTCCTTTTGGGAACCCAGGTGTTCATCCTCCTTCCTGCCCCCCAACCTCCAGTCCCAGCTTTGGGAGGAGAACCTGTGGGAGAGGAATTGAAAAGGAGGGGCTCACCGGATAAACCGATGGGAGCGGAATGCGTGCCCCCCTCGTCCAGATTTCTCTTCCGCAGGGTCCCCCGGGGCCGAGCGGCAGAGTGGTTTGAATTGGGAGTACCCCACTTTGCTCTAGGCCGTACTGATTCCCATGGGAGACTGGTGTCTGTCATGGAGACTTCCCTGCACAGGTCGGGGGTCCTTGTCCAAGGTGCGGGTTCTGGCACCCTTGTGTGTGAGCGGGGTGTCTACTGGGCCGCCGTTGGAAGTTTCTGGCTGGTTAGCCAGAAGGCAGCCCGGCCCTTGGCAGGGCACCTTGCACATATCTTCACTTTGCTTCCGCACCAGATGGTGTGTGATAGGGACTCCCTCCCGCCACCTGGTGGGCGGAGTTAGGGGGAGTGCCTCTCTGTACGAAATGCAGGTCTTGTCATCTTCAGTTTTCATCAGGAGACCCTGCGGAAAGAGGGATCACTCAGTGAGCGAGGGGGAGAGCCTGACAAAGACCGTGGCTTCTGGACCCTTTATTTGGAAATTTTCAAACACATGCAGAAGAGTAACAATGAGTTACATCTTCAACAGACCCACTTGTGACCAATCCGGTTTCGTCTCTCCTAACCCCACAGCATGCCTCTCATTACTTTGAAGCAAATCTCTGAAATATAAGAACACTTTAAAGGAACACCTGACAAAATGTGTCACACCTAAAATAAGAGTAACCCTGCTATCAAATAGCCAGTCAATGTTCAGATTTTCTTGTCAGTCTCCATTTCTTTTTCTGGTAGCTTTATTTTTTTAATAGCTTTATTGGGATATAATTCACATCCCATACAATTCACCCACGTAAAGTGTACAATTCAATGATTTTGGTCTATCGCAGAGTTGTGCACCCATCACCACAAGTCAATTTTAATACATTTTCATTGTCCCAAAAGGAAACCCCAACTGCCCCAGCCCCTAACCCAGCCTAAGACAACCACTGATGTACTTTTTGTTCTATAGATCTGCCTCTACTGGATATTTCATAGAAATGGAATTATACTGTGTAATCCTTTTGTGTCTGGCTTCTCTCATATAGCATAATGTTTTCAAGACTCATCCATGTATAACATATATCAGCACTTCATTTCTTTTTTAAAAAATATATTTTATTGATTTTTTTACAGAGATGAAGGGAGAGGGATAGAAAGTCAGAAACATTGATCAGCTGCCTCTTGCACACCTCTTACTGGGGATGTGCCCGCAGCCAAGGTACATGCCCTTGACCGGAATCAAACCTGGGACCTTTCAGTCCGCAGGTCGACGCTCTATCTGAGCCAAACCGGTTTCAGCAGCACTTCATTTCTTTTTATTACCAAATATAACACATTTATTTCACTATTCAGGGACTGCCTCAAAATTTTTTAAAAGTTTGAATCCTCATCCAAATATAATTAACATGTTATAATTCGTTGCTATATCTCTTAATCTTTTAATCTATAGTTCTCCCTCTTTTTCCCTCTTTCAATGTATTTGTTGGTAAAACTGGGTTCTTTGTCTCATAGAGTTGTCAACTATTTGGAATTTACTGTTTGCCTCCCTATGGTGTAATTTAATATCTTCCTCTGTCCCCTGTACTTCTTATAAATTGGTAGTTAGAGCAGGAAGTTGATTAGTTTTAGGTTCAGTATTCTGGCAAAAATATTTCATGAATGGTTTTATATATCTATATCAGGAGACCCCAAAAAAGGATATCTGTTTTTGTAATGTTAGCAACCATTAATGATCGTTGGCTAGATATATTTATTCATTAGAGATTACTAAATGGTGGTATTCTGTGTTTATCATTCCTCTTTTTAAAAAACTATTTTGTATTGGTATTTTTTAAGAGAAAGAGAGAAGCATCGATGAGAGAGAGAAATGTCAATTGCGTGCCTCCCCCACACGTCCTGACTGGGGATCGAACCTGCAGCCTGGGTGTGTGGCCTGACCTGGAACTGAACCAGTGACCTTTGATGTGAGGGACAACGCCCCACCACTGATTTAGTCTCCTGCCCAGTATGTTGAGTCAGATTTACTATTTCTTTGTGATTTCGTCTTGGTAAATTTTCTGTTTCTATGAGTTTTCCATTTTATTTAGATTGTCCATGTTTTATGGTGTATAATCGTTCATAGTCCTCTCTTGCAATCCCTTCTTTAAGTATATATATATATATATATATAATTGACTTCAGAGAGGAAGGGAGAGGGAGAGAAATGTCAGTGGTGAGAGAGAACCATTGATGGGCTGTCTCCTGCACACTCCGCACTGGGGATCAAGCCTGCAACCAGGGCATGTGTCCTGACAGGGAATCGAACCGTGACCTCTTGGTTCATAGGTTATTGGCGTCCCTCCGATGGGCATCAATTGCTGGAGTTCTTTTTCCCAGCCTTACAAAGGGTTCAGCATTCTGGAGAAAGGAGCTGCGCGTAGATGATTAAGAAGGAGTCCGTGGATGAAATATATTTCTGAAAGGCATTGGGGATCAGAGGAGCTTCCAACTAAAGGAGCTAAAAGGCTTTCGCCTTGACCAAGGAACCTGCTTTTATTAACACAATTTGTCACAAGGCAAGGTGGAAATAGACACCTCAAAGGGCACGGTATCAAAGGGTACACAGAAACATTGTCCGTTTGGGAAATAGCCTACAGCTGTTCAGGTGTTTGGCCAGCAGGAGGCAGTAAAATGCCCTGAGCTGTCTGGCAGTTAGCAATCCTATTCAGGTTTGGGGGAAGTGCCTTTTAGCTGTTTCCAACAGGTAAAGGACAGGTGACTCAACCCTGTTGAGCTCCCCAAGCTTCACCAACCTTTCGGTGAAACGCTTGTAATTATGACACGCTGGGATTGGTTCTCCGCAATAGGGCCAAGCTCAACCACTGAGCCACACCAGCCAGGCAGGCCTCAGGGGGGGTTGTAAGGTTAGTCTTGTCTTTCCTTAACCGACACAACTAAATTTTAACGTTCTCGGTGTCCTTAAGGTCAAGAAGGAGGAAGGCCCCATCCTTGCAGACGCAGGAGCTAAAGCCTGCTCGGCATGACGAGTGTTACCGAAAGCACGAAGCCCCAGGATGAGAAATCCCAGATGTCTAGCTTCTTCAATTTCGAACCCCCGAGCACCGGGTCTTCCATTTCCAAGGGCGAGGTGGCCACCACTTCGGCCTTCCCCATCGAAAACGCCATGGCACTGTCCATTGAGGAACTGGACAAGATGGGAGAGAGGGCGGACTGGCTCGATGAAGACATTGAGGAGATCCTGGGGGCCATAGACAAAGAGGAGCCCAAGGACGAAGGCTTTTCTGCCCGGCCGTACTGGGCCAACAAGTTTGAGTACCTCATGGCCCAGGTGGGCTACTCGGTGGGGCTGAGCACCATCTGGCGCTTCCCTTACCTGTGTCTCCACAACGGAGGCGGTAAGCCTGGGGACGGGGAGGTGCCAGAGGCTCGTGCTGGCTCCTCCGGGAGTCTCTGAGATATGTAGGGGATGAGGATTCGGGGTCCTGGATGGGGCAAGAGCCCAGTATGTGAATACACGGGACCTTGGGAGGGTGTGAGAGCAGGATATCTGAATACTTGTGTTCATAAGGCGGGGTGGAGGTCTGGGTCAGGTGTTGGAGTAGAAGCGAGGTACCTGGGTCCTCGAGGAACGGGGCGGGGGGGGGTAAGGGACTGGACGCCCGGGACTGTGATGGATGTGGACGGAGTTAGAGCCTGATGCCCTGGGCCCTGAGGGAGGTCACTGATATGGAATGTGTTTTCCTGGACTCCCAGAAAAGTCCACGGGCTAAAAAAACAAAAACAGACGGGTCCTTAGAGGCCCCCCCAAACCCCCTGCACAGGGAGTTTTATCATCATCTACATCTTCATGCTGCTTTTGGTCGGAGTCCCTCTCCTGGTGATGGAGATCGGGGTTGGTCAGCGGATGCATCAGGGCAGCATTGGTGTGTGGAAGAACATGAGCCCCTGGTTTGGTGGTGTGGGGTATAGCAGCTTCATGGTGAGGAGCCCCGGGCTGCCCAGGCCTAACCCTTTACACCGAAGCCCATCCCAACCCTTGTCCTGGAATGGGTCCCATGATTTCATGTCGGTGGGTCAAGTTCCTTCAGTTCCCCAGTCCTCTGTCAAATTCCCTCCCTTCTGCTGGCCCACCTCTCTTCCCCTGCCTCCAGAAGTCTTCATGGTCCCTAGGTGTGCCTCATCGTGGGCTTGTACTATAGTGTGCTCATGGCTTGGAGTCTCTACTATTTGGTTCAGTCTTTCCAGTCTTCCCTGCCGTGGGCTTTGTGCCCCTTCCTGAACAACTCCAGTACTTTTGGTGAGAAGGGAAGGGAGAAAAGGGCAGGGGGGTGGGGAGGTGAGAAGAGGAAAGGGGGATGGAGGAAGAAGAAGACCCTTGAGATAGATGGACAAGCAGATGGACGACGAAATGGGATGGGAAGGAGGGGGTGGAGGAAGAGAAGGGGAGGTCTCTGGGCTTGCAGTTTCCTCCATGGCCAGTTCACCCCCAGATCCTGAGTGTTCACGGACGACATCCACCACGTACTACTGGTACCGGAATGTGCTGATGACCACAGATGAGATTGAGTTGGGTGGGCTCCCAGTCATGCATCTCTGTCTCTCTTTACTTGTGACCTGGTTCATTATCTGCATTGCTTTGATCAAAGGGCTCAAGTCCACTGGGAAGGTGAGTTACCCTGTAACTTACTCATCTGATGGACTCCTTTCTACTGGAGACCCCTATTATTCTCTAAACCTGAGACCTGTGGGTCCCCAACTTCTGTTTTAAAAATATATATTCTTATTAATTTCAGAGAGGAAGGGAGAAGGTGAGAGAAACATCAATGATGAGAGAGAATCACTGATCGGCTGGCTGCCTTCTGCACACCCCACACTGGGGATCAAGCCTGCAACCCAGGCATGTGCCCTTGGCCACTATCGAACCTGGGACCCTTCAGTCTGCAGGCTGACACTCTATCCATTGAGCCAAACCAGCTAGCACTCAGCTGGGCTTTTAAAAATTCTCACCAGAGGAGTGAGGATATATTCTTTAACCTGAATTTTTATTTAAAATGTTCTTGCCTAGATATGTCTGTACTAATAAAAGACTAACATGCTAATTAGACCAGATGTCTTCCAGACATCCATCTTGACGTCCTTCCAGACAAGCCACATTGGGGGTGGGGGGGGGCAAAGCAGGGGTGGTTAGGGGCGACCAGGCCTGCAGGGGAGGGCAGTTAGGGGTGATCAGGCCAGCAGGCAGAGGCAATTAGGGGCAATCAGGCAGGCAAGCAGAGTGGTTAAAGGCGATCAGGCAGGCAGGCAGGTGAGCAGTTAGGAGTCATCCTGGATTGCGAGAAGGATGTCTGACACAGGGATCCTGCCTAAACTGGCAGTTGAACATCCCCTGAGGGGTCCTGGATTGGAGAGGATGCAGCCTGGGCTGAGGAACACCCTATGCATGAATTTTGTGCACTGGGCCTCTAGTATGTAATAAAAGAACATCATTTTTTAATATATATTTTTTATTGTTGATAGTATTACAGATGTCTCCCATTTCCCCACCACTAACCCCCTTTGCCCAGCCCATACCCACCCCCCAGGTCTTCACCACCCTATTGCCTGTGTCCATGGGCTATGCATATCCTATATAATAAAAGAGAAATATGCAAATGTGACCGTACCTTAGCTTCTGATTGGCTCTGCTACCAGCCAATCAGGAGCAGGGGTGGGGCCAAGTGGTATGAGCGCCAGGCCCCGGGGGTGGAGATGAAATGGCAGTAGCGGGCGCCCAGCCCCCAGGCGCTGTGAGGGGAAGCAGCAGCAGCAGCAGGGGTGGTGGCGGCGGCAGGGAGCACCCAGCCCCCCGGCACTATGAGTGGAAGTGGCAGCAAGCGCCCAGCTCCCGGGGCCGGGTGGTCGCAGGCAGTCGGGGCTGAGCTGGGCGATGGCAGGCTGGGGGTGAGCCATCAGTTGGACATCCCCTGAGGGCTCCCAGTATGTGAGAGGGGGCAGGTGGAGTTGAAGGACCTCTCATTCCCAGTGCACGAATTTCATGCACCGGGCCCCTAGTAAGTATATAAATTGTTTGGTTTATCTCTTCTCATCCTCCCACCCCCACACTGAGGTATGTCAGTCTGTCCCATCCTCCATGCTTTGGGTGTTATTTTGTTCTTTGACTCTATAAATAAGTGAGGTCATGTGATATTTGTCTTTCTCACGTTGGCTTATTTCACTACTATCAGCGTAATAGTCTCTAGGTCCATCCATGCTGTCTCAAAGGGTAAGAGATGCCTCTTTTTTTTTTTTTAATATATTTTATTGATTTTTTTACAGAGCGGAAGGGAGAGGGATAGAAAGTCAGAAACATCGATGAGAGAGAGACATCGACCAGCTGCCTCTTGCACACCCCCCACTGGGGATGTGCCCGCAGCCCAGGTACATGCCCTTGACCGGAATCGAACCCGGGACCCTTCAGTCCACAGTCCAACGCTCTATCCACTGAGCCAAACCGGTCTTGGCAAGAGATGCCTCTTTTTTACAGCTGCATGGTATTCCATTATGTAAATGTCCCACAGCTTTTTTATAGGGTATTTTCCCCGAGGTTTTTAGAGAGCGTGGAAGGGGGGGGGGGGGAGGGACAGACAGAGAGAGAGAAACGTCCACGAGCGAGACTCAGCAGTCGGTTGCCTCCCGCGCCTGCCTGACCAGGGCCGGGACTGAACCTGCAACCACAGTCCGTGCCCTTGGCTGGGAATCTGGCCTGCGACCCTTCCGTCTGCGGGCCGGCGCTCTAGCCACGGAGCCAAACCGGCCGCCCCAACTCCTCATCCCCGCTCACCTGACCTCTGATTCCCCGTCGTTCTGACCCTGCCATCCCCAACGTCTGCCTTTGCTGAACTTCCTCCGAGGAGTCCTACTTCCTCCCCAGATGCTGTATGTCTCCGTGCTCCTCCCCTACCTCATCTTTGTCTGCGTGCTCGTCCGGAGCCTCATGCTGAAAGGAGCAGGCTTTGGGATCAAGAAGCTGCTGGCCGCCCAGGTGAGGCGGCCCCCCACCTGTCAACCCTCTCACCCCAGGGCGGGAACCAGGGACTGGGAAGCCTGGGAGAGGCCCCCCTCCCCCCCCCACCCACCCAGCCCTCACGGCGCCGCTCCTCCTCAGGTGCCAGCCCTGTACTCGGTGGACGTATGGCGCCGGACCGGCAACCACCTCTTCCTGTCCATGGGCTCCGGCTTCGGGAGCTTCACGGCCATCAGCTCGTACATCCCTCGGGCCAACAACTGCATCATGGACGCCTCTGCCGTGGCTCTTCTCAACCTGGTGACCTCGGTGACGGCCACGCTGTTTGTCTTTGCCACCATGGGCTACCTGGCCACAGAGAACAGCGACAAATGCCACCTGAAGTGAGCGCACTCTCGCACACGGACAGCGTCACAGGGCCCAAGTCTTAGAAAGGGCGCGAGGAGCCGCAGTCGAGGCCCCCACCCCTCAGGGACGTTGGCTCCGTCAACACGGGCCCCTCACATTGAGCATCCTAAACGTTAGAAACGTTTGAGTCTATCTCTTTCTTTACAAGCTGCCTTTCTAAACAAAGAAAACCCCAAACCTGGATGTTTTCAAAGGTGTGTTTGCCCCATTCTTTTCTTTAAAAAAGACACACACACATATTTTATTGATTTTTTTACAGAGAGGAAGGGAGAGGGATAGAGAGAAACATCGATGAGAGAGAAACATCCATCAGCTGCCTCCTGCACACCCCCCACTGGGAACCAACAGAAACGCATTATCTGGGACCACCTGGGCCAAGGTACATGCCCTTGACCGGAATCGAACCCGGGACTCTTCAGTCTGCAGGCCGACACTCTACCCACTGGGCCAAACCGGTTAAGGCTGCCCCATTCTTAACTGGAGACTGCCATGGAAAAATTGAGGGATACCTTCAACTGAACCAGTCGAAAAAAACAAAAACAAAAAAAACCCACAGCACAAACCCCCATAGCCTATTTTCTATATTCTTTTTTAAAATATATTTTATGGATTTTAGAGAGGAAGGGAGAGGAAGAGAGAGATAGAAACATCAATGATGAGAGAGAATCATTGATTGGCTGCCTCTTGCAGGCCCCCACTGGGGATCAAACCCAGGCATCTGCCCTTGGCTGGAATTGAACCTGGGGCCCGTCAGTCTGCAGGCTGACGCTCTATCCATGAAGCCAAACCGGCTAGGGCCCTATTTTCTTTTTTAAAAAATAATTCTTGCCCTAACCGGTTTGGCTCCCAGGTTCGATTCCGGTCAAGGGCATGTACCTTGGTTTGGGGCACATCCCCAGTGGGGGGGGGGGGGTGCAGGAGGCAGCTGATTGGTGTTTCTAACTCTCTATCCCTCTCCATTCCTCTCCATAAAAATCAATAAAATATATTTCAAAAAATAATAATTCTTTTTAAAAAATATATCTTCTTGATTTTTCACAGAGAGGAAGGGAGAGGGATAGAAAGTCAGAAACATCATCAATGAGAGAGAAACATTGATCAGCTGCCTCCGGCACACCTCCCATTGAGGATGTGCCCGCAACCAAGGTACATGCCCTTGACAGGAATCGAACCCAGGACCTTTCAGTCCCCTGGCCAACGCTCTATCCACTGAGCCAAACCAGTTTCAGCAAGTCAGGGCAATAATAATAATTCTTAATTGTTGAAAGTATTACATATGTCCCCTGCCTATTCCCTATTTTCATCTCCTGTGGCATTCGTTTTAAAAAATGCGTATCAGACATTTCTTCCCGAAGCGTCTCCTACCTGCCAGCCCCTGCGTTGAGTTCTGGAAACACAGCCAATGCTGAGCCAGACTCGCACCCCTGCCGTCCGGAAAACCACAGGTCAGAGGCCACGCTAGTGACTTCCCTTACCCTCTAGCGCAGAAGAGAGACGGTGTCCTGAGGGCCCAAGTGATTTCACACGGCTCCACTCCCGCCCCCAGGAACGCGGAGAGAATCATGAATCTGGTCGCCGCGGGGGTGCTGCCCCAGGAGCTCCGGCTCCCGGAGACTCTGTATCAGCACATAAGCTACACCTACCCCCGGTGGTTTGGCAACCTTCCCGAACGAGCCAAAGTCATGGCCCTGCCCTACCTGTCCAACTGCGACTTATCTGAGCAATTAAAGGAGGTAAGTAAGGTTTGGGGGGTGGGGGGGCGAGGCCCAGAGTTCCCCTCACACCCCCCAGCACACTGCAAACTCCAGCTCTCCTTAGGTGTCTGTGTTGTAGTGTAACTCCCATCTTACAAAGGATGCCTCAAAAAGTCGAATTACGGAGTCATTTATTAAAGGCCGGCGGCATACGAGGTCGGGAGCAAAGGCGCTCCAGACCTCTTAGCCCCGAACAGCTGGCCACATCTGGCTTCTGTGGGCAGAATATCACAAAGGTATCGATTGCATCTTTGGGTCTGGAATGAGGAACCTGTTTCAAGAAAAGCATTTTTTACAGAAGCACAAACTGAGCAAGTTAGTTACCTAAAGTATCTAAGAATCACTGAACCAACAGAAACGCATTATCTGGGACCAGCTGGGCCATTTAGAATAATTGTGCTGCCCAGATTCCGGGATCCCTGAGTCAACAGGAATGCGCTCTCTGTAGCCACTGAGACAGTTGGGAAAATTGTCCGGTCCGGGACCCAGAGGAATGTGCTTCGATGACCAGTGAGACACAATCAATGGGAGAGTCACACCATCGTCAGTGGAGCATTCAATCAAACATAAGTTCAGAAAATCAAAATAACTTCCTATTGTTTTAGCAAACAAGTAAGTACAGAACCCAAACAGCAGCTTCTACCTGAGATGACTGCTACCGTACCTCACCTGTAGAGTCCAGGGAGGCAATTCTGAGCAGCATCCTGGATGGCCAAGCCGGGCGGACAGCCTCCTTTTTGTTGTTGTTTGTTGTTGTTTTTTTAAAAAAATATATTTTATTGATTTTTTTTACAGAGAGGAAGGGAGAGGGAGAGGAAGTCAGAAACATCGATGGGAGAGAAACATCCATCAGCTGCCTCCTGCAGGCTGAGGACCTACCCACTGAGCCAAACCGGTTTCGGCGACAGCCTCCTTCTGTGACCCGGCAGCGGGGCCGGCAGCCCCAGGCGCCAGAGCGCACGGGAGCCCCGAGTGCGGCGCCAGAGAGACGCCAGACCAGCCGCTGTCCTAGGAGCAGTCCTCACCGGAACGACACCAGCAGCGCTACAGACGACTCCCTGGGGGCGTCGGGACCCTGCAGGCCCTCTGATCCCCGCCCCCACCCCCTTCTTTCACTTACAGGTTATGGAGGGCCCGGGGGTGGCCATCGTGGCGTTTACCGAGATCGTCGCCGTGTTCTCGGGGTCCATCTTCTGGGCCATCATCATCTTCGTGTTCCTGGTGGCCACGGGGCTGAGCACCATGCAGGGCATCCTGCAGGGCATCGTCACCCCTCTCCAGGACACCTTCTACCTCCTGCAGAGGCACACCACGACGCTCTCAGGTGCTCTTGTTGTGCCCACATTTCAAGATCCCCAAAGACCACCAGGGAGCCGAGACCGATGCAAGAGCAAAGAGCCTTTATCACCAGCCGGCTTGGCTCTCTGCCCCCACCGGCGCAGCGGCAGGACGCAAAAAGAGAGCGAGTTTCAAAAGCCCGATGATTTTACAGGGCGAGGGGTCGGGAGGCGGGGGCATGCTCCGGCCCGCCGAGTCGGCCGATTCCGATTGGCTGGGTGAGGGCTGGGGCTAGTGACGCAAAGGCAGAGTCTGGTTACACAGAGACAGGGTGTGATCGGGGACTTTTGGCCTCAGGTTAGTTCCCCTTGTATTCCCATTGGCTGAATGAAGGGCGGGCTGAGTAACGGACGCATCCTGTGGTTTTTCTCGGAGGAGGGGACACAGCTACACAAGATGGAGGACCCGGTACAGAGTGGAGTCAGTCCCACTCTGCCCTTCCACTCTGACCTATGGCCCCGCCCTCCCCGATGGCCACGGCGCGGCTGAGCCCCGCGGGGACCCACGGGCCCGGCTGGAGCCCTGACCCCGACCCGAGCCTGTTTGCTCCCCTCCAGTGGGCATCTGCACGTCCATGTTCCTGGGCAGCCTCTTCTTCGTGCAGCCCTCCGGCAGCTACTACGTGAACCTGCTGGACGACTACTGGACGTCCGTGCCCCTCTTCCTGATCCTCATCCTGGAGAACGTGTGCATGGCCTGGGTCTACGGGGCCCGCAGGTGAGGCCCAGGCCCAGGCCCTCCTCCCGTGCACCCTGAGGGGGTCTGGCCCCTCCTGCTCTGATCCCCGGGCTGTGGACGGCTCCCCGGAGGGGGGGAGGGGGGGCCAGGAGACAGTCGTGGGCTGGTTTGGGGAGAAAATAGATGCAAAGTGGCAAAGTGGTGAACCATCCGTAGCGAGTCCTAGGGGCCCCCGAGCCCTGCTTTCGACCAGGGGGGCCTGGACATCTGAGACGGGGGAGCCCTGCTTCGCCAGGTGCGCGGCCTGGCCTGGGAGCTCCTTAGCAGCGCGGGCTCTCGCCAGGGAGCCCGGGCTCTCGCCAGGCCTGCGGCTGCGTGACGACAGAAGCCCTGAGCCAGTGGTCGGCAAACTCACTAGCCAACAGAGCCGAGTATCAACGGCACAATAATTGAAATTTCTTTTAAAAAATATATATTTCATTGATTTTTTTTACAGAGAGGAAGGGAGAGGGATAGAGAGTCAGAAACATTGATGAGAGAGAAACATCGATCAGCGAGAAACATCCCCTACTGGGGGTGTGCCCGCAGCCAAGGTACTTGCCCTTGACCAGAATCGAACCCGGGACCTTTCAGTCCACAGGCCGATGCTCCATCCACGGAATCAAACCGGTTTCGGCTGAAATTTCTTTTGAGAGCAACATTTTTTAAACTTAAACGTCTAACGCCACTTCTTTAAGATAGACTCGCCCAGGCCGAGGCATTCTGTGGAAGAGCCACACTCAAGGGGCTCGAGAGCCGCGGTTTGCCGACCGTGGCCCTAAGGGATTCCAGTGCCCGCTAACCTGTGAGAAGCACCGTGCCGCCCCCGGGCGGCAGCGTTTCCAGGGGACGGTGGCTCTCGGCATCACGCCCGCTCGCCCACACACTCACTCCCGCTCCCCCTCGAATGTTTCTCAGGGCCCCCCGCGTCCCAAGCAGGTCTCGGGGCCAGTCCCTCGGACGCCGGGATAGGTTACCGTTGCCCTCTGCTCTCAGAGTCCAAAGGGGAAGGCGCAGAAGCAGAGCCGTGGGCAGGTGGTAAGCCTCCGGCCCAGGCAGCCCAGGTGCTGGGCAGACACAGGAGCTTAGCAATCGAGGGCCAAAGAGTCAGGCAATGGGGGGCCGCCCAAACAGTGTCTGACAGGTGGAGGGGAGTTTACCAAGGGAAGGAGATGAGCAATCTATCCCAGTGGTCGGCAAACTCATTAGTCAACAGAGCCAAGTATCAATAGTACAACGATTGAAATTTCTTTTGAGAGCCAAATTTTTAAACTTCTTCTAATGCCACTTCAAAATAGACTTGCCCGGGCCAAAACCGATTTGGCTCAGCGGATATAGCGTCGGCCTGTGGACTGAAAGGTCCCAGGTTCAATTCCGGTCAAGGGCATGTGCCTTGGTTTCGGGCACATCTCCAGTGGGGGGTGTGCAGGAGGCAGCTGATCAGTGTTTCTCTCTCATCGACGTTTCTATCCCTCTCCCTTCCTGTCTATAAAAATCAATAAAATATTTTTTAAGTAAAAAAACAAAACAAAACGGTGTACTAAAGATAGCGGGGTACATGGGCTTAAAGAAACGACATTTAGGAACTTGGCTTCATCCTGAAGGTGAATTTTTATTTTTTATTATTATTATTATTTTTATTCTGGGGCTGGGACAGAAATGAGCCTGAAGAGAGGGGGTTCGAGGTGAGGAGACTGGTTTGGAGATGAGCAGAAAGGTCTAAGAAACGGGAAGGGGTCTCTCGGAGGCTCGGTTTGGACTGACCCCCCTCCCAAAGCTGGGTCCAGCCTCCAGGGCCCTTGGGAAGCCCGTGCCCCTTCCTCCCAGGTTCCTGGCAGACCTGATCATCATCCTGGGGCGCCCCATCTCCCCCGTTTACCGCTGGCTGTGGTTCTTCGTGTCTCCGGCCCTGCTGCTGGTCCTGCTGGTCATCATCCTCATCCATCTGTACATGAACCCCATCACTTACATGGCCTGGAACTCCAGCATTGTGAGCCTCCCGCCCCCCGCAGACCCGGGCCCCAGACACCACCCCCCCCACCCCCCAGCCCCAGGGATTGGGGGCAGGCTCTCCAACCCACTCTCGCCTCTGGGACCCCATCCTCTTATTCCCTGGGGGTTCAGTCATCCGGCCTCTTGCCTCGATTCACCTCCTATCCCCACCTTTCGCCCCTGACTTCAGACACCGCGGCCACTGCCAACCTTCCTCCCTCTCCCTTTACCCCCCGCAGTCCAACGAGGTGCTCCACGCATACCCGCCGTGGGCCAAGAGCTTGCTGGCCATGCTCACCATCTTCACCATCCTGCCCATCCCCTCCTACTTCCTGCACGTCCTCCTGAGCAGGGCCTCCCCGGCCTCCACCGTGCACCTCAGGGGCACCAGCTTCCTCAAAGGCGACAGCAGAATGGAGATGCAGAGCTCCCGGCCCCGGCTGGTGCACGTGGGGCAGACCCTAAAGAGGATAAGCAAAGGCAGATTACCCGGGAGACAGACTCCCCGCCGGGTGAGTGCTTCCTCCTGGAAATAAAGACTTGGCTCATCTGGCACAGTGCCGCTGTTGGTTGTTGTCGTCACCCTCACCTGAGGCCCCCCCCCCCCCCATTGATTTCCAGAGAGAGTGAGTGGCAGGGAGGAGGGAGGGGGAGGGGGAGAGAGAAGAGCAGCTACATGAGGCGTTTCAACTGATTGCCTCACACAGACACACACGCCCCTACCAGGGCTTGGGGACCTGCCATTGAGGGATGTGGCTTTGACCAGAAATCGAGCCCAAGCCGGAACCGGTTTGGCTCAGTGGACAGAGCATCCACCTGCGGACTGAAGGGTCCCAGGTTCGATTCTGGTCAAGGGCATGTGTTGGTGATCGATGTCGAAGACAGGGAAGGACACAGCCAGAGTCAGGAAAGATGCATAAAGAGGTGCAGTAATGGGGGACCAGCTGTAATCCGCAACTGGTCCCGAACTCGGCTACCTCGTGGCTTTTATTCTGTTTATCTGATCACAGTCGCCACCTGGAGAAAAGCAGGCCCTTCGAATCACAAGGACGAATCTTTTTCTAAAACTTCCTCGTTCCTGCTTGTCCTGACTGTGGTCATGTAGGACCCCCAATCACAGACCATAAAATGTCCTGAGGGATAATCTACAAAGGTCAAAGGATTGAGTCAGAACACCCGGACCATGTTCCCAGGAACAGCCCTGCATGCAGGGGTTCAGGGAAACATGCCCAGAATTGATCTTACTCAAAACCTGTATCTACAGGCATGTGCCTTGGCTGCGGGCACATCCCCAGGGGGGGGCGTGCAGGAGGCAGCTGATCGATGTTTCTCTCTCATCGATGTTTCTGACTCTCTATCCCTCTCCCTTCCTCTCTCTAAAAAAATAAAAAAATAAATAATAAATCAATAAAATATCCTAATAAAAGAGTAATATGCAAATTTACTGTACCTTTGCTGCGCCCAATAAGCCACACTCACAAGCCATGCCCACCAGCCAATCACAGGGATGGATGGCGGGCACTGTCATGGCGCCCGAGGAGCAGCAGGTGAGAAATGTGCCTGAGGTCCCTTGGCTGCAGAGTGGCGGGGTCAGAAGTTGAATCCTGGTGCGTCTGTGCCCACGGCTCATCACGTCTCCACTGTGCCCGGCCGGGCTTGCCAAACGATGCCCCTGTGGATGGTGATGCTCCCCGAGTCTACGCCGGGTCCTGAGGCTGGGGAGGGCGGCCGAGGGGAGCGTCCCAGCTCCCGCCTCCCAGAGCTCCCGGACTCCAGTGGAGGCCCAGCCGTGGGGGCAGGAGAGGAGCCAGGACACAGGCCCTGAGGCAGAGGAGACCGAGCCACACACCCCAGCCCGCCTGTGCGCAGAGCGGCGGCAGGGAGTGCGGGAGAGGAAGTGAGAAAGGCGAGAGCTAACACACAAGCGGCGGGGACGTCTCCATGGGCCAGAAAGGCACCGGGCCGGACCATCTGCAGACCCAGGCCTGGACTCCGCCCGGTGTGCGTGGCCACACTCCTGGGGTAACGGGACCAGAGTTCCCCTCAGAACTGGACCCTGGGGCTGGGCTCACTGCCGCCCTTACGGGACGGTGATGGTCTGGGTCCCTGGGCACGCTGTGACCCAGGGTCCAGAGCCGCACTCAGCCTGGGCACCGGGCCCAACCACCGGGCGAAGGAACCCTGGTCGCTGTCCCCAGCGCTGGTTCTGACCCTGGGCCTCCCGCCCTGTAACATCCAGAAATCCAGGGGACAGAGGGTGAGCTCAGAGGCAAAAGCAAGCCCCAGGCCTCAGGCTGTCTGACTCAGGAAGAACTCGTAAGCCGACACCTGGGAAACGTGTGGGCCCAGGGCGCTAGGGAAGCCGCTAGGTAAAAGCCCCCACCTACGTGTAGGAAACACCAAAGACAGTATATGCATAGGAAAAAATATAATAGAAGTTTCTTATTATTGAAATATATTTAAAGGTAATTACCGTAACTATTTAAACAAATAATAATGTAATGTCAGTTTTATAACATCTGTGTAAGTAAAATACATGACAACAATAGCACAAAGATTGCCTGGGAAAAATGAAATTTTGTTAAGGTGAAGTTTCTATACAAGATGTGAAGTGGTAAAATATCCACTTGAAGATAGACTGTGACAAGTTAAAATCCTATGTAATGAAGAGCTAATATGCAAGTATTCATCACACCTTCATGCAATCATGCCATAACGGCTCAGACACTCAACACTGGGGAGAGAGGGATGGGGACCAGACAGGGTACGGACTGGGAGAGGAACAAGCCACCCACTCCACGGTCCCGGATGCCAACAGCTGTGCCTGCCTCTCTGGCCCAGGAGAGGGACAAGCCGCCTGCCCTGTGGTCCTGGGTGCCTGTGGCTGCCTGTGGCTGCGGCCGGCCTGAATGAAGCTGGCCTGGGGGCTGGGTGCCTATAACTGGCCAAAGGGAGGGAAGCCTGGGTCCCAGGTGTGGGTCAAGGCAGAGGCAGTTAGGGGCAATCAGGCCAGCCGGAGAGCACTTAGGGGCGATCAGACAGGTAGGGGAGCAGTTAGGGGGCCATCAGGCAGGCAGAGGTGGTTAGGGGGCCATCAGGCAGGCAGGCCAGTGAGCAGTTAGGGGCCAGTGGTCCTAGATTGCAAGAAGGATGTCTGACTGCCAACAGTCAGAGTGCCAACAGTCAGACATCCCCAAGGGGTTCCTGATTGGAGAGGGTGCAGGCTGGGCTGAGGGAAACCCCGCCCCTCGTGCATGAATTTCATGCACCAGGCCACTAGTGTTAAAAATAAAAAAAACAAGGCAAACAAACGCACCCCATTATAGGACTCCTGAAACACAAATAAAATACCTTTTAACAACCCTCTTTAAGTGCATAGACGAGCTTAAAAGAAATTAAGAGAAAGCTTTAAGAGGCCAAAAATGAAGCCAAGCTTGAATTCAGATAGATAAGCAAACGTTAAAGCTAGTAACTGCTTTGAGGAAGTTGTCACTCTCTGGTTACTTAGAGAGTTTGGTGAGAAGAGAAAAGAGAAGAAAATGGCAGGTGAGGACAGAGCCTCCGCCCTTGCCAGCTGGGCTCAGCGTGTAGCGTGTCGAGCTGACTGAAGGCTGGCAGGCTCCATCCCCGACCCTGGTGTTTCTCGCTCTGTGTCCATCCCCCCACCTTCCTCTTCTCCGTAAAAATCAGAGGGAAAATATCCCCTGAGAGGATTCACAACAACAACAGCAGAGCCTCGGGGCCCTGAAAGAAAAGGCCATGTCCTCTGAAATCGAGCTAATCGGGTCCTGACGGGAGGGAAGTGCTGTCTGTTTTTGAGAGTTTGTAACCCCAAACCATTGTTCACATGGGATTTTGGTTTGCATTTACATGGGCTGTGTCGCCTGAAAAGCACAAACTGAGACTAATATATGAGGTGTTTGGTTAATAACGGCACCTTGCCCCCAGAAACTATGAGAAGTGAACACATAAGCTCTAGCCGGTCTGGCTCGGTGGATGGGGTGTCGGCCTGTGGACTGTGGTCCTGGATTCGAGTCCAGTCAAGGGCACATGCCAGGGCTGTGGGCTCGGTCCCCAGTGGGTGGGGGGGGCGTGCAGGAGGCAGCCAATCAATGATCCTCACTCATCATTGATGTTTCTATCTCTCCTTCTCCCTTCCTCTCTGAACTCAGTAAAAATGTGTTTGAAAAATAAACATGAAAACAAAACTTAAATAAATGTGACATTTAAAAGAAAATCTGAGATGAAGGGATGTGGAGGCAAGCAGAGGGGCTCGGTGGGTGAGGGTCGCTGTTGGCTCCCGGTTCGACCCCTGCCTGAGGTTTCAGGCTCCCTCCTCACGTGGGGAGTGCAGGAGGCAGCCAGGCAGTGTCTCTCTCACCACTGATGTTTCTAGCTCCCTCTCCCTTCCTCTCTGAAATCAATAAAAATATTCTTTTCAAAATGAAAAAAAAAACTTTGCCTGGCTGGGTTGGCTCAGTGGTCGAGCGCTGACCCATGAACCAGGAGGCCACCAATCAGCTGCCTCTTGCCCACCTCCAACGGGGGATGTGCCGCAGCCAAGGTACACGCCCCTGACCGGAGTGGAGCCCGGGACCCTTCAGTCCGCAGGCCGACGCGCTGTCCGCTGAGCCACACCGGTCGGCGCTTTCACGTCACTCTTAGGAAGCCCTTCCGGATGCCACGATTGTAGAAATGTCCACCCGTATTTATTTTTACATATGTTTTTATTGGCTTCAGAGGGGAAGGGAGAGGGCGATGAGAAAAACGTCCATGATGAGAGAGTCACCGATCGGCTGCCTCCTGCACGCCCCCTCCTGGGGAAGGAGCCCTCAGCCCCGGCATCTGCCCTGACCTCCTGGTTCACAGGCCGAGGCTCACCCACGGAGCCACCGGCTGGGTCACCATATTTATTTCTCGTGAATTATGCTTTCAGATTTTACCTTGTGTCCCTCGGCCCATCTGAAATGTATTTTGAAATAAGGAGCCGAAACCGGTTTGGCTCAGTGGATGGAGTGTCGGCCTGCGGACTGAAGGGTCCCGGGTTCAATTCCGGTCAGGGGCATGTACCTTGACTGCGGGCACAATCCCAGTAGGGGGTGTGCAAGAGGCAGCTGATCGATGTTTCTCTCATCAATGCGCAAGCTTGCAAAGATGCTCCTAGAGTCAGGGATGACGGGGTAGGGAGAGCTGGGAAGAGGGGACCCGGGACCCCTATCCTTCTCCCATCCTCTCTGTAAAAAATCAATAAAATATATTTAAAAAATTAAAAATCTTTAAAAAAAGAAAAAGAAAAAAGAAATAAGGAGCATGATTCCCCCTTCAGCTGTCTTGCCAGTGGTTCCACCCCAATCACAGAATAGTTCGTTTGCCCACCGGTTTGAAATGCACTTGATCCCATGCTGATTTCCACGGTACCCCCTCATCTCCTAGAGTCCGCACCCTGCGCCGTCCCGCGTCTCAGGTAAACCTGCTCCAGAACCACCTGCTTCGGATGCTTTTCCCACGTTGAACCTTTATGCACCTTGTTAGCGCCTCAGCTCTGAAACTGGCCCCCCGTTCCCATCGCCGCCCCCCCCCCCCAGCTCAGCCCCCAGTTAGCCATCAAGGCCTGCAGCTGGTCCCTCTCTCCCCGCTTCCCTGGCTCCCCCAGGACCCAATCTGCCCGGCTACACGCGACCCCCGGGATCATCCCCAAAGCGCAAGCTTGCAGACAAGATGCTCCAAGAGTCAGGGATGACGGAGTGGGCTGGGAAGAGGGAACCCGGGACCCCTAAGCACAGAGCTCAACCCGCTGCAGATTCCGGAAGGTGTTGGGGGGAGGCGGGACCCTTCAGAGAGACGGGTGAGTGAATGAGCGGGGGCTGGGCTGGGTGGTCTGCAGGGGGCACCCCAGAGTCCAGCATCCTCAGGTGGATTGCCTACATCGCCTTCCTGCTGCAGCAAGACATCCAACCTGCCGCCGGCCCCCAAGCCCTGCCTTCCGTGGAGCCCGGCCTCGCGCCCGGCACCCCCGCCCCCACCCCCGCGAGTGCCCGCAGGGGCAACCGGCGTCGGCGGCAGGTAAAGGGGCGTGCGGTCGTCTTGGCCCCCAACTCCTGAACTCTCAGCGACCCAGGGGGCTGTTTCCCCCGCCAGCACCCTTCACCCCTGGACCTAGACTTCCGAACCCCCCGCCCCCCATCTCCCTTGCCATGAATTTGGTCGGGGCGGGAGGGTGGTGAACGCCAGCGGGGGAGCAGAAGTCCGGGGGCGCGACCCGACCCGCGGGCAACCCCCCCTCCCCCATCGCCCTCTGCTCCCCCTCCTCCCGCAAGTGGCGGCCCGAGCGGCCCGGAGCCCCCGCCTTCCCCGCAGGTGAGCGGGCCGAGGCCGGCTCGTCCCCCACTGACTGGCTCCGAGGTGGATCCCCGAGACGCCCCGCCTCGGAATCAGTGTCTTAGCTCGCCCCCAACAGGCTGTCGCTTGTTTGATTCTCGGAGAGCCTGGCGGAGGGGCCGCCGAGCCGGCGACAGGGAGCCCGAGGGCGCCGAGCGGGCGGCCGGCCCGAGCGACAGCGGCTTCATCCCCGGCGAACGCGGGGGCTGCGCGCCCCCCGGCGTCCGCAGCGTGAATTGCAGGTAGGAGCTCTGGAAAGGGTGACGGGGGGGGGGGGGGGGGGGCTGCAGGGCGAGGGGTGGGTGATTGGGCGGAGACCAGAAGAAGGGGGCCCTAGGGAAGGGCCTTGGGGGCTAAACTCAAAAGGGCTGTCAGGAAAACCATCCGCGCGGGTCAGGTTTATAGAATGACTCTGGAATAGGAAGTAGCCATTAAAAATATTTTTAACCCTGGCTAGTTTGACTCAGTGGATAGAGCGTATGCCTGTGGACTGAAGGGTCCCAGGTTCGATTCCGGTCAAGGGCACATGCCCAAGTTGTGGGCTGGATCCCCAGTAGGGGGCATGCAGGAGGCAGTTGATCAACGATTCCCTCTCATCATTGATGTTTCTATCTCTCTCTTTTTCCTCTCCCTTCCTCTCTGAAATCAATAAAAATAATATTTTTTTTAAAAAAAATAAACATCTATGTGAGAGAGACACATTGATTGGTTGTCTCCTGCATGCATCCAACCAGGGCCGGGAGCAAGCCTGCAACTGAGGTACATGCCAGCCTGTCATTTTCTTCCCAAAATATGATGATAGTTTTTGTCCTGTATCCTATTTATCTGATGTATAATATTAATTGATTTTCAGATGTTGAACCAACCTTGCATTCCTGGGATAAATCATCCTATCTAATAAAAGGGTGATATGCAAATTGACCGTACATGTGCTATACCCACAAGCCATGCCCACCAGCCACACCCCAGCCAATCAGGCATGATATGCAAGTTAACCCCAACCAAGATGGCTGCTGAACAAGGCCGGGCCTAGGGTGGAGCCAGCCAGGGATCGGCCAGATCAGGGCGATCGCTGGGGTTCCCCTGGCCAAGGGCGAAAGCCTTGGCCAGAGGCTTTTGGCCTTGGGCAGGCCAGGGGTGAGCCGTCAGTAGAACATCCCCTGAGAGCTCCCAGTATGTGAGAGGGGGCAGGTTGGGCTGAGGGGCCACACACCTCCCAGTGCACGAATTTTGTGCACCAGCCCCTAGTACTATATAATTCTCAGGCATGCACCATAACTTTGGGATCACAGTGGTTTCAGGAAGCCCCTCTTTTTCTCTTCCTCTCATCACACCCAGATTTTAGGATCCACTCAATTCCAAAGGATTTCTCCTTCTTTCTTTTTTATTTTCTCTCCGCGCCCCCCCCCCCCGCCCCAAAAGCTCTAAAGAATAACTTGTTCCACCATTTGATGGCTCAGTGCTCATGCTATAACTGTCATTAAATATTTTTAAATTCCTTTATGCTTGTAATATGAGAAAATTGAGTCTCCAAGAGATGAAAATATTTGCCTTCCGTCAATGGCCAGTGGAAGGGCCAAGATTTAAACCCCTAGCCCCTCGTTGCTCTACGTGAGTCTTTCCCGTGGAGTTTTACAGTTCGGCTGTTTCCAGTGACCCCGAGATTCCCTCCGGAGTGAGCGGGCCTGCCCGGAGGGAGCCATGGCGCTGTCCCCCAGAGACAAAGACCCGACAACCCACAGACAATCCCAAACGTCGTCCGGAGCCGCCAGACTCTCGGGCAACATCCTGGTCACCAAGACCCAAAACTTCATCGTCCAGACCAAGAGGACGGAGAACATCTTGCTCCAGATCGCCTTCTCCACCGGGCTGGGCAGCATGTGGCGCTTCCCCTACCTCTGCCATCAGAACGGAGGAGGCGAGCCGGGCACCCGATCCCGAGCTTAAGGGGGAAATGCCGAGGCTAGAAGTCGAGACTCCCGGGTTGCAGGGGCGGAAGGAATGAAGGGAGGGCACCCAGCACTGAGGGAAGGCACCCCTCCCCCCCCCGCCCCCGTATAGCAAACCAGTGACTGTTCTACACCCTATGACTAGAATACAGCACAACAGCTATCGGAGAGAGGATGGGGGCCGGCACTCCTGGCTGCCTGCAGCTCAGCGCCCGGCTCCCTTCCTCAGGCGACTTCATCCTGATCTACTTCTTCCTGCTCCTCTTGCTCGGGGTCCCCCTCCTGTACATGGAGATGGTCATGGGGCAGTGGCTGCGCATAGACAGCATCCGCATCTGGAAGCATCTCGTCCCCTTGCTGGGAGGCATAGGCTACACCAGCGTGCTGGTGAGTGAGGGGCCGGTCCATGGGGCACCCTAGCTCCCCACCACCACCCCTTCCCCGTAGTCTCCAAGTCCCCTGTCTCCACCCTGCTCACCCCGCAGGCCTACTGTGTACCCCCCCTCCCCCAGGTGTGCATCCTGGTAAGCTTGTACAACAGCATCATCATCAGCTGGAGCTTCTACTACCTGAGCAACTCCTTTTACTACCCTTTGCCCTGGACCCACTGCCCACTGTTCCAGGACAACACCACCAGTGAGGAGAGGGCGAGGCGGGGCCCGAGGCCGAGGGAGGCAAGGGGACCAAGAAGCAAGAGCCGCGCCGGTGAGGGAGGCACCGCCTAAATGCCTGGGTCCCCCAGGCCTCTCCTGCCTCCGGACTGGGTCCCACCAGTACTTCTGGTACGAAACCACCCTGAACGCCACGGCCAACATCGAGCAAGGGGGCCAGCACCTCGTCCTGAACCTCACCCTGGGCAACTTCGCCACCTGGTCCCTCCTCTTCATCATCATCGTCATGGGGCTCAAGCTCTCCATGCCGGTAAGCCGCCCCCTTTATGCATCTTTTTTTTTTAAGTTATATTTTATTGATTTTTTTTTTCAGAGAGGAAGGGAGAGGGATAGAGAGTTAGAAACATCGATGAGAGAGAAGCATTGATCAGCTGCCTCTTGCACACCTCCCACTGGGGATGTGCCTGCAGCCAACGTACATGCCCTTGACTGGAATTGAACCCGGGACCCTCAGTCCGCAGGCCGACGCTCTGTCCACTGAGCCACACCGGTTAGAGCACCTTTAGGCATCTGGAGATTATCAGTATCTCGGTCTAGACACGACCCAGCTCCTTCTTTAAAAAAATTTTTTTTAATACATTTTATTGATTTTTTACAGAGAGGAAGGGAGAGGGATAGAAAGTCAGAAACATCGATGAGAGAGAAACATCGATCAGCTGCCTCTTGCACGCCCCCTACTGGGGATGTGCCCGCAGCCAAGGTACATGCCCCTGACCAGAATCGAACCTGGGACCTTTCAGTCCGCAGGCTGACGCTCTATCCACTGAGCCAAACCGGTTCGGCTCAATAAAATACATTTAAAAAAATAAAATAAAAGCCATCCCTATCTGTGATCTCTCACACCCCTTGTTAGTGGATTTCCCCCCCAACGACATTGTTGTCTCCATAGAAGAATCCTCCCAGGGGTCCCCTGTGTCTTATGGGGCCGCCTTAACGCTGCTCACCCCCACGTCTCTGCTCCTGCCGGCCTGCGGCCCCCTGCTAATGCTTGCCCGTCTCCCCCTCCTCCCCACTGCTCCCGGCTTCCGGCTCCCGTCCTGGCCCGCCCGGACAGCTCCTGACCATCACGATATTCCTCCCCTTCCTCCTCTTCTTCCCCCTCCTGATCCGATGCCTCTTCCTGGAAGGCGCCATCACCAGCCTCAAACGCATGGTGACGACACAGGTGAGGCGGGGGGGGGGGTTGGGGGGACACGGGACTCCGCACCACCTCCCTCCCTCAGGGCTTCTCTGCATCTCCTTCCCCTCCGTCTCCCCTCCTCCTGCCCCGGCCTGCCCCTCTCCCCACCCTCCGGGCCCACACTCCCGAACGGCTGGGCCCCACCTCCGCCCGCAGAGCTCCTCCTGGGCCTCGCTGGACCTGTGGCATCAGGCGGGAGGCCATGTGCTCTACTCGCTGGGCCTGGGCCTGGGCACCACCATCAACATCTCCTCCTACAAGGCTGGAGGCAACAACTACCTCCTGGCGGTCTTGTTCGTGGCTACGGTCAACATGGCGACCTCGCTGTTGGCCACGGCCATCATCTTTGCGGTGCTGGGGTACTGGATCAGCACCAGCGGCCCTGCCTGTGTGGAGAAGTGAGTGATCACGGCCGGGGGGGCCCCTCTCTCCGCCTTAGCCATCCCCCAGGCTCACGGGCTGTCGAGCTCAAACCTCACCAATCCTCCTATCTAACGAAAAAGAAACATGCAAATGGGCCATACCTTCGCAACGTGACCAGCCAATCGGAGCAATATGCAAATTAACCCCCAACCAAGATGGCCAAGGCAGCCCCACTGGGCCAGAGGGAGGTTTGGACCGGCACCGCCGCCCCGAGGCCCGGACACACCACATTTAAAGCTCCTTTTATTATTAGCGTCTTAGATTAATGTGATATGTTTATTGCAACTGATGAGCCTTTATCGACACATTATTAACAAAAGTGAAATCTGCAGTTTGCATTAGGGTTTATTCTTTGTGTTGAACATCTTATGGTCTTGACAAATGTCCCATTAATGTGGTATCAGACAGAACAGTTTCATTGCCCTAAAGATCACCTTTATCGACTGAATGGCCCAACTATTCATCCCTCCCTGCTTTGGAACCCCTGACAGCCAGGGGGTGTTGAGGCTGGCAGGCAGAAGGGGTCAGGGGCAATCAGGAAGGCAGGCAGGCAAGTAGTTGGGAGCCAGCAGTCCTGGATTGTGAGAAGGATGTCAGACTGCCCATTTAGGCCCGACCCTGCCCCAGAGATCCCTTGACGGGTCCCAGATTGGACAGGGTGCAGGATGGGCTGAGGAATACACCCCACCCCCTGTTCAATTTCATGCACCGGGCCTCTAGTAGTTAATAATAATAATCTCTAGCTCTAACCAGTTTGGCTCAGTGGATAGAGTGTTGGCCTGGGGACTGAAGGGTCCCAGGTCTGATTTCAGTCAGGGCATGTACCTTGGCTGCAGGTACATCCCCAGTGGGGGGTGTGCAGGAGGTGGGTGATTGATGTTTCTCTCTCATAGATGTTTCTAACTCTCTAGTCCTCTCCCTTCCTCTCTGTAAAATATATATATATATACATATATATATATATATATATATATATATATATATATATATATGTATGTATATATAAAAGCCCAGTGACCAGAACAGTGGAACAGCCAGAACTACTGGAATGACCAGAATGACCCGTGGCTATGACACACACTGTGGCAGCCAATCAGCCTGATCCAGGCCCTGATGGCCCTCCCTGTCCCCCCACCAGCTCAGCCCTGATTGGCCCCCGACACCCTGATTGGGCATGGGGTCAACCAGCCAACCACCCATGGTCCTGCCCCCCTGGTGGCCTGGCCTGATAGGCTCCCATCAGGGTGGGCCTGCCGGACCCCACCCATGCACGAATTGGTGCGCTGGGCCTCTAGTAGTAATAATAAATATATATTAATAAGTCAAAGAAAACAGCCAAAAAGGCAATATTCTAATAGCCACCACTTTACAGATAAGAAAATGGTCTCAAAGACGTGGCTTCTAAAGGTTTCCATAAGTCACAAATGGTGTAAAGAATTCTTTTTTAAGATGTCCTTTTTTAAAAATATATATTTCATATATTTTTTACAGAGAGGAGGGAGAGGGGTAGAGAGTTAGAAACATTGACCAGCTGTCTCCTGCACACTCCCTACTGGGTATGTGCCCCAAACCAAGGTACATGCCCTTGACCAGAACCGAACCTGGGACCCTTCAGGCCACAGACCGACGTTCTATCTGCTGAGCCAAAGCAGTTTTAGCTGGTGTAGATTTCAAAATCAGTTCTGTAACTCACACAGAAGGCAGCTGTAGCATTCTGAGCCCCAATGTGTGATTATTGGCCTCAGCTGCATATCGGAATCATTATGCCTTAGAAAACACTTCTGGACGAAACCGGTTTGGCTCAGTGGATAGAGCGTCCGCCTGCGGGCTGAAGGATCCGGGTTCGGTTCCGGTCAAGGGCGTGCACCTTGGCTGCGGGCACATCCCCAGTGGGGCGTGTGCAGGAGGCCGCTGGTCGATGTTTCTCTCCCATCGATGTTTCTGACTTTCTCTCCCTCTCCCTTCTCTCTGTGGACAATCCACAAACTATATTGGGAGGAAAAGGTGTTTTTAAGCAGCCCTTCTGGTGCGGCTCAGGGGCCTGCTCAGGGCTGCTGCAGGAGGCAACCAATTGCTGTGTTACTCTCACGTCCGTGTTTCTCTCTGTCTCTCTGCCTCTCCCGCCCATCCTCTCTACAGACCAATGGGAAAATATCATCAGGTGAGGATTAGAAAAAACAAACAAAAAACAAATGTATAAAGGCAATTAATTTTTTTTTAAGAATCATTTCATTTGGTACTTGTGTGCCCTCAATTCATCAACTGTCGGCCCGTCTTTACTATAAACTTTTATCTTTTATGTATCTCCATAAAAAAGTCTAGTGGATAAATTTTCTTTGTTCAAAGCTTAGTTTGGTTTCACCCATTATTTCAAATCAGTTAAACCTGAAAAGGAGAGAAAATTAAGTGTGTTAACAGCTAGTAAAGTATGTATACATTTGGGAGGGCGGGAACAACCCATATTATCAAATTTACACCAACACATTCAATAACCTAAGGAAATGGACAATCTTCTTTTCTTATTTTAAAAAAATGTACTTTGTTGATTTTTAAATATATTTTATTGATTTTTTACAGAAAGGAAGGAAGAGGGATAGAGAGTTAGAAACATCGATGAGAGAGAGACACTGATCAGCTGCCTCCTGCACACCCCCTACTGGGGATGTGCCCGTAGCCAAGGTATACACCCTCAACCGGAATCGAACCTGGGACCCTTGAGTCCGCAGGCTGATGCTCTATCCACTGAGCCAAACCGGTTAGGCCTGGACAAGCATCTTGAGAGGCACAAATGATCTGCCCCTTAGGTCCCCCCGCAGGGTGACTCACCCCCAGTCTATGTGCTTTGTGCCCGGTCCCTACTCAGTTGCCCTGGTGACATAGCTGCACTCACCTCAGGCAACCTTCCCGTCCTTTTCCCTGGCTTGTCAACAGCAAGGAGGCCAGCTGGTCTCCATCACCTTTCCTGTCCTGTCCTTCCCTTTCAGGAGCATCCGCTGGGTGAAGGATATGATAAAAGGGGGGGTGCTGCCTGAGAATGTCAGCCTCCCCCCAGGCGTCTCGCACCTGAGCCCCACGGACTATCTCAAGTGGGTGGACGGCCTCCCTGATCACTTCAAGTACCAGATCATGCACAGCTCCCCATCCTGCAGCATCGAGGCTCTGAACAAAGAGGTGTGTTTGCGGGGGGTGGGGGTGGGGGCTGCAGGGTGCGTCCCAAAGGCCCCAGAGGACACTGGGAAATGCATTTCTCGGGAGCCTGGCCGGCCACCCAAACATCTTCTGAGGCAGGAAACGGCTGTCATCACATTCCCACCGTTTTTGTGCGGACCAGGGCCTGGGCTAGGTTGTCACCCTAAATGGATCCCAGGACCCCCTATTTTTTAAGAGGAGGAAACGGAGGCCCCAAGGGGTGAAGCTCACACAACTTAGGAAACCGAGGAGGGCGAACGCTCTGCCATTTGTAGGGGTTTTCCTCTCTTTCCCACGTCCAGCGGGAAGAAAGAGAGAGAGAGTGGGTCCAGTTTCTGAGTAGAAGAGCTGGGGATTGAGAAATAAAAGAATAGAAGACACAGAAAATAGAAATAATAGCTGGGGCCGAAACCATTTTGGTTCAGTGGGTAGAGCATCGGCCTGCAACTGAAAAGTCCCAGGTTCGATTCCGGTCAAGGGCATGTACCTTGGTTGCGGGCACATCCCCAGTAGAGGGTGTGTGGGAGGCAGCTGATCGATGTTTCTCTCTCATCGATGTTTCTGACTTTCTATCCTTCTCCCTTCCTCTCTGTAAAAAATCAATAAAAATATATATTAAAAAAATAAAAAAGAAATAACAGCTGGGGCAGGGTAGAATCTCTGTTCTCTCTGATGGAGAGACAGGGTCTCCCAGCCCACGAAGCTGTGTTTATTTATACCCCAAAATACCAGGAAGTTACACCAAAAGTTAGGGTCAAAGGAGATTGGGTGGGCCCAGGCCCTATTCATTCCCCCATTCCCCCTTTCCCAGGGCTAGACTGGATTTACATTTCAAGACCCCGACACCTGGGGCAAAGTTAAGAGTCTGTAACTGATAACGCATCCAGCCTTCTTGGCAGATGTGTTTCCCAGACACGGCTCTGCCTGGCGCCTGGGATTCAGCTGACACTGATTTAAAGAATGCTCAAGGTGTCTTCCCTGGGCGCCCTCCACAGCCATTCACTCCCCACTGCGTGCCTCCAGCCTCTGCCCAGGACAGACATTGCTAATCAACCACCGCACCATTCCCCCCATCCCCATACAGACCTGCCCCTGCCTCAGAGCCCTTCTCTCCCCCACCCCCCGCCCCCCACAGTTCATGCAGGGCCCTGGCCTGGCCTTCCCAGCCTTCTCCCAAGCCATCTCGTTGCTGCCCGGCGCCCAGTTCTGGGCCTTTGTCTTCTTCCTGACCCTGCTCATGATACAGCTGATCACCCTGGTGAAAATCGTGGAAAGCATCGTCTTTCCCCTCCACAACGCCATCTCGACCATCAGGAAGCAGCCCGTGCTGCTGCCAGGTACCGTGGAGCCCCGCTCCGGCGAAAACCCTGTCCTGCTGCCCCCCCCCCCCATTCCCCATTCCCCATTCCCCAAGCCCCGGCCCCGGCCCTGCGAGTCGCCCTTAACCGTGACCAACCCTGCCTCTGCCTTAGTGATCGTCTGCCTGGGAGGCTTCCTGAGCAGCCTCATCTTCACCAGCGGCATCGGCGGCTACGTGGTGTCCTTGTTTGACAAGACACTGGTCCCCCTGATCCTTTTCATCATCGTGGCCTTCCAGAACGGGACCCTGGCCTGGGTCTACGGCGCCAACAGGTAATGTCCAAACCCCAGGGTCTGCCCAGCCCGGGGGCCCCCCTCCCTGGGTCTCTGAGCGGAGCTAGGGCGCCATCTGAGAGCAGGGGACTGTGGGGGACAGGGGGGCGCAGCACGCGGGACCTGGGGGGCTCAGGCTCCCCTGCTGTAGCACACATGAGCTTGTTGGAAGGCGGGGGGCCCCCGGGTGGTGCATGCCCCATGGACTGGGGGCTTCCCCAGGGGAGGACCTGATGCAGGGCCCCGGCTTGGGAAGGGCCTGGCAGGACTCAGCATCCCCGAGGACTCAAGAGCTTGGGAGAGAGCAGAGAGCCGGCAGGCCTGTCTTCCCAAGGGCTCCGGGCCCCGGCGGCCGGGGGGGGGGGGCCTCCATCCCAGATGTCCGCGCCCATCGCCCCCCAGGTTCCGAGAGGAGATGTACGGCGAGGTGGGCCGCCTGCTCTGGTCCTCCTGCCCCTTCCTGTGGGACTACGTGACCATGCCCGGGCTGCTGGTCCTCCTGGGCATCAGCCTCCTGCACCTCTACGGCAAGGTGCCCCCCAACTACATCATCTGGAACAGCAGCATCGTGAGACCCCAACCCCGGCCTCCTGCTCCCGCTCTGGGGACCCTTTGCCAGATCTCCTCCCCCGGATCTGAGCCCCTTACCGTCCCCCCGGTGGGGGGCGGGGGGAACCATCTAACCCACCTCCCAGCCCCCTGGGGACCCCGGCCCTCCGCCTCCCACGGACCAGCGCGCCATCACCGCCTCTTCCTCCCACCCGGGCCCCCCATCTCTGCCTCCAGGGCCAGGAAATGGAGGAACCCTACCTGCCCAGCACCCTGGGCTGGGTCACCTTCCTCGGCTCCATCGTCCTGCTGCCCATCCCCATGTACCCACTCCAGCACTGGTGGTACCTGCAGGACCGCGTGGCCAGCGACCCCTTCGAGAAGCTCCTGTCCAAGAAGTCCATCGGGATGCCGGCCAAGCCCTCGGACTGGCCCAAGTACCACCTGGCCAAGCCCAACTTCCTGGAGAGGAAGAGCGAGAACTCGCTGATGATGGGGCCCGTCGTGCACCTGTCCAGGGAGCCCAACGAGGACATCCAGTGGCAGGAAGAGACGCCCCTGGACGGGCCGACGGAGAGCTACTCGGGGTTCAGCCTGCCTTTCGTGTCCTCCCTGCCGTCGCGCTTCTCCATGAGCTTCCCCGCTTCCAGGCAGGCGAGCGCGAGCGCCCAGGGCGAGCTCGGCGAGAGGCGCCAGACCCAGGACAGCGAGCCCGCCAAGCCCGAAGGCCAGGGGCCTGCGGAAAACCTACCTAGCGACCGGTGACGTCACCCAGCGGGGCCCCTGCAGGAGCCGGGCCGCCCCAGGCTCCCGTCTCCCCCGGGGGGTGGGGGTGGGGGGACAGCGCCCGATTCTATTCAAGCGGGCGCTCTGCTCTGAGACAGGACAACCCAGAGGAAGAATCGGCTGACCTGCGCGCAGGGCTGGACCTGAGGCGCCCCCCCTTCCGCCCTGCGAAGTGTGTGGGGGGGACCGCTTTGGGCTGCTGGAGGAGGGGCATCCCGGTCCTTTCCAGGACCCCTGACTTACCGGTTATGGAGACAGACACCTCCCCCCCCCCCCACACACACACACCTCCACCTCCACCACCCCAGGTGGATGGGGCGGGGGGCGGCACACTTCTGGGGCCGCCCTCCCAGAGTCGGGGTGGCTCAGCAATGCTGTGGGCCAATAAAGCAGTCCGCTGGGTCTGGTGGTCTTTCTGTGAGCGACTCCCCCAACCTCCTCCACCCTTGCCCCAGGCCGGCCACACACGCACCCTCCAAATCGACAACCCCTGATGAGCTGAGTGTCCAATGGGTGACTCCAATCTCCCTTCAAGGGAGAGTTTCTTTTTTTCTTTTTTTAAAATATATTTTATTGATTTTTCGCAGAGAGGAAGGGAGAGGGATAAAAAGTCGGAAACATCGATGGGAGAGAAACATCAACCAGCTGCCTCCTGCACACCCCCTACTGGGGATGTGCCTGCAGCCAAGGTACATGCCCTTGACCGGAATCGAACCTGGGACCTTTTAGTCCGCAGGCCGATGCTCTATCCACTGAGTCAAACCAGTTTGGCAAGACACAGTTTCTAGACCCTCTCCTTGTCCTGGGGTTGAGCCAAAAACTGTGGGGCAAGTTTTTTTTTTGCTTTTTTTTAATATATCTTACCCATTTTCTTTACAGAGAGAAAGGGAGAGGGATAGAAAGTCAGAAACATCAATGAGAGAGAAGCATCGATCAGCTGCCTCCCGCACACCTCCCACTGGGGATGTGCCCGCAGCCAAGGCGCATGCCCTTGACCGGAATCGAACCCGGGACCCTTCAGTCCGCAGGCCGACGCTCTCTCCACTGAGCCAAACCAGTTTCAGCTGCGGGGCAGCTTTTTGGCAACCATCACGATCTCTCAGACCTGAACGCGTGTTAACCCCTAAAATCTACGCTGGGAACCGGGGACCCTACTGAACCGGTCCCAAACTGTCGTCTCACTGCTATTCCCGAGCCAGTAGCCTGCCTGGACTCAGGTGTTAGGCCTTGTTCTTCCTCGGGGCGGAGTGTCCCCCACTTGGGCCCGGGAGGGGGCCGCCTGGGTTCCTGGGCTCAGGACCGAGGTGTGTTGGAGAAGTCGGAGCTAATCAGAGTTGTCTGTGGGAGTAGGCAGCACCGCCCCCTGGCCCCCTCCCTTCAAATGTCAAATGGAGTTAAAGCAGCTCAGGGGGCGGAGCCATTTCTAGAAACCCCACCCCCTCGTGGCTTCCTGGGCAAAACCCCTTCTCCTCCACTCCCCACCTCCACAGGACAGGACCTGGAGAGCCAGTACCAGCTCCCATCACCACCCACTGCAGTTCCCAACGGCTCCCCAAATCCTCACCTGCTTTCTCATACCTTTCATTCACACCTGGTCTCTACACATTTTTTTTAATTGCACTACCTAATGCATTTTATTATTTTAAAATATATTTTACTAGAGGCCCAGTGCACAAAATTCGTGCACGGGGGCAGGGCGTGTCCCTCAGCCCAGTCTACACCCTCTCCAATCTGCGACCCCTCAAGGGATGTCCGACTATCTGTTCAGGCCCAAGCCACAGGCAGTCGGACATCCTTCTCGCAATCCAGGACTGCTGGCTCCAAACTGCTTGCCTGCCTGCCAGCCTGATCACCCCCTAACCACTACCCTGCCAGCCTAATTGATGTCTAACTGCTCCCCTGTCAGCCTGTTTGCCCCCAACTTCCCTCCTCTGTCGGCCTGGTCACCCCTAACTGCTGTCCCCTGCGGGCTTGATCGCCCCCAAATGCCCTCCCTTGCAGGCCTGGTCCCTCCCAATTGTCCTCTCCTGCTGGCCTGATGGCCCACAACTGTCCTCCCTTGCAGGCCTGACGCTCTACCCACTGAGCCATATGGTCCTCGGTTCTACGCATTCTTCACCACACTCCCCCATCAGGGACATTCAGAGACACTATCCCCAACATGTGTAGGAAATGTGTGTGTGAACTACTGTCATCCTAATACCAGTAGGAGTGATGCTTCTTGGGGGTTAAAAAGAAAAACATACATTTTAAAAAGTAGACAATTAAAAATATATATTGTTATTGCTTTCAGAGAGAATGAAGAGAGAGAATAATTGATCAGCCGCCCACTCATTGGGACCAAGCCTGCAGCCTGGGCATGTGCCCTGACTGGGAATGGAATCATGACCTCCTGGTTCAAAGGTCAACATTCGACCACTGGACCACGCCAGCCATGCAGCATCAGCATTTTTTAAAAATTGATCTTTAGAGAGAGAGGAAGGGAGAGGGAGAGAGAAACACCCGTTGGTTGCCTCCCTCACACACCCCGTGGGGCGGTCGGATCTGCAGCGGTTCCGGGCCCTGACTGGGACTCGAGCCACCCGAGTCACACAGGCCAGAGCCATCAGCTTTTCACTGAGCTCGACAGGTAGCAAACCAGGCCCAGTGGATTGTGGGAACCTCTGGAAATGGGGGAGGGGATGGAGGAGGGAGAGCACACTGCGCCAGTGGCTTTGCTTCAGGCAGTAGAGTGGGGGACAGCCTTCCCTCCAAAGGGGTAACTGCTCCTTTTCCATTGCAAGGCCGATATATGGGGACCAGGCCGGCTGCACCCCCGAATATCCCGTTTGCACGCCACCATGTCAGACCGTACAGTACCAGCTGTGAGGTTTGAGTTGGCTACTCCACGATGGAAACCTAAGGCTAGGGGAGTCACAAGGCCTCTCGAGGGTCAGGCCGCTGGTTGCTTTCAGGAGAGCTTAATAGCTGCCTTTTCTTTATATGTGTGTGTGTGTGTGTGTGTGTGTGTATGTGTATATATGTATATATGTATATATACATATATATGTATATTTTATTGACTTTTTACAGAGAGGAAGGGAGAGGGATAGAGAGCTAGAAACGGATGAGAGAGAAACATCCATCAGCTGCCCCCTGCACACTCTCCACTGGGGATGTGCCCACAACCAAGGTACATGCCCTTGTCCGGAATCGAACCTGGGACCCTTCAGTCCGCAGGCCGACTCTATCCACTGAGCCAAACCAGTCAGGGCAATAGCTGCCTTTTCTTAAAAGGGGTGCACATGGCCCTTGCTGGGGTGGCTTTGATAGAGCATCAGCCTGCGGACTGAAGAGTCCCAGGCTCGATTCCCAGTGGGGGCACATGCCCGGGTTGCTGGCCCCATCGCCAGTAGGGGGCATGTAGGAGGCAGCCAATCAATGATTTTTTTTTCTCTCATCATTGATGTTTCTATCTCTCTCCCTCTCCCTCTCTGAAATCAATTTAAAAAATATTTTTTAGCCGAAACCAGTTTGGCTCAGTGGATAGAGTGCCAGACTGTGGACTGAAGGGTCCTAAGCTCGATTCCGGTCAAGGGCATGTACCTTGGTTGCGGGCACATCCCTAGTGGAGGGCGTGCAGGAGGCAGCTGATGGATGTTTCTCATCGATGTTTCTGACTCTCTATCTCTCACACTTCCTCTCTGTAAAAAAAAAAAAAATCAATAAAACTAGGGCACATGCTCTTGACTGGAATCGAACCCAGGACCCTTCAGTCTGCGGGCCAACGCTCTATCCACTGAGCCAAACCGCCTCCAGCTCCAGAATGTTTTTAAAGGGGGTGTAATGGTGGCTCCCTTCGGCAGGTGGCGCTGTTGTGCCGGGAGATGGCCTCGGGACTCAGCCCTTAGAGGATTACAGCTGAGATCTCTCTCCCTTTCCCGGATTCTGCATTGCTCCCGCAGACTCGCACCCAGAGGACCGCGCTTACTGCGGTTGCGGGATGGCAGACCCCGACGTCTGTAGGATCTCCACGGGGTGAGCATGAGAGCCATCCGGGTCAACCATCCCTTCAGCAGCGGAAGCCGCGCCTGGCGGGTGCGGCTCAGGGCTTGGCTGAGCATCGACCTGTGAGCCAGGTCACAGCTGTATTCCGAGCCCCGGTTGCGGGCTCAGTCCCCAGTGTGGGGCGCGCAGGAGGCAGCCAATCCATGATTCTCCCTCCTCGTGGATGTTCCTATCTCTCCCTTCCCCTCTGAAATCAATAAAAAAAAAACATTAAAAAAAATAGTGAAGACCTAGCCAGTTTGGCTCAGTGGCTAGAGCGTCGGTCTGCGGACCAAAGGGTCCCAGGTTCGATTCTGGTCAAGGGCACGCGCCTGGATTGCGGGCCTGGCCTAATGTGTAGGAGGCAGCCAACCAATGATTCTCTCATCATTGATGTTTCTCTCTCTTCCTCTCTGAAATAAATAAAAAATATATTTTTAAAAATAGTGGAAGCCACAAACTGCACAGTGAATGGGCCCATCGGTCCCTACCTCACGAGGTCACGTTAGCTTTCTGCCCCTCCCCACACACACACTCTGAGCCTTCTCCCGTGAGTTCAGGTGCGTTTCCCTCCTCAGGGAACATGGACCTCGGAGTCGAACGTGCACGAGTCAGGGTCTGCAGCACCAGCCTGAGCTGCAGGGTACACTGTGTCCACGTTCCCCAAGGCTGGTCCTTGTTGGACCTCCTGGGGAGAGCTGCAGGACCGACCGTTCACCCTTTTGCCTTTTTTGTTAATAAACGGAGGATATTTTTTCCTTTTTTTTTAAGAGAGAGAGTGGAAGGGGGGGTGTGGAAGGGGAGAGAGAAACATCAATGTGAGAAACACCTTGATTGGTTGCTTTCTGCAAGCGCCCCAACCAGGGCCTGGAATTGAACCTGCCACCGAGGTACAGGCCCTTGACCAGGAACGGAACCTGAGACCCTTCGGTGCTCGGGCCGGCACCCTAACCACTGAGCTACACCAGCCAGGGCGGTTCACCCTAAGCTAGGAAATGTCTGTTTGAGCCCAGACAGCCCTCAAGATGGTGACCCGGACGGCAGGGCCTCCACTTTCATCTTCAATCAAGGCCCCTCCAGTGTTATTTCACGGTGATTGTGCGGCAGGCGAGGCCACACCAGCGGTGGAGGTCATTACTAAAAGGCCATGCCTCCCGAAGATGTACAAATGGCCAGCAAGCGCGTGGAAAGGAGTTCAACACCGTTCGTCATCGGGGGAAGGTAGAGCACACCCACCCCGAGATACCACTCCACACCCACCAGGATACCGATAACCAGAAAAGTGGGGGAGAGGGGTCACAAGGGCTGGTGTCGAGTGGGAACCTCGCACACTGCTGGCTGGTGGGAATGTGAAATGGTGTGGTCGCTATGGAAAGCATCGTGGCAGTTCCTCAAAAGTTAAACAAAAAATATCAGCAATCCCACTTCTAGGTATACATTATACCCCAAAGAACTGAAAATGAACATTCACAGCAGCATTATTCACAACGGACCAAAAGTGGAAACCACTTAAGCATCTGTCCACGGGTAAATGGGTAAAATAAAAGTGACATACCCATGCCATGGGCAGTATTCAGCCATAGAAAGGAGTTCTGATATGATGTGAGTGAACCTTCAAAAGACTGGGCTAAGTGAAAGAAGTCAGACACAAAATATTACATATTATGGTTCCACTATTTTTTAAAATATATTTTTATTTATTTCAGAGAGGAAGAGAGAGAAACATCAATGATGAAAGGGAATCATTGATTGGTTGCTTCCTGCACGTTGGATCGAGCCTGCCACCCGGGCGTGTGCCCTTGACCGGAATCGAACCCGGGACCCTTCAGTCCACAGGCCGACGCTCTATCCACTGAGCCAGACCGGCGAGGGCATGATCCCACTTATATAAAACTAGAGGCCGGCCGAAACCGGTTTGGTTGCGGGCTCATCCGCAGTGAGGGGTGTGCAGGAGGCAGCTGATCCATGTTTCTCTCTCATCGATGTTTCTGACTTTCTATCCCTCTCCCTTCTGCTCTGTAAAAGGTCAATAAAATATATTAAAAAACAAAAAAAACAAAAACGGGCTTTCCTTCCTCTGGCTGCCGGCACTGCCTTCGCTCTGACCAGAGCTGCCTTTCCGCCTTCCCACACTCCCCAGAGGCTTGGAGGGGCTGGGGCAGTGAGGAACACCCCAGCTGCTTGGTGCCGGTGTATGCAAATTAACCTTTCATCTTTGTTGAATTGATTTACATACTCACTCCTGATTGGGTAGTGGTATTGCAAAGGTATGGTCAATTTGCACCTTAGTGAGACTAGTGGCCTGGTGCATGAAATTCATGCACATTAAAAGGGGGGGGCCCAGAATCAAGTCCCCACCCATCCACATGCACCTCAAAATCACGTGAGACCCAGACTCGGCCACGCCCTCCCCATTGGGCTAGATCCAGACCCATTCAGTCCCACCCTTGTCAAGCCTTGCCAGGCAGGGGATGTAGCTTCAGGTCCCCTACCCCAGTACCAGGGGGGGGTGTGTGGCCTGAGGTCCCACAGATGGGACAGGGGTCATGCCTTGAGGTCTCCCGTCAAGCCCCGCCAGGAGGGGGACACAGCCTGAGATCCTCTGTCAAGCCCTGCTGGATGGGGGGCACAGCCTGAGGTCCCGTCAAGCCCCACCTGGTGAGGGGCGTGGCCTGAAGTCTCCCACCCTGGCATTGGGGCAGGGGGAGCAGCCTGAGGTCCCCTAGCCCAGCACCAGGATGGGAAGCACACCTTGAAGTCCTCTGTCAAGCCCCGCCAGGCGGGGGGCATGGCCTCAGGTGCCCTGGCCTGGCACCAGGGTGGTGGGCATGGCCTGAGGTCCCCCAGGCTGATGCCAGACCAGGGGTGGGGTGTGAGGTCCCCTGTCAAGCCCCATGGGGGTGGGGGAGGGCGGAGCCTCAGGTCCCTGCTGATTACCCATTTAGGCTCCTTATGGAAACTTGGCTTCAGCTATGCCTACAGCCATCTTTGTGATGGAGTGGTGGTCAATTAGCATATCCCCTCCTTATTGGATAGGATATCCAGACGAGAGACAGCAGCATCAGCTTGAGTGGAAGTCCCCTCTGCTGGACACACTGTGTCCAAGATCCACAGCGGCTGGTCCCTGCTGGACCTCCTCAGTAGAGGCCGAAGGACCAACAGTTCATTCTTTCCTTCTTGTATTTTATCTTCTTCTGTTCATTAATCCTCACCCGAGGATATTTTTTCCACCGAAATCTGGTTGCCACACACTTGGCAACGTTTCAAAGCCACTCTGCACCCAGAGAGGCAGACGGTTGGAACTCCTCCAATGGGGGTGTTTGGGTTGTGATTTGGGACGCGGTGCTTGTGGCTGGCTTTCCTGCTATTTAACTAATAATTGCCGGCAGTGCAGCCTTCTCATTACCAGTTTAGTTTGTTATGGGTTGTTCAGTTAAACTGCATGGATAATGATGCATATTTGCTTCAATGCCATGTGCGCGTGGCCTGTAATTTCCCACTAATTAGACTTTTTAAAGACACATAGGCAGTTATCTACTCAGATCTGCATCATCTGTTCCCCTGTTGCCAAAGCAGATGTACACAGCACCCACCCTCCCCGCTCCAAGGAATAATTTGCTTCCATCCCCGAGTTCTGGGAAGCAGGAAGCGGGGGGGGGGGGGGGGGGGGGTGCGGGTAGTTCTCGTCCCACTGAAGGGAGAGCCACCACAATAGTGCGGACAAGAGGGGCTGGGCCGGAGGCAGATAGGAATAGTGGGGCTGAGAGGAGGGACCAGACCCCGAGATATATGAAATACAGCAAACGGACCAAGGATCACAAGCCCACCCCCAGCTGTAACCCCCAAGCCCAAAGGATCTGGACAGACATCACCAGTTTCCTAAGAATCAAGCGTCCAGACTCTCAAGTGGCTTTATTTTTTATTTCCCCAGTGTGGGGAGCTGAGTGCGGTCTGTGGTCCCTGTGCCCCCAGGACCCTACTGCCTTCTCCCGCCCAGCGGGCTGTGGCACGGCCTTCAGAGGGGCCCTGCCTGGGCTCCAGAGGCTGACCCTCCCCCAGTAGGGCTGGTTCTGGGAGGGGCCGGGCCTGCTGTGGTTCGAATGGGGAGACTCCTGCAGGGGTCCCCACAAGACAGGGCCACCACGTACTGGGGGTCCAGGACCAGCTAGGCCTTCCTCTGGGGGCAAAAACTCCCCATGGTGCTTACTCCTTGAAGTCTGTCATCAGGGCTCAGTCTGCGGGAAAGAGAGGAGAGAGAACAGGTGGTGGGCACAGAGAGGAGGACAGAAACCATGGGAGATTGGCGAAAGGGAGAAAGACTCATGAAAAGTCCAAAGGGAGCCAGGAGAGTGGAGGCCGGACCAAGAAAGGATCGCGAATGAGAAACAGAGATGGGAACAGGGGCCTGGAAAGCAGGCACCTGGTGGTAGCGACAGAGGCCGGAGACCCATGCAGGACGGCCCTACACACTGACCTTTGGGCCCAGGCGGGGTCGGTGGTGGAGGCCCCCCTGGGGGAAGCAACGTAGAGCGGCTCAGGGCATCGGCCACCCAGCCCAGGACGCGGCTACAGTGCTGGACCTGGGGAGCAGATGGGATATCGGGGCGCCCTAGGGAAACCCACTGCCCTCCCGCTCCCCAGCCTGGCCCGGATTCCTCACCTCCTGCTCCAGCCCTTTCAGGCGCTGCTCGTACTCGCGGACCTGTCTCAGCTGCTTCAACGCCGTGTCCACCCTGGGCACGCGGGACGTCAGACCTGAGCCGGGGCAGCCACCCGAGAGCCCCGCCCACCTGGAGCCCCGCCCCTGTGGCCCCGCCTCTCCTCGCTTTCCAGGACCCCGCCCACTCAGGCTCCGCCTCTAGCCTTGTGCTTTGCAAACCCAGCCCCTCCTCCCAGCCAATCCATGTCACGGGATGCAGCCCAGAGGCCGGAAGCCCCGCCCCCGGCCATGCCCCGCTCTCACTTCTGCGACGTGCGCTTCAGACGCTCGGAGTCACTCTCCCGCTTGTCCCTCGCACGTGCCAACAGGAAGTTCTCCTTCCGCACCGATTCCCACGTCAACAGCTTCCTCTCAGCATCCTTAGGGAGTTGGACCCCTGGAAGTCAGGGTCAGGACAGAGTCAAGGGCCCGCCCCTTCTGGGGCAGTCACCCGCCTCGCCCGCACCCCGACTCCAAACCCTGACTGAGCTCTCTCTGACCACGCCCCTGACGGCCTGAGCCACGCCCACCGGTGCTTTGGGCCATCCTCCCCGTTCTTTCTCTCAGTCCCACCCCTTGCATGTCTCTGTTTTGGGGGCAAGACCCGCTCTCACGAAAATGCTGGAGGTTGGGGGAGGTCGGCAAGCTGGCCCTGTGCCTGCGCAATCGACGGAAGAGGAGGCGCACGTGCGAGATGATGATGAAGGGTGGGGCCAGCGCAGGCCGAGAGTGAAATTCCCGGATGAGGCTGTAGCGCTGCGCCTTCCAGTAGAGGTCGCTGTTGCCCTGTACTTTGCCAAAGGTGTAGCTGTGGGGACCAGAGGTCAAGGGTCACCAGCGGTGACGGCCCAGTCAAGAGCGGTGGATCAAGGTTAGATGTCAAGCAAATAGTCCAAAGTAGAAGGCAGCAAGCAGGCAGATGTCAGAATCAATAATGTCAGAGGTTATTACAAAATGGTAGTATCAATAATGTCAGGGGTTATTCCGAAATGCAATTAGTACTTAGGATGGAAGGGCCAAGGGTCAGAGATTAGAGGTCAAGTTGGGGATGGTGTCATGGATTAGGGTAGAGGTTCTAGTCAGGTTCAAAAATATATTTTTTTAAAAACGAGGAAAAAAAGAATCAACCAATGAATGCAGAAATAAGTGGAACAACAAATCAATTTTCTTCTCCACCCTCCGCTAAAATCAAGTTTTTAAAAAAGATAACCTAGATAAAATGGAAAAGTCCCTAGACACACACAAATTACCTAAACTGACACAGGAAGAAATAGAAAATCTCAAAAGACCTATAACAAGTAAACAAGTAAAGAGATTATCTAATCACACACACACACACAGCCCAGGACCCAGGCTTCACTGGTGAATTCTACCAAACATTTAAAAAACAACACCAAGCCGAAACTGACTTGGCTCAGTGGATAGAGCAACGGCCTGCGGACTGAATGATCCCGGGATTGATTCCGGTCAAGGGCATGTACCTTGGTTGCAGGTACATCCCCAGTGGGGGTGTGCAGAGGCAGCTGACCAATGTTTCTCTTTCATCGATGTTTCTGACATTCTATCTCTCTCCCTCTCTGTAAATATATATATATATTTAAAATAAAAATAAAAAACAATACCAATCCTTTTCAAACGCCTCCAAAAAGCTGAACAGGAGAGAACATTTCCTGAATCATTCTATGATACCAGCATTTCCCATTATATCATATGAAAAGAAAAGAAAATTACAGATCAACATTCTTGTTTCGTTTTGTTAATCCTCACTCGAGGATATTTTTTCCGTTGAATTTTGGAGAGAGTGGAAGGGAGGGGGTGAGACACACTGGTTGGCTGCCTCCCATACGTGGCCCAGTTGGAGATCGAGCCTGCAACCGAGGTACATGTTCTGGACCGGAATCAACACACAACCCTTCAGTCCTCAGGCTGATGCTCTAACCACTGAGCAACTGGCAGGAGCAAAGCATGTCAAACTCGTGGCTGCTGAGCCAAGAGTTAGACATGGTTGGGAGCCGCTCTAGGGCATAAATCAATATTCTTTATGGATATACATGCAAAATTTCTCAGCAAACCTAATTCAGAAGAGTATTAAAAGGATTATATGCCATGACCAAGTAGGATTTATCCCAGGAATATAAAGGTGGTTCAACATATAAAAATCAACCAATGTAATATACAATGACCTTAATAGAACAAAGGGGAGGGGGAAATCACATAATCATCTCAAACTGACCCAGAGACACAGAAAAGGCAGTTGACAACATTCAACACCTTTTCATGATTTATTTTTTTTTTTATTTTTTTTTTTAATATATTTTATTGATTTTTTTACAGAGCAGAAGGGAGAGGGATAGAAAGTCAGAAACATCGATGAGAGAGAGACATCGATCAGCTGCCTCTTGCACGCCCCCTACTGGGGATGTGCCCGCAGCCAAGGTACATGCCCTTGACCGGAATCGAACCCGGGACCCTTCAGTCCCCAGTCCGACGCTCTATCCACTGAGCCAAACCGGTCTCGGCCCTTTTCATGATTTAAAAAAAAAAAAAAAAAAAAAGCCTCATAAAAGCCAGAATACAAGGAAACTTCCCCAACATGGTGAAGGGTAGTTATAACAAAACCCGCAGCTATTATTATACTTAATGAAGAAAGACTGAACGGCTCTAGCTGGTTTGGCTCAGTGGATAAGAGGGCTGACCCTCTATGTGGACCGCAGAGTCCTGGGTTCGATTTCGGTCAAGGGCACGTACCTTGGTTGCAGGCTCCTCCCCAGAACGTCTCTCGCATGTGCAGAAGGCAACCCATCGATGTGTTTCTTTCACATCGATATTTTTCTGTCTTTCCCTCTCTCTTCCACTCTCCCTAAAAATCAATGGAAAATACCCCCAGGTGAGAATTTTTAAAAATAAATAAATAAATACAAAAGACTGAATGCTTGCCCTTAAGATAACAAACAAGACAAGGATGCCAAACTGGTTTGGCTCAGGGGATAGAGCGTTGGCCTGCGGACTGAAAGGGTCCCAGGTTCGATTCCGGTCAAGGGCATGTGCCTTGGCTGCAGGCACATCCACAGTGGCGGGTGTGCAAGAGGCAGCTGATCGATGTTTCTCTCTTATCGATGTTTCTGACTTTCTAACCCTCTCCCTTCCTCTCTATAAAAAAAAAAACCACAATAAAATGTATTTTAAAAAATAAAAGAAAGAAAAGACAAGGATGCCCACTTTCACCACAGCTATTCATCATTGTACTGTAAACTCTAGCCAGAGCAATGAGACCAGAAAAATCAAAGGCATCGCAAGTAAAAAGGAGGAGGCAAAACTATCTCTATTCGCAGGTGACATGATGCTATCATAGAAAATCTCAGAGCACCCCAAGAAAGATGCTAGAGCTAATAAATGAATTTAGCAAAGTTGCAGGGTACAAGATCAACAACAAAAATCAATTGTGTCTCTATACGTCTGCCATGAATAATCCAAAAGGGAAATTAAGAAAGCAATTCCATTTACAATAGAATCTAAATAAATAAATAAACACCTAGGAATAAATTTAACTAAAAAGGTGAAAGATTTGTACACTGAAAATTACAAAACAATGACGAAGGAAATGTAAAAGTTTCTAAATAATGGAGAGACAACATGCGTTCCTGAGTGCAAAAGTGTCATATTGTTAAGAGTCAGTTAGCCAAAGCCAGTTTGGCTCAGTGGACAGAGCGTCGGCCTGCGGACTGAAAGGTCCCAGGTTCGATTCCGGTCAGGGGCATGTACCTTGGCTGCAGGCACATCCCCAGTGGGGGGCATGCAGGAGGCAGCTGATCGATGTTTCTCTCTCATCGATGTTTCTGACTTTCTATCCCTCTTCCTCCCTCTCTGTAAAAAATCAATAAAATATAGATATTTTTTTTAAAACTTAAAACTTCTGCACATCAAAGGATATTATCAAGAAAAGGAAAAGACAACCAACAGAATGGGGAAAGATTTTGTAAGTCTTATATCTGATAGAGTGTGACATCCGGAATATACAGAGAAGTGCAACAACAAAAAGACAAACAACGCAATTATAGACAGGCAACAGACCCGGCCACAGCCGGTTCCTCGGTGGTTTAGAGCATCGGCCCTTGGGCTGAAAGGTCTCGGGTTTGGCTCCCGTCAAGGGCATGTGCCTTGGTTGCAGTCTGAATCGCTGACCTTGGGTCAGGGCGAATGTGGGAGGCAATCAATTGATGGGTCTCTCTCACATTAATGTTTCTCTCTCTTCTCTCTCTCTCTCTCCCCCCCTCCCTTCCACTCTCTCCAAAACAACACAAAAAATCAATGGGGGGGGGGGGGAAACAGTTGAATGGGATGCGGCTGCTGTAGAAAACAACTTGGTGATTCCTCAAAAAGCAAAACAGACTTACCATAGGACCCAGCATTCCCTTCTAGAAACATACCCAAGAGATATCAAGACAAAGACTTAGACGGATATGTGAATACCAACATCCACAGCAACATTATTCACAATAGCTAAAGATGGGAACAACCCCAGGTTCCATCGACAGGTGAATAAACCAAGTAGCACAGATCGACGCAATGGAATATCATTCGGCCCTAAGAAGGAATGGAGTGCCAACACAGGCCACAGCATCAACACTGACATCTCTGTGCTAAGTGAAATAAGCCAGGCACAAAAGGACAAATACTGTAAGGTTCTACTGATGAGAAACATGTAAACACACACACACAAATACCTAGAATAGGCAAAGTCATAGAGACATAAAGCAGATTGGAGGTTAAAGGCAGGGTGGTGGGAGGGGGAAATGGGAGTCATTGCTTGCCTAATGGGTACATACTTTCTGTCTGGAGAGAGAAAAATGTTCTGGAAATAGTGGTGCTGGTGATAAAACAGTAGAGGCCTGGTGCACCACATTCATGCACTGGGGGGGAAAGGGTATCTCATTCCGGCCTGCACCCTCTCGCAGCCCAAGACCCCTTGGGGGATGTCCAACTGCAGGGTTAGGCCGGCTCTCGGGCAGCCAGACATCCCCTGAGGCGGAGGTGGGAGAGGCTCACCAGCCGTGAGCCCGGCTCCTGACTGAGCAGCGCTCCCCCTGTGGGAGCGCACTGACCACCAGGGGACAGCTCCTGCATTGAGTGTCTGCCCCCTGGTGGTCAGTGCATGTCATAGCAACTGGTTGGTTGGCCATTCGATCAATTTGCATATTAGGGTTTTATTATATAGGATAATAAATGTAATCAATGCCACTGGACTGCATACTTAAAATGGCAAAAATGGTGACTTTTATGTTATATGTATATATTTTGCCACAATAAATTTTTTTAAAATTTTTTTAAAAGTATATTTTATTGATTTTTTTTACAGAGAGGAAGGGAGAGGGACAGAAAGCTAGAAACGTCGATCAGCTGCCTCCTGCACACCCCCTACTGGGGATGTGCCCACAACCAAGGTACATGTCCTTGACCGGAATCGAACCTGGGACCCTTCAGTCCACAGGCTGACGCTCCATCCACTGAGCCAAACCGGTTGCAGCCACAATAAAAAATTTAAATCTTCACCCTGGGCTCAGCACGAGTGCACGCCCAGTCAGGAGCAGTCTGCCTGGGTCTGGGGCGGGGCAGCATGAGACGGGAGTTAGAACTTAGAGACTGAAGGTAAGTTGATTAGTCTGGGATCAAGAAGCCATCATGCTGGGGTCAAAGGTCATGCTAGGGTCAAGGTCAAGGTGGGTGACCTCGGATCGGAGGGGGCGGGGCTCCTCACCTGAACATGGCGATGAGGAGGTTGACCAGCAGGATGTTGGCCACGAGCAGAAAGACGACGAGGAGGAGCACCACCAGCCAGTTGGCGTACAGGGAGACGCAGGAGCCCGCCTGGGGCCCCAGGGGGCGCGCCCAGAAGCCCGCCTCCGAGGAGCAGTTGACGTGCTCCATGAGGGCCACTGCGGAGGGAGACACTCAGAGGGGCGGAGACAGAGGCCTCGCGGAGACAGAATCCAGAGGGGCAGCGGCCGGCGAGCCGCAGTGGGGGAGCCTCAGCCTATCAACTGGAGGTCACAGCTCGTTCGGCTCGGGCCGGTGCGGGGTTTCGGCTGGATCCCCGTGGGGAGCGCGCAGGAGGCAGCCCATCAATGACTCTCTCTCAGGGATGTTTCCATCTCTCTCTCCCTTTCCCATCCTCTCTGTTTATTTATTTTTCTCCCTTCCTCTCTGAAATCAATTTTTTGAAATATCTTTTTATTGATTTCAGAGAGGAAGGGGAAGGGACAGAGAGAAACATCAATGAGGAGAGAGAATCATTGATGGGCTGCCTCCTGCAGGCCTCACACTGGGGATCAAGCCTGCAACCCAGGCATGTGCCCTTGACCGGAATCGAACCTGGGGCCCTTCAGTCCGAAGGCTGACACTCTATCCACCGAGCCACGCTGGCCGGGCTGAAATCAATTTTTAAAAAAATATATCTTCTTGATTTTTCACAGAGAGGAAGGGAGAGGGATAGAAAGTTAGAAACATTGATGAGAGAGAAACATCGATCAGCTGCCTCCTGCACACCCCCCACTGGGGATGTGCCGGCAACCAAGGTACATGCCCTTGACCGGAATTGAACCTGGACTCCTCAGTCCACAGGCCGATGATCTATCCACTGAGCCAAACCAGTTAGGGCTGAAATCAATTTTTTTAAAAAAAATCTAGAGGGGTGTGGGGGAGACAGAATCCCAGAAAGCCAGGGGGACAAGACCCAAAGAGACACAGCAAGGGTCCGAGACCTAGAGACAGGGCAGAGATGGGGAGAGAGGAGGACAGAGTCCCCTAGGGATGGGGGCGGGGGGCTGCTTAGAGACTCAGAGAGAGAGATGGGGGAACAGAGAGAACGGAGTCAGGGTGCCGGGCCCCCATCCCTCTTTACCGTCCATCTCCTCCTGCGGGATCTGCCCGAAGATCTGCAGGTAGGGCCGGTAGAAGACCCGGCGCAGGATCTGCGGGAGGTCCTGGTCCTTGGGCCTGAGGAGACCTTCCGTGGCCACCCCGTAGGCCAACAGCCACACTCCGAGGAAGAAGAGGAAGAAGAACACATCCTTCATCTGCAGGAAGAGAGATGAGACTAAGCCTGGCCCTGCCCTCCCGGCTCTGGCCCCACCCTCCCCAGCTCTGGCCCCTCCCTCCCCAGCTCTGGCCCCACCCTCCCCAGCTCTGGCCCCGCCCTCCCCAGCTCTGGCCCCGCCTTCCCCAGCTCTGGCCCCGCCCTCCCCAGCTCTGGCCCCACCCTCCCCAGCTCTGGCCCCGCCCTCCCCAGCTCTGGCCCCACCCTCCCCAGCTCTGGCCCCACCCTCCCCAGCTCTGGCCCCGCCCACCAGGCCCCACCCAGGCCCCACCCCTCACCATCTTGTTCACGATGACAATCTTGGGCCCCAGCTGTTTATTGACCGTGAAGATGTGCAGCAGGCGCAGCGTGAAGACCATGAAGTCCAGGCTGAGGACTGTGCGGCCCAGGTCATACAGGCCCGGGGTCAGCCTGGGGTGCGGGAGACCAGACAGGGTTCACTCAGGGGACACGGGGGGCACAGGAAAACCTGCATCTTCCCCAGTCCAGGCTTCGATGAGGCTGTGGCCTCGCCCAGGCTGAGGGAGGCGGGGACCCGGCCGTCCCAGTCGCCCGGGGTGCACTCAGATTTCACAGTGCCGGCTGGGCCCGGCCAGCACTGGCTTCCACCCTCCCCAGCCTTAACAGAAAACCAGGAGGCCCCTGAAACATCACGTTCAAGACGTGACCGCCAACGGCAATGCGGGGTCCTGGATGGGCTCCTGGACGGAAAAAGCACATCAGTGGGGCCGTTGGCGTAATTTGAACAAGATTTCTGACCCTCTGGGCCAAAGTGTAGGGGCCTTCTCCGCACTGCGTTCCCAATATTTCTGTTAGTCTCGCGTTATTTCAAATGAAAAGTTACCGACGAAAGGAATGCTTCAGATAGAAAAGTAGCCGACACCCATTTGGCTCAGTGGATAGAGCATCAGCCTGCGGACTGGAAGGTCCCAGGTTCTATTCCCGTTAAGGGCATGTACCTTGGCTGCGGGCACATCCCAGTGGGGGGCGTGCAAGAGGCAGCTGATCGATGTTTCTCTCTCATCGATGTTTCTGACTTTCTGTCCCTCTCCCTTCCTCTCTGCGAAAAATCAATAAAATATATTTTTTTTAAAAAAGATAGAAAAGTAAAAAGACAAGCCTCAGAGTTTGAGAAGATGTATAGAACAAAACCACCAAGGATTAGGATCCAGAGTTTAAGGAGAGCACCTTCCAAATATATATTATATATATATATATATGTGCAAGAGATCAATGAACATAAAAATTTTTAAGTGGAGGCAAAGGATATGAAAAGATATTGAGTCCTGGCCTGTTTTGCTCAATGGTTAGAGCATGGATCCTTGGACTGAAGGGCCACAAGTTTGATTCCTGGTCAAGGGCACATGCCTTGGCTGCAGGTTCCCCAGACCCGGTAGCAACCAATCAATGTGTCTCTCACATCGATGTTTCTCTCTCTCTTTCTCTTTCTTTCTCTCTCTCTCTCACCTTGTTCTTCCCTTTCATCTCTCTATAAATCAATGGAAAAAAAATACCCTCGGGTGAGGATTGAAAAAAAAAGAGAGAAAGATAGCCGAGACCAGTTTGGCTCAGTGGGTAGAGCATCGGCCTGCAGACTCAGGGGTTCTGGGTTTGATTCCGGTCAAGGGCATGTACCTTGGTTGCAGGCACATTCCCAGTACGGGGTTTGCAGGAGGCAGTTGATTGATGATGTTTCTAATTCTCTTTCCCTCTCCCTTCCTCTCTATAAAATATCAATAAAAAAAAATATATATATATATATATATATTTTTTTTTTTAAGACGCCCAACTTAACTAGTAGTCAGGGATGCATAAATATAAAAAGGAGAGGTCATTTTTGGCAAAAATAAAAAAAGAAAGTTAAACTAAATTGAGAGCTACAAAATTTGAAAGAATGAAAACACTACATTTTGCCAAGCATGTCCTTAAGAGGGCACTTTCTTAACCTGATGGTGGGAGTGTAAATGGGTGAAGCTATTTTACTAGGAAATCTATCTACATCAAGAATATGTACACTTCAACCTCCAAAATTTAAATCTGGCATGGAAACTTCTATTACTTTGGAATAATAAAAATTTAGAAACCAAAATGTCCATCTGGAAGGGATTGGTAAAACAAAATGATTCATCCATGCAATTCTGGAGTTCACTGGAAATTTCTCCAGGGCAAGCCAAGATCCTGGGATTTTTTTCTTTCCCCATGCAATACTTCTCCTCTGCCCTAGAAAAAGCTATGCTTGACAAAATGTCTAAAATATGCTGGTACTGCCACAACCGGTTTGGCTCAGTGGATAGAACGTCAGCCTTGAGGCGTGAAGGGTCCCGGGTTCGATTCCATTCAAGAGCATGTACCTTGGCTGCAGGCACATCCCAGTGGGGGGTGTGCAGGAGGCAGCTGATCAATGTTTCTCTCCCTTCCTCTCTATAAAAAAATTAATAAAATATATTTTATTTTATTTTTTTAAATATATTTTATTGATTTTTTACAGAGCGGAAGGGAGAGGGATAGAAAGTCAGAAACATCGATGAGAGAGAAACATCGATCAGCTGCCTCTTGCATGCTCCCTACCGGGGATGTGCCCGCAGCCAAGGTACATGCCCTTGCCGGAATCGAACCCCAGACCCTTCAGTCTGCAGTCCGACGCTCTATCCACTGAGCCAAACCGGTTTCGGCAATAAAATATATTTAAAAAAATAAAATACGCTGGTACTTCTAGAGCATGGGAGAACAAGGCCTCACCCCTTTCATCTCAGAAGATATTTTATACAAAATACAAGAGATAGTCCTAACCGGTTTGGCTCAGTGGGTAGAGCGTCGGACTGTGGACTAAAAAGGGTCCCAGGTTCGATTCCTGTCGGGGGCATGTACCTTGGTTGCAGGCACATCCCCAGTGAGGGGTGTGCAGGAGGCAGCTGATCAATGTTTCTCTCTCATCGATGTTTCTGACTTTCTATTCCTCTCCCTTCCTCTCTGTAAAAAATCAATAAAATGTATAAAAAATAAAGTGGTTCAACACTAAGAAAAAAATACAAGAGATAAACGAAGCACAGGGCCCTGCTAGACTCTCTGGCATTGCTGTTGGGACAAAGCGATCGGGCCGGCTTACTCGGTAACATTTCTAATCCGGCATGGAAGAAGCGCTCCTCTCAGGCAATCGCTGAGAGAAGACTAGGGTGTGTCCCCTGCAAACAGCCACCAGGCTCTGTGCACAAAGCTCTTTGTCTGTCCTCCTCTAAAGGAACATGGCGTCCCAGCTAGGACTTTTATAGAAGAAACGTGATCACTCACTTGTGGAATCTAATGAACAACATACACTGGTGAACAAAAACAGACCCAGAGGCAGAGCAACATCGGTCAGAACGTCAGACCTCAGGGAAGGTGGGGGGGGAGGGGGCAGAGAGGTCAACCAAAGGACGTGTGTGCGTGCCTATAAGCCTAAGCGAGGGCACAGACAGCCGGGGTGGGGGTGGGGCGCGTGAATGGGAGGTGGGGGGTAAAGGGGGAATAAGGACACATACATAATACCTTAATCAATAAAGAAAAGAAGAAAAAACAAGAAAAAGAAACATGATCAGCAGAGCACTGGACCCAGAGCAGCTACTAGGTGACTGCTCTCGGGGTGAAGATGAAAGAGCCGTTGCGGGGGCATTTTTGGCCCGATTTCTATCTCTTACAGTCGGAGCTTTGGCCTGGGTGCCTTAGGACAAGAAGGCATCCACGCATTCCATTCTGGCCAGAAGTCTGTCTCATCTGATCTTTATCTATTTACTTTTATTTATTTTTTTAATGTATTTTATTGATCTTTCATAGAGAGGAAGTGAGAGGTACAGAACGTCAGAAACATCGATGAGAGAGAAACATCCATCAGCTGCCTCCTGCACACCCCCCACTGGGGATGTGCCTGCAGACAAGGCACATACCCTTGACCGGAATCGAACCCGGGACCCTTCAGTCCACAGGCCAACGCTCCATCCACTGAGCCAAACCGGTCTCGGCTGATTTTTGTCTCGGTGCCTTAGGGAAAGAACGCATCCACACTTCCTTGGTAAGAGTTTGTCAGCTGCGGGGAAATTCTGATTACGAATTTATGATTATGCAGACTCAGAATATCATGGTCAAGGTCAAAGCGCCTGTGCCTGGGATGCAGGGACTGAGAGGTTTCAGAGAGGCCGAGGTGTGGATGGCGAGAAACAAAGGAACCCAGAGACGGCGCTGCAGAGCCAGGCGGCCTAGACAGGCGGGGCCCCAAGGCCAGGTCCAGGGCAGGGGGGGGGGGAACTTGGAGGGAGAAAGCGCTGGGTCAGCTCTGGTTATGGAAGGACCCTTGTGGGGATCGGCTGGCGGGAAGAGCCTGGAGTCCAGGAGGCTGGGCTGAGGGTCCAGGCCAGATAGGCAGCCATGGAGATGGAGAGGAAGGCCAGAGAGGAGGGGCCCGAGGCCTGGGGCTGGGGCTGGGGCTGGGGCTGGGGCTGGGGCTGGGCCTGGGGCTGGGGCTGGGGCTGGGGCTGGGCCTGGGCCTGGGCCTGGGGCTGGGGCTGGGGCTGGGCTGGGCCTGGGCCTGGGGCTGGGGCTGGGGCTGTGAAGGAAGAGGCAAGAGGTGAGGGTGGAGCCAGCGGCCAGGGAGCTCCAGATTTAACATAAATAGCGGGGTTCTCACTTTAATCATATCATCCGTGAAGCAGCTAGCCCTGTGTTTCTAGACCATCTTTCCGCGGTCCTTTCCATCAAGAATGGGTTTCTGTCTGTTTTGTAAGAATAATCAGAGTGCCCAAACTGGTTTGCCTCGGTGGATAGAGCGTCGGCCTGCGGACTGAGGGGTCCCGGGTTCGGTTCCGGTCAGGGGCATGTACCTTGGCTGCGGGCACATCCCCAGTGGGGGGGGGGGGGGGGTGCAGGAGGCAGCTGATCGATGCTTCTCTCTCATCCATGTTTCTGACTTTCTATCCCTCTCCCTTCTTCTCTGTAGAAAAATCAATAAAATATATTTAAAATAAATAAATAAATAATCGGAGATAGGTCCTGGCCAGATACCTCAGTTGGTTAGAGCAGTGGTCGGCAAACTCATTAGTCAAGAGCCAAATATCAATAGTACAACGACTGAAATTTCTCTTGAGAGCCGAATTTTTTAAACTTAAAACTTCTTCTAACGCCACTTCTTCAAAATAGACTCGCTCAGGCTGTGGTATTTTGTGGAAGAGCCACACTCAAGAGGCCAAAGAGCCACAGGTGGCTCGCGAGCCGCAGTTTGCCGACCACGGGGTTCGAGCTTTGTCCTGCTACCCCAAGGCTTTGGGTTCTATCCCCGTCAGGGCATTGGAAGAAGCAACCAATGAATCCATAAATAATTGGTACGGTGGCCCTGGCTGGTGTGGCTCAGCGGATAGAGCGTTGGCCTGCGGACTGGAGGGTCCCGGGTTCGATTCTGATCAAGGGCACATGCCCAGGGTGTGGGCTTGATCCCCAGTGAGGGGCACACAGGAGGCAGCCAATCAGTGATTCTCTCGCTTCTCTCTCGCCATTGATGTTTCTCTCTCTCCCCTCTCCCTTCCTCTCTGAAATCAATAAAAATATATTTTCCAAACCGGTTTGGCTCAGTGGATAGAGCGTTGGCCTGTGGACTGAAAGGTCCCAGGTTCCGTTCCGGTCAGGGGCATGTATCTTGGTTGCAGGCACATCCCCAGTAGGGGGCGTGCAGGAGGCAGCTGATCGATGTTTCTCTGTCATCGATGTTTCTGACTTCCTATCCCTCTCCCTTCCTCTCTGTAAAAAATCAATAAAATGTATTTTTATAAAATAATTGAAATAACAAATCTCTCCCCCCCCCGCCCTCCCTCCCTCTCAGGGGTCAGGGGTGAAGGTCAGGGGCACTCACCGGCAGCCCACGCCCAGGAGGAAGCAGGTGAGGGCCACCAGGTCACACTGGTTCCACGTGTCCATGAGGTAGAGGTGCAGCCGGCGGCGCAGCGGGGTCTGGCCGGGCCCGGGCCCCCCGGTGGCCAGGCTGCCCCAGCCGCCCCCCAGGCTCTGGCGGAACTCCTCGCACAGCAGCGTGAACACCCAGAAGTAGAGCAGCAGCTCCAGGCCGCCGGGCGCCGAGGGCCGGAAGTCCACGAGCAGCACCCGGGCGAAGAGCAGCAGGAAGAGCAGGTAGCTGACCACGTTGCCCAGGAAGGCCGTCACCGGCGCCCCCCAGAACTGGGGCCAGCGCCGCAGGCGTGGGGGGCAGCCCCTCCGGCTGGGCTGGCTCAACACCCCCAGGGGCGTCTTCTCAGGGGGAGCTGCTGGCCTGAGGAGGGGGTGGGTAGGAGAGAAGGGAGGCTGCAGCCTGACCTCTGAACCCAACCCTCGCCATTGTCAAGACAGCTAACCTTGCACGCGGCCTCCTGCACATTCATGACTTGTTTGTTGTTGTTTTTTAACATATTGTATTGATTTTTGCAGAGAGGAAGTGAGAGGGATAGAGAAACATCAATCAGCTGCCTCCTGCACACCCCTTACTGGGGTTGTGCCCGAAGCCAAGGTACATGCCCTTGACCGGAATCGAACCTGGGACCTTTCAGTCCGCAGGCCAATGCTCTATCCACTGAGCCAAACCGGTTTCAGCCACATTCATGACTTGTGACCCCGGGGCCGGGTGGTCGCAGGCAGCTGGGGCTGAGCTGAGCAGGGCGATGCTGGGTGCCCGAGGCCTACAGCCTCGCCAGGCCTTGGGCAGGCTGGGGGTGAGCCATGAGTCGGATGTCCCCAGAGGGCTCCCAGTATGTGAGAGGGGGCAGGTTGGGTTGAGGGACCACCCACCCCCAGTGCACAAATTTCGTGCACCAGGCCCCTAGTCTATAATAATAAAAGCATAATACTAGTATGCTAATTAGACCAGGCGTCCTTCCAGATGACCTTCTGTACAAACCTGTGGTGACGGGGGGAGGGCAGGGAGGGGAGGAGCTGAGTCTCTTGCACAAATTTCATGCATCAGGTCTCTAATATAAAAATAATTTATTCAGCCGAAACCGGTTTGGCTCAGTGGATGGAGCGTCCGCCTGCGGACTGAAAGGTCCCGAGTTCAATTCCGGTCAAGGGCATGTACCTTGGCTGCGGGCACATCCCCAGTAGGGGGCGTGCAAGAGGCAGCTGATTGATGTTTCTGACTTTCTATCCTTCTCCCTCCCTCTCTGAAAAAAATCAATAATATATATATATATATATATATATATATATATATATATATATATATATATACTTTTTAAAAGTAAAAAAAAAATAAAAACAAAAAAAACAACAAAATTATCTTTCGTTCTTGGACTCCTTATGGAATCTACGCATCAGCTCCTGTCTCCAGATCGCCGAGAGCCTTTCGTCATTGAGACAGAAGTGTAGGTAGCACGAAGCAAATGTATTTCCAATGACGGGCTCCTGGGTGGCAGAGCCAAACCCTGACCACGCCTGGAGCTCGGCATCTGGGAAACTTCCTCAGTATCTGCAGTGGCAGCGTGAAACCAGTACCCGCGGAACCCCACTTCTCTGCTCTGGCCTCACCCCCCCCCTCCCCCCCGGAGCTCCTGCAGCTGCCCAGGCCCCCCTCCCCCACCTCGTGTGTTGCTGGTGCTTCCCTTACCTGACAGGCCCCTCCCCATTGAGGCTCCCGTCCGCGTCAAACCCCAGGTCCTTCTGTGTGGGCTCCTCCGCTGGCTTCCTGGCGTGGAGAGAAGCACAGAGGGAGAATGGGGGGGAGGGGGGAGGGAGAGGAATTCTCTGGAGATACCCAGCTTCTTTACCCAGAGTTATGGCACAGAGACAGGGACGTTCCCCACTAGAGTCACCCTAAAGGGAACCATCCCAGGGCCATGCCTGTGGGTAGAAGAATTGCCCGTAGAGATACAGAGAGCCCCCGCAAATTCACCTCCCAGAGTGTGCCCCAGTCCTGGGGAGGGAAAGAGAAACAAGGCGGGAAGCACTGGGAGGACTGAAGGTGGACACGGCTGAGCAGGAAGAGCCATGAGCAGCACCCTCCTACCAGCCTCACCCCGGGACTGACCTGAAGGTGATGAGGTTGGTGTAGATGAGTGGGGGGCAAAAGAAGGCGAGAACCAGGGCCCAGATGGGCGTGGAGCTGTCCATCTCCCCCCACCACTTCTGGGTCAGCAGGCACTGTGGGGGTGGGGAAGGTCAGAGCCGGAATGCCCCCCAGCCCTTCCCGAAGACCCCAGGCAAGAACTGGCTCACAGGTCCAGAGCCCAGAGCGCGCGCTCAATGTGGGGACCGCAACTATCGGGGTCCTGGCCTTTGACTACCTTCCCTCGGGTTGTAGCTAGTAGGTTAAACAGCGGACGGTTATTAACACAACCAGAGGCCTGATGCATGAAGATCGTGAACTGGGAGGGGTCCCTCAGTATGACCTGCACCCTCTTCAGTCCAGGATCCCTTGGGGGATGTCCGCCTGCCGGCTTAGGCCTGCTCTCCACCCCCAATCAGGCTAAAGCTGGCGATCAGACATCCCTCTGAGTCTGGGGCTCTCGCATTTCAGGACCCCTCACTCCTTACCACCTGCCTGCAGCAGAGGTGGGAGAGGCTCAGGCCACCACCATTGGGCTCACCAGCTGTGAACCCAGCTTCTGGCTGAGTGGCACTTCCCATGTGGGGTCACACTGACCACTAGGGGGCAGTCACCTCCTAGCAATGGTCAGTGCACATCATAGCGACTGGTCATTGGGCCATTCGTTTGATTTGCATATTACGGTTTTATTAAAAAGGACATGCCAGGTACTGGACTAAGCACCTTCCATAGATTAGCTCACATAACCCTCGACACACCCCAGGAAGACAGGCACTAATATTTTCTCCCTGTTCACAGAGCGAGCACCAGGGGCTTAAGATAAGGGCGTAAAATAGACCCATGAGCCACACTGGGAGGGCTCAGTGGTTAAGCCTGCACCTATGAGCCAGGAGGTCACAGTTCAGTTCTGGATCAGGGTACGTGCCTGGTTTCGGGCGTGCAGAAGGCAGCCAATTGATGTTTCGCTCTCATCATTGATGTTTCTGCCTCCCTATCCCTCTGCATTGCTCTCTCTAAAAAAATCAATAAAAACATATATATATTTTTTAAAGTTAGAAAACTTTCACTTTTCAAAAAAAATATTTTTTTTTGATTTTTTTACAGAGAGGGATACGAAGTCAGAAACATCGACCAGCTGCCTCCTGCACACCCCCCACTGGGGATGTGCTCGCAGCCAAGACACATGCCCTTGACCCGAATCAAACCCGGGACCTTTCAGTCCGCAGGCCAAAGCTCTATCCACTGAGCCAAACTGGTTTTGGCAATAAAAACATACATTTTTTTAAGAAATAGACCCCCATGAGTTTAACCATTATTCGAAACAAAAAACTCTGGGTAATTATTTGAAATGCCAATCAAATCATTCCCACAGCTGGGGGTGGGACTTCCTGTTGGGATCAGCTGGACTTCCTGTCTGCAGGCAGAACCACTGGGTCTTGAGGATGGGACTCTCAGTGCCCCTGGCCGACGGGTTAAAGACTCAGAAAGTTCAACTCTCGGCACAAGCAGGGCTTCGGGAAAGAGGGGAAGTCCTACCTCTTTGTCTGTGTCCAAAACACTAGGTCAGTGGTGGGCAAACTCATTAGTCAAGAGAGCCAAAAACCAACAGTACAATTGAAATTTCTTTTGAGAGCCAGATTTTTTAAACTTAAACTTCTTCTGACGCCACTTCTTCAAAATAGATTCGCCCAGCCCGGGGTATTTTGTGGAAGGGCCACTCAAGGGCCAAAGAGCTGCATGTGGCTCACGAGCCGCAGTTTGCCGACCACTTCCCTAGGTAACCGGCGAGGTCATTCCCATTGCTGAATCCAGACCTGGGAAGGACCTGCTGCGGGTTCCCAGGAACTCCTGTGTGGAGGGGAACTTTTTTTGGGGGGTGGGCTGCTGGCTGGGGAGGGTGGAGGGGTTCCTGGGAGAGGGCGGGCTCTGCAGGAGGGCTGGTTTCCAGGAGGAGAGAGACGCTGGTCAGACCATGGTCTGCCCACAATGGCAGGGTTGATCCTGCCTGGCTCCCAGGGTGGTGCTCACCTGCACCCCGTCCTGGGCAAAGAAGGCGCGGGCGTCAGCCTGCATGGCGAGCTGCAGGCAGGTGGCGTCCCCCCAGAACGGGCAGCGTCGGAGGAGCAAGTGGGCAGCCCGGTCCTCGCTGCTGCGGTGGCATTCGCCAAAGAGGTCTGGGAGCGGGAGGTTTACGGGAGAGGCAGAAACATGAGTGAGGAGACGACGTGAGGGGAGAGAGGAAGGGATCGGCAGGGCGGGGGCAGGAGTGGGGAGACGCACATACCCCCTGCACGCCTACCCCCAGGTACCCTGGCCCTACGCACCAACACCGAGCCCCTCGAATTTGGCCGCCAGCTCCTTCCTCCGTGCTGCCTCCTCAGCCTCAGACTCCAGGCGCGCCAGCACTCGGAGCAGCAGACAGGCCCCCAGCGCCGAGGCCACGGCGTTGGAGCCCTGGAGAGACAGACGGGGAGAGGTCATGGAGAGGGTCTGAGGGGGAGGAAGGGGGCAGCACGCCTGTGATCAGGAGAAGGGACAAAGCCAGAGTTCAGAAATTAACCAGGCCAAGGATAAAGGGATGTTGGTAGGTGGGTGTGGAAGAAACTGGACACCAGGTGGACAGGTCAGAAGTCAGAGTGTTTCAGAGGCCAGGGGCTCGGCTGGTCAGAATGACCTCGGAGATGAAGGACAGGCCAAGGAGCAGTCGGAAGTGTCACCCAAAATGCCAGGGAGAGAGCTTCAAGACTCCACCCCTCACCCTGACCTGTTTGGCTCAGTGGACAGAGCATCGGCCTGCGGACTGAAAGGTCCCAGATTCGATTCCGGTCAAGGTCATGTGCCTTGGCTGCGGGCACATCCCCAGTAGGAGGTGTGCCAGAGGCAGCTGAATCGACATTTCTCTCTCATCGATGTTTCTAACTCTATCCCTCTCCTTTCCTCTCTTTAAAAAAAAAAAAAAAAAATCAATAAAATATATATTTTTAAAAACACAACTCTATCCCTCCACAAAAGCTACAAATAAATTTGCTGGCGAAAACTGTCAGAATCTACTTTTTAAAAATTCTGGAACCTAATATAAAACGTACTACAAATAGGAAAATGCTTAATGAAGAAAGAAACTTAAATTTCAGTAAGATCGTGGCTCGGTGGTTGAGTGGTTGAGCTTCGACCTGTGAACCGAAGGTCACGGTTCGATTCCAGGTCAGGGCACAGGCCTGGGTTGCAGGCTCCATCCCCAGTGGGGGGTGTGCAGGAGGCAGCCGGTCAATGCTTAACATTTTGCTAAGCAATGCTTCTCTCTCAACATTTTGTTTCTTCTCTCTCTCTCTCTCTCCCTTCCTCTCAGAAATCTATCCTATATAATAAAAGGCCAATATGCAAATTGTCCCCTTTGACCAGGAGTTTGACCAAGGGGTGGGGCCGGTCAGCCAACAGCCTGTGGCCCCTCCCATGGCCAGCCCCACCCCCAATTGGCCCTCTCCACCCAGATTGGAGCAGGCCAGCTGGACCATACCTGTGCACAAATTTGTGCACCAGGCCTCTAGTGTGTGTGTGTGTGTGTGTGTGTGTATTTAAAAAGATCACTGTGACATTTTTAAAAAAATATATTTTATTGATTTTTTTGCAGAGCGGAAGGGAGAGGGATAGAAAGTCAGAAACATAGATGAGAGAGAAACATCGATCAGCTGCCTCTTGCACACCCCCTACTGGGGATGTGCCTGCAGCCAAGGTACATGCCCTTGACCAGAATCGAACCCGGGACCTTTCAGTCTGCAGCCAGTTTCGGCACTGTGACATTTTAACTAACCCACTCACCATGGCCAACTCCCCAGCTCAGTGGCACCCCAAAGGTGTGGATTTGGGGTACCAGAAGGAACTATTACATCTTCCTCTTAAGTAATTGAGGTTGTGTGTGTGGACCTAGCCGCTGGCTCCCTGAAGAAGCTGCGAGAGCTTGCCTTTGTTCCACTGTCCTTGGCACTTCCCCAGGACAGAAGTGGCTTCCCAGGTGGTGTGTGAAAGCGTTGAAAAATAAAGAGCTGGCCTCTCACAACTCAAGAACAAAGAAGACAAAGAAGAGCAGGCCAGGTAGTAATAGCCACGCTGCACAGCTTGGGAGGGAAGTGGCTGGGGAAGGAGCTACTGGGGGGACTGAGGGTGTACAGAGCTCCTGTGTGTTCCGAGGGGTTTAGAAGGCTGCGTGCATTGACAGGACTGGATGCTGGCTCCGAAATGACGAGAGAAAGCCCTGAGTTTTCACCTCAGGCTGACCTTTCCCCAGAAAAGCAAGAAGCGACGATAAAGTGGAATTGTAAACAGCCTGCCTACGTGTGTGTGTGGAAAGACAGCTCCAACACAGAGCGACTCTGCAGGCTGGGAGTGTGGGTCCCCCCGCCCCACAAGCGTGGAAGGAAATCTCTCTCAAGTCACTAGCTGACCACTGAGCTAACAGAACAGGGACTTCATGGCCACACGTGACCAGGAAGACAGACTTGACAAAAACAGCTCAGAAAGGCTGCTAAACAAACAATCCAGAAGAAGCAACCAGAACCCCCGGAGGTGGTGGGGCATGAATGGGAGGTGGGGGGTAATGGGGGAATAAGGACACATATGTAATACCTTAATAAAGAAAAGAAAGAAAGAAAGAAAGAAAGAACGAACCCTGGAGGGAGGAGGTAAGCTGATATCCAGAATTGCCACTTTATAACAATACAAATTCCAGTTTCCAACAAAAAAATTAGGGGGCACGCAAAGAAACAAGAAAGTATGGCCCACTCACAAGAAAAGAGAAATTAATAAAAACTGTCCCTAAGGAGCTCTAACCGGTTCGGCTCGGTGGATAGAGCATCAGCCTGTGGACTGCAAGGTCCCAGATTAGATCCTGGTCAAGGGCATGTACCTTGGCTGCGGGCACATCCCCAGTAGGGAGGGTGCAGGAGGCAGCTGATGGATGTTTCTCCATCAATGTTTCTAACTATCCCTCTCCCTTCCTCTCTGTAAAAAATCAATAAAATATATATATTTTTAAAAAACTATCCCTAAGGAAATTCAGACTAGACAGACATTTTAAATCAACTGTCTTAAATATGCTTAAAGAGCCTAAGGAAATTATGAAAAAGGAACTAAAATAACCCAGGTGTATGATGGCTTATCAAATAGAGAATGTGAATAAAGAGAGAGAGAGATGATAAAAAGTAAGCAAATAGAAATTCTGGAGCTGAAAAGTGCAATAACGGACATGAAAAGTGTACTAGAAAGGCTCAACAGCAGCTCTGAGGAGGCAGAAGAGAATTTGTGAACTTGAAGAAAAGTCAGTGGAGGTCATATAGTTTGAGGTACATGGGGAAAAAAGAACAAAAAATTAACATGCTCTCAGAGGCTTGTAGGACACCATAAAACATACTGATATATGCATAGTGTGATTCCCAAAAGGAAAGGATAGGCAGAAAGAAAAAAGAGAATATTTTTCGGTAAATATGGCCTATCACTTCCCAAATTTGAGGAAATACATGAATTTACGCACCCAAGAATATCAAGGCATTCCAAATAGGAAAATTCAAAGTCAAAAACAAAGAATCTTGAAAACAGCAAGAGAGCCGAGACCGGTTTGGCTCAGTGGATAGAGCGTCGGACTTCGGACTGAAGGGTCCCGGGTTCGATTCCGGCAAGGGCATGTACCTTGGCTGCGGGCACATCCCCTGTAGGGGACGTGCAAGAGGCAGCTGATCGATGTCTCTCTCATCGATGTTTCTGACTTTCTATCCCTCTCCCTTCTGCTCTGTAAAAAATCAATAAAGTATATTTAAAAAAAAAAAAGAAAAGAAAACAGCAAGAGAGAGTGACTCACACAAGGAACCTCAGGAGTATTAACATGTAGGATCAAACACTTATATATAATAACTAGGGGCCCAGTGCATGGATTCGTGCACTGTTGGGGTCCCTCCGCCTGGCCTGTGCCCTCTTGCCATCCCGGACCCCACCCGGTGCTTGACTGGGGCTGGGGACAGGCTTGTGCAGGTGGCAACCAATCAACGTGTTTCTCTGTCTTTCTCTCCCACTCTCCTTAAAAATCAATGGAAAAATGCCCTCAGGTGAGGATTAAAATAACTAAGTAAATAAATAAATAAATAAATAAATAACGTCTCTATTTAACCCCTGACCTGATTGGCTGAAGAGATCTGTCAAGATATTTCTATAGCAGGTAGGCATAAAAATAAGCTCTATCTTAGGTCCAATTTGACCCCCACCATTTATTTATTTATTTGTTTATTTATTATTTATTTATTTATTTTAACCTTGCAACTTCTGAAATGTGTCCCGATACCTCTATCCCACCTGCTGTGTCACCTCGGCTGCCTGGAGCGCCCCAGCTTCTTACCTGGCTTCCTCATCTGTGTCTAGCCTTGCCCCTTCTACATTGCAGCTACAACAAGGTGTCTAAATTGCAAGTGTACTGCCAGGCTGGCGTGGCTCAGTGGTGGAGTGCTGACCTATGTATGACCCGGGAGGTCACGGTTCGATTCCCAGTCAGGGTACGTGCCCGGGGTTTCAGGCTCAATCCCCAGCGAGGGGCGTACAAGAGGCAGCCAATCAATGATTCTTTCTCATCATTGATGTTTCTATCTCTCTCCCTCTATCTCTGAAATCAATAAAAAACGTATTTTAAAAAATGAAAATGAATTGCAAGTGTACCGATGTTTAAATGACACCTGTTGGCTACAGAATAACCTCTAACTTCTTTGTACAGACACTTTGAAAGAAAGAGGTTAATTCACATGTACGAACAAGTGAAAGGCCCAATACACACTGAGTGGCCAAATTATTATGCTCTCTGACCGCATAATAATAACCTGGCCACACAGTGTGTACTGTTAACATGAAAGGCCAGTTACAAGAAATGCATGACATGGGGGCGGGGGAGGAGGAAGCAGCAGCAGCTGGAGCCAATTACCAGAAATAGAGGACTGGCTGGCGGGGGTCAGGGTGACATCAGAGGTCACTGGGAACATTGGGGTCTGGTAGAACAGGGATGCGGGAGGGCAGAATCAGCGACCAAGCCAGCACTCACTATCTCCCAGAAGTACAAGGCCATCTGGGCCCTGTTCAGGAGCAGCGCCCAGAGAAACAGGTCGCTCCAGGGGGTCTGCCCGAGCACCGCGTCCAGCATGAGCTCCGAGGGGGCCCTGACGCACAGCAACTGGGACTGCAGGCAAGGGGGCGTGGTTAGGACTGGCCCCGCCCGACGAGGCCTGGTCCCGCCCCCATCAGCTCCATTAGCAGCTGGGGCTGCAGACGGGGGCGTGGTTATAACTGGCCCCGCCCCAACTCCGGACTGGTCCCACCCCCCATCGGCCCCATCAGCCAGTACCATCACACACCGTCGTCTGACCACACCCCCTCCCAGTGTAGCCCCACCCCCAGGCCCTTCCGGGCCTCCGCCACCAGCATCCCAGGTCCTTACGTCCTCCAGGCAGCCACCATCGCTGTCCAGGCAGCCACGGTCGCGGTCTCTGCAGCCATGGTCGCGGTGGGGATCCCCCGCGGCCCAGGCGCGGTACCTCGGCGCGCACATCTCACCCAGCAGCATCCGAAGCACCCGCCCCACGTCGGGGAGTCGGGGCTCCGCAGAGGGCTTAAGGGCTGGGGTCTTGGCGCCCGCGCCGTGGGACGCCTGGTCCAGGAGGCTGCGGATGAGCGAGCTGGGGGGCGCTGCGCTGTAGAGCTGGGCCAGGCGCGTCGGGGTCAGGAAGTGACCCAGGCTGAGGCCATGCGAGATGAGCAGGCGCACGAACTCCGGCCGGTCATTCAGAAGGGCGTCCATGAGGGAGGCCTCCAGGTGGACGGACTGACAGGGGTGGGATGAACCGGGTGGGGGAAGAGATGAGCAGGGACAGACAAAAGGCCAGGTGTGGTCAGAGGGTAAGGACAAGAGGTGGGGGGACGGAGTTGCGCGGTGGACGGAAGGATGGAGAGGAAACAAGATGCGGACACTGGACAATAAGAAATGGGTGGACAGGCCAAATGTCAAGGAGAGAGAAGAGTGCATCCCCCTGTCAGGATCCCCAGCCCGGGTCCCACCCCCTCACCCGCCACTGGATGTCACCCCGAAAGAGTTCGCTCTGGGCAATGTCCACGCGGTTCCAAGCCACAGCCAAACGCAACTCGTCCAGGTAAGCCGAGGCCTCCGAGCTCCCGCAGGCTGCAAGGGTGAGAGGGGAGGGGAAGGTCAGGGGGAGGGTGGGAACATCGGGTGAGTGTGTGTTTTGCTTTGGGGATGCGGACATTTAAATTCCATATAAAGCCCAGCTGGCGTGGCTCAGTGGTTGGGCGTCAAGAGGTCACTGGTTCAATTCCCGGTCAGGGCACATGCCCGGGTGTCCGGCTCAGTCCCCAGCCGGGAGCATGCAGGAGACAGCCAATTGATGTTTCTCTCACATTGCTGTTTCTATCTCTGTATCCCTCTCCCTTCCTCTCTCTCTCTCTTAAAAAAAAATCAATAAAAAATATTTTTTAGCCGAGACCGGTTTGGCTCAGTGGATAGAGCTTCGAACTGTGGACTGAAGGGTCCCGGGTTCGATTCCGGTCAAGGGCATGTACCTTGGCTGCGGGCACATCCCCAGTAGGGGGCGTGCAAGAGGCAGCTGATCGATGTTTCTCTCTCATCGATGTTTCCGACTTTCTATCCCTCTCCCTTCCGCTCTGTAAAAAAATAATAATAAAAAAAAAATCAATAAAATATATTTTTTAAAAATATATTTTTAAATGCCATATAAAGGCGGTGTTGGCAGATTCTGGGGTCTTCAAGAAGTCAAACATAGTATGCAGATGCAAGATTTAAAAAAAAAAGAAATGGGGGGGGAATAGATACAGAGGCAAAGAAGCACTGAACAGACTATCAAACTACAGCGGGAGGACAGGGGAGGGTGGGGGGCAAGGGCTGTAGGAGATCTACCAAAGGACTTGTATGCGTGCATATAAGCATAACCAATGGATACAAGATACTGGGGGGTGGGGGGAGAGCAGATGAGGGCATGTGCTGGGGGGCGTAGGGGAGGCCAGGGGGAGGTCAATGGGGGGGAAAGGAAACATGTACTACTATTTGTAATACTTTAAACAATAATAGTAATAAAAAAGTCAAGCAGAAGGTCATTCAACTCAGGGGCAGAGAGCAGCCCAGTGGTGTAGAGGCCCCAGGAAGAAGGAAGGGGGGTCATTCACTCAGTGAGCATCATTGAGGTAGGTTATGGACCAGGCAATGGGAGGGACAGAGAAATTGGATACAGTCCAGAGAAATAGGTCCCAGAACCACATAGTGACCCTCAGGGTGATGGGCACCGTTAGAGGCGGGCATAGCATGTGATTGGGGTCCAGGAGGCTGCAGTCACCGGGGTCTGAGGGCAACAGGGTGGGCACTGAGGCGGGGCTCTGGGGCGGCTGGTAGGATTTGAGGGTGTGTGTGCATCTAAGGTGGAAAGAGCCTTCAGCAGTAGGAGCAGTTTGAGCAAAGGCCGAGTGCAGGAAAACACAGGGTCTGATCGCAAACCTAAGTCACTCCCACTTCCTGAAGCGTGGAGCATGTGTCAGAGGAGAGAGGGCAGCAGCAGAAAATGAGGTTAGGAAAAAGTGTGAATATTCTAGACCACTGGTCGGCAAACTCATTAGTCAACAGAGCCAAATGTCAACAGGGCAACGATTGAAATTTCTTTCGAGAGCCACATTTTTTTAAACATAAACCTCTTCTAACGCCACTTCTTCAAAACAGACTCGCCCAGGCTGTGGTATTTGGTGGAAGAGCCACACTCGAGGGGCCAAAGAGCCGCATGTGGCTCGCGAGCCGCAGTTTGCCGACCACGGTTCTAGGGACTCTGGGAGACCTCGGAGGTCCTTAGGAAGAGCAAGGAAGATCAAGAGGCCTTTAAAGCTCGGATCCAACCACTGAATGGGTGCAAAGTGTGTGCACGCAACAGGGGCCTGAACCCCCGGAAGCCTGCAGCGCGTACAGGAATCGAAGCTGCATATAGACACTGCCGGGCCTTAGGGCACCTGGCCATGGCGTAACTTTTCCCTTCTCTGTCCATTTGCTCCTCATCTATTGCCAAAGCAAAGGATCTTTGCATCGTCTTGGTTGTTCCAACAATTGGCACGGCAGGGCTAGGGGGTCTGGTGGAGAGGGAATGGGCTCTGAGGCTGTTCCTCTCCCACCTCCACCAACACCCGCTGAAGGACTTCAGGCAAGCCACTGGCCCCGGGACCCTCAGTTTCCTCGTCTGTACAATGGGAGCCCTCTGGGATAATAATAACCGCAGGAAAAAGTTCTAAACTGGGAGGATGCTGCAGCTTGAGCGTTGAGAAAACGCTCAAAAAAAAAAAAAAAAGCAAATCCAGCCAAGACCGGTTTGGCTCAGTGGTAGAGCGTCGGACTGCGGACTGAAGGGTCCCGGGTTCGATTCCGGTCGAGGGCATGTACCTTGGCTGCGGGCACATCCCCAGTCGGGGGCATGCAGGAGGCGGCTGATCGATGTTTCTCATCGATGTTTCTGACTTTCTATCCCTCTCCCTTCTGCTCTGTAAAAAATCAATAAAATATATTTTTAAAAAAAGCAAATCCAGAGCAGGATTTTATATAGTCTGCCCTCCCCTACTTTCCTCCCAGTTTCAAGAGGAGGAAAAATAGATTGATAATATCTTGCATTATATTCTGCCTTAATGTGTAGCAGCTGGCTCTGCCCCAGGCGCTGCCTGCTCACCACGTCCCATACTGAGTGCAGCCTGTTTCCTCAAAACAGATGTTCCTCTGGGTCCCCTGTCTCAGGGACAGCGCCGATGTCCCCCCCCCCCAATCAACGAGGCAGACCCCCAGGTGCTGCCTGGTCCCTCCCTTTCCTTCATATTACAAAACTCATCAGTCCAGCTGAAGCCCGTTTGGCTCAGTGGATGGAGCGTCGGCCTTCGGATTGAAAAGTCCCGGGTTCGATTCCGGTCAAGGGCATGTACCGTGGTTGCGGGCTCATCCCCAGTGGGGGGCGTGTAAGAGTCAGCTGATCGATGTTTCTCTCTCATAGATGTTTCTGACTTTCTATCTCTCTCCCTTCCTCTCTGTAAAAAATCAATAAAAATATTTTTTAATGTATATTTTATTGATTTTTTTACAGAGAAGAAGAGAGAGTTAGAAACATCAATGAGAGAGAAACATCAATCAGCTGCCTCCTGCACACCCCCCACTGGGGATGTTTCTGCAACCAAAGCACATGCCCTTGACCGGAATCAAACCCGGAACCCTTCAGGCCACAAGCCGACGCTCTATCCACTGAGCCAAACTAGCCAGGGCAATAAAAAATATTTTTTAAAAACTCATTAGTCCTCAAGCCCTCTCTTCCCCAGCCCCCTGACTCTCTCTCCCCGCCCCCAACTGCCCCGCAGCCCCAGCTCCATCCTGTCCCATCACCATGGCTGCAGTCCCTTCCTCTCCTCACAGCCTCCTCTCCTCTCTAGCCTGCCCCACCGATCCCCGATGTCCTTCTACACACAGAACTGACCCTGTCCCTCCCATGCCCCTCAGGACTCAGCCTCAGCTGAGGTCCGGGGTGGCCTGGCCCCGCCTCCCTCACTGGCTGTCTGGTGCCACGTGCTTCATGCCACCACGTGGCTCTCTCCCCTCTCCCCCAAACACTGCCTGTGCAGTGGGCTGGAGAGTCCCAGGGGCCCCAATTGAAGCCTGGCGCCTGTTACCTGGTGTGACCTTGGGCAAGTCACTCCCCCCCCCCCCCCCCCCCGTGTCTCAGTTCCTTCATCTACAAAGTGGGGAGGAAAGCCTTGCAGGTGGGGATGGAGGGTCAGGGGCAAAAAAAATGCATGCCGACCGCTCAGCACAGTGCTTGGTTCCCTTCGTCCCTTCCCCCTCCCTTCCTTCCTCATCTGCTGAAACCCCATCCACTCCGCTCAGCTATCACCCAGCCCACCCGCCGGCTCCGATTTCCCCCAGACAGTGATCGGATCGCTGCCACTTCTGCAGTCAGTGGGCTTGCCACACCCCAAACCACAACCAGCAGCGCCTGTTCTCTCCCGAGAAGCTCCTGCCTTAACTTCCGTAAAGGGAAGCCAATCCTGGCGTCCTCTGTGTGAGGGCAGTCCCCGTGAGAAAGAGGGTCACACTAAGATCTCTCATTTACTGGGCCCCCCCACCCCCACCCAGGCACCAGGCACTGCGCATAAGCTGCCTCTCAGCTCACAATACTCCCCCAAGGTATTATCTCCATTTTTCAGAGAGAGAGAAACTAAGACTCGTGGGGGAAGTCTCTTTCTCAAGACCGCACAGCCAGGAAGGGACTGGGCTGGGATGCACACAACTTTATCTGACTTTAAAATCAGAAGTAACAGTTCTTTCTGCTGCCACAGAAGGTAGTGGATACAATTGGGGTGGGGCCTGGGGCTGAGAACACCTTGGAAATTGATACTATGCCTCTTAGGAGTTTTTATCTAAGTAAGGTGTTTTCCCCGTAAAACTCCGCTAACACCAAAAATAACCTCCCCCACGCGCCTCCCCACAGAGCCCTGGGAAATCCCATTACCACTTAGTTATCCTATCTCCTCATTTCACTAAGTCCAAATCCCACTGGGTCTTCAAGGCCCAATCTAAATACCATTCCTCTTGGAATTTTCTCCCCTTACTACGGCGGTTCCTCCCGTATCTTTTGCCTTAAATTTTATTTAAGTTGCATCCAAACATCCCTGGTAGGATCAGGAGTCCTTGAGAGCAGGATGTGGATCTGCTATAACCTCTGGAGCCCAGGATGATGCTTGCGAATGAATACACTAGCCCTGTCCTCGGCTTCCGCCAGGTGCCGTGATGCTCCTGACCTTGGTTTTCATCCTTCATTCCTCCAGTGAAATGTCAGGAGTTCCCCACTAGGAGGCAGTGCTCTGGTTCATTTCTAATTCCCCTTCTCACCCTGCAGTGCTTGAAACATACTGGAGGCATGTAGAAAAGGAAGAAAGAGTGAGTGGATGGATGGATGGATGAATGGATGGATGGATGGATGGATGGATGAGTAGATGGGTGGATGGATGGATGGGTGGTAGATGGATGGATGGATGGATGGATGGAAGGATAGATGGATGGATGGTGGGTGGATGGATGGATGGATGGATGAGTGGATTGATGGATGGATGGATCGATGGATGAGTAGATGGGTGGATGGATGGATGGGTGGTAGATGGATGGATGGATGGATGGATGGAAGGATAGATGGATGGATGGTGGGTGGATGGATGGATGGATGGATGAGTGGATTGATGGATGGATGGATGGATGGATGAGTGGATGGATGGATGGATGAGTGGGTGGATGGATGGATGGATGGATGGATAGATGAGTGGATGAATGAGTGGATGGATGGATGTGTGGGTGGATGGATGGATGGATGGATGGACGAGTGGATGGATGAGTGGGTGGATGGATGAAAGGATGGATGGATGGATGGATGGATGGATGAGTGGGTAGATGGATGAAAGGACGGATGGATGGATGGATGGATGGATGGATGGATGAAAGGATGGATGGATGGATGGATGGATGGATGGATGGATGATGGATGAACAGCTGGCTAGATGGATGAATAAAGGATGAAGGGCTGGATAAATGGATCCAACAGGAAGAAATCAGTGTTGGAATATAAAGAAAGTATTTTGGGAAACAGTTCAAAAGCATCATGCAAAGCCTCAAGAAACAGTGCAAAGGGGAATGGTGAAAAGAAAGAGGTGAAGGGGGCAAGGCCTTAAATGAGAGAGAATGAACAAACACCCAGGCCAGGAAAATCCTCCGAAGTTGAGCAGAGAGGGTGGGACAACTTAAGGGTTCAAGTCTTACCCTTTACAAGAGCCCTCAAAACAATGGTCTCGAACTCCTCAGGGCCATCCTCAGAGGAATAGACTGTCAGCAGCTCCTTCCGGGTCATGATGCGCTCCACCTGCAGAACACCAAATTCCCGTCGCCAGCCCACTCGCCCGGGGCCCTGGCCACAGACACAGGAGGCCTTCAGGACCTGGGGTTCTAGGTGCCCAGCACCCTCTACTGCCAGAACCTGGGAGTCCAGGCCCCAGGCCTCTCCTCCCTCAAATCCACCAGTCTGGGTCCCTACTACCCTCTTCCCTTGGATCCAAGACTCCAAGCCCTCAGCAAACACCTTCTTCTCTCCAGTCCCAGGCGCCCAGCTCCCCAGCTCCCTTCCACCTCCGGAGCCAGAGTCCGGCCCTCAATGTCATACCTGGGCCTCCAGGACTTCGGGGTCCCCTTTGGGGAAGAAGCGCTTAATCCGATCTCGGGCATCCCCTCGCCTGCCCCCGCCTCTCCCTGGAGCCAGACTGTCTTCCAGGATCTCCGCCAGGCAGTCCGCAGCTCCCCCAGAGCCAGCCACCAGGAGGCAGGGGAGCTGGGCCTGGGTGGCGTTCTCTATCCGCTAAAGATAAAGGGGGCAGTTAGGTCAGGGAAGGAAGGGATTCACCTCCCCTGAAATCCAGGGCCTGCGCCCCCAGCCCCTTAGACCCAGGTGTCTGGGCCCTTGACTGTACCTTCAACATCTTCTCATTCCCGTCGATCAGGAGGAGGAGGACGGGGATGTCAATTCCAGTCCCTGGGGAGAGAAGAGAGCCAGGGCTGTGGTCACCTCCATCAGCCTTTGCCAGGGATGGGGGAGAAGCACATTTGCCGGGAGTCCCTGGGGCAAAGGTTGGCTTCTGCCTAATCCTCTCTCCAGAGGCTCATGGGAATTGTCCAGTCTTTGAGCAGGTTGGGAGGGGCCAGATTTTGAAGACAGGAAAGCTCCCAAGGAAGGAGGGGCTGGGGGCCCGGGCTCCAGGCTTCCTGAGCGAGGCAGGTGTTTGTTAGCGGCAATTTTGTGATTGCTGAACCCCAGGAGCCAGGAGAAGATGAAGATTCAAACAGAAACTGAAGGAAATAAGGAAAAGAACGGACTCTCCAAACATAATAAAGATATATACCAAAACCACATAGTAAAGTCATACAAGATAGTTTTCCGCTGTATCTGCTCCCATTAAAGTAAGAAAGGAGACCGAATAACTAAATAAAAATTAATGGGAAAAATATCCTTGGATGAGGATTGGCAACAACAACAAAAAAATGTACACAGAATAGGAATAGGCAATTCATAACTGAGGAAATCTGATTGGCCAACAAAATATGTTTATAGCTCTTAATATTATTACATTAATTAAACAATCAAAAGTGAGATATTACTTTTTACCCATCAAATTGGGGAGAAAAATTAAAGCAAGAGTATCCAAAGCTGGTTGGAACTGAATGAAAAAGGACAGGAGTAAAAATTGCTACAAGTTTTTAGGAAAATTATCTAGTCTATCTATTAACATACACCCTTAGCAATAACCTTTAGCAATATCGCTTGGGGAATCTACTGTATAGGATTTAAAACATCTGTATGCAATTCTGCATGTCCACACAAAGATATTTATTCAGCACTGCTTCTAGAACCAAGCCCTGGTAAAGCATTACGTATCCTTCAACTCAGAAACATAGACAACAGATGATATGCCCATAATTAAGGAATATCATACAACTATTTATTAGGAGGGGAAGCAAGGTGAAGAAGTTGTGGGCCTAAAGAGATGGCCATAAGGAAATGTAATATGTATACGTATAACATAAGAAAGAAACACCATATAGGTGGAAATATAATGGTATAGAATTTTATAAGCAGAGATAAAGGTGTAAAGGGATAAAGTCTAAATTGTGTAAGACTAATTACCCCAATAGAGGGGTTGGAGCTAGGTAGGGAAGATAATGAACTGTTTCTTTATATACTTTGGAATGATCTGATTTGTTCCAAAGGGCACATGTTTAAACTGCCATAACGTATTATGTTGTGTGAAAAGCCAGTCTCAAAAGGTTATGTATTTTATTATTCCATTTGTATGGCCTTCTGGAAAAGAGAAAATGAGAGTGATGAAGAGAGCAGTGGTTGCTAGGGGCTGGGGTACAAAAAAATGGAAGCCTTCAAGGTAAGAGAACCATACTGTGTCCTGATTGTGGAAATGGTCACACCTACACTAATAAAAGAGCAAGATACAAATTGACCATATCTTTGCAACACCCACCAGCTAATCAGGAGGGGGTATGCAAATTAACCCAACAAAGATGGAGGGTTAATTTGTATATGCAGGCGCCTAGTGGCCCGCCACACACACACACACACACACACACACACACGGCCACCTGGGCCTCTGGACAGCGTGGGAAGGCATAAAGTCGGCTCCAGGCCAGAGCAAAAAGGCGGCTCCAGCCGGAGCGAAGGCAGGCCGGCAGCCAGGGGGAGGAAGGCCCGTTCTTGCACGAATCTTCGTGCTTCAGGCCTCTAGTGAGTCTATAACCATAGAACTGCACACCCCAAAAAATAACTTTTACTGTACAGTCATTTAAAAAATAAGGTTAGCCCTAACGGGTTTGACTCAGTGGACAGAGCGTTAGCCCACAGACTGAAGGGCCCAGGGTTTGATCCCAGTCAGGACACACCCCTGGATTGCAGGCTCAGTCCCCAGTGTGCGATGTGCAGGAGGCAGTCCATCAATGGTTCTCTCTCATCACTGATGTTTCTCTCTCCCTGTCTCTTCCTTTCTGAAATCAATACAAATATATATTAAAAAATAAGATTAATGTAGCCAGAAAGCCAAGTAAAGTTTAATAATTAAGCAGAAATTTTTGCAGAAAAGAAACACTTTTGTTTTAGTTGATGTACTTCGCTATATATGTATCTAGTTCATCCCTTCTCTGTTTTATTTTCTTGCTTCTACTTTCCCTAGATTTGATTTGCTGTTTTGTTTCTAGGGTTCCTTTTTTATTTTTATTGATTTTTTAAAAAATATATTTTATTGATTTTTCACAGAGAGGAAGGGAGAGGGATAGAAAGTCCGAAACATCGATAGGAGAGAAACATCGATCAGCTGCCTCTTGCACGCCTCCAACTGGGGATGTGCCCGCAGCCAAGGTACAGGCTCTTGACCGGAATCGAACCCGGGACCTTTCAGTCCGCAGGCTGATGCTCTATCCACTGAGCCAAACCGGTTCGGCTATTTTTATTGATTTTTAAAGAGAGAGGAAGGGATGTGGCAGAGAGAGAGAGAGAAACACTGATGAGAAAGCAGAACACCAAACGGCTGCCTCCTGCACACCCCCTACAGAGATGGGCTCGAAACCCAGGCAAGTGCCCTGACCGGGAATCACATCTTTCGGGGCACGGGAGGGTGCCAGCCTACTGAGCCACACCAGCCAGGGGTCTACAACTTTTTAAACTGGAGGCTTAAACCCACCATTTTCAGCTTTAATTCTTTGGGATATTACGCATTTAAATCTACAAATTTTCCTCTAAATATTTCATTAGCTGCATCTCAAAAGCAATGGTATGTCATCTATTCAAAACGTTTTTTTTGTTTTGTTTTGTTTTTCTTTTTCTTGTGGGTTATTTGCAAACCACAACTGGGGCAATGGTACGGATGAAGCTCCCAGAAATGATGTCGGATATCAGAAGCCGGGCTCTGAAGGATACAGATGGTAGGGAAGCACAACCAGGTCAGAACTACTCTGTGGATAAGGTGGTCCGTGCTGCGGGCGGGGGGAGGCTTCCGGGGATGCTAATAATATGACTCTTTATATGTTTTTTTAATAGATTTTTTACAGAGAGAAAAGGAGAGGGATAGAAAGTCAGAAACATCGATGAGAGAGAAACATTGACCAGCTGCCTCTTGCACACCTCCTACTGGGGATGTGCCCGCAACCAAGGTACACGCCCTTGACCGGAATCGAACCCGGGACCCTTCAGTCCGCGGGCGTCGCTCTATCCACTGAGCCAAACCGGTTTAGGCTCATCATTGATGTTTCTATCTCTCCCTCTCCCTTCCTGTCTGAACTCAATAAAAAAATATTTTTAAAAAATTGAATAAATAAAATTTAAATTTTTTAAAAAAATTCAGTGAGCTGTCCACTGCCGTGCATTTCCGGTTTCAGATAAAGATCTTTCTAACACTCCTCCGGCCTCGGACGGCGGTGGGGCCGGGCCCAGGGGAGGGGCACTCACCGCCCAGGCCCGTCTTCTGCTGCGCGATGTAGGACTCGAAGCGCAGGCGGAAGCGGTTCTCGCCGCCCAGGCGGCCGTGCGTGCCGTCGTCCACCAGCAGGAAGGCCGAGTAGTTGTAGTCCAGGGGGAACTGCACCCCGTCCTGAGGGTCCCCGCGCCACCGGTAACGAGCAGGGAACGAGCCCTGGGGGATGACGGACCAGAGCGGGGAGTCTTCCCGTCAGGGCCCGGGTCCAGGCCCAGCCCTCCTCCCTCAGACCCTCCTCCTCCCTCAGAGCCTCCTCCCCCAGACCCTCCTCCCCCAGACCCTCCTCCCCCAGACCCTCCTCCCTCAGACCCTCCTCCCCCAGACCCTCCTCCCTCAGAGCCTCCTCCCCCAGACCCTCCTCCCCCAGACCCTCCTCCCCCAGACCCTCCTCCCCCAGACCCTCCGCCTTCAGACCCTCCTCCCCCAGACCCTCCGCCTTCAGACCCTCCTCCCTCAGACCCTCCTCCCCCAGACCCTCCTCCCCCAGACCCTCCTCCCTCAGAGCCTCCTCCCCCAGACCCTCCTCCCCCAGACCCTCCTCCCCCAGACCCTCCTCCCCCAGACCCTCCTCCCCCAGACCCTCCGCCTTCAGACCCTCCTCCCTCAGACCCTCCTCCCCCAGACCCTCGTCCTTCAGACCCTCCGCCTTCAGACCCTCCTCCCTCAGACCCTCCTCCCCCAGACCCTCCGCCTTCAGACCCTCCTCCCCCAGACCCTCCTCCCTCAGACCCTCCTCCCTCAGACCCTCCTCCCCCAGACCCTCCTCCCCCAGACCCTCCTCCTTCAGACCCTCCTCCCTCAGACCCTCCTCCCCCAGACCCTCCTCCCCCAGACCCTCCTCCCCCAGACCCTCCGCCTTCAGACCCTCCTCCTCCCTCAGACCTTCCTCCTTCAGACCCTCCTCCTTCAGACCCTCCTCCCCCAGACCCTCCGCCTTCAGACCCTCCTCCCTCAGACCCTCCTCCCCCAGACCCTCCGCCTTCAGACCCTCCTCCCTCAGACCCTCCTCCCCCAGACCCTCCTCCCCCAGACCCTCCTCCCCCAGACCCTCCTCCCCCAGACCCTCCGCCTTCAGACCCTCCTCCCTCAGACCCTCCTCCTCCCTCAGAGCCTCCTCCCCCAGACCCTCCTCCCTCAGACCCTCCTCCCTCAGACCCTCCTCCTCCCTCAGAGCCTCCTCCCCCAGACCCTCCTCCTTCAGACCCTCCTCCCTCAGACCCTCCTCCCTCAGACCCTCCTCCTCCCTCAGACCTTCCTCCTTCAGACCCTCCTCCTTCAGACCCTCCTCCTCCCTCAGACCTTCCTCCTTCAGACCGTCCTCCCTCAGAGCCTCCTCCCCCAGACCCTCCTCCCTCAGACCCTCCTCCCCCAGACCCTCCGCCTTCAGACCCTCCTCCCTCAGACCCTCCTCCCCCAGACCCTCGTCCTTCAGACCCTCCTCCCCCAGACCCTCCTACCTCAGACCCTCCTCCTTCAGACCCTCCTCCTCCCTCAGACCTTCCTCCTTCAGACCGTCCTCCCTCAGAGCCTCCTCCCCCAGACCCTCCTCCCCCAGACCCTCCTCCTTCAGACCCTCCTCCTCCCTCAGACCTTCCTCCTTCAGACCGTCCTCCCTCAGAGCCTCCTCCCCCAGACCCTCCTCCCTCAGACCCTCCTCCCCCAGACCCTCCGCCTTCAGACCCTCCTCCCTCAGACCCTCCTCCCCCAGACCCTCCGCCTTCAGACCCTCCTCCCTCAGACCCTCCTCCCCCAGACCCTCCTCCCCCAGACCCTCCTCCCCCAGACCCTCCGCCTTCAGACCCTCCTCCCTCAGACCCTCCTCCCCCAGACCCTCCTCCCCCAGACCCTCCGCCTTCAGACCCTCCTCCCTCAGACCCTCCTCCCCCAGACCCTCCTCCTCCCTCAGAGCCTCCTCCCCCAGACCCTCCTCCCTCAGACCCTCCTCCCTCAGACCCTCCTCCTCCCTCAGAGCCTCCTCCCCCAGACCCTCCTCCCTCAGACCCTCCTCCCTCAGACCCTCCTCCTCCCTCAGACCTTCCTCCTTCAGACCCTCCTCCTTCAGACCCTCCTCCTCCCTCAGACCTTCCTCCTTCAGACCGTCCTCCCTCAGAGCCTCCTCCCCCAGACCCTCCTCCCCCGACCCTCCTCCCCCAGACCCTCCGCCTTCAGACCCTCCTCCCTCAGACCCTCCTCCCCCAGACCCTCCTCCCCCAGACCCTCCTCCCCCAGACCCTCCGCCTTCAGACCCTCCTCCCTCAGACCCTCCTCCCCCAGACCCTCCTCCTCCCTCAGAGCCTCCTCCCCCAGACCCTCCTCCCTCAGACCCTCCTCCCTCAGACCCTCCTCCTCCCTCAGAGCCTCCTCCCCCAGACCCTCCTCCTTCAGACCCTCCTCCCTCAGACCCTCCTCCCTCAGACCCTCCTCCTCCCTCAGACCTTCCTCCTTCAGACCCTCCTCCTTCAGACCCTCCTCCTCCCTCAGACCTTCCTCCTTCAGACCCTCCTCCCTCAGACCCTCCTCCCCCAGACCCTCCTCCTTCAGACCCTCCTCCCCCAGACCCTCCTCCTTCAGACCCTCCTCCTCCCTCAGACCTTCCTCCTTCAGACCCTCCTCCTTCAGACCCTCCTCCTCCCTCAGACCTTCCTCCTTCAGACCCTCCTCCTTCAGACCCTCCTCCCTCAGACCCTCCTCCCCCAGACCCTCCTCCCTCAGACCCTCCTCCTTCAGACCCTCCTCCTCCCTCAGACCTTCCTCCTTCAGACCCTCCTCCTTCAGACCCTCCTCCTCCCTCAGACCTTCCTCCTTCAGACCCTCCTCCTTCAGACCCTCCTCCCTCAGACCCTCCTCCCCCAGACCCTCCTCCTTCAGACCCTCCTCCTCCCTCAGACCTTCCTCCTTCAGACCCTCCTCCTTCAGACCCTCCTCCCTCAGACCCTCCTCCCCCAGACCCTCCTCCTTCAGACCCTCCTCCTCCCTCAGACCTTCCTCCTTCAGACCCTCCTCCCTCAGACCCTCCTCCCCCAGACCCTCCTCCCTCAGACCCTCCTCCCCCAGACCCTCCTCCCTCAGACCCTCCTCCCTCAGACCCTCCTCCCCCAGACCCTCCTCCCTCAGACCCTCCTCCCCCAGACCCTCCTCCTTCAGACCCTCTTTCCTCATACCCTTTCTCCCTCAGACCCTCCTCCCTCAGACCCTCCTCCTCCCTCAGAGCCTCCTCCTCCCTCAGACCCTCCTCCCCCAGACCCTCCTCCCTCAGACCCTCCTCCCTCAGACCCTCCTCCTCCCTCAGACCCTCCTCCTTCAGACCCTCCTCCCTCAGACCCTCCTCCTTCCTCAGACCCTCCTCCCTCAGACCCTCCTCCCTCAGACCCTCCTCCTCCCCCCAGACCCTCCTCCTCCCCCAGACCCTCCTCCCTCAGACCCTCCTCCTTCAGAACCTCCTCCCTCAGACCTTCCTCCCTCAGACCCTCCTCCTTCCTCAGACCCTCCTCCTTCCTCAGACCCTCCTCCCTCAGACCCTCCTCCTCCCCCAGACCCTCCTCCTCCCCAGACCCTCCTCCCTCAGACCCTCCTCCTCCCTCAGACCCTCCTCCTTCAGACCCTCCTCCCTCAGACCCTCCTCCCTCAGACCCTCCTCCCTCAGACCCTCCTCCTTCAGACCCTCCTCCCTCAGACCCTCCTCCCTCAGACCCTCCTCCTCCCCCAGACCCTCCTCCTCCCCCAGACCCTCCTCCTTCAGACCCTCCGCCCTCAGACCCTCCTCCTTCAGACCCTCCTCCCTCAGACCCTCCTCCCTCAGACCCTCCTCCCCCAGACCCTCCTCCTTCAGACCCTCCTCCCTCATACCCTTTCTCCCTCAGACCCTCCTCCCTCAGACCCTCCTCCCTCAGAAACGCCTCCCTTCAGACCCTCCTCCCTCAGACCTTCCTCCCTCAGACCCTCCTCCCTCAGACCCTCCTCCTCCCTCAGAGCCTCCTCCCCCAGACCCTCCTCCTTCAGACCCTCCTCCCTCATACCCTTTCTCCCTCAGACCCTCCTCCCTCAGACCCTCCTCCCTCAGAAACGCCTCCCTTCAGACCCTCCTCCCTCAGACCTTCCTCCCTCAGACCCTCCTCCCTCAGACCCTCCTCCCCCAGACCCTCTTCCTTCAGACCCTCCTCCCTCATACCCTTTCTCCCTCAGACCCTCCTCCCTCAGACCCTCCTCCCTCAGACCCTCCTCCCTCACACCCTCCTCCTCCCCCAGACCCTCCTCCTCCCTCAGACCCTCCTCCTCCCTCAGACCCTCCTCCCTCAGACCCTCCTCCTCCAGACCCTCCTCCTCCCTCAGACCCTCCTCCTCCTTCAGACCCTCCTCCCTCAGACCCTCCTCCTCCCCCAGACCCTCCTCCTCCCTCAGACCCTCCTCCCTCAGACCCTCCTCCTCCAGACCCTCCTGCTCCCTCAGACCCTCCTCCTCCTTCAGACCCTCCTCCCTCAGACCCTCCTCCTCCCCCAGACCCTCCTCCTCCCTCAGACCCTCCTCCTCCTTCAGACCCTCCTCCCTCAGACCATCCTCCTCCCCCAGACCCTCCTCCTCCCTCAGACCCTCCTCCTCCTTCAGACCCTCCTCCCTCAGACCCTCCTCCTCCCCCAGACCCTCCTCCACCCTCAGACCGTCCTCCTCCCTCAGACCCTCCTCCTCCCTCAGACCCTCCTCCTCCAGACCCTCCTCCTCCCTCAGACCCTCCTCCTCCTTCAGACCCTCCTCCCTCAGACCCTCCTCCTCCCTCAGACCCTCCTCCCTCAGACCCTCCTCCTCCAGACCCTCCTCCTCCTTCAGACCCTCCTCCCCCAGACCCTCCTCCTCCCCCAGACCCTCCTCCTCCCTCAGACCATCCTCCCCCAGACCCTCCTCCCCCAGACCCTCCTCCCCCAGACCCTCCTCCCTCATACCCTCCCCCCTCAGACCCTCCTCCCTCAGAGCCTCCTCCTTCAGACCCTCCTCCTCCCTCAGAGCCTCCTCCTCCCTCAGACCCTCCTCCCCCAGACCTTCCTCCCTCAGACCCTCCTCCCTCAGACCCTCCTCCTCCCTCAGACCCTCCTCCCTCAGACCCTCCTCCTTCAGACCCTCCTCCCCCAGACCCTCCTTCTCCCTCAGACCCTCCTCCCCCACACCCTCCTCCCCCACACCCTCCTCCCCCAGACCATCCTCCCCCAGACCCTCCTCCTCCCTCAGACCCTCCTCCCCCAGACCCTCCTCCTTCAGACCCTCCTCCCCCAGACCCTCCTCCCTCAGACCCTCCTCCCCCAGACCCTCCTCCTTCAGACCCTCCTCCCCCAGACCCTCCTCCCTCAGACCCTCCTCCCTCAGACCCTCCTCCCCCAGACCCTCCTCCCCCAGACCCTCCTCCCCCAGACCCTCCTCCTCCCTCAGACCCTCCTCCCCCAGACCATCCTCCCCCAGACCCTCCTCCTCCCTCAGACCCTCCTCCCCCAGACCCTCCTCCCCCAGACCCTCCTCCCCCAGACCCTCCTCCTTCAGACCCTCCTCCCCCAGACCCTCCTCCCTCAGACCCTCCTCCCTCAGACCCTCCTCCTTCAGACCCTCCTCCCCCAGACCCTCCTTCTCCCTCAGACCCTCCTCCCCCACACCCTCCTCCCCCACACCCTCCTCCCCCAGACCATCCTCCCCCAGACCCTCCTCCTCCCTCAGACCCTCCTCCCCCAGACCCTCCTCCCCCAGACCCTCCTCCCCCAGACCCTCCTCCTTCAGACCCTCCTCCCCCAGACCCTCCTCCCTCAGACCCTCCTCCCCCAGACCCTCCTCCTTCAGACCCTCCTCCCCCAGACCCTCCTCCCTCAGACCCTCCTCCCTCAGCCCCACGGGTCCAGCCCCCAGCCCCTCCTTTTCCAGGACCCCGTCCTACCTTGGGGTTGGTGAGGGCCTCTCGATTGCGAACCACCCCCCAGGGGGCCACGCCCATGGCCACCACCTTGGCGCCCCCGGTGCTGGCGGTCTGGTGGTCCCTCACCGCCACGCCCACGTGCCGGCCGATGCCCGTGTGCAGCCCCCCGGTGACAATCCAGGCCCCTGCGCGGACCAGAGGGCGGCAGCGGTGAGGGCAGCACACGGGCACGGAGACAGAGACAGAGACAGAGACAGAGACAGAGACAGAGACAGAGCAGAGGGAGACACACCCACACAGAGACAGAGACAGAGACAGAGCAGAGGGAGAGACTGAGACAGAGACAGAGACAGAGACAGAGACAGAGCAGAGGGAGACACACCCACACAGAGACAGAGACAGAGACAGAGCAGAGGGAGACACACCCACACAGAGACAGAGACAGAGACAGAGACAGAGCAGAGGGAGAGACTGAGACAGAGACAGAGACTGAGACTGAGACAGAGACAGAGCAGAGGGAGACACACCCACACAGAGACAGAGACAGAGACAGAGCAGAGGGAGAGACTGAGACAGAGACAGAGACTGAGACTGAGACAGAGACAGAGCAGAGGGAGACACACCCACACAGAGACAGAGACAGAGACAGAGCAGAGGGAGAGACTGAGACAGAGACAGAGACTGAGACTGAGACAGAGACAGAGCAGAGGGAGACACACCCACACAGAGACAGAGACAGAGACAGAGACAGAGACAGAGACAGAGACAGAGCAGAGGGAAAGACTGAGACAGAGACAGAGACAGAGACAGAGACAGAGACAGAGCAGAGGGAGACACACCCACACAGAGACAGAGACAGAGACAGAGCAGAGGGAGAGACTGAGACAGAGACAGAGACAGAGACAGAGCAGAGGGAGAGACTGAGACAGAGACAGAGACTGAGACAGAGCAGAGGGAGACACACCCACACAGAGAGGAGCAGACATCCCAGAGGCGGGGAGACAGCAGCAGCCCGGCCCAGGGGCAGCCCCCAGTCACCTGTGCTCTGCGCGGCCCGCACCAGCCCGCTGCGCAGCAGGTCCTGCAGCCAGGTCTGGAGGAGGGGGCCCCCCGACCCCCCCAACACGGACACCACCAGGTTCGGGGCCCGGAAGCCCCAGGTGCGCGTGACCAGATTATAGACCGTGGCCGGATCCGTGCGGTCGGAGAGCCGGAGGAACTGTGGACACAGGGGTGGGGGGGGGGGCACAGGGGGCACAGAGACCGAGAGGGAAACAGACACCCAGAGTCAGGACGACAGAGGCCCGGGGGGGGGGGGGACACGGACACAGACCCAGAGAGATGGGGGGACACAGACCCAGAGAGGGGGGGAACACAGACCCAGAGAGGGGGGGACACAGACCCAGAGGGGGGGGAACACAGACCCAGAGAGGGGGGGACACAGACCCAGAGGGGGGGGACACAGACCCAGAGAGGGGGGAACACAGACCCAGAGAGGGGGGAACACAGACCCAGAGATGGGGGGACACAGACCCAGAGAGGGGGGGGACACAGACCCAGGGGGGGGGACACAGACCCAGAGAGGGGGGAACACAGACCCAGAGATGGGGGGACACAGACCCAGAGGGGGGGGGACACAGACCCAGAGAGGGGGGAACACAGACCCAGAGAGGGGGGAACACAGACCCAGAGGGGGGGGGACACAGACCCAGAGAGGGGGGAACACAGACCCAGAGGTGGGGGGACACAGACCCAGAGGGGGGGGGACACAGACCCAGAGAGGGGGGAACACAGACCCAGGGCGGGGGGAACACAGACCCAGAGAGGGGGACACAGACCCAGAAGGGGGGACACAGACCCAGAGAGGGGGACACAGACCCAGAGGGGGGGGGACACAGACCCAGAGAGGGGGGAACACAGACCCAGAGAGGGGGGGACACAGACCCAGAGAGGGGGGGACACAGACCCAGAGGGGGGGGACACAGACCCAGAGAGAGGGGGACACAGACCCAGGGGGGGGGGACACAGACCCAGAGAGGGGGGGACACAGACCCAGGGGGGAGACACAGACCCAGAGAGGGGGGAACACAGACCCAGAGAGGGGGGACACAGACCCAGAGTGGGGGGACACAGACCCAGAGAGAGGGGGACACAGACCCAGAGGGGGGGGGACACAGACCCAGAGGGGGGGGGACACAGACCCAGGGGGGGGACACAGACCCGGGGGGGGGGACACAGACCCAGGGGGGGGGACACAGACCCAGAGGGGGGGACACAGACCCAGAGAGGGGGGGACACAGACCCAGAAGGGGGGACACAGACCCAGGGGGGGGGACACAGACCCAGAGGGGGGGGGACACAGACCCAGAGGGGGGGACACAGACCCAGGGGGGGGACACAGACCCAGAGAGGGGGGGACACAGACCCAGAGAGGGGGGGACACAGACCCAGAGGGGGGGGACACAGACCCAGAGAGAGGGACACACAGACCCAGAGGGGGGGACACAGACCCAGAGGGGGGGACACAGACCCAGAGAGCGGTGAAGACAGGGGCGGACAGACGGGGAGACACCGTGTTCAGCGGGCGCCCCAGGCCCAGCCCTGAGCCCCAGCCGGCCGCCCCGGCCCGCCCCGCATGCAGGCCTCACGTTGCTGGCCTTGCGCCCGGCGCCCAGGAAGTCCAGGTCCCCGAAGGCGTCGGTGGGCCTCTCCGTGGTGTGCAGGTCGCTGTCCCACACGGTCACCACGGCCGCCCCGAACGCGTCCTCCACCGCCACCGACAGGTGGGCGCTCCGGGGGCGCCCGCACTGGCACAGCGTCCCTCTGGCGGGAGGACGGGCCAGCGTGAGCCCCGGGGCGGCCCCGGCCCCGGCCCCGCCCCCTCGGGGAAGCGTCGGACTTCCGCCCGGGCCAGAGGTCACCGTCCGCTTGCCCCTGGCCCTGCTCCTTCCTGAGGGGACCCTGGGGGGCGGGAGGGAGACAGCCGCCTCGCCCACCAGGAGCGGCCTCGCGGTCCCCCCCCCACAGGGGCCCCGGCCCTGGTGCGGGCCCTCCAGAGGAGCAGGCAGGGCGCTCCCGCGCTGGAGGCCCCGGCGGCTGTGTGGCTCTGGGCCAGCGGCTCCGCTTCTCTGAGCCAAATCCCCCTCGAGCCCCGGCCGGTGTGGCTCAGTGGGTGGAGCGTCGGCCTCGGACTGAGGGGTTCCAGCTTTGATGCCGGCCAAGGGCACATGCCCGGGTTGCAGGCTTGATCCCTAGTGGTGGGGGTGCAGGAGGCAGCCGATCCATAATTCTCTCTCATCATTTTTTTAAACTGTATTTTATTGAATTTTCACAGAGAGGAAGGGAGAGGGGAAGAGAGTCAGAAACATCGATGAGAGAGAGACATCAATCAGCTGCCTCCTGCACGCCCCCCACCGGGGATGTGCCCGCAGCCAAGGTACATGCCTTTGACCGGAATCGGACCCAGGACCTTTCCGTCTGCAGGCCGACTCTACCCACTGAGCCACACCGGTTTCAGCTCATCATTGATGTCTCTCTCTCCCTCTCCCTTCCTCTCTGAAATCAATGAAAAAAAATAAATCGATGTCCCCTCCACTCTGACACGGGGGCGGCTCTGCCCCGCGGGCCGGCGGCCCTGGGAGAAGGCGGGCGCCTTGTCCGGTTCCGCCGTAATGTGCTCCTCGGTGGCTGGTTTCTGCGTGCGGCAGGTGCACCGCGTCCGACACTCCCCTCAGCAGACACACAAGTAGCCCTTGCTTTCTCTCTTCCTTTTTTAAAAATAGATTTTGATTTCAGAGAGGAAGGGAGAGGGAGAGAGAGAAACATCAGTGACGAGAGGAATCCTTGATGGGCTGCCTCCTGCACGCACCCCACCGGGGACCGAGCCTGCAACCCAGGGCTCAGGCCACAATCGAACCCGGGACCCTTCAGTCCACAGGCTGGTGCTCATCCACTGAGCCACACCAACTAGGGCCAGCCCTTGCTTTCTTTTTAAACATATTTTATTGATTTTTACAGAGAGGAAGGGAGAGGGACAGAAAACTAGAAACATCGATCAGCTGCCTCCTGCACAACCCCCACTGGGGATGTGCCCGCAGCCAAGGTACATGCCCCTGACCAGTCAAACCCGGGACCCTTCAGTCCGCAGGCCGACGCTCCACCCACTGAGCCAAACCGGTTTCGGCCAGTCCTTGCTTTCTTAATGCGATTGGCCAGAGGTATGTGTGGAGTTTTTTAAATATGTGTTCATTGATTTCCCTTACAGAGAGAAGAAGGGAGAGGGATAGAGAGAGAGACATCGGTGAGAGAGAAACACCAGCCACGGGGCCCACGCCCAGGCCCGTGCCGGACGGGGAATCCAACCGTGACCTCTCGGTGCGTGGACGGAGGCCCAACCACTGACCACACCGGCCAGGCTGAGTTTGTAACTTGACTTTTAGAGAGGGGGGACGGGAGAGGGAGAGGGAGAGGGAGAGACACTTCGACGTGAGAGCAACACACCGTCTGCCTCCTGCGTGCCCGCCTGATCAGAATCGAACCCGCAGCCTGTCAGTGCCTGGGCGGGCACTCCCCCAGCTGGACCACACCGGCCGGGGCTGGCACCAGGGTTTTCGAAAGCAAGGAGCCGGGTTGGGGAGTTGAGGGGGTGGCTGCTAATGCATCTAAATCTCTCTCTCTCTTTTTTTTAATTGATTTTTACAGAGAGGAAGGGAGAGGGAAAGTCAGAAACATCGATGAGAGTGAAACAATGATCAGCTGCCTCCTACACACCCCCCACTGGGGATGTGCCCGCAACCAAGGCACATGCCCTCGACCGGAATCGAACCCGGGACCCTTCAGTCCACAGGCCGACGGTCTGTCCACTGAGCCACACCGGTTTCGGCTCATCTAAATCTCTGTGGTCCTGGGTTCCAGAACGGGAGACCCGCGCTTACACAAAGGCAGGGAGCTGCGGCCGCGGGACCAACTTTGCGGAGAGGACGCCCCTCGGGGCGTGGGCCGGAGAGTCGTGAGGACAAAACTTGGGTCAACCAAAGAAGGGCCACCCGATCCACACCCGGCCCAGAGAGAACCTCGGGAGACACTGCCTCAGTTTACCCCCGGTCCTTTCACCCGCCTCAGCCTCATCCCCCGACTCCCTTGTTCCCTTCCATCTACTTCCTACCCGCCCTTCCCTGCAACACTTATCCAAGGAACGTTCCGGAACCCGAGCTGTCCACGCGGAAGCCCCTAGCCGCATGAGACTCTTTGGAATAATAAAAGCGTGATATGCTAATTAGACTGGATGTCCTTCCGGATGAAGCCGGTGCAGGCGGCTAGGGCAAGGAAGGCCTACTCGTGCACGAATTTTGTGCATCGGGCCTCTGGTATTCAAATAAATTAAAATGAAATACAATTAAAAATTCTGTCCAGCCAAAACCAGTTTGGCTCAGTGGATAGAGCATCGGCCTGTGGACTGAAAGGTCTTGGGTTCGATTCCGGTCAAGGGCATGTACTTTGGTTGTGGGCACATCCCCAGTAGGGGGTGAGCAGGAGGCAGCTGATCGATGTTTCTCTGTCATCGGTGTTTCTGACTTTCTGTCCCTCTCCCTTCCTCTCTGTGGAAAATCAATAAAATATATTTTAAAAAAATAAAAATAAAAATAAAAAATTCAGCCCAGCCTGAGTGATGGAGCATCAACCTATGAACCAGGAGGTCACGGTTCGATTCCTAGTCATGGCACACGCCCGCCCGGGCTGCGGGCTCGATCCACAGTGTGGGGCGTGTGCAGGAGGCAGCTGATCCAAGATTCTCTCTCATCACTGATGTTTCCATCTCCCTCTCCCTCCTCTTTCCTCTCTGAAACCAATAAAAATATATCTGTAATAATAAAAGTGTAATATGCTAATTTGACCAGATGTCCATCCTTCCCTCCTTCCGGAGGAAACCCGGGTCCCGGGTGTCAGAGGGAAGGGGGTCCAGCAACCGGGTGTGGAAGGCCTACTCCTGCACGAATATCGTGCATCAGGCCTCTAGTTTTATTTTATTTTAAATTTTATTGATTTTTTACAGCGAGAAAGGGAGAGGGACAAAAAGTCAGAAACATTGATGAGAGAGAAACGTGGATCAGCTGCCTCCTGCACACCCCCCACTGGGGATGTGCCTGCAACCAAGGCACATGCCCTTGACCGGAATCGAACCCGGGACCTTTCAGTCCGCAGGCCGACGCTCTATCCACTGAGCCAAACCAGTGTCAGCAGGCCTCCAGTTTTAAAAATACATAAATAACAGTTAAAAATCCATTTCCTCGGCACACTCAGGAGCCACCTGTGGCCAGTGCGCAGACTGGCAGTAGCTGTGGGACAGGTCCACTCGGCCCAACGTTCGCTGGACGGGGCTGGCTGGCTCCCCTCTCCCCTCACACCTCCCTCCCTCCCTCTCTCTCAGAGTGGCAGGGAACTGAAATCGTCCGATAAGATCAGCAATTACCGCATGTCCCCACATACAATGGCCTCTATTCAGGTCTCATCTGACCATCAAAGTGGCATCAAAGTGGCGCTGGACGCAGCTGAAAGGCTCTGGTCCCGGAACCCCGCCCCTGGCAGAGCACACCTGCCCCTCCAGCGGCTCGCCCCCCTCATCCGCAGCTCTCTCCCCACGCCAGCCTTGGGGCTTCCCCACAGCATCTCAGACTTGAAGCCCAGGGGCCAGGGAAGTCGCTTAAAGGAAGGAGCCTGGTGGAAAGGGGTGGCTGCATTTCCAGGAGAGACAGGTGTTTGCACACGCCCTCCGTGGGGGGAAAAGGTCACAGAGTGGCCAGTTGGCCACTCCCTGGCTTGACACTTTCTCCCATAACACCTCCCCCTCGTCCAGTTTCCATTACCACCACAGCTAGGACTCCCCAAATCCTGGGTGTAAATCCCAGACCTTTCCCGAGACCCCCACCCAGGTCTGCAGGGCCCCGCTCCCTCCATCGCTCACCAAGCCCCGAAACGCTCCCCAAACCTGCTCATCCTCCCGGGTCCCTCATGGTGGGGACAGCCCCCAAGCCACATGTCCAGGAGCCACATGTCCAGGAGCCACTCTCCTTATTCCCCAAACCCATCAGCCCCCAAGCTCCTACCCACCCACATCCGTCCTCTCCTCTCTGCGTGCCCTCCTGCGCCCCCACAGACCTGGCCTGGCTCAGGCCTCTACCCCTCCCACCTGGACCCTTTTAATATATATATATATATATATATATATATATATAATTGATTTTTTTTTTTTTAGAGAGAGAGGAAGGAAGAGGAATAGCAAGTCAGAAATATCCATCAGCTGCCTCTTGCACACCCCCCACTGGGGATGTGCCCACAACCAAGGTACATGCCCCTGACCGGAATCGAACCCGGGACCCCTCAGTCCACAGGCTGACGCTCTATCCACTGAGCCAAACCGGTTTCAGCTCTACCTGGACCCTTGACCAACCTCTTCCCTGGCTTCCCGAACTCCTACTCACCCTGACGCAGAGCTGACCCTGCCCCTCCGTGGTTCCCCAGCAGCCTGGGACAAGGCCCCTGACCCTCGGGGTGGCATTTCAGCCTCGAGGTCCCTGACCTCCGTGAGTTCTGGCCCAGCCATCCTCCTTGGCCTCCACTCTCCCGACAGGACCTCTTGTACCCTGAACTCTGCTCCATCCTGGGGATGTGCCTGCAACCAAGGCACATGCCCTTGACCGGAATCGAACCCGGGACCTTTCAGTCCGCAGGCCGACGCTCTATCCACTGAGCCAAACCCTCCAAGCCCCAATCACGTGGTCCCTGGAGGGCAATTTGCACACGCTGTTCCCCCTCCCGGAACCACTTTCCACCTTCCTCTCTCCAGCCCGCCTTCCCGTCGAACCCCAGCTCATCCTTCCGATGTCAGCACACTGGCCCCTCCTCCAGCAGACAGGAGTGATACCCCTTCTCCTCCCCCCTCCTCGGGACCTTTCAGTCCGCAGGCCGACGCTCTATCCACTGAGCCAAACCCTCCAAGCCCCAATCACGTGGTCCCTGGAGGGCAATTTGCACACGCTGTTCCCCCTCCCGGAACCACTTTCCACCTTCCTCTCTCCAGCCCGCCTTCCCGTCGAACCCCAGCTCATCCTTCCGATGTCAGCACACTGGCCCCTCCTCCAGCAGACAGGAGTGATACCCCTTCTCCTCCCCCCTCCTCGGGACCCAGTGGCATGCCCTCTGGACCCAGATCTCCTTGCCTTACCGCTACCCTCCTTCCGCTAGGCCAGGGGTCCCCAAACTTTCCGGACCACGCCCTAGTGCCCCGCGGGAAGGTTTAGAACAGTCTCCCATAAATGCATAGCTGCTTGTGGACCCGCATCGGTATAACACGCACACGACAAGACACACACTGAGGAAGCCGGACATTTCCCACGCCCCGAAGATTGTCTGGCCAGGATGCGGACAGCGCGAACCCACTGGAGAGCCGGTCGCCGAAGGCCAGGAGCTGCTGGGGGGAGGGGGGGCATCCGTCTGGCTGCCCTGGCGCCCGCCACCCCGGCCAGCTGCGGGCCTGCACCGGCAGTGCCTGCTGCTCCCTGCCCCTGGGGGCTGCATGCATGTCTCAGGGATTACTGTGGGCCGGGCACCGCGCCAGAAATAACACCAGCCTTTTTCACCGTAGCCCTAGGGGGTAGGGTCTGCTCCGGTGCTCAGAGGACAGGGAAGGCCCAGAGAGGGGCAGTCATTTGCCCAAAGCCACACAGCACAAGGCACCCGCTGAAATCAGAACCCTGGCATGCTGTCCTGGTAGCGCTGAGGGAAGCTTTCTTGGATGGACGGATGGATGGATGGACGGACAGACAGATGGACGGATGGATGGATGGATGGAGACAGCCAAAAAAAGAAAATCAGAAAGTAACACAAGCCGAAACCGGTGTGGCTCAGTGGATAGAGTGTCGGCCTGCGGACTGAAAGGTTCCAGGTTCGATTCCGGTCAAGGGCATGTACCTTGGTTGCGGGCACATCCCCAGTGGGGGGTGTGCAGGAGGCAGCTGATCGATGTTTCTCTCCAATCGATGTTTCTGACTCTCTATCCCTCTCCCTTCCTCTCTGTGAAAAATCAATAAAATCGCCGGGGAGGATGTGGGGCGGGGGCTGTAAGAGACCAAGCCAAGGACTTGATCGCATGCATGTAAGCATAACGAATGGGTACAAGACACTGGGGGGGGGGGGGGGTGAGGGGCCGCAGGTGAGGGCATGTGCTGGGTAGGGGAAGCCAGCAGGAGGTCAATGGGGGGGGGGGGAGGAAACATTTGTACTACTATTTGTAATACTTTACACAAAAAGAAAAATTTAAAATATCAATAAAATGTATTTTTAAAAAGTGACACACAAGACAGAGAGGAGGGGAAGGAAAGAGACAAAACCGAGGGCGGGCGCTTTAACCCTGACCCCGGGCGGGAGGGGCAGGAGCCTGAGAAGCTGGCCGCGTCTGCAGAGCCCCAGACCCTCCCGGACCCGCACCGGGAACGCCCTGGGACGTGTCCCCCGGGTCAGGAGCGGAGCGGGGGAAGGGGGGGACGCAGGGGGGACCCGCGGACCAACTCCTCACCCCGGGTCTGCGGGGTCCACGATGAACGCGGTGCACGTCTTCTTCTTGAAGATCTTGGGGATCCAGCTCTGGGGTCGGGGACAAGGGGGCGCGGGGGCTCCAGGTCACCTCTAGGGGACACGGAGTCCCCTCACCCCACGCCCTGCGCCGGGCCCAGGAGTCCGGGACCCCAGCGCCCTCCTCTCGGAGACTGAGGAGGCCCGGCCCGCACCCACAGCCCCGCCCGGCCGCGCCCCAGGACGCACGAGTCCTGGCCCCTCCAAACCGCTTCTTGGTCCGACCCACGGATCTGGGTCTCCAACACCGGCATCTCCGGGAACCGGGGGACCAGGCGCCCCGCTCCCCGCGCCCTCAGACCCGGGTCCGGCCACGGTACCTGCTCCTTCTCCGGACCCACCATGCTGCCGCTGCCGCCGCCTATCCGGCTCCCCACATTCCCTGCACCAACCCCGACTTCAGATCCGCCCTGAACAAACCGGATCTGCCACTTCCCGGCCCGGCCCGAGGCCCGGCCAGCCGCGGAGGGGGGCTCCGAGACGTCAGAGCGGGAGGCGGGGCAGAGGCGGGACCGGCTGCCAGACAGAGGCGCAGACAGAGCCACAGACACCCAGAGAGAGAGGGACAGACACCCAGAGAAAGAGGGGGACAGACACCCAGAGAGAGGGGGGGACAGACACCCAGAGAGAGAGGGGGACAGACACCCAGAGAGAGAGGGACAGACACCCAGAGAGAGAGGGGGACAGAGACCCAGAGAGAGAGGGGGACAGACACCCAGAGAGAGAGGGACAGACACCCAGAGGGGGGGGGGGGACAGAGAACCAGAGAAAAGGGGACAGACACCCAGAGAGGGGGGGGGACAGAGACTCAGAGCAGGGACAGAAGCACAGAGACACAGAGAGGGGGACAGAGACCAGGGAGGGGGCACAGTGACCCTGAGGGGGTGGCAAAGACGTGGGTGGAGGCAGACTCAGGGTGAGAGGGAAAGGCGAGCCGAAGCGTGAGGGGGGGCAGGGACCCTGAGAGGGACAGGGATGGGAGCCGGGAGGGAGAGGGGCAGACCCATGACGAGCAATTGGGACCCAAAGCGCCGTCTGGGGGCTGGGGGGTGCAGCGTGGGAGGTACGGGCACACATGTCCCTCGCCAGCTCTGACAGGGACAGCTGCGGCCTGGCCGGTAACCCGAGCCCCTGGGTATTTATAGCCCTGGCCTGGCCCGCCGGCCGGGTCTCAGCTCCAGGGGCAGGAGGTCATGGGCACACGGTGCTGGGAGCAGGTTCCCTTGGCCCCTCGCTAAAGCCTCCGCACTGGCACCCGCTCCAGCAGCACAGTGTGCGATTCTGGCCAGAAACCCCCATAGTCGAACCCCGATCCTCCCACCCAGCGGCCTCACCCCTCAAACACATCTCTCCTGGCCCCCCCCCCCCCCACGCCGCTGCCCCAGAATCCCCCACGTTGGCCCATTGCAAGTCTAGCTTTGTCTTTGCAGACGCCAACCATGAGCTTGTGGGTAGTCCAGAGTCAAGCCCCTTGAGCCCCCTCTCCGGACCAAAGAGAGACCCCTGCACCCACCCCTTCACAGCTGGGAGGAGGAGGAGGAGGAGCAGGAGGGGAAGGACAGGCGGACTGACCCAGAATAACTCCGGGCTGAGAGTAAATTTAGCCACAGGGAGGGGAGGGGAGAGACCCTATTGGCTGGGAGGTGGGAGGGAGGGCCTGAGAGGGGGGTCAGGGGGCTCCCCAGACTGCCTCACAGGGTGTCCAGTGCCGGCAGCAAGGGCCAGAGGAAGGCGGACGGGCCAAGGTGGGAGAGACACAGCGAAAGAACGAGAGACAGAGGAAGACTCCAGGAGAGACAAGAGCCCCCCACGTGCACCCACAGAGCCAGCTCGGGAGAAGGTCCGCCGCCCGTCCGTCCCCATGGGCCACCGTGGGCCATGGCTGCCCAGGTCTCTGCTCTGGGCCGCCGTGGCCAGCCTGCTCCTCCCTCCGGCCGTGACCCAGCAGCTGCGGGGGGCTGGGCCGGGCCCCAGCACCTGGAACAGCAATGCAGGCGTCTCCCCGGGGGACGCGTCCGGTGAGTTCGGCCACCCCCTCCCCAGCCACCGAGGCCACGGAGACCAGAGCGAGGAGGATGCGTTCCCGGACCGCGGGCCCCCGTTCTGGAGCCGCCGAGACCGCGGGGAGGAGGACGAGGGTGTCTCCGGGGAATACGGTCACCGGCGCCCAGGCCGCGAGGCCGGAGACGAGAATCTTTCCGCCGACGAGGAGGGGGCCGTCCCAGAGCGTGGCCGTGGGGGTGAAGAGGGGGGCGATTCGGCAGAGCGCGGGCACCCCTTCCCCGGCCACAGGAGCCACGGCCACCAGGACGAGGAGGGGCACGAAGTCGTGTCCGGTGAGGATCAGTATCACGTCATGAGGCATGTGCGCCGAGGCCACGGAGGGGAGGAGGAGGAGGAGGAGGAGGAGGAGGAGGAGGAGGAGGAGGAGGAGGGTGTTTCTACTGAGTACGGACACCAGGCCCATAAGCACCGAGGCCACGGAGGAGGAGAAGAAGAAGAAGATGATGATGATGATGATGATATCTCTGAGGAGTATGGACTCCAGGCCCATGGGTCCCCAGGCCACAGGAAGGAGGAAGATGAAGATGACTCTGACGAGCACCCCCACCATCATGCCCCTGGCCATGGGCACCGAGGCCACAGAGAAGAAGAAGATGATGATGACGATGATGATGATGATGATGATGGTGATGACGACGATGGTGATATCTCTGAGGAGTATGGACTCCAGGCCCACAGGTCCCCAGGCCACAGGAAGGAGGAAGATGAAGATGACTCAGATGAGCACCACCACCATGTCGCTGGCCACAGAGAAGAGGAAGATGATGATGATGATGACGACGATGATGATGCCTCTAGTGAGTATGGACACTGGGCGCACAGGCACCAAGACCACAGCAAGCAAGAGGATGAAGATGACTCTGATGAGCACCCCCACCATCATGCCCCTGGCCCTGGACACCGAGGCCACAGAGAAGAAGAAGACGATGACGAGGAGTATGGACACCTGGCCCACAGGCACCAAGGCCACGATGCTGTCTCAGACGGACACCACCATCATGCCCCTGGCCCTGGGGACAAGGAGGATGAGGGTGAGGCTGTGTCCACTGAACACTGGCACCTGCTTCCCGGACACACTCCCCACAACCTAGGAGATGAGGAGAAGGAGGTCGCAGTCAAGTTCGGTCACGTCGTCAGCTACCAACCGCAAGGCTCCAAGAGCACCGAGGAGTCCTTCCCAGACGAGCATAAAGCAGAAGTCCCCGGCCATCGCCCCCATGGAGTCCCCAAGGAGGGAGAGGAAGACAGCGCTGTCGAGCTTGGCCACCGAGCTCCCAGCCATCGTCAACAAGGCCACAGCGATGATGAAGAGACCGGCCAGAAAGTGTCCATCAGAGAAATTAGCCCCCAGGCCCCAGAGCACCCTGGGATCAAGGACAGCAGCCATTTGGGGGGGAGAGATTCTGAGGAGGAAGAGGAAGAGGAAAGAGAAGAGAGCAGGTCGAGGAGGAAGAGGAGGAAGGTTCAGAGCAGGGAGAAGGCACCCACCGAGGCAGCCTGGCCCAGGAGGACGAGGACGATGAGGAGGAAGGCCATGGCCTCAGCCTGAGTCAGGAGCAGGAGCAGGAGGAGGAGGAGGAGGAAGAAGACAAGGAAGAGAGGAGAGGAGAGAGGACTGAGGTTCAGGCCCCACGGAGCCACGACCATGAGGGGGAAGAAGAGGAGGAGGAGGGGCTGGAGGAACACCAGCTCCCATTCACCATCATCCCCAACCCACTGGCCCGGAGGGAGGCGGCTGGAGGCAGCTCCAGTGAGAAAGAGGGTGGCGAAGGTGGTAAGCCATCTGGCGGGGGTGGAGGGGAGCGGGGGAGCCGCATCAGTGGGTCACTGCTGCCTCCTGTCCCCACAGGTCCGCAGGATGCCCAAGAGTACGGCAACTATCAGCCAGGGTCCCTGTGTGGCTACTGCTCCTTCTGCAACGTACGTCCCAGCCCAGGCCGCCCTCCCAGCAGCCCCCGGAGGTGGTCCTGTGCCCGGGGCTGTCTAGGGAGGCCCCTGAGCAAAGGAAGGGCAGGGGCAGCTCCAGGTGAAGAAAGACTCTGCTGGGGCCATTTAGGGGACAGACTGGAGGCCAGGAGCCGATGGAGAGGCTGGGGCCAGGGGCCAGGAAGGGGAGGGTGAGGCCTGAGCGCCATCGGAGGGTGAAAGGAGAGAGGAAGGTCCTGGACAAGGAGCTGGGAGAGGAGGGTGACCCTGGGGCTGGGGCATGACCCCTGGGGAAGTAAAAATGGGGGAGAAGAGAGCATCCTCAGGTCCTGCCCACAGCGATGGGGGGAATGTGGCGTCGTCCCCCTGCTGGGAGACCAAGCTGGGAGACCAAGCTGGGAGAGGTGGCTTTGGGGGATGATATTGAGCTCAGGGTTGGAGGTAATGAGGGTGAGGAGTTGGGGGAAGGGTGGGAGACTGGAAGGTGGCTCCCAAAAGGGGTGAAGATTTCAGTCTAACCAGCCCCCTCTGGTCCCCAGCGATGCACTGAGTGTGAGAACTGTCACTGTGACGAGGAGAACATGGGGGAGCACTGTGACCAATGCCAGGTGAGGCATGCCCCCATCCCCAGGGCTCAAGGCTCCACCCCCTCCTCAGATGGCCCGGGACCATCTGAGCACCCCCAGCCCCAAATCCTGACCTCTGCCTCAAACTGACCAAACCCCTTGCGGCCGATGCAGCCTTGACTCCACACTCTCATTCTGCCTCTGACCTTGACCTCCACCTAGCAAGCCTCCATTCCCCGCCGCCTCCTGCCACTCACTCTCTTTCCCCCTCCCCCTCCCAGCATTGCCAGTTCTGCTACCTCTGCCCGTTGGTCTGCGAAACTGTCTGCACCCCAGGTAAGAGTGGTGGTGGGGGTCTCAGGGGAAACCCGAGGAAGGGGCGGGGCCCAGGGAGGCCAATCCTGGCTGGGACTGGGAGGTTGTGGGGCGAGGCCAGGTGTGGCTGCAGCGAGGTCAAGGCTGAACCTGTGGGTGGAGCCGGGGGGGGGGGGGGGAGCGGAGGGGCGGGGCCTCCGCAAACAGAAGGTTGGGGATAGATGCAAGATTGGGTGCCGGGTTGAGGGGCGGGCCTATAACTGAATGGGCGGGGCCAAAGCTAGAAAAATTGAAGGAAGGAAGACCAAGCCAGATCTTCAAAGGTCCCCCCGCCTCTCCAGGGGAAGGAACTCTGTTTGGGGAAGGAATTAGGAAAAGAGGGCGGAGCTAGCTTGATCCCACACGCGGTAAAAAAGTGACCCCTAATTTCGCCCGTGGAGTACCCCTCACACCTGTTCTCTCTTCTCAACTATAGGAAGCTACGTCGACTATTTCTCCTCGTCCCTGTACCAGTAAGTGTGTGGAGGGGACTGGACGACTCTGGGACAAATGAATGGGAAGATTGACGATCGCCCCGCGCCCTTGGGGTGGGGGTGGGGTTCTGGACACGCCGGTGGTCTAACTCTGCGGCCTCCTCTCCAGGGCCTTGGCGGACATGCTGGAAACGCCCGAACCCTAGCCCGGCCGCGCGGCTGCGGCTGCGGCGCGGACGTCCCTCCCTGGCCCTCCAACCCCTTTCCACGAGCCCTATTTATTTCTCTGAATAAACGTGACCCCCGAAACCTCATTGTCAGGCATAGGGTCTGGCTTCCCGGGGCACCTGGGGACTTGGGGACTCGTGGGTCAGAGGAAGCGGAGCCTGTGCTCCGGGACCTCGGGGCGGTTGGTTGGTTGAAGGTCCCGATGGGTAAATAAATCAGTCAACAGGGGCGCTTTTTGAAACAGTTCTCTTTACCCGTGATCACTGAGTGACGCCTGAGGCAGGGAGGCCGCCCGAGAGCCTGGGGCGAGGGCTCCCCACCGTCCTCCCTCCCCCCGCGCCACATCGCCCAGTGGCATCGTGGAAAGAGGATTCTCCCATGCAAACCCCGGAGCCGGAGGGGACCGGGGAGCGCGCTCTGCGCCCCCCACCCCTGGGGCACGGACACGGCCACAGCACGGGGGGCGGAGGGCCCCGGGGACACGAGACACTGGGGAGAGGGACCCCGCCCACAGCTGACCTCAGGCCACCGGGCACCGGAGGCGGCGGGCGGGACTGAGTGGCACTGGGGGGCGAGGCCAGTAGCAGCGAGTCCCCCCTCCCCTCCTTTCGGACGGAGAAGGAAGACTTGGGCCCCGCGACCCGGAGAGAAAGGGGAGGGGGGCAGCCTTTCCTCGCATGCGGCCCGGGAGGACAGCCCCGCCCCCTTCCCGTGGGGAATGGGCACCCGTCTCCCGTGGGAAACTGACCAATAAATTACAAAGTAGAGACCAGGGGAGATGGAAGTTTGGGGCGGGATTCCTTCCTGCCCTCTCCTTCCCCCCCCTCGGTCCAGTTCATGTGGTTTGGTCCAGGCCCAGTCCATTTGTGAGGCGGGGACGCGCGCTCCCCTCCAGTCAGTGCAGATGGTCCAGTCGGCGGCGCGAGCTCCCACCACACCCGGCAGGAGGGGAGGCGGCCCGGCCTCCGGGAGATTCTTCATCCGAGTGAGGTCACCTGCATTGACGCCGGCAGTACGTGGAGCAGTGGAGATCCGTTGTGCTGCCCCAAACCCAGGATCGCCCAGGACAGTCCTCACCTGGAGGCCTGCACTAGCAGGAATAGGTCCGGACCGAAACGCCGTCGGCCCGGGAATTCCCAGAAGTCTGGCCTGGAGGGAGAGCGAGCAGCGGTTCAGCGGGCGCGGGCACCCACACCCACACCCACACGCCCTGTCCTCCCCAGGGTCTCTCCGATCCTCAACCCCAAGCTTCCTTCCTTGGAATTCCCCTTCGGAAATGACAGACAGCCTGAATCCTCGCCGGTTTCCCTCCCTTTCCCGCAGATTCGTCCAAGGTGCCCCAGATGGCACTAGGCGAGTTCATTTCCCACCCTGGAAAGAGGGTGCGAGATTAATCCATTCCACACTCGGAGGAGAGAGCTGGCATATGGGAGCGGCCCATGTGCCATGAGCGGGGGGAGAGCGGGCCAGGCCGTCTCAGAACCTGGAGGAGGAGGCCTCTGGAACGTATAGAATTGGTCCTTTTCCCACCCCGAGGAAGGGGAGCCGCCCACCTTCCGACTGCAGCTTTCGAAGAGGGAGCCCCGGCGAGCCCAGGGCGCCTGCTGCGGCCGAACGAAAGTTGGGAGGCAACATCTCAGCGGAGTCGGGGCTTACACCTCGGAGGTCCTTCTCTCGGAACATCTTCCGCCAGGACGGGGAGCGGCTGAAGGACTTGGCGCTGTCCTAGGTACAGGAGCCGGGCATCCAGTGTGGGCACGGGGTCCGGTTCCGACTCCGCCCCTTCCTTGGACTCCACCCCTTTCCGTATTTCGCCGCTTCTTCCACCCCGGCCCCGCCCCAACCCCGCCTCTGGGCAGTCAAGCCCCGCCCCTATACTGGCCCCGCCTCCAGCCCCGCCTCTGGGCAGTCGAGCCCCGTCCCTATACTGGCCCCGCCTCCAGCCCCCGACTCTGGGCAGTCAAGCCCCGCCCCTCTAGCTCCCGCCCTGCAGGTGTACGAAGCTGAGCCTCCTGAGAGGCTGCGCTCACCTCGTCCAGCCGCCTGTCTGTGCCCAAGGAGATGAGGTTACTGAATTCCTTTTCCAGGAGCTGCCGGGCCTGGGGAGGAGAGGGGGGAAAGGGGTTGCAGCCTGCAGACTGCGAGGTGGGGGTGCCCAGTACGATCCGGGCCAAGCGGCAGCTCACCTGTGCGTTCTGCGTGGGGATCTGCAGGAGCAAGGCCAGGTCGGAGTAGTCAAAGGTCTCGTCCAGGGCCAGCAGCGCCCCGTGCACCCCGCTCTCCGTGAGGTTCGTGGCAAACTCCTTCAGTCCCAGTCCGGACACCCAACCCATGACCCGCTCATTGGACCACACCATCACATCTGGGGACCAAAGGAACCCTCAGCGGCAAGGCACGTCCAATGTAGCCCATACCTTCGCCCTGTTTCCTGGCGGTGCCTCCTTTACTGGCTGCACCCCAAGGTTTACGGTAGCGTTTTTCTTCCCTCCCTCCTCTCAAAGATCTAATCACCTTTCTCCAGCCCTGCCCCAGACCTCGCGCACCACCTGGCTCCCAGAGGGACTCACCCTCTCCTACTCACCTCGGATCTGGGTCTGACTCTCTTCCCGCCTCCGCTCCAAGTCTTTCCTGTCATAGTTGAGCCGTTTCAGGCACATGATCCCGTAATGCAGGCTCACCCTGAGCAGCAGGGGAAGTGGGGGTCAGAGGGGGCCTTCCCAACCCCAAGGACTGCTGCTCCTGTCGGGCCCTCCCCACTGCCTGGTCTTCTGGAAGAGGCCAGGGTTCGTCCATTGGGTCAGTTCTAGCGATTGCCGACCTCGAAGCTGGGGTGCTTTCAACAAGCAGTTCTTACTGGCAAACCTGGAAGGGGTGTGGCGTCGACTAGCCACGCTGTCTCAGAATTTGGGCTTCTCCTAGTGGGCCGCCTTATTGACGGAAGGGGCACGGGGGTCGATCTTCAGAGAGCCCCACCACCAGTCCCACTGGCCCAGACTCTGCAGGAGTGTCGGCCCCCGGCCTGTCCCGCCAGCGGCGGCGGCACCCCACCTGTGGAAGCTGTCCACCATCTTCAGCTGCCCGCGGAGCTCCTTCTTGTTGAGGTGGTCTAACATGCGGGCGTCCACCAGCGACTCCATGAAGTAGCTGCGGTACTGGGGCAGCCCCAGGCTGGGCAGCCAGTCGTTCCCCACCCACTCGTGGTTCATGTCGCCGTATGCCAGGATCTGGGGCCAGGGGCAGGTAGGGGAGGGGTCAGGCCCTCGGACCCCTTCCCATGTATGTATGTATGCAAGGGTACAGTCTAACCCCCCAACCCAAGCTCTCGTGCTTTTTCCACCCCTGAGCCGGACAGTGGGCCCATCCAAAGTGGCTCCTGCTCCTTCAGAAGGACAGAGCAGAGCCTTGGCTACTCAGGTGTGCTCCTGGGACCCCAGCATCAGGACGACCTGCGGATCTGCTGGAATTGCAGAATCTCGGCCCCCAGGCTACTAAATCAGAACCTGCATTCTCACCAGATCCTCGGGTGATGTGAACTGTGCATTAAGGGGCGAGAAGCACTGGTCTAACATGGTCCCCACTCAGAGCAGATCAGCCCAACCTCACTACTCTCCCCCGAGTCAACAAAACGGATTCTTCCAGCACAGCTGGAAGGGATTCATCCATCACTCTTGCACTGTCCCCAAATATTCTGCATCAGCCCAAAGTCCTTCAGGGACTTTAGCATCAGGAAGCAATCCATGCCTTTCCCCTGACCGGAAGCAAACAGCCCGGGCCCACAGAGTTCTTTCCAACGGTGAGTTCACGCCCCCCTTCTTGAGAGCACAGTGGAGCTCCTCCTCCCCAACTTCTCAGCCAGACGTGAGCCCCCTCCCCAAATGCTGTCCCCGTTGCCAGGTACATTAGAACGGTCCTTTTCCCTCCGCCGGCGGGGAAATGGGTGCACAGTGTCACAATCCCTGGGGTCCCCACAACCCACGGTAATGGAATGGCCCGTGCACCAAGCTAACAGCTAACAATGGAACCACCGGCTTCTACACAGACCCCTCACCAAGCCACGGTGAGACAGTCCAGAGCCGAGCTCCGCACAGCTCCCCCACCCGCCACCCCGCGGTGATGGTGGAATGTTCCAGCCAGGATAGGGGCGGGCTCGGAGAAGAAGGGGCGTCCATGCAGCGTGCACAACCTGTTCATGCGCCCACCTACCGCCCCGCGCCCCCTACCTGCTCCCAGCTGATCTCCTTGGTCTCCTGACCCGTTAGTGGGAAGAGGGGAAAGAAGGGATGGGTTAAGGGGCAGGTGAAGGAGGGCGGGAGGAACGAACAGACGGACAGACAGCCACAGACTCGCCCCGCCCCGCCCCTCCCGAGAGAGAGCTAGTGCCACTCCCGAAGCCGCCGGCAGGGGGCACTCACGGGCTTCGTCGTGGCCGTAAGGGACTCCATCTCCTCGTGTGTCATCCACACGTTTCCTGTGGACTGAGGGGCCACGGGGTGGGTGTTACGGAAGGCGAGAGGGGACTTCCAGACGGGGAGAGGGAGGGGGCCGCGTCATGCACGTTTACACACGGTCTCCTTTCGGGCTCAGAGAGGCCGGGCACTGCTTGCACAAGCCAGCGCCGGAGAAAGGGGATGCTCGGTTATTGAGCGCCTGCTGCGGGTCAGAGCCTGGGCTTCGGAGTTGGACACACCCAGGTTTCCACTGGGGGCCTGCTGGGCATTTTGCCGTGTGGCCCATGCCATCCCCTCTCCCCGCACACGTGGACAGAAAGGATTCACAGTGAGGGGGCGAATGTTCCGGGGCAGGAGGACGTGTGTTCGCATGTACTGAGCACCTGCTCCCAACAACCCAGGAGTTAGGAATTCATACATGGATTCGATCCCGTGTGCCCTGGCCGGTATGGCTCCGTTGGTTGGGCGTCTTCTCTCTTTTTTAAAATATTATATATATTTAAATATTTAAATATTATATATATATTTAAAATATTATATATATATTTAAAATATTATTTATATATATATAAAGATATATATATATATATCTTTATTGATTTCAGAGAGGAAGGGAGAATGAGAGACAAAAGCATCAGAGAGAATCATAGATCGGCTGCCTCCTGCACTGGGGGTTGAGCCCGAAAACCAGGCATGTGCCCTTGGCCAGAATCGAACCCAGGACCCTTCACTCCACAGGCTGACGTTCTATCCACTGAGCCAAACTGGCTAGGGCTGGGCATCTTCTTAGGCACCAAAAGGTTGCCGGGTGGATTCTTGGTTAGGACACATGCGGGAATTGCATCCTTGATCCCCACTAGGGGGCGTGCAGGAGTCAACCAATTATGTCTGGGTCTCCCATGGATGTTTCTCTTCCCCTTCCCCTCTATCTCCCCCTTCCTCTCTCTAAAAATCAATAAAAGATCTTTTTAAAAAATTATATATATATATATATATATATATATATATATATATATATATATATGAAACCGGTTTGGCTCAGTGGATAGAGTGTCAGACTGCGGACTGCGGGGTCCCGGGTTCGATTCCGGCAAGGGCATGTGCCTTGGCTGCGGGCACATCCCCAGTGGGGGGCGTGCAAGAGGCGGCTGATCGATGTCTCTCTCTCATCGATGTTTCTGACTTTCTATCCCTCTCCCTTCTGCTCTGTAAAAAGTCAATAAAATATATTAAAATAAATAAATAAATAAAAGATCTTTTTTAAAAATTTTAAACCGGTTTGACTCAGTGGATAGAGTGTCGGCCTGCGGATAAAAGGTCCTAGGTTCGATTCCGGTCAAGGGCATGTACCTTGGTTGCAGGCACATTCCCAATGTGGGGTGTGCAGGAGGCAGATGATGGATGTTTCTCTCTCATCAATATTTCTAATTTTTTATCCCTCTCCTTTCCTCTCTGAAAAAAATCAATAAAATATATTTAAATATATATATGTAATGACTCCTAAGTGCCAGATACAGTCGTAGTGTCTGGGATGTGCAAGGAGAACTTTGAGTATATACTGAACAGAAGATGAAATTAACAATAACAGTCACGTTTTTAGGTGTGACAGGGCATAGTGGCTATGTAGGGAAAGTTCTATTTTTAGGAGCCGCCTGCTGAAGTAATTTGGGGGCTAACGTGTTATGATGTCCACACGTGACATTCGAGTGCTTCAGATACACACATACACGCGTGAACAGCAAGCGTGGCGAGGGGCTAACGGCCAACTGAAGCACCGTACACGTAATTTTCTGTGTGCAGTGAAAGGATAAAACATTAGAAGGCAGTGGCTGCTATGGAGGAAAATGAGGTCTTAAGGTCCCGGGGTGATGGGCAGGTGTTAGTCTAGCTGTTGAGAGAGGCCAGCTGGAGGTGATGACCCTTGAGCTGAGGCCTCAGGGGTGACACGGAGCCAGCCTGGGGAACGGGGAGGGGTGCTGCAAGCAAAAGCTGGCCTCAGTGCCCTGGCTGGTTTGGCTCAGTGGCTAGAGCATCAGCCTGCGGATGGAAGTTGTCCCAGGTTCGATTCTGGTCAAGGGCACATGCCTGGGTTGCGAGCTTGATCCCCAGTGTGGCGTGCAGAAGGCAGCTCATCAATGATTCTCTCTCATCATTGATGTTTCCCTCTCTCTCTCCCTCTGCCTTCCTCTCTGAAATCAATAAAGAAATGTATTTATTTATTATTATTTTAAAATATATTTTATTGATTTTTTTACAGAGAGGAAGGGAGAGGGATAGAAAGTCAGAAACATGGATGAGAAACATTGATCAGCTGCCTCTTGCACGCCCCCTACTGGGGACGTGTCCGCAACCAAGGTACATGCCCCTGACCGGAGTGGAACCTGGGACCTTTCAGTCCTCAGGCCGACGCTCTATCCATTGCGCAACCCGGTTTCGGCAAGAAATATATTTAAAAAAAAAAAACAAAAAAAGCTGGTGCCAAGGAGTGAGGGAAGGAGTGGGCAATGGCCTTTCATCAAGGGCCTTGCGGGGAGCCATATGGGTTTGTCCTATTCTCCAGTCTGGCTGTGGTTGAAGACAGACTGAAGTTTAGGGGTACAGGGGAGGCAGGGAGACCTGAGGGAAGACCTCTTTCCCCCTTCCCACCCCCCATAATCTAGGCGGCATAAAGGGAGAATAGGTCTATAGGAAGGAGCTATAATAGCAGGCCTGGATTGGCTAGTCTGAAGGCAAGAGGCGGGGCCTTGAGGCAGCAAGGGCTGGGATTGGCCACTGGACACTCACGGTGCGGGAGGAGGCGGGAGCGGAGGGCGAGGTGAGGGAGACCATCTCCTGGATGGCGAGGCGCAGCTTGAGCCGGTGCAGCGGGTTGCTGATGCCGATCTCTCGCTGGATCTCCGTGTCGGACAGGTTGGCCATGATGGCCCCGCTCTTGACATTGGCCCGGCAGGCGGCCACGTACCACGCAGGCATGCCCACCCACAGCTGGGCCAGAGAGAGACAGAGGCGGAGGGGAGACAGACAACATAAGGGGGACCGGGAGAGATGGGGGAGAGACAGAAGGAGAGAGAGAGATGGGGAAAGGCGAGCCGGGGGAGAACAGAAAGACACAGAGTTCACGGTGGGAAGAAACCAAGAGCAAGTCAAAGGGACGTGAGTCAGAGGGAGACACAGGGGGACAAAGGCGCAGAGTCAGAGAAAAGCAGTGCCGGCGTCAGAAGGAAGAGAGAGGGAGGGAGAGAGTCAGACATCAGGAGAGGCACACAGAGATGAGAGACAGACATGGGGAGAGAAGGGAGCAAAGACATGGGGAGAGAGACATGGAGAAGAAATATGGGCCATGACGAAAACACAGAGATGAAGAAAGAAGCAGAAAAATAAACAGGGAACCCGAGAGAGACAGAGACAGAGACAGAGAGAGACAGAGTCAGAGAGAGAGAGAGAGAGAGAGAGAGAGAGAGAGAGAGAGAGAGAGAGAGAGAATCCCTCCCCAGGGGGCAGGGTTGGGGGGAGAAGGAGAACAAACAAGAAGGACATCACAGGGAGCCTGGCTCCTTCCAGGTCCCCACCCCCCACCCGCACACCCCCATCTCTGGGCCAGGAGGGTGGGTGCTAGGTGGACCCAACCAGCCCTACTGCCGGGGCTGTCACAGGGCTGAAGGCCAAGGCTCAGGGCGTTTCCGGGCCCCAGTACCTCCAGCCAGGAGACCACGGTGGGGCCGTCCCAGGCGGCAAAGGGCAGGCCCTGCCGGCAGGCCTCCTCCAGAAGTTCGTGCCTGGGAAGAGGGGGGAAGGCGGGAGCTCTCAGGGACAGAGACACTGGCCCTCCTGGACGGCCCCCTTCCCCACAGCCCCCTCTCAAAACACCTGTTAGGAATGTAGACATCCTGGCAGGGGGTTAAAACAAAATGCAGCCCTGCCAAGACCGGTTTGGCTCAGTGGATAGAGCATCGGACTGCGGACTGAAGGGTCCCAGGTTCGATTCCAGCAAGGGCATGTACCTTGGCTGCGGGCACATCCCCAGTAGGGGGCGTGCAGGAGGCAGCTGATCGGTGTTTCTCTCTCATCGATGTTTCTAACTCTCTATCCCTCTCCCTTCCTCTCTGTGAAAAATCAATAAAATATATATTTTTAAAAATGCATGTGAATCTTTGTGAGTCCCGCCCTCCCTCCCGAGCCCCACCCACACTCACTTCCTCTTGTTTCTTCGGTCCTTGTCTCCTGGGCCCGTGAGCTTGGCTAGCCCCAGGGGGTCAGCGGCCAGCGTCTCATCGGAGGGGGTTCCAGCTGGAGGCAGGGAGGGGCCAACAGTTGGAGAGTCTCAGGGGGAAGCAGACTAGTTCGCGCTGGGGGTGGTGAGAAGGAAGCCAGGAGAGAGGAGGGCCCCAAGGGAATAGGAAATGAGGCCACAGAGAGGAGTGATCAAGCCAGACACCTCCCAGGCAACAAATTGGAGGTAACCCCCAAATAGGGCATTCGCTGCTCTGGCCTTGTCAGGGTGGCAGTGCTGTGCTGGCAGGTGTTTAGCTGACTCCATGGGGAGTAAGGAGATATTCCTTGACTTGTAGCATTTGCCAATTTCTATGGTGTAAATAATCCCACTCTGCCAATTTCAAGCTGCCAGTGTGATGTCAAGCGACTCACAAAATGCCTGAAAATGTAAGCACTGGCTCTCACAGCCAGTGCCAGAAGGCTCCAGCACACCGGGTGCTCTGCCTTTAGGGTGCTTCTCCCTAAATGGTAAATGAAATAACAATATGATTTAGCCCTCCTGTCATTCAAGCAGGCCACAGAGGGCTCTTTCCTCCTCCCCCAACCCCCCGCCCCAGCCCTTCCTCAGCCAAGTCCTGTCCCTTCCACATTTTAAATGAATTACCAGGTCAACAAGGACATGAATGAATGTCAAGTGAATATGCAAAGAAGAAGGAAGAAATGAAGGAAGGAAGGAAGGAAGGAAGGAAGGAAGGAAGGAAGGGAGGGAGGAAGGAAGGAAGGAAGGGAGGGAGGAAGGAAAGAAGGAAGGGAGGGAGGAAGGAAGGGAGGAAGGGAGGAAGGAAAGAAGGAAGGAAGGAAGGAAGGAAGGAAGGAAGGAAGGAAGGAAGGAAGGAAGGGAGAGAGGAAGGAAGGAAGGAAGGAAGGAAGGAAGGAAGGGAGGGAGGAAGGAAGGGAGGAAGGAAGGAAGGAAGGAAGGAAGGGAGGGAGGAAGGAAGGGAGGAAGGGAGGAAGGAAGGAAGGGAGGAAGGGAGGAAGGAAGGAAGGAAGGAAGGGAGGGAGGGAGGGAGGAAGGAAGAGCGGGAGGGAGGGGTGGAATCAGGGTGCTCACCCAGAGAGGAGCTGTCCCGTCCTGGTGGTCCCATTCTCCCCTTCTCCTTCTTGCCAAAGAGACGGCCTATGGATGACTTGATGCTCTTCTTCTTGGGGGCTTTGTGCAGGGAGTCTTGTGTGCCCTCGCTGGATGAGCAGGACACAGTGAGGGCAGACCCCATCTGGGAGGCATCCTTTCTTCCCAAGCCTTTGCCCACGCCCATTTCATCCTCCCAAGCAAGCCCATCCCTGTCCCATCTCTGGTCCCTGCTGACCTTCCCCGCGAGGGGCCCCCATCTTCCAGAGATCCCGCCTGCAGTGCCAAGGCCTGGGTCATCCTCTCTAGGCGGGCAGAGCGGGGAGTGGGAGGTGGGGTGTCTCCGGGGATGGCTGGCCCCTCCCCTCGTGGAGCCCCGGCTTCGTCCTTGGGGACATGGTTCTGGGGACAGAGAAGTAGAGAGGCCGGATTAAGTTGGAGTCATATTGGGGGTTCCTCATTAGTTGAAATATCTACTGGAGGAGTGTATGAGACATCCCTGGTTTGGGGTACCATTTCTGAAGGTAGCCTGGGTCAAGTGGGATGAAACGTAAAGCCAAAGATTGCAGCCCCCCGGACTAAACAAGCCCGTGTTCAGAGTTTCCGGCGTGTGGTGTCAGTGGTGCCTCTGAGTGGCCACTGGGTTACAGGCTCTGGGTGCGGAAAAGCTTGGGTTTCAGGCAGTGAAACAAAATGAATATCTGTTGTGCATCCCTCAAAGGTCAACTATAAGGACATAGTGGTAGTTCTCAAATGTATGTTTAGTCACAGAAGCATTTTTAAAAAATCACTTGCAGAAACTTAATGCATAAAACTGGTAGAGGTAGACCAGATCTACCCAGAACACAAGTTAGGGTTCAGGAGCCCAGTGGCTCAGTCCTCCCTTTGCCCTTCGAGTTGGAATTTTTAGGGAAGGGAAGGTTGCTTTCGAAAACCACTGGTGTGAGAAGTTACTGTTGCTATCTGTTGGGGAATCCTGTTTCTGGCCTCCCACCCACCCGGCCCAGCTAAGGAGACTTCAGAACACTTACGGCTTTGTCGGTGCCCTCCCGGGCAGGACTAGGGGGTGCCAGACGGGGTGTCGAGTGTCCAGAGCTGGGAGGGGAAGGACTGGCCAGGGTGGAGGTGGTGAGGGAGGGGGGCAGTGAGCAGCTACTGCGGTAGCGGCCCAGGGAGTCCAGGCAAGAGCCAGATACCCGGCTCTCCAGTTCTTCTGCCCTTTGTTCTGTTGTCTCCTTCTCCTCTTGGATTAGCCTGAGGAGAGGAAGGGGGAGACTGGTGAGAGGACTGACGCAGACAATGGGACAGGGAGTCTGAGGATCCCAAGGAGCCAGACAGCTTAGGGAGGCAAAAATAATTCTGAGGAAGGCATCATGAGGTTAGAGGGTCTTGGTGGATTCATGATGGGAATCCACCAAGATTCAAGGGGAGCCCTAACCGGTTTGGCTCAGTGGACAGAGCGTCGGCCTGTAGACTGAAGGGTCCCGGGTTCGATTCCGGTCAGGGGCATGTACCTTCGTTGCGGGCACATCCCCAGTAGGGGGTGTGCAGGAGGCAGCTGATCGATGTTTCTCTCTGATCGATGTTTCTGGCTTTCTATCTCTCTCCCTTCCTCTCTGTAAAAAATCAATAACATATATATATATATATTTTTTTAAGTGAGGTTCTTGGTGTCTTGGGATGGGGTGCTTGCGTTGAGAATCTTGGGGTACCCTGGACTCTCTGGGTGCTGTTTGTGTTAGGCCATTAAATCCATGATGTCCTGGAGGATTGATTGTTGATGTACTGGATTGAGAATTTTGGTATTTGGAGGTTTAGTCTTTGCTGTATTGGGAAATTGTGAGTACTTGACTGAGGGATAGATATAGATGTGGATATAGATATGGATATGGATATAGATATAGAGATATAGAGATATACCGTGTTTCCCCGAAAGTAAGACATCCCCCGAAAATAAGACCTACTCGCTGTAATATAAGGCATCCCCCCGAAAATAAGATCTAGCGCATCTTTGGGAGCAAAAATTAATATAAGACACTGTCTTGTTTTCGGGGAAACAGGGTAGGTATAGCATATAGGAGACGTCTGGAGGGAGTGTCGGGCTGGGCAGATTCCTTGAGGACAGTGGGCAAGGAGCTAGCTAGCTCTGGCCTTCACCCCAGACTGCGCAGCGAGAGGGGCCGAGGGGTGAGCGCAGGCAGGGCAGCGCCCCGGGCCGGGCAGTGCTCACTTGATCTCCTTGTTGATGGCTTCCAGCTGCTCCTGAAGCATGATGGCCAGCGTCTGCACGTCGGCCTGCCCGCTGGGGGACAGCAGCTCGGCCCCGAACATCCCCTCTGACTCCTCCTCATCCGAGCCGTCCAGTTCCCCGGGAAACGGGGGTGGCATGGACCCCACCGGGGCAGACCGCTCCCACTCCTGTGTCTGTGTGGGGAAAGGGGGCCCCCGGTGGGCGGGGGAGGAGATTGGCCCTGGTTGTCCCTCATCTCTCCTGACCCTGCCCACGTCCCGACACTGACTGCCTCTCCCTGGGACCGAGCCCTCACACCTTTTCCAACCCTGCCAGGTCCCTTTTCTTAAGCGCCCCAAACCCTCTGAAGACTTCACTCCCTCCCCTGATTTCACTGTCTTCTTTGACCCATTCCAGGAGTCTACACCCTGCCCGCCGTCCCCCCGAACCAATCGCCCTCACCACCCCGTCATTCCTCTGAGGTTCTCACCAGGCAGCAGGATTTCCATGAAGACACATCCAGGCAGGTGGGGAAGAGGGAGTTGTGGAAGAAGGACAGAAGATAGCTTGGGTCTAGGAGACCCTGCTTCTCAGCCCAGCCCCACCCCCAGAGCCCCGTGTGATGGACCCCGGTTCCCGCTGTTGCGCCCCCCCCCCCATCCCTGCTCAGTCCAGGCCCCAGAAGTGGCGGCTGACCTTGGAGGGCTCATCCTTGACCCCTGACCAGCGGCTCCTCTTGCCGGCTCGGCCACTGCCAGCCGCATAGGGGTCCAGGTGGGCACCCGAAGGTAGCGTAGGTGCCTGGGAATAACGGAGCTCCAGGGCACTGCCAGGGAGAGACCTGTGAGCGTGGAGAAGACAGTCAGAGCCCTGGCTGGTGTGGCTCAGTTGGGCCAGTGTTGTCCCGTGCCCCAAGCGGTCACTGGTTCCATTCCAGTCGGTGACATGTCCAGGTTTCAGGTTTGATCCCCGGTAGGGGAGGGGGGCCTGCAGGAGGCAGCTGATTGACATTTCTTTTCCTTTCCCTTTCTCTTTCTCTCTCTCTCTCTCTCTCTCTCTCTCTCTCTCTCTCTCTCTCTCTTTTCCTCTCTCTCTCTCCCTCCCTCCCTCTTTAAAAAGCAAGAAAAAGCTGAAACTGGTTTGGCTCAGTGGATGGAACATCAACCTGCGGACTGAAGGGTCCCGGGTTCAATTCCGGTCAAGGGCATGTACCTTGGTCACAGGCAAATCCCCAGTGGGGGGTGTACAGGAGGCAGCTGATCGATGTTTCTCCCTCATCCATGTTTCTGACTTTCTTTCTTTTTTTTAAAAATATATTTTATTGATTTTTTACAGAGCGGAAGGGAGAGGGATAGAAAGTCAGAAACATCGATGAGAGAGAAACATCGATCAGCTGCCTCTTGCACGCCCCCTACTGGGGATGTGTCCGCAGCCAAGGTACATGCCCTTGACCGGAATCGAACCTGGCACCTTACAGTCCGCAGGCCGACGCTCTATCCACTGAGCCAAACCGGTTTTGGCCATGTTTCTGACTTTCTATCTCTCTCCCTTCCTCTCTGTAAAAAAAACAATAAAATATATATTTTTTCTAGAAAAAGCCCAGCCGGCTGTAGCTCAGTGGTTGAGCATCGACCCAGGAACCAAAAGGTCACCGGTTCAATTCCCGGTCAGGGCATATCCCCAGGTTGCAGGCTCGATCCCCAGTGGGGTTGTGCAGGAGGCAGCCAATCAGTAATTCTCTCTCATCATTGATGTTTCTATCTCTCTCTCTCCCTCTCCCTTCCTCTCTGAAATATATATAGCAAGAAAAACATATATTTTAAAAACATACTAATAAAAAGACTAAGGGGTCAAGAAAAGAAAAGCTGACCCCTGGTCAGTGCGGCTCCGTTGGCTGGGTGTTGCGCTGTGGCCTGAAAGGTCACAGGCCTGATTCCTGGTCAGGGCACAGGCCTGGGCTGTGGGCTCCGTCCCCCAGAGGGGCTCCCGGAGGTAGCCCACGGACGCTTTGCTATCACATCACATTGATGTTTCTCTCTCCCGCTCTCTTCCCCTCTCTAAAAATCTATTTTAAATTTATATATATATATATAATTGATTTTTCACAGAGAGGAAGGGAGAGGGATAGGAAGTCAGAAACATCGCCGAGACTGGTTTGGCTCAGTGGATGGAGTGTCGGCCTGCGGACTGAAAGGTCCCAGGTTCGATTCCGGTCAAGGGCATGTACCTTGGCTGCGGGCACATCCCCAGTAGGGGACGTGCAAGAGGCAGCTGATCGATGTTTCTCTCTCATCGATGTTTCTGACCTTCTGTCCCTCTCCCTTCCTCTCTGTGAAAAATCAATAAAATATATATATATATATAAAAAGAAAGTCAGAAACATGGATCAGCTGCCTCTTGCACACCTCCCACTGAGGATGTGCCCACAGCCAAGGTACATGCCCCCGACCGGAATCGAACCTAGGACCTTTCAGTCCGCAGGCTGATGCTCTATCCACTGAGCCAAACCGGTTTGGCTATTTTAAATTTTTTTTTTTTTAAAAGAAAGCTGAGGTAGGAAAGGGCCTTCGGTCAGGAGACTCGGAGAGGGATCTGAGGTCAAAGGTCGGGAAAAAGGATCTGGTGTCAGTGGTCATGAAGTCAGGGGTCAAAAATAAAAGAGATCAGTGGAAGTCTCTGGAAGTCAGGCAGTGAGTGGAGTGGGTGTGGGGGATGAGCTTGCCCAAGGGGGTCCATGAGTGGGGGCCGGAGCGCCCTGTCACCTGGAGTAGGAGGATGGGGGCCTCCCCCGCAGCTGGTCAATCTCCATCTGCATTCGCTCCAGCTCTGCCAAGAGCTGTTCCTGTGGGGAGGGGCAGAGGGTCTGGTCGGAAGAGGCTCAGGGCACAGCCCCTCCCAGCTGGTTCCAACCTCCTTCCCCCTCCCCCGCCCCTCCTCCCCCAGTACCTGCCATGGCCCCGCCCTCCCGCCAAGACCCTCCCTACTTTGTTGAGCAGCAGCTCGTCCTGAAGTTTCTTCATGTTGGCAATCTCCTCACTCAGTGAGTTCTGTGGGGTACAGGGATGCAGTGATGTGGGGGAGGGAGCCTGAAAGAGACATGCTCTGCAGGCCTGAGAGGAGCCCCATGAATGAGGTGTGCAAGGATGGTGGGCTGGAGCACATGGGGATTGTGGGTCCAAAGATACAGAGGGGTAGGGGATCTTGTTCCTGGGAGCCCCAGAATTCCATATTCTGCGTAATCAGAGGGTTCAGTTTGAGGGTCCATAGAGATAAGAGGCTTAGGGAAAAGCCAAGAACTCAGGGTACAGGTGCCCCAGAACTCAGCTCTTGGGGGGTTTAGGTGAAAGAGTGGTCCCTGCAATACAGCAGAGAAGTCTGTCGGGTTCTGGAGGCCCGGGTTTAGGGAGATCTCGGATAGTGGGTCTGGGGAAAAGATTTGGGGCCAGGGATTTGGGCAAGAGGTGGCCCAGGATGCAGGGTTATCAGAGTGCTGGCTTGGGGTGCACCTTCTCCTCCAGCGCCCCCATCCGCTCCTTGAGGTGAAGCTGTAACCGTTCATTGGACTCGCTCAGCAGTTTGTCCACTGTCTCGGACAGCCGCTTATTGTGGTCATCGTTCATCTTCTCCCGCTGCCTGGCCTGCCCGAAGGAGAAGGGGACCGCGGGTGCTCAAACCCACAGGGTCCAGAGCGCAGCCCCTGCCTGAGCTCCCAGTGCTGCGCCAGGCCCCGCCCCGCCCCGCCCGCCCCAGGCCCCGCCCCACCTCAGGCCCCGTCCCTCGCCTTCCCTGCATTAGCCCCTTCTCTCACCCGCTGCAGTTCTTGGTTCTTCTCCTCCAACTGGCCCTCCAGCTGCCTGAGGCGCTCCTCGAAATTCCCATGGCGTTCCTCAGCCTAGAGAACGGAACCGTGACATCTGACTTTGCTCCACTGGGACCCAGTCAGGCTCCAGTCCCACTTCCTCCAAGACAGGTACCAGACCCAGCCCTCATCTACATACGGGCCCTGTTCCTTTCCTCAGTTCATGTTCCAGGCCATCTATCCTTTCAGTCCAAACTAGAGAACTCCTCCCCCCACTCCCCAGTCCCAGGTCCCTAGACCCTGCCCCCATTTCAAGTTTTACCCCTTCCCCAATCCCCAGGCCCTGAGTTTTCATCCAGAATCCAGGTTGCAGGTCTACTACCCCTCCAGAGGCCAGGCCCCGCCCCCTCCTCAGACTCCGGGCCCCGCCCCTCCTCCAGACCCCAGGTCACACCCCCTCCAGACGCCAGGCCCCGCCCCTCCTCCAGACGCCAGGCCCCACCCCCCCAGACTCGGGGCTCCGCCCCTCCTCCAGACGCCAGGCCCCGCCCCCTCCTGGCCCCGCCCCTCCTCCAGAGACCCACGGCCCTGCCCCAGGCCGCCCCTCACTTTATTGAGGGCCGCCACGCGCTGGGCCAGCTGCGCTTCTATCTCAGGCAAGGTCTCGGCCTTCTGCAGCGTCTGCTGCAGCTTCTGCTTGGCGTCGTCCAGCCACTCGGCCAGCTGGCGGCTCTTCTCTTCACTCTAGGGTAGGACAGGGACAGGAGAGGGGCTGAGCTGGGTCTCCCCGCCAGGACCTCGGCCCCAGCGCCCTCTCCCAGCCGCGGCGCCCCCACCTGCCGGTACAGCGATTCCTTGCTGGCCAGCTCGTTCTCCAGCTTGTCGTTGGCGTCGTGCAGAGACGTGGCCTCGCGCTGGGCACTCAGGTAGCGCTTCTCCAGCGTCGTGATCCGCTCTTCCATGTCCTCCCGCTGAGCCAAGGCCTGCAGAGGTGGCAAAGGGCCGCGTGGACTACAGCTCCCCAAAGGCCCTGCGGAGAGCCTAGGCCTAGAACTCCAAATCAAGCACCCCAGAGTAGCCTGGGAAATGCAGTCCCCTGGCATCCGGGCGTCAGAATGGTGGAACCAAACTGCCAAGAGCCCCAGGAACAGCCCACGTTAGATCCCTGCCACTTGAAAGTGAACGTGGTGGCGCCACACTGTCCGTGAGCAGCACCGGCTAGACCCTCCCCATCGAGTGGCCTGAGGCTCAGGGGACCACTTGCCTCAAAAACCCAGGGCTGCACTAGCCCGTTTAGCTCAGCAGACAGAGTGTTGGACTGGGGGCGGAAGGGTCCCAGGTTCAATTCCAGCCAAAGGGCACATGCCTGGGTTGTGGGCTCGATTCCCAGTGGGGGGCGTGCAGGAGGCAGCCGGTCAATGATTCTCTCCCATCGTTATGTTTCTATCTCTCTCTCCCTCTTCCTTCCTCTCTGAAATCAATATATATATTTTAAATTCAGGACTTATCCCTAGCCCGTTTAGCTCAGTGGATCAAGGGCACATGCCTAGGGTTGCTGGCTCGACCCCCAGTAGGGGGCGTGCAGGAGGCAGCCGATCCATGATTCTCTCATTGATGTCTCTCTTTCTCTCCCTCTCTGAAAGCAATAAAAATATTTTTTTAAAAAAAACTCCAGAACTTAGATGTTTCAGCAACTTGTGGCACAGCCCAGGCTTAAAGTCACAGCACAAGTGCCCTAGGCTCTCCTGGGAAGCAAAGGTTTCCTCTCTTGGGAGGCAGCATCTCCCAAGCACCCCCAGAGGAGCAGAGGCTCAAGAACCCCAGAAAACATGCTCTGGGGTCTTGTGAGAGATGGACCTGAGTCTGGGAGCCCTTGTGGCGGGCAATTTCCCATCGGGACCCAGGGCCCTGCAGGCTTAAAACATGAGTGAAGGCCCTCGTGGATGAGGAAACTAAAGTGCTCACTATTCTTTCTCATCTAGAGCCTTCCTCCAAGAACCCATGCCTACAATGCCTATGTTTCCCAGCAGCCCCTGGGGCATGGGAGTTAGGATCCAGGAGCCTAATGCAGACCAAGGAATTCAATGGAGAGGTGCAAGAGCATTTGCCGATGATGACATCACTAGGAACAGTGACTGAGAGCCCACTGTGTGTGTGTCCCACGCCAGCCCTCTGTCAAAGCTGTAAGTTTCATGTTACAGGCGAGGAAACTGAGGCTCTGAGAGGGGAGGAGAGTCTACACAGTTGGGGAACTGGCTTCGGGTTCCACCATTCCTGAGCTCTGTGACTTGGGGCGAAAGGAGAGGGGGAAGGGTTATGGGGGGGGGGGGGGGAGACAGAGGGCAACCCACCGGCGGCTCCGGCCTCACCTCCTTGAGGTCGCGCTGGAGCTTGACGTTAGCTTCCTCGGCCTTACCCAGCTCGCGGTGGGCGGTGCCCAGCTCCTCCTCCAGCTGGCTCATCTGGCGGCACAACACCGCCAGGCGCTCCCGCAGCTGGCACACCTCCGCGCGCTGCCGCTCCAGGGCCTCCTCCAGCTCGGCCGAGCGCCGGTTGGATTCTCCTCCAGGGCCCAGGCCATTGGCAAGGGTCTGCAGTGGGGACCGAGAGTGAGGAAGGAAGGCACAGAGCCCAGAGCGGGGGAAACAGAGACAGAAAGAAAATGCTGGGTGAAAACAGACTTGTGGAGGTGTGAGTGGACAGAGTGAGTCAAAGATCAGTAAGGGTGCCCTGCCCCGTAGCTCAGTGGTTGGTTAAGCATTGAACTATGAATCAGAGGGTCACAGTGTGACTCCCCACTCCCCGTCAGGGCTCCAGTAGGGGGCGTGAGGAGGCAACCCATCAATAATTCTCTCTCATCGTTGATGATTCTCTCTCTCCCTCTAGTTTCCTCTCTGAAATCAATATATATATATATTTTAATATATCAGTAAGTTGCCTAAACCGGTTTGGCTCAGTGGACAGAGCATCGGCCTACCGACTGAGACGTCCCAGGTTCGATTCTGGTCAAGGGCATGCACCTTGGTTGCAGGCACATCCCCAGTGGGGGGTGTGCAGGAGGCAGCTGATCGATGTTTCTCTCTCATCGATGTTTCTGACTTTCTATCCCTCTCCCTTCCTCTCTGTAAAAAATCAATAAAATATATTTAAAATACATATTAATAAGGGTCATGGAGGTCACAGTAGCTAGCTAGGTGACCTGAATCAGGTCTGAGGAGCTCAGATGTCCCGGGGTCAGTGAGGATCATATCAAACATTAAAAGGACCATCACAGCCCAGCTGGCGTGGCTCAGTGGGTGAGCATTGACCTACCACCCAGGAGGTTCAGGGTTCGATTCCCTGTTAGGGCACATGCCTGGGTTGTGGGCTTGATTCCCAGTGTGGGGTGTGCACTATCAATGATTCTCTCATCATTGATGTTTCTATCTCCCTCTTCCTTCCTCTCTGAAATCAATAGTATGTGTGTGTGTATATATATATATCCATAATGGCAAGTGCTCCTGAGGCCATCTTCATTGTGTCAAGGCCCTCCAAGAGTGAGAATAGGATTGTCTGTTTGATGATGGTCACGCTCAGGTCTTCAGTGACCCCTTGCTTCCTGTGGACTCGCAGACACCTACTGCCTGCTGTGGATATATATAGAGATATATAGATATATATATCCATATAATATATGGATATATATATATTTTAAAGGGACCATCACAAAGTCAGAGGAGAGAGTGGAGGTCAGGGATGAGGATCAATGGAGAGCAAAGGGAGCGAAGGCCTTCCACCTCTCACCTGCCCGTCCCCATCCTTGCCGGGCTCCTCCAGCCCGGATCGGCGCCTCGACAGCTGCTCTCGAAGGTTCAGAGTCTGGGAATGGGAAGGGAAATCGGTGCAAAGGGAAGTTCAGTTCCTTCCCACTGGCCCCAGCCCTGTAAGGAGCAGCCAGGAGTTTCGGGTCCTGCTGGGGCTCCCCTTAGCCCTGGGCTCTCGTTGTATCTCTCCTTAGCTTCCCAGCAGGGAGGGGGGTTGGCCTTCCTCTGTCCTCTTTAGGCCTGACTTTTCCCACCCAAACATTTCCTCAGAATGGGTTCTTCCTGTTGGCCCCAGCCGCTGGTTCTCACCTCAGTCTCACTCTCACTAGGCAGTTCTTCTCGTAGCCCTTAGGAACCCCACTGGTTCTGTCCATAGCCCAGCCCCATTAGTCCTCTGCTCCAGTCCTGCCCACCACAGATTCTGGACCCCAGGATCAGCCCACCCCGGGGGCGCTCCGTAGTCCCTCCCTCTCCTTCTTGGCCTCACCTCCTGGTTGCTCATCTCCAGCTCCTCTTCCAGCACAGCCACCCGCTCCAGCGCCATCCGCAGCCGCTCCCGGACCTGGGCACGGGGCAGGGCGGGAGTGAGATGGAGATCAGATCCCATCTAGGACAGTGGGCCATGGTGAAGAACACCTTGGAACGGGGCCTCATGGGGAAGGTTAGAGCTCCTCTATCTATAATGGATGTGCAGCCCCAACCTGCCACCAAAGCAGCCCGGCCGTGGGTAGCCCCACCCTCGTTCATGTTCCCGTTATCAACCAGTCAGGTCAGGCTGCAGAGCCAGTCGATTGGAGTCAACTTCCTCTCCCCCCGCCCCAACTTAGGACATCCCCAGACAGAATCTCTCCAGTTCAGGACAGCCCCAAGCCACCTGTTGGCTTCCCTTCCACTGCCAGTCTCTTCCATTCTCATACCTTCTCATCCAGGGCCTTATGGTGCTCAAAGAGGGACTTGAGAGCCTTGAGAACCTCCACCTCCGAAGACACCCCGCCAGGGGACTGGGCCTGGCGCTTCACCACGGTCATGCGTAGTGACCGCTCGTGTCTGGAGACCAGGCACTCCAGGTGTTCCAGCAGTAGCTGCAGGGACAGGCCGCCGGGTCAAAGAGGCAAGGAAAGGGAGGAAGGGTAGACAGGAAATATGGTTCAGACAGGTGGGTTGGACACATGGGGAGCAGGGTGAAGCCAAGCAAAAGGTAAGGAAGGAGACAGGTCAGTAAGAGAGGGATATTCGAGGTAAGGGGCGGAGTCAGGAAGGAGTGGCACAGAAATAGGGACCGTTATGGAGAGGGGGAGAGACAGGAAGGGAGGAGGGGACCCGAGGACACCAGCCGAGAAGTGGGAGCAGGGAGAAGACTGGACCCCACGTGGTCAGACGGCAGCGTCGAGAGGCCCCGCCCGCAGGGCTTAGCAAGGCGCTCACCCGCGTATTGTTCCGTTCGGCCTTCAGCTCCGCGATCTCTTCTTCCCGCTCCAGCAGCTGTTCTCGACATAAGTTCAGCTCCTTCGTCAGAGCCGCAAACTCCTGTCCAGATGTGGGCAAGATGGGGACAATCAGATCAATCCTTCCCCACCTCCCTCATTGAACAGAACTGTTGGAAATTCCCGCCCTCCCTGATAAGCCCCGCCCCTTCCAGCAACTCAGGCCCCGCCTCTCGCCCACAGAGCCCGCCCCGCCCCTCCCTTCCAGGCGCGATGCCACGCCCCCTTCCACGCCTTCACCACTCGAGGCCCCGCCCCGGCCCCGCCCAGACCTGGGGCAGCGCGATGCTGAGCTGTCGTTGCAGGGAGTCCTTCTCGTGGCCCAGCTCGCGCAGCCGCAGCTGCGCCGTCGCCAGCCCGTCCTGCGCCTCGCGCAGCGTCTCCAGCAGCCGCTCGCGCTCCGTGAGCATCGTGACCATGAGGCGCTCCAGCTCGCCGCCCGCCTCGTCCGGGCCCAGCGCCGAGCCCCGCCGGCCATCCTCGCTGATGGTGGGCATCACCTCGCACATCATGGCGGCGGTGCTGGCCTGCATGGGCAGCGAAGGGGCAGGGAACAGAGACCGGCCTCGTCAAGGCGCAGGCAGAGAGAAACAGACGTGGCCACTTTGCTAATACATCAAAGGAAACAGGCAGAGCCACCCAGGCATTGCACCGGAAAAACTGAGGTCTGTTCATTCTGATCACGGCATAGGATAAACTGAAACCCGCTGCTCGGGCTCCCTGCGTGAGAGCATTTGGGGAAACAGATCAGTCTCCATCAGGCACCGACAGCAAATCTAGGCCCAGCCTGGTCCACCACAACGAAGCCAGGGGACCCAGGTACTGCCTGAGTGAATGTGGAAAGGCCAGCCCCTACCTATTTGGGCCATGCTAAGAATCCCCCTAGCCAAAACCGGTTTGGCTCAGTGGATAGAGCGTCGGCCTGTGGACTGAGAGGTCCCAGGTTTGATTCCGGTCAGGGGCATGTGCCTTGGCTGTGGGCACATCCCCAGTGGGGAGTGTGCAGGAGGCAGCTGATGGATGTTTCTGACTTTTTATCCCTCTCCCTTTCTCTCTGTGAAAAATCAATAAAATATATATATTTTTTAAAAAGAATCCTCCTCAACCCACTGCAGGAGTGACAAAACTGAGCCCCAGCCAGACCATAACTTGAGGAGGACACAGGACTGGGGTCACAGAATTAGGTCACTGGTACCTGATTAGCTGCTATCCAGCTTGATTCCCCTCTTCTTCAGTTTCTCATCTGGACCTCAACTCCAGAAGAATCTAAAGACCCACTCCACACAGAGAAAGGGGAGCATGGAGGAAGGCGGGGTGGGCTAGCCATCTCCCACAACCCAGGTGACCAAGATCCAGCTCCCTCCTTCATCAGGTCCTGGAGTTCCTCCCCCAAGACTCAGGAGTCTGAGCCTCCAGCCCCCTCCTTCCCAATCCTGGGAATCCAAGACTATAGTACCCTCTCCTCTGCCTGGCCTTTAGGCCTCCAACCTCAGACTCAGAAATCCCAGCCTCAGACCCCGGCTCGCCCAGAACCTAAGAGGCCAGGTCCCCAGGACCCAGGATCTGGGGCGCACAAGCTGTGTGGGTGGAGATGAATGGAGTTCTCCTGAGCCACTCCCTCCCACACATCAGGTCTGACAGGTCCAGCTGGCCCAGCCGAAAGCAGGAGGGACTTTCATTTGCTTCCCCCCTTTCCCTCTCTCCCATCTGGCAGTGGCATAACCGGTTCTAAGAGCAGATAATTCCCAGCGCCACCCAATTTTCGGACTGTGTGTAAATCCTGGGACTGGGCCTCGGACTCCTGAGAGGAGAGAGGGGAACGGAGAGCTCTGGGGCCTGGGAGAGCAGGCAGCTGGGTCCCTTGGGTCTTTGAACAGGTACATCTGAGAATCTAGACACCTGAATCCCAGCACTCAGATGCCAGATTCAGGAATAGGTTCATAAGAAGGCAGGCCAGCCTTAGGCCCCAATGCAACATGGTTATCTAAACTCAGAACCTGGTCAAGGCATGCAACACAAGATGCTTTAAGGAAGCTGTTCTAGAACTTCAAATTCACTGAGAAGGAAACAAAACACAGCAACGCTGAGCACAGATCTAGAAAGCCACCGTAGATACAGCACAGAATGCAAAAAGAACATATCCCTCCACGTTTATAATGTGAGTTGGGTAAGAGCTGCACTTCGGGCATATTCTAGGAGCCTGATCTGAAATGATGAACCAGCCAAGAGCAATCAATACCTTAAAAAGCAACTGGGTGACCTCAGAATGATATCTAAGAATATGCCTAATGCAATGCACAGCATACCTAGTTGGGAGACATAACCTAGAATGCAAAATCTGCTAGGGATGAGGGTATAACAGGGTTCGCAATCTTGGTTTTATCGTGTGTCTGGATAACGCTAGAACTCGGAATGAAAAGGGGATGCTCTAGAATTCAGAACATGCCTTGGAGTTGAAGAAAAACCTAGACAGTTGCGAGTTTGTCTGGAACTTAGTCATGCCTGGGGGAAGATGTAGAAGGATGCATGCTTGGAACTGAGAATTTGCTGGCATCAGGCCTGAGCTGGCAAAGGAGAGAGAGGGTGCTCTGGAAATGAGGACGTTTCTAAGCTGAAGACTCCAGACGAGGGGAGAGCCTGGAGCATGATTAGAACGCTGATGTGGCAGTAAGAGGAGGAAACCCATCACCCTCCAGGGGACAAGTTCTGAACCAACATCACACTAAGGAAAAGGTGGATGGAGAAGGTGGAGATGGAACGTATGGGCCTAGAACCTAGAAATCTGACAAGGAAGAGATAAGGTAGAACACTTTAGTGGGAGTCTTCTAGACTATAGACTGTAGAATTGGATGGAACCTAAGGCGGGAAATACATTCTAGAGTTGATAGCACAATTAAAAGACTAGAGCCTATGCCCTGACTGTTTTGGCTCAGTGGATAGAGCAATCAGCCTTGGGACTGAAGAGTCCCAGGTTCGATTCCCGGTCAAGGTCACATGCCTCGGTTGCAGGCTCAGTCCCCAGTGGGGGGCGTGCAGGAGGCAGCTGACTGATGTTTCTCTCTTATTGATGTTTCTGACTCTATCCCTCTCCCTTCCTCTCTCTAAAAAATCAATTATATATCTATATCTATATCTATCTATCTATATATATAGATATAGATATAGATATAGATATAGATATAGATATAGATATAGATATAGATATAGATATTTAAAAAGGACTGGATCCTATTCCAAGAGATAGTGGGATCAGAATTTGGCTTGCGGGGGTCGTTTAGATATTTGAATTCATCTGGGAAAAGACGTGCCTAGAATGTAGCCTGAAGCCTGGGACTGAGAACATGCCTTGAGTGACGACGGAACAGAGCTGTTGACCGGGAATGTCCCAGGATCTAGAAAGAGTCTAGAATGTGGACTGTTGCAAGGGCAATGTTTCACTGGAAATATGGAAGACGGTGAGTAGGTTCTAGGTCATTGAATGAGCCTAGGCCACGGAGCACATTTGGAGGAAGGGATATATGTGTGGCTCATAGTCTGAGAGAGTGTATTCAGAGAATGGGACATCATGATATGGCCCTCAGGAGGCAATGGGGTGAGACACTGGTCTCAAAAGGTGGGTCTCAGGGGAGAATAGAGTCCCAGGCAGCCCAGCAACTGAGATGAAATGGGGATGAGGCAGGAGTCTGCCAAGGCCTCTTGCTGTTGAGTTTATAGGGGGATGGTGAGACCATGGGGACCTGGGTCCCTAACAGTAAGAGATGAGGAGCTAGAAACCTGGGCAGGAGGAGAGCAGATCTGGGGACCTGGACCCCTGAATCCTTGTGTAGGTAAAGGACAGGAGTTTTGGAGGGCTGAGGCAGATGGCCTCAGTATAGGCTGGTGACCAATACAGAAGCCAGGATCTGAACGCCTGGGTCCCTGAGGGGGTGCAGGGCTGGGGACAAGGCATCTAGTCTCCAGGGGTGGGGATAGGGGGTGGGGAGGCAGATGCCAAAGTATGGCATTAACAAGTGCATTCTGAGTCCCTGAAAGGAAGAGTCATGGCGCCGAATCCGTAAGGGGCAGATGCTGGGGTACTAGGAGGCTGGGTGTATTTGCCTGAGGAGCGCAGAGGCTGTTGAACTGGGTGTCAAAAGGGACAAAGGCTGGGAACCTGGGTCCCCGGATGCCCATTACCCTAAGATGGATAGAGCAGGAACCTTCAGAAACCTTGACTCCTGAAGAAGGTGCTGGGGTCCCGAAAATTTAGGGTGCTGAGGGCCGGGCCCAGAGTCTTGCCAGCGGAACCCTGAGTCCCAGGGCGTCCGGGTCGGGGAGGGCCCGGGTATCCCCGGGTCAAAGGCGCGGCAGGGGGGATCCCCGCGCCGCCGGCGCCCCCTTTCTGGCAGTGGCAGCAGGAGGTGGGGGAGGCGAGGCTGCCGAGTGTGCTGACCATGGACAGCTCCAGAGCGGGCCTGTGTCCAGGGTGGCCGCGGGCCGGCCTGGACTGAGAACGCGGCCGGCTGCTGGACCCGAAGGGCTGGAGCTGGGCAGACGGGGTGCGCGAAAGGGGCACACTGTGGTCGCGACGGGGGCCGGGCGGCCCTCGCCTGCGGAGTGTGACAGGCGGGTGTCTGGGGCTCTCCGGTCGGTCGGGGCCCGAGGAGGAGGATCTAGATCCAGAGGGGTTCCCAGGGTTGAACTGAAATCCAGGCTCCTGGGCCCTGGAGGAGGCGCAAGGCGGCAGTACGCCTAGGATTCTAGGGTTTGGTGGGGACTCTGAGAGCCGGGAGGGGCACACCTGACTCTCTGGGGTCGGGCTGTGAAATCTGGGCGCTGGGGTCCCCGGGGATGAAGAAGGGAATCCAGGATCTCATAGAGGCGGGGAAAGCTAGGCGAGGGGTCCCCGGGGTGGGCGCTGCCTGGCAGGCCGGGCTCTTACCTACCTGGTCCGCGGCGGCTGCGGGCGGAGCTGGGCTGCAGGAGGGACGTGGGGTGGGGTGGGGGGACCGGGCGGGGCCCCTGGCGGCGGCCGGGGCCCGGATCTGGAACCCTGTCTCCGCCGCTCGCGCGGGCTCCGCGTCTCTTGCTCCGGCTTGGGCGCTGGGGACCCCACTGCCTCTCACAGTCTTACAGCCCTCTACCCCCTAAAACAGTCCCCTAACCCTGTCACCGTTCAGCCTCCCCCCACGAGGCCGCGGCCGCCAGATTCAGGGGTGCCCACCAGCGCCCCCAAAAATCCCACCTTCCCCCCCAAAATTCCCTCCTCCCTCCCCCCCCAACAGCTCCCGGGCGGTCGTGGCCCCTTTAACAGGAGACTGACAGACGGCTCTGAGTGGCCAATGGGAAGCAGCGTCGGCACCGGCAGGAGGCTAAACCCCGCCTCCGCACGGGCCGGGAGGGGTCGCGCGGGCGGAGAGCGAGAGGAGGGGCTCAAGACATGCCAGCCAATAGGCGTGCGGCGAGAGGCAGCTGGGGCGGGAGGCGGAGCCCGGCAGAGAGATGATGTCACCTGGAGCGAGTGGCGTGCGGCGTGGAACGCGAGTCGCGACCCCGAATCCTGGCGGTGGCGCGCCGGCTCTCGCGCCGCACGAGACAGGAGGGGTGGGCGGGCGGCGAGGTGGGAGTAAAGGTTGTGTTTTAAGGCGGGGGCGACCCCGGAGACGCGTTTGGGTTGCAAGGTGGGGTGAATGCCGGTCGGCCTGTGCACCTTACTCTGCAATTCCTGCGCCCGCCTCGCCCGCCTGGGGAGCTGCACGCGGCACCCCCACCCCGCCTCCCACGCTGGGCTCCCCCCGCGGACAAGGTTAATGGTGCGCTCCGCCCCGCCCACACAGAGGACACCCACTGGCTCCCCGCAGCGCTTCAGCACTCGTGGGTAGGACCAGCCACAGAAGGGGTTTGGCCTTCATCCTCCGACTCTCCTAAGGGTGGGGGGGCGTTGTCTTCACGTCTCAGCTCGCACTCAGACCCAGTCTGGGTCCCAGCCTCCACCCTTGGACTCGTCCCTTAGGAAGCTGTCCAGCTTCTGCCTTCAGACCTGGGAGAAAGTCTGTACCTCGGCTTCTTCAGGGACTGGTCTCAACATCAGCTTCTTCCCCTCCCCGACCTCTCAAGACCCTCGAACCCCGGGATGCAGGACAGACACACACAAACACTCAATGAGGGGGCAAAGATCTTTAAATAAGGAACCGGGGACAATAAATACTGTACACGGGGGGCGGGGGGGAGGGCAGGAGGGTCCAGATCTGTGGTTTCAGCCTCAGGACTCCAAGGACCTGCAAGGAAGGTGAAGAGAAGGGAGCCAGGCTCAGGGTAAGGGGCCCAGGGAGGGATGGGTAAGAGCCAGGCCTGGGGTTCCAGAACAGGGCTGAGGGGAGTGGGTTGAGGAATTCCAGGACGAGGAGGTCCAGATCTTGGAGTGGGAGTCAGCTAAGAGTCCCCCAGGGTTTTAGCCAAAATGGCTTGGGCTGAGAGTCTGAGTCAGGGCCAGACTCCCAGGAGCGGAGGCGGGGCTGGGGTGGCAACCAGGACTTCAGGAGTCCCTGGGAGTCTGGGGATAAGGGAGGCCGTGGAGACCCCGGGGAAATGGTGAAAAGGGCTCACGAGTAGCTCTGGTGCTGCTGGCGCCGGCGGGCAGAGCGCATCTTCTCAAAGCGGGCCTCCATCTCCTCCAGCACCCGGGGCGTGTAGCGCACCACCAGCTTCACCGAACCCTGGGCCGCCTTCAGCAGCTCCACGGCCTTCTCATGCTGCTCACCCTCCACGCTCTGCAGGAAAGTGCACAGACAGCTGGGTGTGGGGCGCACCCCTCACCCAACCCCCACTCCGGAAACAGGTCCAACTGTAAGTGATCTGCTACCGGCCCTGAGGTGCCCAAACCTTATCTCCTCATGGGAGAGTCATTGATCTTGGCTCCGTGTCCTCCCTCAAAATTTTCCGGGTTCCTCATGTCAGGGACAAACCCCATATGCCCTCAGTCCCCGAGCCAGCCCTCCAGGCCCACCTTTATTCCCTCCCTCCTCACAGACCTGCTAGCAGCCCCCTGCCTCCTGCCCTGACTCCCACCACCCTGGCCCCAGCTGGGCTTGGTCCTCTCCACAGTGGACTCTCCTCACTCTAGTCTCCTCCCTGATCTCTGGCCTCCAGCTCTCCCCTCAGCCCATTCCCCACAGAGCCCCAAAGAAGACTTTCTACTCCTCCAAGCTTCCCCTCCCCTCCCCTCCAGCCCTCCATGGTTCTCCAGAACCTTGAGAAAAAGTCCCAGCTTTCTAGGCTGGTACTCAGGCCCAACAAGGCTGGCCCCGACCACCCATCTAATTATGCCCCCATTTACTATAAAAACTAATGCTTTTAATAACCTGCATGCCCAGCCCTCCATCAGAACCAAACTGTTTTTCTTTATCTCACAGGAGTATCACAACCCCTACCTGCCACAGCCTCAGCCAGTATAAGTTAGAAATAAGGTAGAAATAAGTTCTCTACCTTATTTGCCTGGAGAACTCCTACTCATCCTTCAAAACCCCAACTCAAATGCCCCTTCCTCTGAAAAAGTTTCTCTTTCATCTATCTTGGTCTGGTGCTACATCACAGTGCTTTGTGCTTCCTCATTAACATCTCCCTGATGGGGGCTATGTCACTCAGGGTCTGTCTCCCTCATCAGAGAGGGAGTTCTTTTTCTTTTTTAAAAAAAATATATTTATTTTCCTCCCAGAGAGGATGGGAGAGGGATAGAAAGTCAGAAACATCGATCAGCTGCCTCTTGCACACCCCCTGCCGGAGATGTGCCCGCAGCCAAGGTATATGCCCTTGACCAGAATCGAACCTGGGACCTTTCAGTCCGAAGGCCGACGCTCTATCCACTGAGCCAAACCGGTTTTGGCTAGAGAGAGGGAGTTCTTGCAGGTAAGAGCCGAAGCCAGTTTTTCTCAGGGTCTGCAGCCGTGCCTGCACTTGGCTGCATACGGGGGTAGTGCTCAGTCCATGTGCGTGCTGAATGAATGTCAACAAGGCCAGATGTTGACCCTCGCCCTGCCCCAGCCTCCCACTCACCACACCATTCACCGACAACAGCTGGTCCCCACGCTTGAGGCCTCCGTGGCGGTCAGCCACACCTCCAGGGATGACGCGGGAGATGTAGATGGGCGAGTTCTGCTCCTTGCCCCCCATGATGTTGAAGCCCAGGCCCTCCTCTGTCTTGGGCAGCTCCACCACCCTGGGATGTGCATGGCCCTCGCTGGCGGTGAAGGCAGCGACTGTGGCCTGGGAGACAGGAAGCATGGAGGGGTGAGGGTCTCTCCATCGTAGACATGCAGGCTAGGGTCGGGGATCTGGGCTAGGGAGAGCTACTGAGGCCGGATAGCCTTTCCCAAGCCCGAGGTGCCTGCCGCCGTTCAAAAGGTTATTTCATAATGCCTGCATGTCCCTTTTGGCTCACTTGGATGGTTCAGACATGTCAAAGAGAAAGTCTCCATTTGGTGTGAATGTGTCTTGAATACTCAACGCTTGCCAATCTCACTTTGTTTTCTTTTTAAAAAAAAAACATTTTTTAATTGATTTTCAGAGAGTAAGGAAGGAGAGAGAGATAAAAACATCAGTGAGAATCATTGATTGGCTGCCTCCTGCACACCCCTTACTGGGGCCTGAGCCCACAACCCGGGCATGTGCCCTTGAATAGAATTGAACCTGGGACCCTTAAGTCCGCAGGCAGATTGCTCTGTCCACTGAGCCACACCAGCCAGGGCCCAATCTCACTTTCTAACAGAGAAAACAGGGCCTGGAGGAAGCCCAGAGCCTCCAGGAAGCAGCAGGAACGGCGTCTAACTCTGATTTCATCAGAGTTCAGTGTTCACTGACATGTCATTGTTTTCACTGGGTCAGTGTTTAAGGTTATCTTTCTAGGCAGGCATTCGGTACTAGTTTCAATTTGTAGTAGAAAAAGATGCCTGTCATGACATTTATGAGAGATGACTTAATAAACTATAAAGAAGTAATAGCAAGGGTGGTACAGAGATGTGGCAAAAATCATGAAGGAGAAACCAGGAATGAAGGACAGTAGGAAGTTCCGGGATGCTGTGAGCGATGGGGTGGAGGGCGCCTACCTTGGCGGTGGCGTGGGCCCGGATCTCCGCGCTGCCGGTGATGTCCAGCGTGTCATAGAGCTGCTCGTACACCTGCGAGGATGCATAGCATCGGGGACCTGCCAGCTCCCTCCTTTCTCAGCCCAGGAGTCCGACCTGGCCTCTCCCACCCCACACCTGGAGCCGGAGGAAACTACAACTCCCAAAGAACCCCGGGGCGGACGCACGGGCACCCCAGAGGCCCGCCGCCCCGGGCGTTGCTGGGAGACGTAGTTCCCCGGCCTCGGAGCGACCAGGAAGAGCACAGCAGCCGGCAACTCGTGCCCGACGCCGCGCGGCGCTCACCTCGCGGATGGCTGAGCAGAAGCGGCTCTGCAGGACGCGCTGGAGGGCCTGCAGCTTCTGCGGGGGCAGCTCCCCGCTGCGCTGGAGCCGCTCGAGGAGTTCCACCGCCCGGGACACGTCTGCGGGGCGGGGGCGGGCGCGTAGACAGAGTCAGAGACACCAACGCGCAGAGCAGTCCCGAGAGATGCGACCAGGGTCCGAGTACGGGCCAGCGCGGAGGGACCCGGGAAGGGCAGCCGGGTCCCGATCGAACGCCCATAGAGTCGCCAGTGGCAAGGGCGCCCTTTATCCCCGACACCCCCATATACACCCAGGAAGGGGTGCAGGGGGCGCCCCTCCCCGCCCGCTCGCCCACGGACCCTCCCACACTCACTAACCGCGGGACTCACGACGCCGCGCCCCGCCCACCCCCGCCCGGCCCTTGCCGGGGGAGGGGCGAGGGCGGGGGTCCAGGACGCGGGCCACGGCCGGGTGGGCAGGGCCCCCTGGCGCGCTTACCACGCTCCAGCCCCAGAGGCTCCACCAGCGCAGCCATGTCGGCGCCGCTGCGGCGAGCCGCCCGCCCGCCCGGTCGCCAGTGGGGAGGGCGGGACTTTGGGAGACCACGCCCCCCGGCGACGGGCGCCCCCTGCAGAGGCGCGGTACCGCCCGCGCTTGTCTCCCTGCGCCGCACCTGCTTCCGCTCCCGTCTGATTGTCTGTCCTCTTGCGGCCTCTGCACCTCGGTGCATCCGTCTGCCCCCAACACATGAGTGTCCCCTCTCTATCCCTTTTCCCCACGTATTGGGCAAACGAATATTAAACATCTGGGCCCAAGGTGATGGACAGGCTGGTGAGCAGGCCAGACAAACCCACGGCTATGAGGAAGGGAGAGGTAGACAACCAGCTATGACTGTGATCAGAACTGGGCGTGGGGAAGGGATTGTCCAAGAGGGACAGTAACAGAGTCCTTGGAGGTAAAAGAACCAAGAGGAGGGATGTGGGTCACTTTCCAGGCAGAAAGAGCCCACGCGATCATTGCAGTTTATGATGCTGAAAACGTGGGCAGCATAGTTATGCATGTTGAGGATTTTGAACTTACAATAACTCCGAAGAATAAAATGTGGGATCCAGTTGTGTATTTGAAGATCAGTGTGGCCACCGTGTGGCAACTGGATTGGATGGGAGCAGGAGTGCAGGCAGGGGACCAGTCAGAAGGCTCTCCTCCATTCCAGTAATCACAGGCTGCTGTTGTTCCTTGTGATGAAGCCCCTATTGAGGATAAGGTGGGCCGATTTGGAAATGTCCGGACATATCTTGGTGAGTCACTCTACATGAGGACAGGAAGATGGCGGAGAGGATATAAAGGTGTTTGTGGAGCCATGGCCAGTTTGGCTCAGTGGGTAGAGCATCAGCTTGCAAACTGAAAAGACTCAGGTTCGATTCCGGTCAAGGGCACAGGCCTGCTTTGCAGGCTCAATCCCCAGTGGGAGGCGTGCAGGAGGCACCCAATCAATGATTCTCTCGTCATTGATGTTTCTATCTCCCTCTCCCTTCCTCTCTGAAATCAATAAAAACATACTTTAAAAAATTTTTAAAAATAAAGGTGTGTGTAAGGCCTTTGCTCAGATAGTCTATGTTGGAAGAGGTTTATTGGACATTTTGAATTTGAGGAGCCTTGTGCAGCGCCCCAAATCTGCAAATATTTTTGAGAATTTGGACAAAGGTGGTAAATAAAACCACATGAGTGGACAGGAATGCTGGGGCAAAGCTATAGAATGAAGAGGACCTAGGATTGAGTCCCCAAACTTCTAACATCTAAAGTAAGGAAGATCTGAAAAGCAATAAAGTTTAAAAAAATAAAATAAAAAAATAAAGGAAGAGGGCTTCTCAGCCTGGGCCCTGGTCGGGGCTCATACAGGAGGCAATCAATCGATGTGTTTCCCTCACATCGATATTTCTCTCTGTTCCTCCCTCTCTCTAAAAATCAATAAAAAAACACTAGCCGGTTTTGCTTAGTGGATAGAGCAGACTGAAGGGTCCCCAGTTCGATTCTGGTCAAGGGCACGTACCTCTGGTCAAGGGCACGTACTTCGGTTGCAGGCCCCTCCCTGGCTTGGCCAGGGTGTGTGCAGGAGGCAACCGATTTCTTTCACATTGACATTTCTGTCTTTCCTTCTCTTCCACTCTCTCTAAAGCTCAATGGAAAAATATCCTGGGGTGAGGAGTAAAATAAAAAAATAATAAAGGAAGAGGAAAAGAAATGGCCAGAAAAGGAGGAAATCAGGCGAGAGAAACCGTGAGGAAGGAGTCTTGAAAAAGAGGGTGGGCAGTTGTATCAGATGCTGTAGACCAGGGGAATGGAGGGAAGATTGCAGTGTGGCTGTGCCTCGCCACTGGCTGGACGGGAGTATGGAGTCCAGAAAAGGGCTTTTGCGAAGCCAGAGGAAGTTTGCATGTTTGTCTACACATCTCTCCTTCATAGTAGTTCCTTTTCTATTTTCTTAAAATATATTTTATTGATTCTTCACAGAGAGGAAGGGAGAAAGTCAGAAACATCGATCAGCTGCCTCTTGCACACTCCCTACCAGGATGTGCCCGTAGCCAAGCAAGGTACATGCCCTTGACCGGAATCAAACCCGGGACCTTCCAGTCCGTAGGCCGATGCTCTATCCACTGAGCCAAACCGGTTTCGGCTCTTTTTCTATTTTAATTAGTAATCTACTTGAATTTAAAAATAAAATCAAGTTACCAAAGAACCTATATGCATATATGTATAGCCCATGGAGACAGACAAAATTAAGTGAGCCCTAACCGGTTTGGATTAGTGGATAGAGCGTCAGCTTGGGGACTTAAAGGTCCCGGGTTCGATTCTGGTCAAGGGCATGTACCTTGGTTATGGGTACAGGGGATGTGCAGGGGGCAGCTGATTGATGTTTCTCTCCCTTCCTCTCTGTAAAAAAGTCAAATTTTTTTAAAAAATAAGGTGAAGGTCTGGGGTGGGGTGGAGGCTGGGTGGTGTGGGGACATGGCGAGAAAATAGGGGACATCTGTAATACTGTCAAAAATTAAAAATAAACTTAATAATAAACACAGAAGAGCTAATAATACAAAGCACCTGCCAGTCCTCTCTCCACTGCAAGAGGCAACAATAGAGGTTTAATATGCTAGTTGCTTCTGTATCTACATAACTTGCTATTACTCAATTTCAGCTGTTAGCAATATATTACATATTGACTTTCTGCCTTTACAGCCTTTCCCTTCTCTTCCCATGGTAGTTTTATGCTACCAGTTTTCAGATTAATCAATAAAGTGCTTGCATTATGTCAATAAGTACTTACTGTTTACTGCAGAGCCCAAGTAATGTTCTGTGATTACATTTTCTTTCTTGAACAGCTTGCGGATTTTTTGGTGTTTTTTGTTAATCCTCACCGAAGATATTTTTTCCACTGATATTTTAGACTGGGGGTAAGGGGGGGGGGGGAGGAGATATATAGAGAGAAACATCAATTGGCTGCCTCCGTAAGTGCCCTGACCAGGGCCAGGGATGGTACGTCCCCTTGACCATGACCAAACCCAGGACCCTTCAGGCTGTGGGCTGACACTGTTCACTGAGTAAAACCAGCTGTGGCTTGTGCGGTTTTGTTTTCCCCCTGTGATTTCCATCTACTTTTTTTTTTTTTAATATATTTTATTGATTTTTTACAGAGTGGAAGTGAGAGGGAAAGTCAGAAACATCGATGAGAGGGAAACATCGATCAGCTGCCTCTTGCACGCCCCCCACTGGGGATGTGCCCGCAGCCAAGGTACGTGCCCTTGCCGGAATCGAACCCCGGACCCTTCAGTCCGCAGGCCGACGCTCTATCCACTGAGCCAAACCGGTCTCGGCTCCATCTACTTTTGTTTCTTCCATCACGTTCTCAATTTCTTTCCAACTTTCTATCACAACAGGTATCTTAGCGAGTCTTCTTTTTAGCCTGAAACTCCTTGGAAAAGCCAGTGCCCTGACCCCAATCTCTCCTTTTCTCTTTTAAAGATATATATTTTATTGCCTTCAGAGAGAAAGGGAAAGGGTTAGAAACATCAATTATGAATGAGAATCACTGATCAGCTGCCTCCTGCACACCCCCTACTGGCGACTGAGCCCACAACCCGGGCATGTACCCTGACAGGGAACTGAACTGTGACCATGGTTGTGGGCACATCCCCAATGGGGGGGTGTGCAGGAGGCAGGTGACCAGCGTTTCTCTCACTGATATTTCTAACTCTATCCTTTTCCCTTCCTCTCTGTAAAAAACCAATAAAATAAATTTTAAAAACATTCTAGAACTAGTAAAATTCTCCATTTCTTCCTTGTGAACAGTTATTTCAATCTCTGATAACATCAGAATCATGCCCAGGTCTGTGTCTATTGTCTATTTCTCCTCTTGGTTTTCAGCAATTCCTCTAACATGCCCGATAATTTGAGTAAACGCTGAGCACTGTGTACTAAAAGTGAGTCACTGAATTCTGCCTCCCAGAGGGCTGTTTTGTTCTGGCAGGCAGGTCACCTAAATCCAGATGAGGCCTATTCACTTGTAGCCTTACTTCAATATTGTGGTACTCTGGGGACCTCAAGTATAGTTATTCGCTCTGGCAGGCCTAGAACCCCAACTTGGGTCCCGCAGAATGACATGGCTGCAGAGCTCTCTGCTTGGCTCCTTAACCCCCGTTATTTCTTTTTGTTATTAATCCTCACCCCAGGGCATTTTTCCATTGATTCTTAGAGAGGGGTAAGGGACAGAGACATTGATGTTAGACACATCAACTAGTTACTTTCACACACCCCAACCAGGGCTGTTGGTCAAGCCTGCAACTGAGGCACTTGCCCTTGACCAGAATCAAACCTGGGACCCTTCAGTCTTGGGCGCCAATGCTCTGTCCATTAAGCCAAACTGGCCAAGGCCCTCCATCATTACTTTCTGATGAACACCTTGGGCCTTGCAATGACAATGAGCAGGTTATGAGTTGGCAAATGCCTCAAAAGAAAGCTGTATGTAGATTTGGGAGGTAATACTCCACATGGAAATTTTACCCTCACACCCCAGCTGTCTGCTCCAACCCCTGTAAACTCACCCCAGGGGAGAACTGTCACTTTCTATGTCTAGCCCCCACACAAACTGGCAAATGTCAAGGAAAAAGCCAGGAAAATATGAAGTTTCACCTATGCGCTTTCCTTTTCTTGGGGATCTGACTGCCTCAAGTCTCACCTACATGGCTGGCACCCGAATACCTTTCACAAGTTTTTTATATATTTCGTCCAGTCTTTATAACTGGTCTGGGCCAAATTAGTCCAAAATGGGCTATTCTTCAAGCCAATTCCCAGTCTAGTTGCAACATATGTGATATCTATGAAAATATACTAATTACAGGGATTTAGTTCTCTTTTATTCCCTAAGTTCTCTCTCCTGGGACCAATTTTGCAGGATTTTTAAATGCCTGTGATCTTTGGATGTATTTTGTAAAGACTGAAGCAGAAAGCATGTCAGTCAGATGTAGCTGACAGGCTGCCTCTGGGTTACCAGGCCATTTGTCTGTAGGTCCTGGTTTGTACATCCTGGGCAGCAAACACCAAGCTTCTGTGCATCTTGAGTGCTGAAAACAAGCACTGCTGTACTCAAATGCCACCTTGTCTCCTACTCTTCTCATAACTGGAGTGCAGGAGGCAGCTGATCTGTGATTCTCATTCGTAGCCTTGGGATCCACCCTTCCCCCACCCAAGCTGGGCTGAGTGGAAGAAGTTAAAAAAAAGAGGGACAATGAGCAGGTTATGAGTCACACAAGGGGATCAAAGACTTTACAGAGGACTTCCACACCCCATTTTCAACAGCTCTGGTTACATGCTGGGGTATCCCCAGCCTTAGGTCATAAAGTTCAAGTTCTAGGCATGTGCTGGATCAAACCAAAGTAGGGTCAGCATGTCCGGTGACAACCTTCTAGGGAAGACATTAAGAAAAGAAACCAAGGTGCCCATTAACAGGAAATTAATTTTATTTTTAAATCCAAGGAACCAGAACAAACAAGGAGACTTCTACCCATGGATGGCAAACTTAGACGGTGGCCAAGGTTGGGGGACGAGGACGACAGCAACAGGGTGTGTAGGAACACGTCCAAACAGGTGCGGCCTCTTCACTCAGGCGCAGCCTCCATCAGATACCCGTTCTCTGGAGCGAGATACCCGTCGCCTCCCTCGGACTCCATGTACATGTCTCGGCTATCACTGCCCAGACCCTCCAGCCCGTTGTCCTGGCCACCCCCGCCCCCACCCCGGGCCTCATCCCGGCCCCGCTCACTGCCCCGCTCTCCCCGCTTGTGCTCGCGATCCCGGTCTCGGTCCCGGTCCCGGCGCCGGTCCCGCTCACTCCGGTGGCTGCGACGTCGCTCCCGGTCACGATCCCGGCCCTTCTCCTCGGGGCCATCGGGGCCGTCTGGACCCAGCTCCCCTGGAGGCCCATCCTCAGGAGGTGCATCGCCGGCCTCCGAGGGCTCTGCCATGTCGCCGCCGCCTCCGCCGCCACGCAGCTCTTCCTTGCGCTCCCTCTCCCGCCGTGCCCGCTCACGGCTTCGGCTGCTTCGCCTCTTCCGTTCCCGGTCCTTGTCCTTGCTCCGCTCCCGGGAGCGCCTCCGCTCATCCTTGTCGCGGCTCCGCGATCGCCGCCGCCGGTCCCGGGAGCGGGAGCGCCGCCGCTCTCGCTCCTTGTCTCGCTCGCGGCTCCTCTCCCTGCGCTCCCGCTCGCGGTCCCGATCCCGGTCCCGGTGCGGAAGCGGGGACGGGCCCGGCCTGGAAGAGGCGGGTAGGAGTGTGTGTCGGGGCACCCCCACGGAACCACCCCCTCCCAGGAAACCACCTGCCCAACCTTACCTCTCATCGTAGCGGGAGGTATCATCGCGGCCCGAATGCCGGATATTCACGTCAGCCCCACCTCTTCTGGTGCCACCCAGGCCACCGCCTGCAGGTGGGCGGAGGAACAGAGGGTCAGCCCGAGCGGATGAAGGATCAGATCGGAAACGAGACGCACCCAAGAGCAAAGGGAAGGATACCATCTATGTTGGGGTCTATGGGGAGGACATTTTGCCAGGCATTCTCTTAAAGTGACCAAGTGCAAGGAGAACCAAGACAGTGGCACAGGTAAATGCCAGTACTCACCACCTCCAACAACTAAAACACACAACAACCATCACTTAGAACCACCTGAAAGCTGGTTGAATGGGAGTCCTACAACTAGAGAAGTAAAGAAAGTACAATGAGACTGGTAGGAGGGGCGGAGGCACAGAACTAGCTGGTCCGATACCCACATGTGCCGTTTTTTTAACTGAGGGCTATCAGTTGTGGAGCCCCTGTGAGGAGCACGGAGTTTGAGCCCCACACCGGACCCTCAGCCCAGGGCTCCAGAGCTGGAAGAAATCCCCATAACTCTGGACTGTGAAAACCAGCAGGTATTGTGGTTGAGTGACACGGACGCTGCTAGAGATCCAGGTGTTCCTCTTAAAGGGCCAGGCACAAACTTATTTGGACGCAATCTCTCTGAGACCTAGCACCAGGCAGCTTTGGGGGACACGGGGACATACGGGGAGGAAGTGGATTATCTGGCATCACAGCAGGTGGTAATCCCCGGGGTCACTGTTCATGTGCTGGGACCTCCCCATTGCAGAGCTGACCGGCAGCCATATCAGAGTTTCCTTCAGCCTGGCTGACACGGTTCCCAATGCCCTCGTGATTTCCTGAGACCCCGCCAATCCAATTTGCAGCCCCACCAAAGCTGTTTGGGGGTGCAGCGGCTTTTCCATACGAATGGTCTGTCTGGGCTCAGGCTCAGGCTCCAGGCTTTGAAACAAGCAGCTGGTATCAGCATGCCCCACACCTATCAATAAGGCCTCACCTGGGCACTTCACAAGCCCAATATAAGTAGTAACCATCTTCAGACCTCTCTGCTGACCTGCTGGGGGGAGGGGGGGCAGGCAGTGGGGCCTCACAGCAAATGCACCCAGCAGACAGCTTCAGACCATATGAGATTACATCTCTACACACCCACAAGCGACACACTCGAGGGGCAGATCAGTGAGCACCAAAGCCCGCTGAAGCAGCCCTGCCCCTATGGGTGTCCCCTGCACAGCTCTCTTCCTGTGATGCCAACAGCAACCAAAGCTCAGCTACAAGGCTGTGCACACAGCCACACAGGGGCGCCCCTACAGGGCCCAGCGCAGGTGACCGGAAAAGCGGAGCCACTGCGTCTACAGGATGTCTGCCTCACAAGGCCACTCCACCAATTTCAGGAGAAATAGAAACAAACACAGGAAAGCATCCAAATTTCATAGACAAAAAAACATGCCACACATGAAAAAAATGGAAGCAAGCAAACTACTGGATATAGAGTTCAAAATCATGTTATAAAGTTACTCAAGGATTGTCCTGAGACTTTCAAAAATCTTAGTGAGAATGTCAAAGACATGAAAAAGAACCAGTCAGAAATTAAGCACACACTAATTGAAATAAATAATTTACAGAGATTCAACAGAAGAGAGGATTCCAAGAATCAAACCAATAATCAATTTGGAATGTGAGGCACACCCAATTAGAGAAGAGCAAAAAGAAAAAGAATCCTAAAACATGAAGATAGTGTAATGAGCCTCTGGGACAACTTTTGAGTGTACCAATATTCACATTATGGGAGTGCCAGAGGAAGAGGAAGAGCAACATATTGAAAACCCATTTGAAGAAATAATTATAGCATTGACCTATGTCATGGATTCAACTCCAGGTCAGGGCACATGCCTGAGTTGCAAGCTTGATCACCAGAAGGGAGCATGCTGGGACATCCAATCAATGTTCTCTTTTATCATTGATGTTTCTAACTCTCCCTCCCCCTCCCTTCCTCTCTGAAATCTACAAAAAAATATTTTAAAAAATGACAGAAGACTTCCCCTACCTGGTGAAAGAAATAGACGTACAAGCCGAGACCGGTTTGGCTCAGCGAATAGAGAGCATCAGCCTGCGGACTGAAAGGTCCCGGGTTGGATTCCGGTCAAGGGCATGTACCTTGGTTGCGGGCACATCCCCAGTAGGGGGTGTGCAAGAGGCAGCTGATCGATGTTTCTGACTTTCTATCCCTCTCCCTTCCTCTCTGTGAAAGATCAATAAAATATATATTTTTAAAAATAGACGTACAAGCACAAAGAATCCCAAATAAGAGAAACCCAAAGAGGCCCACACCAAGACACATCATAATTAAAATGCCAAGGGTTAATTAAGGATAAAGAGAATCTTAAAAGCATTAAGAGAAAAGCAGTTAGTTACTTTTAAGGGAGAGCCCATACAACTATCAGCTGATTTCTCAATAGAAATTTGCAGGCCAGAGGGAATGGCAAGAAATATTCAAAGTAATGAATAGCAAGATTACTCTACTCAGTAAAGCTATTATTTAGTCAGATAAAGGGCTTTACAGGCCCAGTGCATGGAAATTCATGCACTGGAGATGGGGGTGGGGTCCCCCCTCAGCCTGGCCTGCCCCCCCTCTCAGGGGAAAGCGATGCCCCATCACACCTCTGTTGCTGCCATTGCCAGCAGTTCAAGCCTTGGCCGACCCTGGTTACCTGAGCCTCGGGCAGCCCTGGACGGCTGGATAGGTGACATCTGAGGCTTGCCTGTGCCCCAGGCTGGCGCTAGGTGGCTGAGAGGGTTGGGGGTATTGGAGGATTTCAGAGGTAGGCACATGGGGTGGGCCCAGTCTGGCCGCACCCCTGCCACCCCAGCAGGGCTGAGAGATTTGGGCACCACTATCTTCGAGGGCATGGCAGTCAATTAGCATATTCCCTCCTTATTGGCTGTGGACACTACCATCTTTGCAATGGTGAGGTCAATTAGCATATTCCTTCTTTATTATATAGGGTGTGTGTGTGATATATATACATACACACACACACACACACACATATATCCATCCTATATAATAAAAGCCTAATATGCTAAGTGTATGGTCATCCATCCTTTCAACCAATCAAAGTAAAATATGCTAAAGATATACTAAGGCCACTCAACCACTTGCTATGACGTGCAATGACCACCAGTGGGAAGACGCTACAACTGGTGGGTTAGCTTGCTGCTGGGGTCCTATTGATTGGAACCGAGTGAGATGGGCCAGATATGCCCCTGAGCTTTCCCATGGTTCCTCCCAGGCTGGCCAACTTCCAGCATCCCTCCCCAGCCCCAATCGCAGGATCCTTTGGCCTGGCCTTTGCCCTCTTGCAATCCAGGACCCCTTGGGGGATGTTGGAGAGCTGGTTTTGGCGCAATCCTACAGGCCAGGCCAAGGGACCCCACTGGTGCATGAATTCGTGCAATGGGGCCTCTAGTGTGTGTGTGTGTGTGTGTATTATTGATTTTAGAGAGAAAGAGAAAGGGAGACAGAGAAGGAAACATCAATGATGAGAATCACTGATCAGCTTTCTCCTGCACACTCCCTACTGGGAATGGAGCCCAAAACCCTGGCATGTGCCCTTGATCAGAATTGAACCCGGGACCCTTCAGTTCACAGGCTGACTAGGGCAGTGACCAAGCCCTTTAGAGATTAGATGTCTTCCTCAAAGTGCTAGCTGGGAGTCAGTCACCTGTAATCAAGCCCTAAAACTCATTGTTTCTAACCACTGGCAAACCCTCCCTTCAGGTCACCCACTGCCATCTAGACCTGAAGCTACAGCAATCTACTCGAAAACATGACCTACCTCACAGCCTCAGTGACTTCTCACTGCCAACAGCCCACACTTTTAGTCAAGGGGCCACCTGTGCCTGCCTGCAACATGAGCCCTACCCCTCACATTCGAGGCATTTCTTCTACTTCTTCTCTTTTTTGTTAATCCTCGTCCTAGGATCTTTTTCAATTGATTTTTAGGGAGAATGAGAAAGACAGAGAAATAGATGTGAGAGAAACACATCGATTGGTTGCCTCCTGCATGAGCCCAACCAGGGCCCAGGCTGGGGAGGAGCCTGCAAACAAGGTATGTGCCCTTGACTGGAATCGATCCCGGGACCTTTTAGTCCGCAGGTTGATGCTCTATCTACCGAGCCAAACTAGCAAGGGCGAGGCATTTTTCAATTTCCTGACATGACCTGTCTCCTTCTTACTCGTTTGGGGCTCATTCACCTCTTTTCCTGAAGTCTCCTCCTTGTCTCTGACTCCGACTCATCCCTCAACACGTTAGCTCAAACATCACTTCCTCAGAAAATTATTCCTGACCTTCCAGAATAAGCTGTTTTTCCACTCATAGGCCATACATTTTGTTCTTAGAACTTCAACTGCTATTCCAAATTTTATATGTGCACACGTGAGTTGACTGACAACTGTGCCTCTCCTGACAGCCTGTAACGCCCCAGGAGAGCCAGGACTATGTCTGGCTTTGCTTGCTGTAACCAGCATGTGGCACAGCATCCAGGACGTAAAAATGCATATACAGTAGTCAAATGACTGGACACCAAGGGGCAGCAGGTGATCCTATTCTTCAGGTGGGGAAACAAAGTCAGACAAGGCCCCTTGCCCATGTAGACAAGGCAAGAAAGGTGCGGAATTGGGATGTGACTCCCAGCTCACTCCATGCACTCCTGTACCTCACTGCCTGAAGAACACTTCAGTGAAGCAGCCTGAGCCCCACATGAGGAATGTCTTAGCGAGAGTGAAAAAGGAAAGGGGCTGCTTGGCTACCAGAGACATTCCAATAGACAAGCAGCTGACCCAGCACCTAGTATATCACAAGTATGGGGCAGAACATGCTGGTGTGTTCCATATTCAGCCCCAACCTAGCAGTAGACCACATCATCAATTTGATGGGTTTCAACCAGTACATAAAAAAATAAGTAAAACGCCGAGACCGGTTTGGCTCAGTGGACAGAGCGTCGAACTGCGGACTGAAGGGTCCGGGGTTCGATTCCGGCAAGGGCATGTACCTTGGCTGCGGGCACATCCCCAGTAGGGGGCATGCAAGAGGCAGCTGATCGATGTCTCTCTCTCATCGATGTTTCTGACTTTCTATCCCTCTCCCTTCTGCTCTGTAAAAAATCAATAAAATATATATTTAAAAAAAAATAAGTAAAACAACAGAGTATAGTATAAAGTACTAGTATGCACTGCTCACAGAAAAGATAATTACTTCATAAAATTTGGATTGTATGAATTTCTAAAAATATTTATTTTTATTGATTTCAGATATGGAGAGGAAGAGAATGATGGAAACATCAATGATAAGGGAGAATCACTGATTGGCTGTCTCCTGCACATTCTACACTGTGGATCAAGCCTGCAACCTGGGCGTGTGCTCTGACCAGGAATCTAACCGTGACCTGGCTCATGAGTCCACACTCCACCACTGAGCCTCGCTGGCCGGGCAGGCTGGACGCATTTCACGTGTGTGCACTGGGTCAGCACATACCAGGCGTCACCATCAGAAAGTCTGAATGCCAACCAAACGAGAAGACTCTGGGACTCCACAACAGACTGAAGAACCCAATGCACCCACAGAAACCAGAGCGCAAGTAACACCCTGACTAGTCTATCAAGTTCAGACTCAGCAGGTGAGTGGGCTACCCAGCACAGGCAAGTCAAGAATGAGGACAGCAGACTGGGAGGCATGAATAAGAGCAGAGGGTACTGGACCCACTTGGGGTGTTTACCCAGGAAAGGCCATTTCCTCTAAGAGCTGTCACTCACTCTCGCAGGTGTCAACACGCTCAACAGACATGTTTGGATGGCAGACGCTCAGCCCCAGGGCCAGGCCCAATGCTGAGCCAATCAGAGCCACGTACCCCTAAGTGCAGATTCATTCAGGACTGGGTGCAGAGCAGGGAGCTGTGGAATGCCACACTGGGCCAGTGTGGGGAGACACAGGAAAGACTAGTCAGTCTTCATGAACGGCAGACGAGGCAGAAGCAAGCTGCACAGACGCCAGAGGTAGTTCTTTCCAGCTTTAAGGTGTGACTACCAAGTCCTCCTGAGGGCCACTGGCAGCACATGTCTCTGGGCTACAAAAGATCCTCAGGATTCTATACTGACAGGCCCCTTCAAATATACTTCTGATAATTGCAAACAAACTGACCTTGACTGAGAGCGTGAATGACAACTAGAAACAGACAGTGAGAGGGACCAAATGTAGGAAGCTGTGAGAGCAGGAGTTGTCTATGCGTGTCTTGCTCTTGACTAGAGAAGCCTGGTACACAGCTGGTGATCAGATAAGCATGTGCTGAATCAATGAATGGATGAGCAAGAGCAGAGAGTGAGCGGATGAGACGATGACATTTACAAGGCCCACCATATGCCACTTGTCAAGCTGGGCATCTGATGCTGAGCTAGTGAGCTCTGAGATTATTACCAATCCCAGGCTGAGAAAATTGAGACAGGAAGAGGGGAAGGCCACCAGCTACTAAGGACAAACTGGCATTTAGTCCCAGACTAGAGAACTACTCAGGAACCCAGAAAGAGACCAGCAATATGACGGTGACAAAAGAGGATGAACTGGAGAGGAGGAGGAGGTGAGCAGCCTCAGGGGAACAAGGAGAGGGCAGGAAGACAGGAAGCAAAAGAGGAAACAGAAGAAAAGGCGAGAATGAAGCCGCCAAGCCCAGCGCGAGCAGAGGGCGCTCACCTAGCCTCCGGGGCCTCCAGCCCTTCACCGTCCGGCCCCTCTCCACATCCACAAGGACTCTCCTGCCATCAATCTTCTTGCCATCTGCGTGCTTGTAAGCGGCTGCAACAGATGTGGGGAGGGGGAGGGGAGGAGTCCCCAGAGGGTCCTCTAGTCAGGACAGGGCCCAGCTCGGCAGCATCCCCAACCCCATTGTCCCCATCAAGGCACTCACACTCACACACACGCCCACCAGCCAGCCAGGCAACTGACAGCCAAACCAACCCTCTCCCCAAATAGGGAGGGGCCTGCTCCATCTCAGCAGCTGCTTCCTTATCAGCCCCCAATCACCATTGGGGGGGCAAGACCACCCTCAACCGCTACCCCCCCAGCTTCCACGCCCTTGCTACTCCCAAGTGACAGAGCAGCCCCCTCTTGCCAAGGTGGCCAAAGTCGCTGCAAAGAAACCGAAGGTTAACTTAAGGCTGGACTCTGCTGTGTGGAGGCCTCCTCCACAACCCCAGGCATGCACCCTAACACATCATGCTGGGGGAGGAGGCCTAGCCGGCCGCTCCGCACCCCAGTTCACACCGATTTTTTGTTCTTTTTTATTTTTGTGTGGAGGGGTGGTGAGTGTGGAGGGAACAGACATCAGAACAGAAAATGAACCAGAGGGACGGGAGAAATCTTTAGATGGCAGGGAGCAAAAGCGCAGGTTATGGTGCTCCCGAGGGGGCCTGGAGGGGCCCCATACAGCAGGCAGGGCAGAGGGAAAGTGGAGGGAGGCATGGGAGGCGTGCGGTGCTACTGAACATTCCTGCCTTACCTGAGACGACTGACTCTGCCACCCAACCCCAGGCCGCACCCCATCTCTCCCTCCACACCCCCAGGGCCACACGCGCCAGGTAGGCAACCCCAGCCCGAGCCTCTCGGAAGGATGGGGAGTAGAGGGGGAGATGCAGGGAGGCCTGATCCCGCTCCTGGGCAGGGCACAGCAAAGGGCAGGCCTGGTCCCCTGGCCTGTCTTACACAGGGCTGTAGATAAGGCCAAAAAAGCCCTTTTCCCACCCCCAGCCCTGGCCTAGGGGGTCATTCTCAACCATCCACAATACCCTGCCCCACCCCAGCCCACTCCCCCCCAAATAACAACCAGAGGAAGAGAAAAAGGTGCCATTTACCGATGCCGGCCTTGCGGGTGTCCAAACCGAGCGGGATGGGGGGGGCCCGGCAACTCCTGGGGGCCTGGCGAGGCGGGCTTCCCGGGGGGGGGACACGGGACCGCTTACCTGGAGCCCCCAAGCTTACCTGAGCAAGCGCACCGACCCCACACCCACCACCACAGGGTCAACTAAAGCTACAGGGCAGGGAAATGGGGGGTTTGGGGGAACCACGGAGAGGGAGAACCACATCTCCTGCACCACCTGGCAACAGGCAGAGGAAGTGGTGGGCCTTAGGGAGGCCTTGAAACGGGGAGACAAGAATTTACATCAAGTCTGGGAGCTGGGAAGCCTGGGACCTATATCTCGCTTAAATTCACAAAGAAGGCTGGGGAGGCCTTGGCCAACCTGTCCACCCTCACCTTTTCCCATAAAGTCCATGCTAGCCTAGGCACACGGCCGCCTGCTCAGCACATGGAACGGTTTTTCCATCTCAAACTCAACACTCCCTCCCACCACCTGCTTCAGCCCAAAGGCTGGCACACAACGGGGCAGCCTCGGGGTCCAGGAGATGGAGTGCTGCCCATGATCTGAGGGGCCAACTTGACCTTGGGTATAGGAGGGTAGTCAGGGAAGGAATTTGAAGGAACAGTCAAGCAAAGGAACCCTGCTCTAGTTCAGTGTCCCAAACCCCAGAAGAGGCCCAAACCCCAGAATAACAGCAAAGGAAACATGTGACGTGTGTACTTCTAGGCTTCTCTCTCTCTCTCCCTCTCTTAGGTCTCTAGATAGTGGAGGGTCTGAAGTAAAACCTACAACACCACCAGCTGTTTGCAGCCTGTCACTTGATCCCGCCCACACCCCAATCCCTAATTCCATGCACTCTGGTGAACAACTAGGCACCACAGCCCCTCGAGAGGCCTCAACCATGAGAAGGCAGACAGGAATGGGGCAGAGCACCCCAAATCTAGCAACCAAAAAGTTTCTCCAGGGCCACCAGTGACAGCCCCGCAGAAGGCGCAGGGGCAGGGAGCGAGGGGTTGGAGGGTTCCACACGGAGCCCCGTCCCCAAACATCCCCTCGTCAGGCTTCTCCCCACCTTGCTGCTGACATCATGAAGCCAGTAAGTCAGTGGTGGATGGAACCCAACCGGACAGGCCAGCTGCCTTTCCCATCAGGGTCCATCCTCCCCTTCCTGGGATCAGCAAGGTTACGGAGAGCGTATGGATCGGGTCAGGAGGGACAAAGGGCACCCAAACAAGGAAAGGTTCTGGGTGCAGGGAGTCTGAGGGGGTGAATGGGGATGGGAGAAGGGACACCTCGCTGCTCCTAAGCTGCCTGGCTAAGCTGGGCTGGTGTGCGGTGCTGAGTGATCTTACCCATGATACAAACCCTTATACCAACCATACACTGAGGTGTTGTAAGGGGAGCGTAAGCATCAGCTGCAAGCCAGCTGCGTGGTGGCTGCAGTGACAATAAGAACAGTCAATTAATATGGCGGCCCCTGGACACGCCGCAGCCATGCCCGCCCCCACCCACCCATCCCTGCCCATGTGGACGCTGCTGTAGCCTCATAGGGGGCTTTGGACTTGTGGGGGCAGGCGCTGAGCATGCCTACCAGCCCGCTGCCCGCTGAGAAACAGTGTGGGGGGCCACGGGTGGGGAGGCGGAGGGTCGGGTAGCCTAGCCCCAGCTCTGCTGGAGGGAAGAGAAGGCTGGTTCAAAGGCCAGTCCTCATTCCAACCAGGCTGCCCCCAGCTCCGGTGGGGGGAATGGGGAGAGGCTTCCCAAAAATCCGACCCCTCCACCCACCTTCAGCTGGCTCCAACCCCCACCCAGTTCCCTCCTTGCCCGAGGTTCAACGTGTGACACTTACCTCCCCAGGTTCACACACACACGCACACACACATACACACACTGTGGGGGATTCTGTTTGTTTTTTAAAAACACATACATGTATAAAAAAAGATATATTAGAAACAGAGGGAGAAGGAGAAAGGACATCGCTAATGTCAGGTTTGGCAGGATGGGAGGTGGGAACAGACAACGGGAAGGGACTGGGCAGCAGAGAGAGGGTCAGAGGGCCGGGCTCAGGAGGGCAGTACTCACAGTGCATGTCCCGTTCATGCTCGTACTCAATGAAGGCATAGCCTCGGGGCTTTCCCGACCGCTTACTGTAGACCATGTGTATCTGGGGGGGGGGGGGCAGAGGTTATCTCTGGCACAGGGAAATCTCACCCCATCAATCACACAGCCTGTGTGTCAGGCCCTGGGCTGGGTGATGCCCAACACAGACGCCCTGAACCATCTGTTTTTCAAGATCCCAGAGTGTCTGACACTTGAACAAAAATGCGCTAAGCAGTTTATGTGCAGGATGACCTCAAACCCTCACTACTGCCCAGAATATTTAAGTGACATTGAAATTAAATGAGGAAATTTCAGGGAAATAGAAAGCCTGGCTCTGAAACAGGAGTCAGCATACTTTCTACAAAGAGCCAGACAGCAGCTATTTCTGGCCCCGAGAGCCACGCAGTCTCCGTTGCAATGACCCAACTCTGCCTCACAGTCACACAGCCACCGGCACCAACCAACAACAAACACTATTTACAAAGAGTAAGTTTGGATCCCCTCTCCCCCTAAAAAAACAAACAAATAGTAAGTTTGTAGTGGACCCACCCCGGCTCAAAACCAACAAGGAGTCATCCTTTCTCTGCCAAAGCCAGTGTGGAATGAGGAGCCGTGTCCTCAGGACTGGGAGCCAGCCTTCTCCCTCCCTCCACATTCCCCAAGTTAAACACCCAGCCCCAGTCCACTCACTCTTTTGATGGGTCCATATACTTCAAATTCTCTCCGGAGCTTGGATTCTGTTGTGTCATAGTTCTACAAGGAGAGAGATACAAGGTTAGGTGGGAGAAGTGAGCCGTCTCAAAGCTGACCCCTTAGAACATTCCCGGGACCCAGCCTTTTGCCTTTGTCCCACCCCCAGCTCCCCACAGCCCAGATTCTAGACTCCTCTGGGGCTCCAGGACTTGGGACTCACCACTCTAGCCACAAAGAGAGTCTTGAAGGCATCACCCTGAGCATTGGGATCATTGTGAGGGTCCCCTGCACAAGAAGATAATTTGTCAGAAGATACCAAGTCTCTCATGCAGCAAGACAGACAGACAGACGGAGGCCATTAAGAAAACTGCTGGTGACCTGGAGACCTTGGCCTGACCGAGTGCTGGCTTCCCTGAAGCACAGCAGCCTTTACCAAGTGGCTTATTTAAGCTGATGTGGGGAGGGGAAACGGGGGACTTCAAGCAACTAGTAACAGGATGGGGCCCAGCCTGCCATTTCAGACCCACAAACCCTAAGGCCCCGTCTCTCTCAGCTGTAACTAAACTTGGTGGGGCATCTCTGAAGAGGCAGCTTGAGAGCCCTGGAGCCGAGCATTCCTTCACAAGTAGGGCCACACTGCCCTCCACTGGCACAGCCCGAAACTGCAGCCGGAAGGGAAACCCGAGAGTGGGAGTTTAGGAACATGTAAGCCGCACAGAACCCAGGGCTGCTATCGGAGCTCACAAGAAGTTAATCTGATTTTTTTCCCAGCCTTACTACCGCAAGGCCACTGAGGAACAACTATCTCCACAGACAAGAGCCAGAATCTATTACAAAATCAATGGCATAGGCCAGTGGTCGGCAAGCTCATTAGCCAACAGAGCCAAATATCAACAGTACGATTGAGATTTCTTTTGAGAGCAAAATTTTTAAAACTTAAACAACTTCTAACGCCACTTCTTCAAAATAGACCTGCCCAGGCCACGGTATTTTGTGGAAGAGGCCATACTCAAGGGGCCAAAGAGCCGCATGTGGCTCGCGAGCCGCAGTTTGCCGACTACGGGCATAGGCGATTCTGATGGATCAAGCCTGGGAAGAAGTCCTTTTCACCAGGTATGGTGGCCCCAGCACACACAATGGCCACTGACTCCTGCCAAGGCCCCAACATCGCCCTGCCCATTGCAGAGGAGGCGGGGCTTCTGGCACACAGTGCTACTAACAGGACTTAGCACATTCTGGGAGAATATGAGAAAAGAAATATTAATACTAAGCCCTAACTGGTTTGGCTCAGTGGCTAGAGCGTCAGCCTGCGGAGTGAAGGGTCCCAGGTTCTATTCTGGTCAAGGGCATGTACCTTGGCTGCAGGCACATTCCCAGTGGGGGGGGGGGGGGGGGGGTGCAGGAGGCAGCTGATTGATGTTTCTCTCATCCATGTTCCTAACTCTCTCTCGATCTCCCTTCCTCTCTGTAAAAAAAATCAGTAAGGTATATTTAAAAAGAAATATTAATACTAAATGCATAATATGATACACTGTGCTAGACAGCCGAGAATTATTTATCGTTCGCAAACAGAAACAAAACTAAGCCCTGAGGCATGTCAGAGCAGGAGTAGCAAGACCACACCGCACCTGACTGCGTCCTACCCTGACCACAGGCCAGGTGTTCCAACCTGCAGGCCCCATGCCGAACCCGGGCACCAGCTTCTCAGAAAGACAGTTTGGGTTTTACAAGAAGCCAGAAAAGTCAAAGATCTGTGTCCTGTGAGGGAACACAAACTAAGTTCCAGATGACTTTATAAAATTTCTTTTCCTACTGACTTTTTTAGAGAGAGAAAGGGAGAAACATTGATTGGCTGCCTCCTGTACCACCCCCCCACACACACACACACTGGGGTTCAAGTCCACAGATATACCACTTTAGTTTCTAATAAGGACTTTTTAAAAAGACTATAACCATGCCGAGACCGGTTTGGCTCAGTGGATAGAGCGTCGGACTGCAGACTGAAGGGTCCCGGGTTCGATTCCGGTCAAGGGCATGTACCTTGGCTGCGGGCACATCCCCAGTAGGGGGCGTGCAAGAGGCAGCTGATCGATGTTTCTCTCTCATCGATGTTTCTGACTTTCTATCCTTCTCCCTTACACTTTGTAAAAAATCAATAAAAAAAAATAACAAATAAAAAACTATAACCAGCCCTAGCTGGTTTTGATCAGTGAATGGTGCATAGGCCTGTGGACTGAAGGGTCCGGGGTTTGATTTGGTCAGGGCACATGCCTGGGTTGCAGGCTTGATCCCCAGTGTGGAATGTGCAGGAGGCAGCCAATCGATGATTCTCTCTCATCACTGATGTTTCTATGTCTCTCTCCCTGTCCCTTCGTCTCTGAAATCAGTAAAAGTATATTTTTAAGCAAAAAACTGGACAGCAACAAACTGATGTCTTGCAAAATTGTATGACCATGTCCCGGGAAGAAACAGGCAAAAACAACCAGGCTGGTGAGAAGGGAAAATCCTGACTGTGGTTTGGACCCAGAGTCCGAGATGCCTTTGAGGCTCAGAGAGGAGGCGTGAAAGTCAGGGCTCAGAGTCAGGTAGACGTCTAGGTCTTCAGAGGACAGACATGTGCATAAGCATCCTGAGGACCCTCCAGGGAAGAAGGCTGGAGTGAAGGGGTTCACCAAAGCCTCACTAGCAGGGACTGGCTGTCACAAAGGGCCATCGAAGTTGTGGAATCTGGTAAACGACTACTCTCCCCCAATTCTCCCATTCCAGCGCCTGGAAGGGATGGAACATCCAGCCCAAGGTTAGGGAGCTCAGGGGGAGCCAGGACTGTCACTAGTTAGGACCTCACTGCCTCAGCCTGTTGAGACCCAGCTGGACTGGCAACCCCTCCACTGTGCAGCCTGAGGCACCCGCACTCTCCCTTCCTGCCAGCCCTTACTCCACACTCTCCCGCGGAAGTGACCGCAGTAAACACAGTGCCGGCAAACAGTGGGGGCTAAGAAGTGAACTAGCAACCCTCCTTTCCCCAACAGGCTCTGAGGGTTGACCTTGGAAAGAGAAACATACGAGGGCTTGAAGAAGAGATTGAGGGAGAAAAAAAGAGACTTACACATTTTTAGCTCTGTCTCCACTTCCTGTTGTCGCCGTTCAATCTTTTCTCGTCTCTGTCAAGAGAAAGGTGGACAGTTAAATGCAGAGCAAAGTGCCCCAATGTCAAGGACTACTGGGAGAAAGGGACAAAAAGACACAGCCAGGAGGCAAAACTTACATACCTTCCTCTCCATGCGCTCCTCCCGCGTTTCTGCTCGTGTTGGGGGAGGGGCATCTCGAGGGTCCTGGGAACAAGAAGAGAGGTGACAGATGGGAGGGACTAAGGGAAATGGCAAAGAAATAATAAGCATCTCGGCCATGCATTCCCCCCACATACAAGCAAATAAATAAGGACAGTTCGCAGGCCAGTGAAGGTAGGGGAGTGGCACCACTGCTATCAGCAAACTGTTCCTAGTCTACTAAGAGGAGCACAGAAACCAGTAGTGTCCACAAGGTCACTTGTGGGAGTTTTTATACCCACACAACAATAAAAAAATTCTCATCTTCTATTTTGTAGTCTTTTATTTACTTATTTATTTTGGGGAAGAGGGAAAGCATCGATTTGCTGTTCCACCCATTCTACATTCATTGGCTGATTTCTGTATGTGCCCTGACGGAAGATGTTCCATCTGAGCTGACCAGCCAGGACTATATTCCTTCTTTTAAAATGCTAGGAAACAGTGCTTCTGTATTTATCAAAAGCGTCCACCTGCAATGGGTCTGTCCTTTATCACAGATGGAACTGGGACCAGGCCTGAAGCAGAAGGACCGGACAGTACAGCGCTCAGAAGCAGACAACTGCACACCCCTTGGGGGCCAGGCAGGCCTCACCAGCCCCTCAGTAACAGTAACTGGCACATAACCACATCATCAAAAGGTGCCGCTGGACTGTAGCCATTAAATTAGTTTAACTGGCTAATAACACTCCCCGTGTCCGGTTCACGGAGGGTGGCAAATCCTACTATAGAACCAATCTTCTGTCATCTCTCCACTAACAAGCTCTGCTACTTTCTCTGCCTCCAGCTGCCCTTTCCCCCTTCTTGCCAGAACTTTCCTCTTCCAACTTCTGGCTTCATGCCACCATTGCTCAAGTGTGCTCTGATGCACCTTATGAGTGGATGCTGTTACCCCAATTTTACAAAGGAAACAGACGCAGGAATCTAGGCTGTGTATCTGTGTATATCCTGAAGATGCAGAGCGGAAAGTCTCAAGCCCATGGTCTTAAGCACTTTATCACAGAGCGATAACCATGCATGAACCTCTGTCAAAAATGGGGAAAGCAAACAGTGATACTTGCTGACTGCCAAACCTCGCAACATGTACATTTTGCAGTTAACTGCCCATCAATATTCTGAAAAAAATAGTAATCCTTTGCTAAAAATGAAGAAAACACACTAAGAGGATACATCACTTGCCCCGTGTCACACGGCCGACAAATGGTGTGTGGGTGCCAAGGTCCACTTGAATCCAAAGCTTGAATATTCAACTGCCAGTTACTGAGTTTTCACAAAACCCCACGAGGGGAATGTTATCAATCCCATTAAGGCAAGGAAATCGGCCCAGCCAGTGTGGTGCAGAGACTGAGCATTGACCTTTGAACCAGAAGGGCGCAATTCAATTCCTGGTCAGGGCGCATGCCCAGGTGGTGGGCTCAATCATAAGGTGGGGACATACAGGAGACAGCCCATCAATGATTCTCTCCCATCACTATGTTCCTCTCTCTCTCCCTTCCTTTCTTCAATCAATAAAAAAATCCAGTATCGGGAAAATTAAATCCACACAGCTAGAAAATGGCCAGAGACTGGGTTCCCAAATCCAGGACCCTCACCCCAACTCCCAGAACCCAAACCACTCAAGTCTGCTCAATGAACTCACCTCAAATTCTCTGATGTACGGCGCAATGCCACAGTAAGGTTGATTGTGGTGTTTTTCATGTGGCAGTTTCTCCAGGGGTGGCAGGTAGGGGATGGGGTCCCGGGGCGCAAAGAGGGCCAAAAGGTTGGGCGGCAGGAACTGAGTCATCTTGCCAAGTCTGACGGCAAAAGTGAACCAGCCTGACGTTAGGTTGGGCCCAGAGAGAGGAAGCCCCTACAGTCCCTTCACTGCCAAGAACAGAGAGAGAAGCAGGGACAAGCTCTCGGTATTAGAATCGCTTCTGTAAGGGCACAGGGCGATCCTATGTCACAGAGAAAGGGAATAAACACAAATGGGAGAAAGCAAGTTCTTGGAAGAGAGCTGCGCGAGGGGTGCAGCAAGCCCGTAAAGGGAAACAAAAACCGAAAAAGGGTTTCTAAGCAGTTAAGTCTCAGAGGCCCCGAGCAAGGAGCTGCGGGGCTGAGGGGTTTCCTGGAGCCCATGGAGGAAGTCAAGGACACTGAGGAGGGATGGAGAGCAGTGGCGGCAGGTGGTCCCTTACCTCAGAGAACGAGGCAAGGATCGCAGGGAGTCTCCGGAAACCGGAGAGAGTCGTCCTTAGCTAAACCCTCAAGCCGGGGCTTGTGGGTAGGAGATCCAAGCCCCCAAAGGCGAAAGGAATTATGGGTAAGGGTCCAGGACACCGCGGAGACCGCGAAAAAAAAAGGCAACACACCGCAAGGGCCTGTGGGTAAGGGACCGCGGGAGGGCTGTGGGAAGAGCGCCTAAGTGCCCAGAGGACTCTGGGTAAGGGGTGCAGAAAGGTGCGATGGCGGGGGAGGAGGCCTGGCCGCGGGGAAAAGGACCCAGGCCCACCGCAGAGGCTTTTGGGTAGCAGCCCCGCACCCGGTAAGGCCACTCAGTCACACTCACCCGCCGCGCGGCGCCCTCCTCGGCCTGGCGACGGTCCGGGGGCTCGCGGCGGCCCCTCAGCAATAGGGACTATTGCTCTGGCTTCGACTCCAGCGGCGTCCGCGTCCCGACTGCCTCCGTCGCCCGCCAAGCGCGCGCACCAGGCCGCTGCTGAGGAGCCCGCGCGGCCTCGGCTCGCGACAGGCTCAAGATGAGGGGCCGGCCTTGAATCCCTCCGCCGCCGCACTGCGCACGCGCCGCTCCAGTCGTGAGCTACCCACACACGGAGATCCGGATCTGCTGCGGGCACTGCGCAAGTGCCAGGTCTCGGCCCCGCCTTCGGGCGCCTTAAATTCCCTCGCCGCGGCTGGTTAGAGCTCGCAGTGCGCACGCGCGTACGCACCGAGCTTTTGCTCTTGGCATCTAGAGATTTGGTCTCCAACCGCTTCTCTCCGCGAGACTCTTCTCGATGCTCCGCCCCTTTCCCTAACACACTTCCCGGATCTTGCGCGCATGCGCTTCTCAGTGTACTCTGATGTACCCCTCCGCCTCCTGACAAAGAGTCCCTATGTGACTAGTGTGGTAACTTGGGTATCTAGTCTATTAAATCAGTAACTGTTCATTGAGCGCCTAATGTATGCTAGTCACTGTTTGGGCTCTAGGAATATAGTGCGTGACTAAAGGAAACTTTCTTGGAGCTTACATTGTATGGAGGGGGGACAATAAAACTGTTTAAAATAATATAATTTCTGATAGTGAGTGGCCTGCGTAATAAAGAAAAACAACAGAGTAAGGGGATGGGCAGTGAAAGCCGATCTGATTTAGAAAGGGTGTTAATGGGCGGAACCGGTTTGGCTCAGTGTTTAGCCTGCGGACTGAAAGGTCCCAGGTTCGATTCCGGTCAGGGGCATGTACCTTGGCTGCGGGCATGTCCCCAGTAGGGGGCGTGCAAGAGGCAGCTTATTAACATTTCTGACTTTCTAATAAAATATATTTTAAAAAGAAAGAAAGAGTGTTAATGGGAGGTTTTCCTAAAGAAGTGACATTTGAGCCAAGGCCCTAGGGAAGGGAGATCTGTGCGGGGTTAACAGCAAGTGCAAAGACCCTGATTTAGGTCGCGGGGGTGGGGGAGTGGGGGGGACCATGAGGTCAGAGCTGCAGCCATGTCTCTTAGAACACTGGAGACCTGTAAAGAGTTAAATATTGTATTTAAACTTTTTTGGATAGATTGAATTGCTTGTGTAAGAATACACAAAATAAATTTTAAAAAGAATACACAAAATTGCCCTAGCCGGTGTGACTCAGTTGGCCTGAGGACTAAAGCGTCCCGGGTTCAATTGCAGACTCAATCCCCAGTAGGGGGCGTGCAGGAGGCAGCCAACCCATGATTCTCTCTCCTTATTGATGTTTCTCTCTCCCTCTCTCTTCCTCTATGAATTCAATAAAGATATATTTTTTTAAAAGAATACACAAAATAATAATTACTTATAGGAATTATTATAAAATTTAAATGAGTAATTTCATATTTCAAGAAACATAATATAAGAGCATATACTGTAAAAATAGTTTAATATATTTCATTGACTTTAGAGAAGAAGGAAGAGGGAGAGATACAAATATCAATGATGAGAGAGAATCATTGATTGGTGCCTCCTGCACACCCCCCACTGGGGTCAGGGCCCTCAACTCAGGCATGTGCTTCTGGCCAGAATCGAACCCTGGACCCTTCGGTCCACAGGCTGACCCGCTATCCCAGGAGCCAAACCAGCTAGGGATGAAGAGAATGTTTGACAGCCCTGACAAGGTGGCTGGGTCAGAGCACATTGGGAAGACACTAAGGTGTGTCCAATCCGCAGTCAGGACACATTCACGAATCAACCAATGAAGACATAAACAAGTGGAACAGCAAATCGATGTTCCTCTCTCTGTCCCTCTCACTCTCTCAAAATCAATAAATCACACAGTTTAATTTTTTTTTTTAACAGAGTGGAAGGAAGAGGGATCGAGTTAGAAACATCAATGGATGATAAAGAAACATCCATCAGCTGCCCCTTGCACGCCCCCCACTGGGGATGTGCCCGCAGCCAAGGCACATGCCCCTAACCGGAATCGAACCCGGGACCCCTCAGTCCGCAGTCCAACGCTCTATCCACTGAGCCAGACCGGTCTCGGCAACACAGTTTAATTTTTAAAATATTTTGACCTTCACCGGTTTACTTCAATTGGTTGGGTGTCTCCCCAGACACCAAAAGGTTGCTGGTTTGATGGCCACTCAGGGCACATGTCCAGGTTTGGGTTTCAGTCCTGCTGTGATGTGTTACAGGAGGCAGGCGATCAATATGTCACTCGTATCCATGTTTCTCTCTCTTCCCCTCCGTTCCTCTCGATCTAAAAATCAATCAATAAAAGGAGAAAAAGAAAAAGAATAATTTTTTGACATTTGCTTTACCTATGTATGTATGCGGGAACTCTCACTGTTTTTTGGAGCTTTTCTGTGATTCTAAAATTATTTCAAAATGAAAAATTTAAAGAAAATAAAGCTAACTCTACCGTAATAATATTCATAGCCATGGAAGTGATCTTTCAAAAATGTAAATTATGCCGAGACCAGTTTGGCTCAGTGGATAGAGTGTTGGCCTGCAGACTGAGGGGTCCCAGGTTCGATTCCAGTCAGGGGCATGTGCCTTGGCTGCAGGCACATCCCCAGTGGGGGGTGTACAGGAGGCATCTGATTGATGTTTTTCTGTTTCTCTCTCATCGATGTTTCTGACTTTCTGTCCCTCTCCCTTCCTCTCTGTAAAAAAAAATTCAATCTATATATATAAAAGCCTAAGCAACTGTGACAGCAGAAGGACTAAATGATCAGAACCACTGGTCACTATGACACACACTGACCACCTGATCACCTGATTGGGGCCTGTTGGCCAACCTCCTGGTCCCTCCCCCCAGCAGGCAGGCACCAATTGCCCCATGGGGAACAGGGAAATGGGGATGGGTGGTGGCAGAGATGGACAGAACCAGGCCAAGGCCGATGCAGGCAGGAGGCAGGGTGGCTGCTGGCAGCCAGGGGTAGGAAGGCCCCAGCCGGCCAACCTCCTGGTCCCTGGTGGCTTTTTTGAAAAACCTCTTTTTGGGGAGGCTTTTCTTTTCCCCCCAGTGGCATGCAATTCAAAGGCACTAGCTGTGGAGCCACCTGCAATGGAGCCGCCCTACCTCTCCCCACACTCAGCTGGATTGAGTCTGTCACACAGTGGGGTGGGACACCCTGAGCCATTGCCTGCGGGGAGAGGGGGGAGGGCGTTGACACAGGGGCCTCAGAGCTGACCACCCAGCCCCCAGTGTGCTCTCTACCTGGAGACATCCAGATGCAGACCTCTGACCCAATGAACTGGATCAGTGATTGGGTAGAAAGTAACCCGGGAGGGGTGAAGAGCTGAAACTAGGGGCAAGTACCACGGGTGCAGTCCTCATGATCTTTCCCTCCCAGAATCACCTCCCACACACCAAGAAATAAATGCAGATTCACAAAGAGGCAGGCCCCCAAGGAGCTTCAGCTCGGGCGGACGAGAGGAGTTACTACTCACTTCTGACTTCCCCACCTTTTGCTTTAAGGCTGTATTCTCCTTCCCTAATACATGTTGCTTGAAGTAAACGATGGTTTGTGTTTAGACGTGAAATAAACATGGAGGAAGCAAAGTTTTGTGCTTTAGAACAGAAGAGTCTGGAGTCTTTGGGGAGGGGGGTTGTCACACACACACGCACGCACGCACTCACTCCTGCTTCCCCCCTTCCCTGGCCTGGCCAATCAGAAAGTTAACCTTAGTTTCTCAGAACCCACCCTCGCTGGAGTGGCTTCTGTCTTCTGTGTGTTTTTTTCCTCTCAAAAGGTTTTTTCCCCCCCCTAATCTTTAAATCAGCAGCCAGACAGCTCCTGAAGGGTCCCAGATTATGAGAAGGTGCAGGCTGGGCTGAGGGACACCTGCCCGTGCACAAATTTTGTGCACCGGGTCTCTAGTAAAATATATTAAAAAATAATAAAAATGTAAATTAGGCATGTCCGTCACCTAGCATGTATCTTCTAAGAGTAAGGATTTGCTCCTACATAACCACAACATTATTTTCACCCCTAAGAAAGTTTACCCAGCTCTTATTCACATTTTCCCAGGTGACCCAAGAATATTTTGTTTCAATTCAAACCAGGAGCCAATCAAGATTCACACACTGTGTTTGGTTGTTATGTCTCTTTAGTCTGTTTTAATATAGAATACACACACACACACACACTTTCCCCCATTAGGTTGTTGTTTTTCCCAGAGTTCAGAGCAGCTTCCGATAGAATGTCCCACATTGTAGGTTTGTCTAGTTGTTTCCTGCCGCTGGTCAGTTTGTTCCATGACCCCTATTTTCCCAGTAAAACGGACACTGAGTCTGAAGGTTTGGATAGGCTCAAGTTAAGAATTCTGGGCAAGGCCGAACCGGTTTGGCTCAGTGGATAGAGCGTCGGACTGCGGACTGAAGGGTCCCAGGTTCGATTCCGGTCAAGGGCATGTACCTTGGCTGTGGGGACATCCCCAGTTGGAGGTGTGCAAGAGGCAGCTGATCGATGTTTCTCTCCCATCGATGTTTCTGACTTTCTATCCCTCTCCCTTCCTCTCTGTGAAAAATCAATAAAATATATTAAAAAAAAAAAAAAAGAATTCTGGGCAAGGACCATTTTCATATTGAATCACATCTGGAGGCGGGTAATGTCCGGTGGTCCCTCTGTTAGGTCGCGCGGCGTGGTCACCTGGTCAGGACCGAAGGGCAGCTCTCTCCTTGTGAAGGCGCGTTTTCCGCTCGGTGATCTCAGAAGTGAGACTTGCCACCTTGCAACCCCCCAGCTATTATTGTAGCAGCCACTGCTGATCCTTGCCTGGATTGAGTGTTACATGGGGTGAGGAAAGATTTTTTTTTTAATGAAATAGGAAGTAACTAAAATGTTTTGACTAGACAAGGGACATATCTAATTTACTTAAAAGAAAAAAATATATATATATATTGATTTTTTACAGAGAAGAAGAGGGAGAGTTAGAAACATTGATGAAAAAGAAACATCAATCAGCTGCCTCCTGCACACTCCCTACTGGGGACGTGCCCGCAACCAAGGTACATGCCCTTGACTGGAATCGAACCTGGGACCCTTCAGCCTGCAGGCCGATGCTCTATTCACTGAGCCAAACCGGGTAGGGCCTAATTTACATTTTATTATTTATTTTTAAAATATATTTTTAATGGTTTCAGAGAGGAAGGGAGAGAAAGAGACAGAGAGAAACATCAGTGATGTGAGAGAATCTTTGTTGGCTGCCCCCTGCACTCCCCTCGAGCCGGCAACCCAGGCATGTGCCCTTGACCAGAATTGAACCTGGGACCCTTCAGCCTGCAGGCCGATGCTCTGTCCACTGAACCAAACCTGGCTAGGGCTAACTAATATTTTTAAAAGATCAATTCCATGGTCAGGAGTCTACAATGTCCAGGGAAGAGATGGCCCGGACCAAGAAGGCAGCAGTGGGTGGAAAGGAGCGGTGGGACTCAGGATGTGCTGTGAAGGGAGACCTAACTTATTCAGTTGCTACAGGAGTGTAATGAGAGTAATTAAAAAACGAAGTTAGCTCTAGCCAGTTTGGCTCAGTGGTTAGAAAGCTGGCCCTCGAACTTAAGGGTCCCGGGTTCAATTCCAGTCAGGGGCCTGTACCTCGGTTGCAGGCTCCATCCCCAGCCCCAGTCATGGGTGAGGGAGGCAAGCAATCAATGTGTATCTCTCACACTGATGTTTCTCTCTCTGTTTCTCCCCTTCCCTTCCACTCTTTCTAAAAAAAATCAGTGGAAAAGACATCCTTGGATGAGGATTAACAACAACAAAAAGTATAGTTAAATAGTAACTCTCGCCGAAACCGGTGTGGCTCAGTGGATAGAGCATTGGCCTGCGGACTGAAGGGTCCCGGGTTCGATTCCGGTCAAGGGCATGTACCTTGGTTGCAGTCACATCCCCAATAAGAGGGTATGCAGGAGGCAGCTGATCGATGTTTCTCTCTCATAGATGTTTCTAACTCTCTATCCCTCTTCTTCTCTGTAAAAAAATCAATAAGATACGCTTTTTAAAAAAATAACTCCCATGGGAAATTAAGGAGTGGGATCCTGAATTAAATTCTAAGCCAGAAAGAACATTCCTGGGTAACTGGTATAATTCAAATAAGGTGTGTAGCATTATTGGTTAATCAGATTACATCGATGTTAACTTCCTGACAATTAACTGTACTGTGGTTATGGAAGAAGCTGACATTGGCAGGTGGTTGGTTGGTTGGTTGAAGGATATATGGAAGTTCTGTATAATTTTTGCAGCTTCTCTGTAAGTCTGAAAGGATTTCAAAGTGAATTTGAATAGGGGGCGTGCAGGAAGCAGCTGACTCTCTCTCACCATGGATGCTTCTATCCCTCTTTCCCTCTCCCTTCCTCTCTGAGATCAATGAAAAAATAATAATAAAATGAAGACTGAGCCCCGCCAGTGTGGCTCAGTGGTTGAGTGTCTTCTACCCAGGCACCAAGAGGTCCCCCCGGATTTGGTTCCCGGTCAGGGCACCTGCCTTCCTCTGGACTCTGTCCCCCGCAGGGAGTGTGTAGGAGGCAATCAATGGATGTTTTCTCTCTCGTTGATGTTTCTCTTTCCCTCTCCCTTTCTCTCTATAATCAATAAAAACATTTTTTTAAAAGCTAAGAACATAGATGGTGACCTTGACAGGTTGATGAGAGATGGAGACCTCAGGTAGGGGAAGTCTTTGGAGAATTTGCTCTAAAGGCAGCAGAGAGAGGTAATAGTAGCAGGAAAGGAAGCAGAGTCAAGGAAGGGTATATAAAAGATATTAGGATAGAAAGTCTTATGACACAATTGTCTGCTGATAGCAAAAAAAAAAAACAGTTAAGCGTGTGTAGATACAGGTTTTCAGTAAGAACAATTCTGGGCACGTTTCCCTGAACCCCTGCATGCAGGGCTGTTCCTGGGAACATGGTCCGGGGTGTTCTGACTCAATCCTTTGACCTTTGTAGATTATCCCTCAGGACATTTTATGGTATGTGATTGGGGGTCCTACATGACCACAGTCAGGACAAGCAGGAACGAGGAAGTTTTAGAAAAAGATTCGTCCTTGTGATTCGAAGGGCCTGCTTTTCTCCAGGTGGCGACTGTGATCAGATAAACAGAATAAAAGCCACGAGGTAGCCGAGTTCGGGACCAGTTGCTGATTACAGCTGGTCCCCCATTACTGCACCTCTTTATGCATCTTTCCTGACTCTGGCTGTGTCCTTCCCTGTCTTCGACATCGATCACCAACAAGCATGCACCTACCATACAATCCCCAAAGCCCACTCTTAGCGACTTACGAGACCTGGAGACTTAAGTTCACACAAAACGTGCACAAGGCCTGGCCGGAGCGACCCAGCCGGCTATCATCTTGTGCACCGAAAGGCCGCTGGTTCGGTCCTTGGCCGGACACACACCTGGGTGGCAGGTTCAGTGTCCAGGCAGGGTCCATCAGGAAGGCAACAAATTGATGCTTCTCTCTCACATCAATGTTCCTCTCTTTCTCTCTCATCTTCCCCCTAAGCATGTCGTTGGGTGAGGGTTAAAAAACACACAAAAACCCCACAGGTAGCCCGGCTGGCGTGGCTCAGTTATTGAGCATCCGGCTATAAACCAGCAGATACGGTTCAATTCCCGGTCAGGGCCCAGTCCCAGACTGCGGGCTCCATCCTCGGTGTGGGGCATGCAGGAGGCAGTCGACCAATGTTTCTCATCATTGATGTTTCTCTCTCTCTCTCCCCTTCTCTGAAATCAATAAAAATATGTTTTTTTTAAAACATGTAAACAGGTTTCTACATCAGCTTTGTTCATAATAACCGCAAATGAAATGTAACTTAAGCATCCCTCACACAGTGAATGGATAAACTGATGGGCATACATCCATGCCATGGAATGAGAGTTAAGAAAGAGCTACCAATGCATGCCACAGGAGTAAATCCTCAATGCATTGTGGTAAGCGACAGGAGCCTGATCAAGGGCTATATACTCATGATTTTATTTATTTGACATTCTGGGGGGGGAAAAGCCAAAACCGGTTTGGCTCAATGGATAGAGCATCAGCCTGCGGACTGAAGGGTCCGGGGTTCGATTCCGGTCAGGAGCATGTCCCTTGGTTGCAGGCACATCCCCGGTGGGGGGTGTGCAGGAGGCAGCTGATGGATGTTTCTCTCTTAAACATGTTTCTGACTTTCGAACCTTCTCCCTTCCTCTCCGTAAAAAATCAATAAAATATATTTAACACGCACACACACACACAACAGGGACAGAGGAAGAGAAAACAGCAGTAGTTTCCTAGAGCTGGAAGGAGAGGGCATGACTACAAAGGAGGAAACTTTGGGGAGTGACAAAACCATTGTTTATTTTGATTGTGGTACCGTCACATGACTATATTCATTTGCCAAGACTCACGGAAGTGTGGGCTATAAAGGTTAAATTTACTGCATGTAAATTAACCTCAATAAAGTTGACTCAGCAAACAAAGATGGCTCTCTCAATCATTCATTAATTACAAGGAGGAAAAAATAATAACTTTACAGTGGAAAAACCCAGCAGACACTACTCTAAGCAAGTGATCAAACTGAAGTAACCTGTGGTAAGACATATCAACCTCTCACACCCAATATCTATCTACCAATCTATCAAAAGAGCAATATGCAAATTGACAGTCACTCCAACACACAAGATGGCTGCCCCCATTTGGACACAAGATGGCCAGCAGGGGAGGGCCATTGGGAGAGACCAAGCCTGCAAGGGAGGGCAGTTGGGGGTGACCTGGCCAGCAGGGGACGGCAGTTAGGAGTGACCAGGCTGGCAGAAGAGAGAAGTTGGGGCGACTAGGTCTGCAGGGAAGGGTAGTTGGAGGGGACCCAGGCCGACAGGGGAGAGCAGTTGGGGGGAACAAGGCCTGCAGGGTAGGGCAGTTAGGGTCAATCAGGCTGGCAGGGGAGCAGTTAGGCATTAATCAGGCTGGCAGGGGAGTGGTTAGGAGGTGATCAGGCTGGCAGGCAGAAGCAGTTATGGGCAATCAGGAAGGCAAGCAGGTGAGCAGTTGGGAGCCAGCAGTCCTGGATTGTGAGAGGGATGTCTGACTGCTCATTTAGGCCCGATCCTACCAGGATCAGGCCTAAACAGGCAGTTGGACATCCCTTTAGGGGTCCCAGACTGGAGAGAGTACAGGATGGGCTGAGGGATACCCCCCATGCACGAATTTCATGCACCAAGCCTCTAGTCTATCTATAAAAGGATAATATGCAAAGTGTCCCCTCGGGAGTTCAATCACTAGCTATGACATGTGCTGACCACCAGGGGGCAGCACAGAACATGGAAGGAGGCAACCAATGAGTGGCATGGCGGCAGGGCGCTGAGGAAGTGTGGGAAGAGGCAGAGAGGCCGGGAGCCTGATTGGCCCTCATCACCAGCAAGGCCTAGCGACCCAATCCATTCATGAATTTCATGCGTCAGGCCTAATGAGAAGGGAACTCTGTCTCTGAGGCATCTCACCTTCCCCCCAAAAAGGAGCTCTATAACCTCACAAATCTTCAAGCTGGGCAGAGCTGGGGGAGGGGCTTATCAGGCTCTAGAAACATCCATGGGGGTAGCCTGGCTGAGGCAAGAGGAGGTGCTTCCAGGGCGACTTGCTCAGGTAGCGACAGGTTGGTACCGGTCAGCCGAGTTTGGCCAGGGCCAAGCGTCAGTAGCCTCAAGTCCTCTTCACAGGGGCCTGGCCATCTGGCCTGCAGAAGTGTCCCAAGGAGGTCTGGTGAAGCTCAGTGGTTAGAACATCAGCCCTGCATTAAAGGGTCTCGGGTTCGATTCCTGCTCAAAGGCACATACCTGAGTTGCATATTCGATCCCTGGCCTCAGCTGGAGCAAGTGTGGGAGGCAACCAATCAATGTGTCTCTCTCACACTCTTTCTTCCTCCTCCCTTGACTCCCTAAAAATTAATGGAGCCCTAACCGGTTTGGCTCAGTAGACAGAGCATCGGCCTGCGGACTGAAGGGTCCTAGGTTCGATTCCGGTCAAGGGCATGTAGCTTGGTTGCGGGCACATCCCCAGTAGGGGGTGTGCAGGAGGCAGCTGATCGATGTTTCTCTCTGATCGATGTTTCTAACTCCCTATCCCTCTCCCTTCCTCTCAGTAAAAAAAAAAATCAATAAAATACATATTTTTTAAAGGAGAAAGAAACCCACGAGAATGTTGTAAACATCTTGACCACGCCCTTACCTTGCCTCTCGGAATCTGGCTGTAAAATAAAGACACGGCTTGTAGTCCCTGGCGCTGTCGCTAGCTCTCCATCACAGAGGACAGCGTCCCACCCAGACCCAGCTTTCATTCTTGTCTGTCTTCTCTCAATCCTTCACCCTCTCAGGTTCACCCTTGGCCGCGCTGGCCAGACACAGGAGACAGAGCCGAAAAGAGACAGCAACCAGAGAGAAGGGAACAGACCAGAGGGGTGGGGGCGGAGGGCAGAAACCCGGAGATAAGGAGGGTCAAAGATCATGAAAGGGAGAGACCAATACGGAGAGACGGAGGCAAGAGCCCCAGAGAGCAGGACACAGGAAGCAGAGGGACGGTGACAGAGGAACAGTGTGGACAGGAAGAGAAGAACGCAGGGATTCGCACGGAGTAAAACTTCCCCGTCTCTCCATTCGCCCAGCAGGGGGCGCCGGAGACCGCATTCGCAGGTGTCCAGGTGACCCATCCGACACGCCCGTTCCCTGAAAGCCCAACGGATGGGGTTATTTTTATGCGATGTCATAGGACACCGGAGGCTGGAAGGCCATCGTCCGTCTGTCCTTCGGTCCCTTGGAGTGACCCTGCGACGTCTCCCCAGCCCACCCCCACCTGGGCCGAGCAGGCCCTGCCGCGCGGCTGGCACTGGAGGGCTGCATGCAGCTCAGGTCTCTCTCGCTGGGTCTCAGCATAACCTGGCGGAGAACCCCGGTGGAGCGCCCCGGAGAGACCCCGCCGAGGGCGACCGGCTGAGGGGCGCACCTGCTCACGGTTTGCAGCTGCTGGAGCGTCCCAGGGCCGGGCAACCCTGGGGACAGTGGTAGGGCTGCCCTGAGAGTGATGGTCAGAGAGTCGCAGAGAGGCCCGGCGACAGAAAGACCAAAGGGTTCCCCCCAGAGAGACCCGCGGACTGAGAGATACTGGGAGAGGGGGCCCAGCAGGAGAAGCAGGGAGACCTCGACAAAGCGGAGAGACAGCGGCCAAGAGAGACAACAGATAAACAGACTCGCCAGAAAAAAAGGGCCAAAGACATAGATCAGAGAAACCAAGACGCAGAATCCCACAGGGCAGCAACACTCGGGGAGAATTGCCCCATAAAGACACAGCGAAACGGGTTTGGCTCAGTGGACACAGCGTCCGTCTGCGGACTGAGAGGGGTCCCAGGTTCGATTCCAGACAAGGGCATGTACCTTGGCTGCGGGTGTGCGGGAGGCAGCTGATCGATGTTTCTCTCTCATCGATGTTTCTGACTTTCTATCCCTCTCCCTTCCTCTCTGTGAAAAATCAATAAAATATATTAAAAGAGAAAGAGAGACACACACACAGACATACATTCCAGGCAGACCCAAACCAAAGGCATGGCCAGACGCACACATACCAGAGGAAAGGGGTGGAAATCTGTGAGTCCAACAGAGGGACTCAGGGGAGGGGAGAAGGGGAGGGGGAGGGGGGAGAGAGAGGGGGGAAAGAGAGAGGGAGAGAGAGAGAGAGACACGAGGGGCGCACCCGGAGAGACGCAGGACAGAGGTCCCGGGCTATGCAAAGGGGCTCAGAAAGCGGGACAGACGCGGGGAAAGCGCAGCTCGGCGGTGGCTGGGGGGGAAAGGGCGGGCGCCCCGGCAGAGGGCGCGCGGGTACCCTCTGCCCCGCCGGGGTCACGGCGCCCCCTCCCCCGCGCCCTGGCCGGAGGACTGGGCTATTTTTACGCGTGGACATCGGACACCGGGCTGGGGCGGCGGCGGCGGCGGCGGCGGCGGCGCAGGCCGAGGTGGGGCCGGGCCGGGCCGGGCGTCGGGGCCACACGTCCGCCCGCGGGTCACCGGGGCTGCGCGCGCCATGGAGCCGCAGTGCTCGCCGCCGTGCGGCTGCTGCGAGCGGCTGGTGCTCAACGTGGCCGGGCTGCGGTTCGAGACGCGGGCGCGCACGCTGGGCCGCTTCCCGGACACGCTGCTCGGGGACCCGGCGCGCCGCGGCCGCTTCTACGACGGCGCGCGCCGCGAGTACTTCTTCGACCGGCACCGGCCCAGCTTCGACGCCGTGCTCTACTACTACCAGTCGGGCGGGCGGCTGCGGCGGCCGGCGCACGTGCCGCTCGACGTCTTCCTGGAGGAGGTGGCCTTCTACGGGCTTGGCGCGTCGGCGCTGGCGCGGCTGCGCGAGGACGAGGGCTGCCCGCTGCCGCCCGAGCGGCCCCTGCCCCGCCGCGCCTTCGCGCGCCAGCTCTGGCTGCTCTTCGAGTTCCCCGAGAGCTCGCAGGCCGCGCGCGTGCTCGCCGTCGTCTCCGTGCTCGTCATTCTCGTCTCCATCGTCGTCTTCTGTCTCGAGACGCTGCCCGATTTCCGCGACGAGCGCGACAGGCCGGGGCTCGCGGCGGTGGCTGCGGCGGGCCCGGTGAGGAGGCGGGGCCTAGGCGGAGATGGGCGGGGTTTGCGGGGAGATGGGCGGGCTCCGTGAATGCCTGGCCTATCAGAAAGCGGGTTCGGGGCCGTGGGAGGCGGGGCCTCTCAGGAAGGTGGGATCTGGCTATAGGTGGGTGGGGCATAGGGGGGTCTGGTAGGAGGACCTGGCCAATTTCAGGTGGGGCAAGGGGCTTTAAGGCATGAGCAACCCAGGGGCAGGCCTGTCAGGGGACTCCACTATTAAAAGCAAGGGGCGCAGGGGTGCTTAAGAGGGGCGGGGCCTACGGTTCGGAATAGAAGGACCTGTCCTATCAGAAGGCAGGGTTAAGGTAGGTGAGAAACCTGGCTTGAGGAGGAGGGCAGGGTACAGGTACATTAAGAAATCAAAGCTGGAGGTAGGGGAGACCCTGAAAAATCTGGGGTCTGTGCGGCTCATGGTAATCAAAAGGAAGGATGGATTGGAGAAAGCAGCTGAGCTCTGGCCCGTTAGTTCAGTGGTTAGAGCGTAGCCTGCGGACTGGAGGGTCATGGGTTCATTTCCCGATTCCCAGTCAAGGGCACAAAGCTCTGGAGAGGATTAACAAACCAAGGAAGGAAGGAGGGAGGGGAGGAAGGAAGGAAGGAAGGAAGGAAGGAAGGAAGGAAGGAAGGAAGGGAGGGAGGGAGGGAGGGAGGGAGGGAGGGAAGGAAGGAAGGAAGGAGGGAAGGAAGGAAGGAAGGGGCTGAGGTAGTTGGAGACAGAGTGGTGGGTCCTGAGGGGAGCGGTAAGAATAGGGGGCCCAGGGTTTGGCAGGCAGAAAGGTCTTTGACCGTTACAGCATTGTAGCCTGGGCTGGCTTTGGGCGGGCAGGGTCCAAGGGAGGGGGGACCCTCCCTGACTAGAGAATTCCTGCTGGGGGCAGGATTGGAGCCCCAGCCACACGTCATTTCCGGAGGCCCCAGCAGTGGACGAGGGACCATGGAGTAGCCAAACAGGGATGATGGGGGGTCCTGGGAGAGTCCATGACAGCCCGGTCACTGCTGGCCTGGGAGCGGCAGCTGTTGACACATTTGCAGATAAGCAGTTGGGTATTGAAACAACGAATGTGGCCACTCCAGCGCGTCCCAGCCCTGGCGTGGTCCTCCCTGAACCCCTTCCTCCTTGCAGTTCTCCTCTCGGCTGAACGGCTCCAGCCCCGTGCCCGGACCCCCGCCCCGCACGCCCTTCGACGACCCTTTCTTCGTGGTGGAGACCCTGTGCATCTGCTGGTTCTCCTTCGAGCTGCTGGTGCGCCTGTTGGCCTGCCCCAGCAAGGCGGCCTTCTTCAAGAACGTGATGAACCTCATTGATTTCGTGGCCATTGTGCCCTACTTTGTGGCGCTGGGCACGGAGCTGGCCCGGCAGCGGGGGGTGGGGCAGCCGGCCATGTCGCTGGCCATCCTGCGCGTCATCCGGCTGGTGCGCGTCTTCCGCATCTTCAAGCTGTCCCGGCACTCGAAGGGCCTGCAGATCCTGGGCCAGACGCTCCGCGCCTCCATGCGGGAGCTGGGCCTCCTCATCTTCTTCCTCTTCATCGGCGTGGTCCTCTTCTCCAGCGCCGTCTACTTCGCCGAGGTCGACCGGGACGACACCTACTTCACCAGCATCCCCGAGTCCTTCTGGTGGGCCGTGGTCACCATGACTACCGTGGGCTACGGGGACATGGCCCCCGTCACCGTGGGCGGCAAGATCGTGGGCTCTCTGTGCGCCATCGCCGGCGTGCTGACCATCTCCCTGCCCGTGCCGGTCATCGTCTCCAACTTCAGCTACTTTTACCACCGGGAGACGGAGGGCGAAGAGGCGGGGATGTACAGCCACGTGGACACGCAGCCCTGCGGCCCCCTGGAGGGCAAGGTCAATGGGGGATTGGTGGATGGCGAGGTGCCTGAGCTGTCACCCCCACTCTGGCCCCCGCCTGGAAAACACATGGTCACCGAAGTGTGAGGGACAGTTGAAGCCTGCAGGACCTCACATTTGCTGGGGGGAGGGGGGAGGGAGGAGGGGAGGCATGGGGAGAGGCTGGGTCTAGGAAGAAGTGGCTGAGCAGTAACCAGCTGAAGAACACTGAGCCTTATTGGCTCTGGGTTTGGGGTTGGTGCTCCTGTAGGCACCTCGTTAGGCGGCAGTGAAGGCAATGGGCTGCACTGGCTTGTGCCGCGTCGGTTTCGGTGAGGCTGTGCAGCCCCTTGGGCTGGTGTTGAGACAGATTTGACCGCAGACTTTTGTGAGTTTCTTTGTTCCGTGTTGGGTTGGGTTGGGTTGGGTGGTGAGTCTGGGTGAGTCCCGTCCGATTGCATTATGCTGAATCCTACGGTTTGAGGAGCCCCCCGAGGGCCACAGTGGGTCAAGATAGGTGTCCACGGGGGCACGGTGGGGACCGACTGCGTGGCCGTGCGTGGCCGTGTGGCGCCGAGACACGCTGGAAGCGGTGTGGCGCGGCGGCCCTTCTGGGGCTGCGTTATTTTAGGTTCTGTGAACTCGTGAGTCATGTAGAAGAGTCAAGTGATGGGATGTGAGCTTTCCAGGTCATGTCAGGTTAAGTCGGGTTGGAACCTGTGACGGTGTGAGCCTCTCAGGGTTCTGTTGGGTCGGACCGTGTAGAGCTGTGTGGCTGGGAGTGTTCAGGGCTCCATGGTGTTGAGCCACACTGAGCTGTGTGATCATGTGAGTCTCGTAGGACCAGATTGGGGCCATGCTCGGTGCGTCGGTTACACTGACTGTGTCACTGTGAGTGTGGGAGAAGGTCGGGTGGAGCTGGACTGTATGTATGAACCCCATAGGGCCATGCTGGTTGGTTTGGGGGTCGGTGGTAGCACCGAGGATATCAGCACTGAGGAGGAATCCTGCCTCGGGGAAGCGAATATGGCCCTGCGGACTCTGGGAGAGAAACTGAACTGGACACTCCCTCCGTTCACCCCACACCTACTTCATGTTGCCATCGACACCCTCTTACTATCTGTCTTCACCTACAGTTTTGCTCCCAGACATTGACAACAGAACCACAAGGGAAAGGAGCGAGGGGGAGTCCCTATACTCTGTCCCTACGTGGTGGGGGGACAGAAACCCAGAGGAGGGGCGCAGTGACAGAGACCTGGGGAAGGACAGAGGCTCAGAGGAAGAGAAACCCAGAGAGGAGGAGATGAAGACACAAAGTGAGAGGGACAGAGATTCAGAGACCCAGAGCAAGGGGGAGGGGGGCCACACTCCAAAGGGGATGGAGAGCCACAGCAGGTGTCAGGCACCCCGAGAGAGAGGGACAGACAGCCGGAGCTGCAGTTTTGTGAGTTTCTTTGTTCTGTGTCGGGTTGGGTTGGGTGGTGAGTACCCCAGAGAAAGAGAACCAAAGAGGGGAACGGCAGGTGAGCCTGAAAGAGATGAGAACCCCACATGGGGCCCGTCACTGTCCCTGGGGCCAACACGGCGGCAGGCCGCCTGACCCCACGTGTCGCGCGGACGCCCTGAGCCCAGACAGCCTCACGGACGCGGAAACTGAGGCTCAGAGGGGAGGGTGTCACCCACGGTCACGAGGTCTTTCCGTCTTAAAGGGCATTTTGAGATGGAGGAGGAGGAAGAGGGGGAGGAGGGGGAGGAGGGAGGGGAGGAGAGGGTTAAATCACTAACACATATAGGGCTTCCTGTGCACCAGGTGTCATTCAAAGCACTTAACCCATATTAACTTATTAAAACCCATCCAGTGGTTTGCAGATGTTGTTGTTGTTATTTTTAGCTATAACACCCCCCCTTTTTTTGTCAAATGAAACCTTACTTAGAGTCAATAGGGTGACCCATCAGAAGGGAACTGGTTTGAGGGGGACACACCTCTTTTTAAAAATATATATTTTATTGGTTTTTTTTTACAGAAAGGAAGGGACAGGGTTAGAGAGTTAGAAACATCGATGAGAGAGAAACATCAATCAGCTGCCTCCTGCACAACCTCACTTGGGAATGTGCCCGCAGCCGAGGTACATGCCCTTGACCAGAATCAAACCTGGGACCCTTCAGTCCATCCGCAGGCCGACGCTCTATCCCCTGAGCCAAACTGGTCAGGGCACCTCTTTTTTTTTTTAAATAAATTTTTATTTCCAAGAGGAAGGGAGAAGAGAGAGAAACATCAATGATGAGAGAAAATCATTGATCGGCTGCCTCCTGCACGCCCCCCACTGGGGATCCAGCCCACAACCCAGGCATGTGCCCTTGACTGAACTCGAACCTGGGACCCCTCAGTCCGCAGGCCTGTGCTCCATCCGCTGAGCCACACCAGCCAGGGCAAGGAGCACGCCTCTTATGAAGTCCCTCTTGACAGCTCAGAGAAACTCAGTTTGGAACCCCAGATTTGGCCCAACTACCTGTTTGTTGTTATTGTTAATCATCACCCTATTTTTCCATTGATTTATTTTTTTTAATTTTTTTTAACCTCATTGAGTTTTAGAGAGAGTGGAAGGAAGGCAGAGAGACAGAGAGAGAGAGAAACATCGAGGTGAGAGACACATCCATCGCTTGCCTCCCATACACGTTCCTACGAGGCCAGGGATCAAGCCTTCCACCGAGGTATGTGCTCTCTCGGGAATCGAACCTGAGGCCCTTCAGTCCTCGGGCTTGGGCTGAGGCCGACCCACTGAGCCACACCCGCTGGGGCGACCACCTGCCGCTTTATACAGAGAGAGCGAAGAAGGTGCGCATGGTGGGAGGAGTCTGAGAAAGGTCAAGGTCGGAAATAACATGACCTTCAGGTTGTCACTTCTCTCTGAAGCGGAGAGAAAGGCACATCTGGGGACAGGCAGGAAGACAGGCCCCCTCACCGTGACACAGGCAGCTTCTGGGAGGCAGGCGCAGAATCCAGCACAGACACCCCAAGACGGGGAGACAGGTCGGGAGGAACAGAGACACCCACACCCTCGGAGAGGAGCAGCCACTGGGGAGAGGAAGGCAGTGGCCTGGGGGGAGGGGAAGGGAGAGGACAGACACCCAGAGAGAGGGGGACAGATCTAGTGGGGGGGGCAGAAGCAGAGAGAGGGGGCAATAGAGACACACGGACAGCCAAAACCAGTGTAGCTCAGTGGATAGAGCGCCGGCCTGTGGACTGAAGGGTCCCAGGTTCGATTCTGGTCAAGGGCATGTACCTGGGTTGCAGGCACATCCCCAGTGGGGGGTGTGCAGGAGGCAGCTGACGGATGTTTCTCTCTCATCGATGTTTCTAACTCTCTATCCCTCTCCCTTCCTCTCTGTAAAAAATCAATAAAATATATTTTAAAAAATTAGAGATACGGTGGGGACAGAGACTTTTGCCCAGTACCCCCGCTGCTAATTCCTCAGTTACTCTCCTGTGCTACCCACCCCGAGACCCCCACCCCGAGACCGGGGCCTCTGGAAGGCGGGGCACATGCTGGGTGCTCCGGGGTGGGCGGCAGTGCGGTGACTCAGCGAGGTGACTCCAGTGGACGCAGAAAGCCTGGGGAGCGCCCCTCCCCCACCGGACAAACAGCTGTGGCACCGCCTTCTCTGTCGCCCTGGCTGTGCCTGGGAAGAGGAGAGGGAACACCTAGTCTGGGGACACCCTTCCTGCCACCTTGCCATGCTATATTTAGGCGGAGGGAGGGGTATGGGATGCCCTCCCCCTCCCCCCCCCAAGACAAGTGTCAGCTTTCCCAGGAAAACAACCCTGGGGAGGGGTGAAGGCCTGGCCACAGGGCTGTCCCGGACTCCAATGCCCGTCTTCCCCCCGCCCCACTCCCCCCATCTCAGGGTCTCTCTCTCTCTCTCTCTCTCTCTCTGGGTCTCTGTACCCCCTCTTTTTCTTGGACTCTGTCCCCTTTTCCATACCTTCTCCCTTCTCCCCCCATCTCCCTTCACTTTCTTTCTCTAAGGTCATTTTGTTCCCAAATCAAAAATCTATCTCCCAGGCCTGTAACACCTTGAATTTCTCTTCTCTGAGTTCAGGACAAAAGCCTCTCACCAGTCCCCACCCAGGAAATTCCAGGAGAGAGGACTTTGTGGGAGAGCCCCCCACCTCCTCTGTCTCCCCCCCCCCCCCCCAGCCGGGGCCTTATCGCTGCCCAAGCCCAGCTGGTTAGTGTCTGGCCGGGAGCTCCCGGAGCCTGGGGATGAGAGCAGAGGGTGGGACTCTGCCGGGGATTGACACTTCACTGGCTGAAGAATGCAGAGGCATCTCGGGCCCAGACTCCTGGGCTGCGGGAGGGGGAGCTGGGGGTCCCCACTCCGGATCTGAGGGAGGAGGGGGGGTGAAACTAGGGGAAGAAGGGGCTGGGGAGCCCTGGTCTGAGGGAGGAGGGGCTGGGGGCCTGGACTCCTGGGTCTGAGGGAGACGGGGCTGGGGACCTGGACCCCTGGGTCCGAGGGAAGAGGAAGCGGGGGGGGGGGGGGTCCCCACTCCTGGGTCCAGGGGAAGAGGAAGCTGGGGGTCTCCACTCCTGGGTCTGAGAGAGGAGGGGCTGACGCCTGGCCTCCGGGGACTGAGGCGGGTGGAGGGCTGAGCTAGCCAGGCAGGGCTCCCGAGGTCCCGGCCCGCGTGTGGAAGGCGGGATCCCCCGGCCCCTCCTCCGCCGTCGGGCGCCGCCCCGCCTCCGCCCCCGACCCGGGCCCTCCGGAGCGTGTGCAGCGGGGAGCCGGCGGGCCAGCGGGCGTCCCTGCAGCCAGCGGGCAGGAGGAGGAGCCGCAGCCGCGCCGGGGCAGCCGAGGCAGCCGAGGCGGGCGCCCCAGGTAAGAGCCTCCGCGCCTCCTCCTCCGGGATCCGGCGTCCCGGGCGCCCTGCCCCCGGGTAGGGAGGGACGTGGGCGGGGCCCGCGGGGCGGGGCGGGGCTTGGCGGAGGAAACTGAGGCAAGAGAGAAGTCCCCACGAGCAGCGGGGTTACCCCCGGTGGAGCCGCCCCAGAGGGGTCTCAGGAGTGGGGACCCCCAGCCTCAATCCTCTGGGGGATCCCTATGTCTAAGCACCTGGGGGGCGGGGCTTTGAACTCCAGAAGTTCAGGGTCCGAGGGAGGAGGGGCTGGAGGCCTGGACTCCTGGTCCAGAGGGAGGAGGGATTTGGGGGGGCCTGGACTCCTGGTCCTGGCTAGGTCAGCATGCGCCCCTCTCCGCACCCCAGCTTCCCGTTGGGCACCTCGCAGCCAGGGCAGGCAGCCGCCCCAGGTATGCGCAGCGGAAGGCTTGGACGGGCCCCGGCCTGTCCTGTGTGGGGAGCACATTCCAGGAGGCAGCCTCGGGGACCCAGGGCTTTTTGAGGGGGGGGCGCAGGTACCCGGGTGTCCAGCCGGGCCCCACCCCCACCCTGTCTGGGAGATGAATGGGCCGAGGAGGATGTAATCTTTTCCAGCCTACGCGGTCCCCTCTCCTGCCCCCATCTGCTTCCCATCCCAGCCAGGAGCCGTCACCTGGGCGGGGAAAGGGGGCCTCCGGAAAGGGGGCGTGGCCTTGGCTGTGGGGTACCCTAGGCTTTCAGAGGAACACCTGGGAGGGGAGTGTCCAGGGGTTCGGGCCCCCTCCCCCACCTGCCTGTATGACATGCCTGTTCCCCTCTTCCTCTAGGTGCTTGCCCCCCATTCCTTTCCTGAGATGTCAGGAAGAAGGGGGCCACCTGCGTCCTCCACCGGGGCCCCCTGGAGCCTGGGGGCCCCCCGCCCAGGAGCTCGGAGGCGGAGGAGGTGCTGACAGGTCTGGAAACCACCCTGTCTTCTCCACTTCACACCTCCCCAGAACCACAGGCCCCAGAATGTTGTGCAGAAAAGGCAGCACCCACACCTTCAGCTCCCAGCCCCAGATCAGTGTCACGGGCAGGGAAACTGAGGCCCTGTCTGAGAGGCGAGTGATTTTCTTGCCTTCTCAGCGGCTGTTTTGAGTTAACGTTGGGGCTCCTTAGGAACCTCAAACCTCTTCTCGGCTGCAGGGCTGGGGGTTGTAGAGGCAGTATGGCTGAGTGGGGTTGCTTAGACAGGGTTCCGGTTCCAACTCTGGCATTTGCTGGCTGTGTGACCTGGTACAAGTTATGAACCTCTCTGAGCCTGTACTTCTGCAATTGTTGGCTATTATTAGTAACTAGAGGCCCCGTGCATGGATTCGTGCATTGGTGGGGTCCCTTGGCCTGGCCTGCACTCTCTTGCAATCCGACACTCCTCAGGAGATGTGGGAGAGGCAGTTTCAGCCCAATCCCCACAGGCTAGGCTGAGGGACCCCACCAGTACACAAATCTGTGTGCTGGGTCTCTCTCTAGTATGCATATAGGATCATTGGTTAATCTCTTCCCGCCCTCCCACCTCCCCACTTCCCTCTGAGATTCATCAGTCTGTTCCATGTTTCCATGCCTGTGCATTGAGCATCTGCCCCCTGGTGGTCAGTGTGTGTCATAGCCACCGGTGGAATGGTGGAAGGGTTGCTTGGGCTTTTAGATTATATATAGACTAGAGACCCGGTGCATGAAATTCGTGCACAGAGGTGTGTGTCCCTCAGCCCAGCCTGTACCCTCTCCAATCTGGGACCCGTCAAGAGATGTCCGGCTGCCCTCTCACAATCCAGGACTGCTGGCTCCCAACAGCTCGCCTGCCTGCCTTCCTGGTTGCCCCTAACTGCTTCTGCCTGCCAGCCTGATCACCCCCTAACCACTCCCCTGCCAGCCTGATTGATGCCTAACTGCCCTCCCCTGCAAGCCTGCCCTCCCCCCCAACTGCCCTTCCCTGTAGGCCCAGTCTCCCCCAACTTCCCTCCTCTGCTGGCCTGGTCCCCTCCCAACTGACCTCTCCTGCTGGCCATTTTGTGTCCACATGGTGGCAGTCATCTTTTGTGTTGGAATGATTGTCAATTTGCATATTGCTCTTTTATTAGATAGAATAGTAGTAGGATAATCTGGAAATTGGGAATTATTCAATCCTAGAATATAAGTTCCCCAAGGTTCTAGAACAAGGGCCTCCCTATGGTTCTGGCTTTCAGCCCCCCCCCCCCCTAAATTGTTACCCTCCTCTCTAACTCCAGCTTTCTTCTCCATCCTTAGGTGCTCAGCGAGATGCTGCCCCACCCTTCCTGGTCCCTCCCCATCCTCCTCCTCTGCCTCCTCCCCAGTGTCCCCGTGGAACCCCACCCCCCACCCTCTCCACTGCCCCCGTTTCCAACCCCCGAGTGGGACCTCCTGTCCCCACGCGTGGTGCTCTCCAGGGGTGCCCCCGCAGGCCCCCCTCTGCTCTTCCTGCTGGAGACCGGGGCCTTCGGGGAGCCATCGGGCAGCCCGGCCAACCGCAGTCGGCGAGGAGCGAGTGAGACTGCACCAGCAAGTCGCCGGGGAGAGCTGTCAGTGTGCGACGCAGTCAGCAGCTGGGTGACGGACCGGCGGACCGCTGTGGACCTGCGCGGGCGGGAGGTGGAGGTCCTGGGCGAGGTGCCTGCAGCCGGGGGCAGTCCTCTGCGCCAGTACTTCTTCGAGACCCGCTGCAAGGCCGACAGCGCCGGGGAAGAGGACCCCGGTGCCGGCGGAGGGGGCTGCCGGGGCGTGGACCGGAGGCACTGGGTGTCCGAGTGCAAGGCCAAGCAGTCCTACGTGCGGGCATTGACCACTGATGCTCAGGGCCGTGTGGGCTGGCGATGGATTCGAATCGACACTGCCTGCGTCTGCACGCTCCTCAGCCGGACTGGCCGGGCCTGAGGCCTGTGGCAAACAGAGGAAGAAGAGCTGGACGCTGAGGAACCTCAGGGGTGACCTGACTGCTCTGGCTCTCATTGTGGGAACTTGTTAAGTAGTCACAAAGTCAGCTCAACTTGTACAAGACAGGTGGTAAAAATGGGTGGGGTTTTGAAGGATGAATAGGAGTTCTCCTGTGAACTCCACGGTGGATGATGACGATGATGATGATGATGATGATAGCCTATATTTTCTGAGTGTCTACTGTTTAAGAGCTCTAATACACAACTTGTCAGATCAAGTCTGGTGGAGTTGATCATTGGAGGCCCTTAGCTTCTAAGTTGATGCTGGACATTACCTTGCTCACTATGGGGAGAGTGACACGGGGGAAATATATCAAGAAATGGGTGGCAGAGCATAAAAACTGGAACATGTAAGCAACTAACGGGGAGCTAGGGCTCGAATGGGCAGTTTACTAGGTCACATAGTTCAAGAATTCTGTGTTTTGTTTGTTTGTTGTTAATCCTCACTCGAGGATATTTTTTCCATTCATTTTCAGAGAGAGTGGAGAGGGAGAGACACAGAAACATTGATGCGAGAGAGACACATAGGTTGGTTACCTCCCACAAGGGGATTGATTTGAGCCTGCCAGTGAGGCACATGCCCTGACCAGAATCGAACCCGGAGCCCTTCAGTCCATGGGCCAGGGCTCTATCCACTGAGCTAAGCTGGCTAGGGCAAGAATGCTCTGTTTTGACCTATCCATCACAGTGCGAACACAAGTAAGGATGAGTGATAGGAGGTCAGGATGCTAGAGAATTCAGCTCGGGCGGGGACTTGGAGTCAGGTTTCTACCTCCCTTCCTTGACTCAACTTTTATTCCCCACCGAGAAAGAAATAAACCCTAAAACTGTCCAGTTTGACTAAAGCACGGGGTTCTGACAATTGGCCTCACCTCTGCGAAGGGTCAGGGGTCATTGGACACTGATAGGTCTTGAGTGGGCCAGGGAAGTCCGACAGGAGAATATGACGGCAGTGTGTTTTCCCTGGCTGCAGAATGGGTTGGTGGGATGAGTCAGTGGGGGCTGAGGAGACAGAGGGCTTGACCAAAAGGTCTCTAAAGTGAGGCAGTGGCCCCCTAGCTGATTTAGCTCAGTGGATAGAGCGTCGGCCTGTGGACCAAAGGGTCATGGGTTCGATTCCAGCTAAGGGCATGTACGTAGGTTGCAGGCTCCTCCCTGTCCTGGGCCCTGGTCAAGGCTTTGCAGGAGGCAACCAATCCATGTGTTTCTCTGTCTTTCCCTCTCTCTGAAAATCAATGTGGGAAAAATATATCCTTGGGTGAGGGTTAAAATGAGGCAGTGACAAGGAAATCAGAGGTAGACCCACATCCTCAGAACATCCCTTCATGAATTACCACTCCACACTCGGCACCAACTCACAGACTTTCTTTTTTTTTTTTTTTAATATATATTTTATTGATTTTTTACAGAGCAGAAGGGAGAGGGATAGAAAGTCAGAAACATCGATGAGAGAGAGACATCGATCAGCTGCCTCCTGCACACCCCCCACTGGGGATGTGCCCGCAGCCAAAGTACATGCCCTTGCCGGAATCGAACCCGGGACCCTTCAGTCCGCAGTCCGACGCTCTATCCACTGAGCCAAACCGGTCTCGGCTGAGGCTCACAGACTTTCTTTTAGAGCGAGCTTTCGGCGAAGGACATAGAAACCCTCACCCGCCACCATCCCAGACTGGGTCCCCGGGAAGGGTGGGCGGCAGGGCAGGGTAGGGTCTGGCTGCCTCTGTGGCTACATCTCTTCTTGTTCTGCACGTCAACTCTTTCCTGCCACATCCCTGTCTCCTGACTCCTGTCTCTTGTCTCCACATCAGTAGCTCCCTTTCTGTCTCCTAGTCACGTCTCTCACCCATTCTTGCGTGTCTTTCTCATTCATCAAAGCCCTTCCTGCACCACTGCCCCCCCCCTTTTTTTGGTGAAGTCTTTTCCTGTGCATTTCTCGGTGGGTCCCTCCCTCTGCCTTCCCCCATTCCCAGGTGGAAGTTTTCAGTCAAATCAAAGGCAGTAGGACAGAGGCTGACTCCGCACACACGGGGAAGGAGGGACAGCAGGCGTCAACCACCCCCCACCCCCTTCCCCGGGTGGACAGACCTGGCCGAGGGAGCGAGCAGTCAGCAGGGCTGGATCCCTATAGGAATGGGGGTGTTTCCCATGGATTTCCTGATGTGCTGGGTAGTCTATTTCCCTCCCCCATAGAGTCTCTGTTACCCCCTTCCTGGACCTCTGACCCCCCCCCCCAGATTTATGTCCCCCTCTTTGCTCTTCCCTCTGGGAGTTTCTGTCTCCCCTTGCCCCAGGATCTATGTCTCTAAAACTCTAAAATTGAACTTGCAGTTCACCTTCCTCGGGGCCTTATTTCTGCCCTGCTTTCTGTCTGGGTCTCCCCCGCCCCCCCGCCCCCGCAACTTCTCTGAGGTTCTGTGTCCCTTTTGGGGTCTCTGCCCCGCTCTGTCAAAGTCCTTTCCCCCCCTGCCCCACTCTCCCCATCCACAGCCTGCAGGCCCTCCATTGGCTGGATTCGGCGAGGGAGGGTTCTGTCACTATGGCAACAGCCACAACAAGCCTCCGGCTTGGCCAAGGGTGGGGAGGGATCATGGCCGGTCGGACCCTAGCTGTGCGCTATGGCCATCCCTGGCCCCCCATCTCTGGGACCGAGGATCCCGGATCCTGGCCCAACTGGCATCTCACCAGCAGTGGTGTCGCCCACCACATCATCCCACACGTGCCCTTTCGCCCGCCCGCTCTCCAGGTGGGGGAGCCCGGGAGTCCAGGCTCCTGCGCAGAAAGGAGGCGCGGGGATCCAGGCACCTGCAGGAAGAAAGGGGGAATGAATGGTGGCCCGGGCTCCTCCTCACTGAAGAAGGAGGGTCTCGGAGTCCTGGGTCTGGCAGATGAAGGGCCAGGGAACCTGAATGCTGGAACTGGAGGGAGGGAGGGGTTGGGGGCCGCCCGGGAGAAATCGGGGCTGGCGGGCCGGACTCCTGAGGTTTCTTAAAGCTGACGTCCCGCGCCTTCTACCCAGCCCACGGCCACGGACCCCCTGCCCCCACTCGCAAAGCCGGACTTGCACATCTGGGATTTCGACGAGGTCATCAGCAGATGGGAGACCACCTCTGGCTTGGCTCACGGGGTGCGCAAGACCCACGGCGGGCCCTATTCGCAGCCCAAGGTCCCAAAGCCCAAGGACCTCGAGAGGTCTATGGGGATGAAGGATTTTGGGGAAAAGGTAAGGGTCTAGAATGCCGAGGTCCGCCTGGGTGGGTGGGTGGGGGGGAGAGACAGGGTTGAGGACTGCGATTCCGTCCTGTGCAGCCTCAGGTTGGGTCCCCGAATCCTCTTTCTGTAGCTCAATCGCCAGGGCTGGTGCCTCCCGCTGAGCACCGAGCTCCAGAGCAGTGAGGCGCGGGCGCGCTTCTCCGAGTGGCCGGACCTGCACCTGCGCGCCCGGCCCCTGCACTTCGCCGACCACCACTTCGCGGGCGTTTCCCAGGTAGCGGAGGAGACCGGGTGGGCGCGGGGCTGGGGGGCCGACCCGGGGCCCTGGGGCGGGGCCAGCAGGAATTTTAATTCTGGGGGCGTGGCCAACTGGTTTGGGGTGTGGCTAAAAGGGAGGTATGAGAAGAGTACAAGGACTGGGGCTTGGACATTTGGACGTGGGGCCAGGAGGAGGAGGGGACCGAAGTCCCGAAATCCCAGCTCTCTGGGGCTAATAACCTCTGGCGCAAGTAATAAATGTTGAAGTGGGTTAGGAGGGTTTTTGTTTATTTTTAATTGTTAAAAAATATATTTTATTGATTTTTCACAGAGAGGAAGGGAGAGGGACAGAAAGTCAGAAACATTAATGAGAGAGAAACATCGATCAGCTGCCTCCTGCACACCTCGTCCCCCTCCCCACTGGGGATGTGCCCGCAACCAAGGTACATGCCCTTGACCGGAATTGAACCAGGGACCTGTCAGTCCGCAGACCGGCGCTCTATCCACTGAGCCAAACCGGTTTCGGCTAGGATGGTTTTTAAAAAATATGTTTTTATTGATTTCAGAGAGGAAGAGAGAGAGAGTAGAAACATCAATGATGAGAATCATTGCCTGGCTGCCTCCTGCTCGCGCCCCGCGGGGGCCTGAGCCGCAACCAGGCCTGACGGGGAATCAGAACCTTGACCTCCCGGCTCACAGGTCGATGCTCAACCACTGAGCCAGCCCTTGGGGAGGAGGTGGTTTTGAGGCTCAGGGCAGAGGACTGTGCTGGGGGGCGGGTCTTGAACATTCCGGGGCCAGGTGGGGGCGGGCCTAGGCTCACTGCGTGGCTGAAATTAGGAGGAATTGTCTGCCGAGGTGCGGCTTCATTCCAGTGGCGGGGCAAGGAAGGCTTGAGTCTGGGGACTGGCCTTTCTGTTGGATGGTGAGCAAACAGCGATTGGGTTTTGGGGTTTCTGATTTGGGGAGCGAAGCTAACGTGCGCTGGATTCTGATTCCGGGGGCGGGGGGCGGGTGAGGAGGCCTGGTCCAGCGAAGCGAAGCCGTCGAGTCCGAAGGATGAGGGGAGGGAGTTCTCAGTCTGGGACCCAAGGCTTCAAAAAGGGATCTAGAACCGCTTTCCTGGCCCTCCCTCCTGTATGTGCGTCCTCAGACTCTCATTCCCTGGAGGATGAGCCCAGAGCTGGCCGGCCGGCCCTTGATCGTGTCCAACCAGGGAGTCCTGGACCACTTTCAGCTCTACCTGCCCACCGCCCGCGACTTCCGAGCCTTCTCGAAGTGAGCCGGTCCTCCATCGGCACCGCCCCCTGGACCCCCGCCCCCAGCCCCTGGGATGGGCTCCCCCTCTCTGACTTGGGACCAGGCGTTCGGATCTCGCCCCCACCCTAGCGCCCAGTGTCCACTCTCGGGAACACCAAGCCTGCGGAGGGATCTGACGATCGGCGCGCGCGCGGGGGGGGGGTAATTTGACATTTGAGTCCCCGGATACTGCCCACGGGTGAGAAACCCCTAGATTGCAGGCGTTTAAGTACCTGGAGGGCCCAGGAATCCAGGAGTCCCCAGCCCCATTTTTTCTAAGCGGTCCCTGCCTCCTACAAATGTGCCCTCTTCTCCTGCTGCTTCCTCAGGACCCGAGGCGGGTCTGAACCTCAGCATCGTCCCCACCCTGCTTCCCCCAACAGGAAGGAGTTGTTGGCCTGGGGCCGTGGCCCCCAGAAGCCGCCCTGCCCACCCTCCTGCCGGGTGCCCCCGCCGCCGCAGATCCGCGTGCCCCGCGCCCCCCTGGTGACGCCTGCCGTGCCGCACCGCGGGGCGCTGTCCCTGGCGCGGGAGTCCTACGACCTCCCGCTGCACCCGCTCCGCCGGGTGGACCCTCTCTCCCCGCTGGAGCTGCCCCGGGTAGTCCCGCACAGGAACCCCGTGCCGGGCATCCACAGCGTGCCGCAAGCCTACCGCACCGAGAGCGCCAACTACGGCAGCTCCAGGCCCACCCTGGTCTGAGCGCCCCGCCGGCCGTCGGCCCCGCCGCAGACACCATCCCCCCTGCCCCCCCCCCCCCCTGCCTGGAAGCCTGCCACGGGGCACACCGTGGGCGGGGCTGAGCTTGGGAACCCCGCTCAGCAACCACTTGGGGGCAGGACAGAGTGTGGCCGTGGGCGGGGCGAACCCCACCTACACCCACTGGACTGTGGGGGCGGGAGCGGGCCTGGAGTATGCCCTTGGGGCTGTGGGCCAGCGGGCAGGGCATGGCCCCTGCGGCCGAAGGGGCAGAGCTTCTCTTAATCAGTGACAGTGAAATAGTCTACATCTCGCTCTTTGCTGGGTCGGGCTCTGCATCCTGGTTTCTGGGGGCCCGGAGTGTGGGGAGAAGGCGCTCCCACTGAATCCTTGTGGAGCGGGTATCTGGGAGCAGGCGGACCCGTTTCCTGAGCTCAGAGGGCAACACGGAGCCAAGCCCCTCGAAGTTTGGATTCAGGCTTTCAGTCTCTGGCAGGTGGCGCAGGGCTGAGGCTCCCGGCCAATCGCCACTGCTGGGTCGCTGGAGGGGCGAGCTCCAGACTCCTCCCCCTGCTCCCCGTGATGGGCAGAGACAGGGCTGCACAGCCGAGGGCTCCCTACCCCTTCTCACCCCCCCCACCCCCGCCAAGCACGACCTCTCCGGGACCCAAAGACGGAGCCTGTAAAGCCGCCGTCCTCTTGGGCGGCTCCTGCTTCTTGGTGCCCAGCCACTGGGGGATGGGGGAGGGGTGCTCACTTAGCCACTCCTGCACATCCCTGACCTTACCTGCCTCTCGCCCCCGGGGAGATTAGTGTCCAGGTTACCCCGCCATGCCGCCACCCCCTGGCCTTGCCGCCCCCACAGCCCGCATGTATAAGACCAGGTAAACACGGTGGGGAGGCACCCAGGATGGAGATGCTCCAGGTAAGGCCGGGAGTCCTCCTGGGCCTGGGTGAAGGAGGCCTTTCTGGAGGAGTGTGGCCAGCCGGCGGGGGTCCTGGGGAAGCAGGGGGGCGGGGTCCCGGGGTCTGGTGTCGGGGATGAGAACGGAGGTGCTGGCCCTGAATGTGTTACACGGGAGCGGGAGGGTGGGCGCCCGGGCAGAGGTCTCGGGCTGGCCCTGAGGAGGTGGCCTTATCCCAGGGGCTGCTGCTGTGGCTGCTGCTGAGCGTGGGCGGGGCGCGGGCATCCAGGGGGCCCCCGCGGCCCCTGTGCCGGCCCGTCAATGCCACGCTGGCCGCCGAGAACGAGGCCTGTCCGGTCTGCATCACCTTCACCACCAGCATCTGTGCCGGCTACTGCCCCAGCATGGTGAGCTGCCCGCCCAGGCCCGCCCAGGCCCGGCCCACAGGAGACGGGCGGCGGGGGGCTGGGCAGGGGCCGGGGAATTGGAGTCGGAGCTGGGCATGTGGGAGGGAGAGTACAGAGGGTCCCCTGGGTACACGAGTCTTGGGTTTGTGGGGGGTAGAGAGGGGGTCAGGGGAGGGCTCGGCTCTGGGCAGTCAGACGCCATGGCGGCCCCCCCTGCACTGCCTCCAGGTGCGGGTGCTGCCGGCCCCCCTGCCGCCTGTGCCCCAGCCCGTGTGCACCTACCGGGAGCTGAGCTTTGCCTCCGTCCGGCTCCCCGGCTGTCCGCCTGGCGTGGACCCGATGGTCTCCTTCCCCGTGGCCCTCAGCTGTCGCTGTGGGCCCTGCCGCCTCAGCAGCTCTGACTGTGGGGGTCCCAGAGCCCAACCCTTGGCCTGTGACCGCCCCGCCCTCCCAGACCTCCTCTTCCTCTAAGGATCCCCCAACCTCAACCTCCGGTGCCGTGCCTGTCCCTGTCCCCCTCCCCTCCCCCATCCCCTCCTCTGCCTCTCCATCCCCCCCTCTCCCTCTCCCATCCCCTCCTCTCCCTCTCCCATCCCCTCCCCTCCCCAATCCCCGGAGCCAGCAGCCGCTCCTCTCCTCCAATAAAGGCTTCTCACACCGCACCCGGGGGCTGCCTTTCTTTGGGCTCGGGGTGCACATGCATGTGAGCGCACACAATACACACAGGAGGGGTCCAGTTTCAGAACATTTTATACAAAGTCAGTGTCAGAACTCTGGTAGAAAACGGGGAGGGGAGGGAAACTCAGCTCAGGAGGTGTCCATAGTCTCGCCCTCTGCAGGAGAAGAAGGTCACGTGGTCACTGTGGCCCAGAAGATGCCCGGCTCCCGCCCCTCTTCAGACAGGCCCCCCGGGGATCGGGAGGGGGGGGGGAAGACACTCACTGAGCTCATTAAAGAGGAAGGCGTCCTGGTACTCCTTCATGTACTGTGTGGAGCGCGACTCGTCCAGGAAGAGTGAGTAGACCCGCTTGATGTCGTCTACCTGCACCTCCGTGCCCTGAGGGGGGCAGTGAGAACTCAGGGGGCCCCCGAGGTAGGGACTCAGGCCACATCGCCTCTGCTCAAATACGGCTCGGCCACCGCCGGGCTGTGAGCCACCTCTCCATTCCTTGGTCTGTAACTGGACTTAACCGTTCGAGTCCCCACTCTGTCAGGCCCGGAGGCCAGAAATTAACCCGAGACCCAGTTCCCTGCCTCTGAAGACGTGTCCTGGGACCAAATGCAACAACCGCCTCCGAGCCCTCGGAGCGGGGTCTCGGCTGGGCCCCCGGCTCCCGGGCGGCTCACCTTGCGCTTCCGGCACACCAGGCTGGCGGCGGTGATGAGCTGGATGGCGTAGCGCAGGGACGTCTCCAGCCCGATGCGGGTCAGCACCGTGTAGGCGTCCTCGCTCATCTCCACGTCCTCCTCCTCACACCTGCGGGCCGGCGGGGGTGGGGGGCAGGCAAGGTCAGGCCGGAGACTGCAGCATGCCAGCCCCCTCCCCCAACACCTGGAGCCTGCGACTTCAGAACTGCAGATCGACGGGCAAGCAGGGCCACCCAGGCCCAGGCTGGGCCTCCACTCTCCCCTTACGGGCTCTTTCCTCCACCAGCCCCCCCCTTCCCCACGGGCCCCCACCTTGCACCGGAGGCCACGCTCCACCCTTCAGGCCCAGAGACTTTGGGCCAATCACCCCTCCACGCGATCTCAGTGTCCCCGTGTGTCAAACAGGGTGGTCCCCCCAGATCTCAGTGTCCCCGTGTGTCGAACAGGGTGGCCCCCCCAGATCTGTGTCCCCGTGTGTCGAACAGGGTGGCCCCCCCAGATCTGTGTCCCCGTGTGTCGAACAGGGTGGGCCCCCAGATCTCAGTGTCCCGGTGTGTCGAACAGGGTGGGCCCCCCAGATCTCAGTGTCCCTGTGTGTCCAACAGGGTGGGCCCCCCAGATCTCAGTGTCCCCGTGTGTCAAACAGGGTGGGCCCCCCAGATCTCAGTGTCCCCGTGTGTCGAACAGGGTGGGCCCCCAGATCTCAGTGTCCCCGTGTGTCCAACAGGGTGGGCCCCCCAGATCTCAGGGTCCCGGTGTGTTGAACAGGGTGGGCCCCCAGATCTCAGTGTCCCGGTGTGTCCAACAGGGTGGCCCCCCCAGATCTCAGTGTCCCGGTGTGTCGAACAGGGTGGGCCCCCAGATCTCAGTGTCCCGGTGTGTCCAACAGGGTGGCCCCCCCAGATCTCAGTGTCCCGGTGTGTCGAACAGGGTGTGCCCCCAGATCTCAGTGTCCCGGTGTGTCCAACAGGGTGGGCCCCCAGATCTCAGGGTCCCGGTGTGTCGAACAGGGTGGGCCCCCAGATCTCAGTGTCCCCGTGTGTCCAACAGGGTGGCCCCCCCCAGATCTCAGTGTCCCGGTGTGTCCAACAGGGTGGCCCCCCCCAGATCTCAGTGTCCCGGTGTGTCCAACAGGGTGGGCCCCGCCTGCAGCACCGGATGCGGAGGATCTGCTTCGTGTCCTTCTCGCTGTAGGGGGAGGTGGAGACGATGAGCAGCCGGTCCAGCAGGTCGATGGGGATGCCGTGGGGGCTCTGGTAGCTGGTCCCCCGGATCCTGAGGGGGAAGGAGGGCTGTCAGGGTGATGCCTCCAGAGCCTGGCTCTCCACTCCCCCCCGGCCCCCAGCACAGCCCACCCCCTGGGCCAAACACCGCGCGACCTTCAGCCCCGGCCGGCTGGCGTCAGCCCGCGGGAGAGCGGCGTGTTTTAGCCGGGCGGCTGTCGGGGATTACTGCACCAAGGTCCCCGTTCCCTGTGCACCTGGCCCAGCCCCAGGAGCCGCGAGGGGAGACGGGAGGCTCTCATTGGTGAGAGCTTCGCTCCGTGAAATGGGGCAAACGCTCAATCAGCAAACACAGGCGAGGTTCCCGGGAGCCTCTGGTGGCTCTGCCCAGCAGCCAACACGGCCTGGCTCTCGTGCTGTCTAAAGACAGCCCCCCGAACGCGTCGCCGACTCCCCCTCTGCACTCCAGGCTAACCGCACTGTAACCCGTGCCGCAATCAAGTTCACTGAACAGGCCTTTCCTCGGTAAGACTCAGCCCCCTGCTTCTGCAGCAGCTGGGGCTGTTTTAAATATATACGTATTTTTACTGGTTTTCTTACAGGGAGGAAGAGAGAGGAATAGAAAGTCAGAAACATGGATCAGCTGCCTCCTTCACACCTCCTACCGGGGATTTCCCCGAAACCAAGGCACAGGCCCTTGACCGGAATCGAACCGGAGACCTTTCAGTCCTCAGGCCGACGCTCTACCCACTGAGCCACAGCGGCTTTGGCAGCTGGGGCTGTTTTAAACAGCAAAACCACCAACAACAAGCACTGGATGTGACAGAGGCGGCAGCGAACAGATCGCGACCGAGAAAGCATCCCCAATACCGGAACGGGGGCCACAGATACGTGTTAGCACAGGCTCGCAAATCCCGAATCTGCCCACGGCGCCGGGCGACTGGATCTCAGCCTCTCCCGGGCTGCCGTTCCCACGCCCTGAGCTGCACCGGCCCCACTCTCTGCCCCTTCTGGTCTCAGCCCTGGGGGTCAGTCACCGGCCCTGCTGTCCTCATTTGGAAACGGGACCGAGACAATATCTACATCTTGAGCTTCTTCTGAGGTTCCGAGCAGTTCGTCTGGGAAAAGTGCCAGCGCAGGACCAGGGAAGAATCCGCCGCCGCCCGCCGCCCTGCCGCTTCCTTCCTCCTGATAACAGCCCCCGGGCACGACAGCTGGCACAGCTGCAGCTGGGACGACAGTCCCCACCCCCGTCGCCCGACACCCCCTCCCCCCCGCCCAGTCCCCCACTGCCCAATCCCCCCCGCCCAACCCCCCTCAGTCCCCCACCGCCTGACACCCCCCCCCCCGCTCAATCCCCCCCAGTCCCCCCCGCCCAACCCCCCCCAGTCCCCCGCCGCCCGACACCCCCACCCCCAGTCCCCCGCCGCCTGACACCCCCCCCCCGCCCAACCCGTCCCCCGCCGCCCGACACCCCCCCCCCGTCCAGTCCCCCGCTGCCCAACACCCCCCACCCCCAGTCCCCCGCCGCCCGACACCCCCCTCCCCCTCCCGTGCCACCAGCACAGCCGAGCCCGGAGCAGTGCAGCCTCCGGGGGCTGTTTGCTCCCCACTTCCTTCTCCCTTCCTCTGGGCCAAACCCCAGGCGCGGTGTGAAGAGAGCCAGCCGGGGGGACTACAGGGCACGGGCACTGGCAACACCCCAGGACAGAGGCTCCCAAGCTCCACGAAAGCCCGGTTCCTCAGGCGACAGACACGCAGTCCCACTCCCTTCATTAAATGGCCGGGCCTGAGTGGTTCGGGCCGTGCCTGACGCCGGGCCCAACACCCGCCCCTGCGCAGCCCTCAGGAAGCCAGGCTGTCCCACAGAACCCCTGGGAGTTAGGCAGAGCCCTGGGGTGCCCTGGCACAGACTGAGAAACTACAGCCTTAAGGGAGACAGGAGCAACGCAACAGAAAATCCAGTCCCGGGGCTTCCTTGTGGAGTAGAGCGGCCTACCCACCTGACCACTACCTACCTTGTTTTTTTTATTTTTATTTTTAAAATATATTTTATTGATTTTTACAGAGAGGAAGGGAGAGGGATAGAGAGTCAGAAACATCAATGAGAGAGAGACATCGATCAGCTGCCTCCTGCACGCCCCCTACTGGGGATGTGCCCGCAGCCCAGGTACATGCCCTTGACCGGAATCGAACCCAGGACCCTTCAGTCCGCAGGCCGACGCTCTATCCACTGAGCCACACCGGTTCGGCACTAGCTTCTTTTTTTAAAAATTTAAATGTATTTTTACTCACTTCAGAGAGGAAGGGAGAGGGAGATTTGCTGCCTCCTACACATCCCACACTGGGCATCAAGCCCACAACCTGGGCATGTGCCCGACAGGAATCGAACCCTGACCTCCTGGCTCACGGGTGGATAGTCAGCCACTGAGCCACGCCGGCCAGGCCACCCCCACCTGTTTAAGGGAAAAGCCCACCCTCTCGCCTGGGCCTCGGTTCCGGGGGAGCCGTTCCGACAGCTAAGCCCACGCCCGCCCCCCGCCCCCCCAGCTGCCTCCTCGCCGGCTCACCGGGTGATGCTGCGGTTGGTGGCCATGATGAGCACACGCACGCCCGCCCCCCGCCCCCCCAGCAGCCCCCCCAGCTGCCTCCCCGCCGGCTCACCGGGTGATGCCGCGGTTGGTGGCCATGATGAGCACACGCACGCCCGCCCCCCGCCCCCCCAGCAGCCCCCCCAGCTGCCTCCCCGCCGGCTCACCGGGTGATGCCGCGGTTGGTGGCCATGATGAGGACGGGCGCCATGTCGCTCTCCAGCGCCCGGTTGAGGAAGGAGAAGCTCTCGATGTCCAGCATGTGGACCTCATCAATGAACAGCACCTGGGAGCCATCAGGGGGGGTCAGACCCCCGCCCCCAGGGCCTCTCCTGCCCCTCTTTGCCCACTGCCGCCCCGCCCCCCGCGAGCGCCCGCCGGCACCCACCCCGGGGATGATCTCCGCCTTGCCCTCCTCGCGCCACTCGGCCACCTTGGCGTTGATCTGCTCTCGGACTTCGGACTTGATCTCCCCTGTGTCACCTGTGGGAGGCAGGGTGCCAGGGGGGGGGGGGGTCAGAGAGGAGACAGGGTCTGGGGCCGGACGTGGGCGAAGACGGAGGAAGAACAGGGCATGGGGGACAGAGGGAAGGGACCCTGAGATTGTGCGACGGAGGGCGAGGGGTCTGCGATGTCCCCGAGAGGAGGAAGAGAACTCAGGGTGAGAACAGGAGGGCCGTGCCCCCATACACCGAGAGGGACTTGGCACAGGGCAGAGGGACAGACCACATGCAGAGGGAGAACGAGGTCAGCAGGGACCGGGGAAGAGCCCGGGCGGGGAGGGCTGAGCCGGGGCGAGGGGCGCGGGCCGGAGGGGGGGGCCCCCTCACCCGAGAAGAGGGCCAGGAAGCCCTGGGTGCGGGAGTTGATGACGTCGATCTCGTGCAGGGACACGGTGTGCACCACCTCCTTGCGCTTCTGGAGCTCCCCGTCTGGGCACTGCACGAACTTGGTCTACGGGGCCAGGTGGGGGAGGGGAGGGGGAACAAGGCAGAGAGAGCACGAATGGGGCCCACAGGGGCTCTGTGTGGGGGAGATCGGGGCTCCCTGGAAAGGCGCTGGAAATCCAAGCGGGGGTTAGCCCTGAGGGCACAGGGGGTCCCGGAACCTCGGAACCATGAGCACGGTGGCGAGTCGAGGGCCCCGTCCTGGAGGGACAGGGAAGAGCCGGGAGCACAGGGCCGAGGGGCGGGTGACGGCTCAGGGGGAACGGGGCCGCACCTGGGAGCCCATGGCGTCGTAGTCGCGGGCGCGGGTGAAGGAGCGGCCCAGCTTGGAGATCTTGCCGGTGGCCTTGTCGATGGTGATCACATCCCTGAGGGGAAGGAGGCGGAGTGAGGAGGCAGGTGCCGAGCCCCCCCCGCCCCCCCCCCCCCCCCCAGTGCGGGCGGCTGCTCTGCTCACCCGGCCTGGACCTTGTCCTTGGTCAGGGACTCGATCATCTTGGTGCCCAGGTCGTATATCGTCTCCATCTCGGTGGTCTTGAGGGTCAGCTTGCCCACCTTGGAGCCCTGAGGGGACACGCCGGCCGGCCGGCTCAGACACGCCCGTCTCCCCGCACAGTGCGGGAACGGCGCCCCGCGGCACGCTGGGGGCGGCGGGCGTGGTCGCCGCCAGTCATGTGCGCACACGCGTGTCAAACTCAACACCCTGTCATGTGCGCACACGTGTGTCAAACTCAACACCGTCATGCGCGCACACGTATGTCAAACTCAACACCCTGTCATGTGCGCACACGTATGTCAAACTCAACACCCTGTCGTGTGCGCACACGCGTGTCAAACTCAACACCCTGTCATGTGCGCACACGTGTGTCAAACTCAACACTGTCATGTGCGCACACGCATGTCAAACTCAACACCCTGTCATGTGCGCACACGCGTGTCAAACTCAACACCCTGTCATGTGCGCACACGTATGTCAAACTCAACACCCTGTCATGTGCGCACACGTGTTAAACTCAACACCCTGTCATGTGCGCACACGTGTTAAACTCAACACCCTGTCATGTGCGCACACGTGTTAAACTCAACACCCTGTCATGTGCGCACACGTATGTCAAACTCAACACCCTGTCATGTGCGCACACGTATGTCAAACTCAACACCCTGTCATGTGCGCACACGTATGTCAAACTCAACACCCTGTCATGTGCGCACACGTGTTAAACTCAACACCCTGTCATGTGCGCACACGTGTTAAACTCAACACCCTGTCATGTGCGCACACGCGTGTCAAACTCAACACCCTGTCATGTGCGCACACGTATGTCAAACTCAACACCCTGTCATGTGCGCACACGTGTTAAACTCAACACCCTGTCATGTGCGCACACGTGTTAAACTCAACACCCTGTCATGTGCGCACACGTATGTCAAACTCAACACCCTGTCATGTGCGCACACGCGTGTCAAACTCAACACCCTGTCATGTGCGCACACGTATGTCAAACTCAACACCCTGTCATGTGCGCACACGTGTTAAACTCAACACCCTGTCATGTGCGCACACGTGTTAAACTCAACACCCTGTCATGTGCGCACACGTGTTAAACTCAACACCCTGTCATGTGCGCACACGTGTTAAACTCAACACCCTGTCATGTGCGCACACGTGTTAAACTCAACACCCTGTCATGTGCGCACACGTGTTAAACTCAACACCCTGTCATGTGCGCACACGCGTGTCAAACTCAACACCCTGTCATGTGCGCACACGTATGTCAAACTCAACACCCTGTCATGTGCGCACACGTGTTAAACTCAACACCCTGTCATGTGCGCACACGTGTTAAACTCAACACCCTGTCATGTGCGCACACGTGTTAAACTCAACACCCTGTCATGTGCGCACACGTGTTAAACTCAACACCCTGTCATGTGCGCACACGTGTTAAACTCAACACCCTGTCATGTGCGCACACGTGTTAAACTCAACACCCTGTCATGTGCGCACACGTATGTCAAACTCAACACCCTGTCATGTGTGCACACGTATGTCAAACTCAACACCCTGTCATGTGCGCACACGTGTGTCAAACTCAACACCCTGAAACTTTCAGTGTGGGCACTCATCACATGTCAACCGCTCCTCAACACAGCTCTGGGCCAAACCCAGGAAACAAGCTAAATCCTAAAAGATAACAAAAAAAGCCCTGGCTGGTTTGGCTCAGTGGTTAGAGCATCTGCCTGCGGACTGAAAGGTTCCAGGTTCGATTCTGGTCAAGGACACATGCCTGGATTGTGGGCTCGGTCCCCAGTGGGGGGCGTGCAGGAGGCAGCCGGTCAATGATTCTCTCTCATCATTGCTGTTTCTCTCTCTCTCCCTCACCCTTCTTCTCTGAACTCAATTAAATATATTTTTTAAAATGACAAAAAAAAACAAACACAACAGAAATAAGCTGGCCCAGCCAGCATGGCTCAGTGGCGGGTGTTGGCCTATGAACCAGGAGGTCTCACTGTGATTCCCGGTCTGGGCACACGCCTGGGTCGTGGGGTGAGCCCCAGTGGGGGGCGTACAAGGGAACTAGTTTGGGAATAGCTTTCCTTACAGTTAAACATTCTAGCATAGTTTTATTTTTAAAATACTTATTGGGGTGGCAAATTAAAAAGAGGGTGTCGCCCTGGCCAGGTGCTCAGGGAGTCGTCCCAATGCACCAAGGTTGCAGGTTCGATCCCTGGTCAGGGCACATGCCAGAATCCACTAATGCACGCGTACATAAGTGGAACAACACATCAATGTTTCTCTCTCTCGCTAAATCGATAAATTAAAACATAAAAGAGAGACCAACAGATAAGTTACTAGGTAAATAGGAGAGAAAGGGGGAACCAAACCATAAAAAGGATTTAAGAGACACGAAATTTAAAAATGCGCAGTCGGAGCTGTGGTGTATAAGAACGCACAGCTGGGCATAAAACCAACAGAAGGCAAAGGCGTGGAAGTGAGCGAGGATGGCCACCCGGCAGGGAGACTTGGGGGTGCAGAAAGAGGAAGGTGGTTACGAAGGTATTTGCTTTACAATCACTTATTAGATTCCATGCTTCTTTTAGATGTTTCCTGTATCTATCTTACTTATAACTAAAACGTAAAAAAAAAGCCGCAGGTTAAGCAAAGTGAGAGCGCCTGAGCTGTGGAAATCCCAGGGGCAGGCGTTAACCTGTTAGGGATTCCCTGAAGAAACTTCCAGACCCTCTCTTCTTCCCCCACTTGGTTTCAGCTGCTCCCGGTGTCCGTCCCCCACCAATGGGCGAGCTGCTGCCAGTTCGGAAACCCCCGCTGCGGGCGCAGACTCCGACCTCACTGCAACCCCCGCCCGGAGGCCGGCTGGGCACTCACCGTCCCCGTGGCCGGCCGGTCGATCTGGATCTCCACCACCTCCCCCTCGATGATCTCCGTCTCCTCCCTGCCCAGAGAGCGGGTCTGAGCGGAGCCCCGGCCCCCGGCGGCCAACTCCCACCAGCCCTCGGGCAGGCCCCGCTGGCTGGGACGGGGTGGGGGACGGGGTGGGGGTGGTCCCGATGCTGCTGGATCGGCCCGCCCCGCCCCGCCCCGCCCCGGCCCGCCCCGCCCCGGCCCGGCCAGGGCTCACTTGATGCGAACGCCGATGGACCTGCGGAAGGCCTGCGTCAGCGCCTCGGTCTTGCTCATCTCCAGGGAGAAGATCTCGCTGCCCGCGATGGCTGTGAACGGGGTGTCGGGGCCCAGGGCCTGCGCCATGCCTGGGGAGAGGGGGGTCTGGGTGGGTGGGGGCGCCCTGTTGCCCCAAATCCACTCTGTGGCAACACCAGCTCTTGGTGCTGCGGGGCAAGGGTGGCGCAGAGAGCCGGGCAGAGGCCTGCACAGGAGCCTGGACCAGAAACCGCCGCCCGAGGACACACTCTGTGCCCGCACAGGCCAGGTTCGCCGCGCGAGGCACGGGTCAGGCCGGTGACAGCAGGGCTCTCGGCAAGCACTGAACCCACCCCCGCCCCCCACAGCAGCCCTTCCTGAGGGCCCAGCCGGCTCCGAGCCACATCTCACAGCCAGTCCTGGCTCCCCTCTGACCAGTGTGCGGTGGGAACTCTTCCTGCCCCTTTTCAGAGGCGTCACTCTGCGCCCCGAGAGCCTGCTCCCTGCTGTCTGTCCGGGACGCTCCCAGGCACCCTGCAAATCTTGGGAACTTCTGACAACCCCACTACGTCCCGCCCCGGCGGCCAGGAGCCTCCTCTGCCCATCACGGCACATCACACTGCGAGGCCGTGTCCACAGCACCCTCCCCCCCTCCCCAGGCAGGAGGCTCCTTGGAGTCAGGGCCTGGGTCGTCCTCATCTGTGGGCTCCCAGGGACTGGGCCAGGCTCCAGGCTCGGCACAGCCGGCACACCAGGACCCTTGGATGAGTGCTGCTTCCTCATTTCCTGTCCTATCTAATAAAAGGCTAATATGCAAACAGACTGAAACAGGAATGACTGGTTGCTATGATGCGCACTGACCACCAGGGGGCAGACGCTCGATGCAGGAGCTGCCCCCTGGTGGCCAGTGGCTCCCACAGGGGGAGCGCCGCTCAGCCAGAGGCCGGGCTCACTGTGAGCTCAGTGGTGGGGCAGGAGCCTCTCCCGCCTCCTTGGCAGCACTAAGGAGCCCTGGGGGATGTCCGCCTGCTGGCTTAGGCCCCCTAAGTCAGGCAGCAATGCTCCAAATTAAAATAGAAAATGTATCCTCATGTCTCACCCTCCCTTGCAGCAAAGTGACCATACGATTAAATTACAGTCCGTGCCCAGCCGCACTCAGGGGCTCAGCATCGACCCATGAACCAGGTCACGGTTCGATTCCGGTCAGGGCACACGCCCGGGTTGTGGGCTCCATTTCCAGTAGGGAGCATGCAGGAGGCCGCCGATCAACGGTTCTCTCTCATCATTGATGTTTCATCTCTCTCCCTCTGAAATCAATAAAAAACATTGGCTGTGGATAGAGCATCAGCCTGCAGGCTAAAGGGTCCCATCTCAGGTTCGATTCCGGTCGAGGGCATGTACCTTGGCTGCGGGCACATCTCCAGTAGGGGGTGTGCAAGAGGCAGCTGATCGATGTTTCTGACTTTCTATCACTCTCTATTAAAAATAAATAAAATATGTTAAATAAATAAACAAATGCTACACGGAGTGTGTGTGTGGGGGGAAGGCTGGCGCTTAGGCAACCCTCTGGGAACTGGAAGTGATCCCCACGGGAAACAAGGGCGGAGGACGTTGAGGCGGGAAAGCAGACGGCTTCGCGACCCGCTCCACAGCCGCAAATGGCCCACATTCACGCTCCTCCCTGAGAGCATGAAGCCGCGTGGTTAGCCAGGGCCATGCTTGTTTCTGTGAAACGCGCCCGAATCGGACCTTGCCCTCCACGGAGGGTCACCGGGCAGGGGCAGGGGAGCTCACGTCGGGAGGCGTCTTACCCATGGCGATGGCCGTCTTCCCGGTGCCCGGCTGCCCGGCGATGAGCACGGCGCGGCCGGCGATCTTGCCCTCCCGGATCATCTCCAGCACCACGCCCGCCGCGCGCCGCGCCGCCAGCTGGCCCACCATGCCCTGCGACGCCTGTGGGGCGAGGCCGGAGCTGACTCCCCGCCGCCCCTGCCGCCGCCTCCAGAGATGGAAGTGCTGTTGGCGGGACGTTGGGGAAAAGCCAAAAAAGCCTCCTCCACCCCCGTTTCTCTAAGACCAGTGAGTGCGCACAGGGTGGATGTTATAAACATGAGGCTAAAGGTCTGGAAGAACATGTCCCCGCCATCTCATGCGCCCCCCCCCCCCTACCTGCCGCGGCTCCAAGGCGTCGTCCAGCCCCAGCCCCCGGATGTGGGAGTGTGCGCCTGGCAGAGGAAGGACCAGAAGCGGTTACCGGCCGGCTCAAGGCCGGAGGTGAGGGGCTTCCCCAGGGCCCCGGTTTCCTCCTTGGCCCAATGCGGGGCGCGCCTCCCCACCCCGCTGGAAGGGCTCTTATCAGCCGGCATCACAGCAGGACCGCCCATGGCTCCCGCGCTGTGTGAGCTGGGAGCCGTGGCTTGAGTCTCAGCCTCAGCTAAAATGGGGTGACAGTCACAATGTGCACCTCAAGGGGCAACTGCCAGGATTCCATGGGATCAAACTCCCACACTCAGTGGCCTTCTGCTCTGCCACGGCCTGTGCTGGGGACACAGCTGGGAAGGAGCCAGGCCTGGCCCCTGCCCGGGCGTGGGGGGCAGCCAGCACACAGCCAAACATACGCACTTGGCAAACACCCACTTCTGGGACTTCCAAGCAGGATGCCCGGGCACCCAGGAGCCCGCAGGGTAGCGAAGCCTGCAGCCTGGGATTGGGGTCCAGCATGGTGCCCCTTGTGCCATCTGACACCCCTCTGGAACTCAGGGCACCCCCTTTCCAGTACGCAGGTTGCATGCTTCTCGGGGGTCCTGGGCAGGTTGGCTTTTCAGGCGTGCACGGGGCAGGCAGGGTCTAGTCCCGCCCGACCCGGGGCCACTCACCAATGCGCTCAATTCGCGTCACATCGCGGACCTCCGGGACTTTGGTTGTGGCCGTCTGGTTGGGGAGAAGGCACGTCAGAGCCCTCGTCATCTGTTTCCACCAACTCCTCCTCTGTTCCCCCTGCCACTCCTCCCCGCAGGCTGTCACCATTAATGCTGCTGGTGACCCCACTACACCCCGAGTCCCAGGAAGAGGAAGGGTCGGGTGTCCCACCCACAGCTCCTTCCCCACGGCTCGCACCTGTAACTGTAAGGACGGCAGAAAGGCAGAGCGGGCATCAAGCGGGCACGGTCTGCCCGCCGACTTCCCAGCCGCCCTTGCACTGCGGCACCCCAGCTCGGTCACTACTTTTGCACATGCAAGTCCTCAGGCAGCCTGCTCTCCCTGCCCCCCTCACCAAGGAGGCCCTCCCTGATCCCTGCTGCCAGGTTGGTTCTAGGGTCCCTGGGTGTCCAGACAGAAGGAAGGGCCTCCCCAGCAACCTCGCTTTCACGAGGGAGACCAATAAATCAATGTTCTTGGCTCCAATGGACGTGTGTCCTATGACGGGCACAGCCCACACCTCACTTGTTCACCTCAGGGCTCAGTGCGTGGGTTTGAGTGAATGATGAGCTAAAGTGCTGAGCTCATCCAAAAGGCAGATACTGCCCTAGCCTGTTTAGCTGGGCGGACAGAGCATCGGCCTGGACTGAGGGGTCCCGGGTTCGATTCCAGCCAAGGGCAGAAGCCCAGGTTTCGAGCTCCATCCCTGCCGAGGGGAGGAGCATGCAGGAAGCAGCTGATCAATGATTCTCTCTCATCGTTGATGTTTCTATCTCTCGCTCCCTCTCCCTTTCTCTCTGAAATCAATAAAAATATATTAAAAAAAAAACAAAAAACAGGCAGAGGTACTAAGGCCCCCCCGTGTCCCTGGCCCTCCAAAGAGAGAAGCCAGCCACCACCCCTTCTCATGGGGGAGGAGAGGGATTTCAACCCCAGACACCAGTAACTCTCATCCCCACTTCCCTCTTCTTGACTGGAGTCACTATGGGGAACCCGGCATCTGGAAGCCCAGTCCAACTCCCCCAGCTCAGACCACATCCCTTCTCCATGCAGGTGTTTCTTTTCTTTTTAAAAAATATTTTATTGATTCTTCACAGAGAGGAAGGGAGAGGGAAAGAGAGCCAGAAACATCGATCAGCTGCCTCCTGCACTCCCCCCACTGAGGATGTGCCTGTAGCCAAGGCAGATGCCCCTGACCAGAACCGAACCTGGGACCCCTCAGTCCACTGAGCCACACCGGCCAGGGCCACACACATGTTTCCTGGGCAAGCACTCGGCGCCAGCCCCAGTGTACCTGGCCTCTCTTTTATGGAGTTCTCATTCACTCAAGATTCAATAACAATTCATTAAGCACCCACCCTGGGCATGCCCCTTATGAGGTGCTGGAAATATGTGGGCGCCCGGAGCCCTTTCCCTTCTCCAGACACACCCTCTGAGTTCCCAACACCGCAGGCTCGCAAGCACACAGGACAGGCCCCGCCTGCACTTCTCCCTGGTGCCCAGCTGCCAAGCCCACCGTGAATAACGGGTTCCTGGATGGCTCGGGGCCCAAGACACTGAAACCCTCCGCAGACTTCAGGGCAAAGGACTGCAGAACTGGCCACTGACCGTGCCCAGAGAGCTGGGAGTTTGAGGTGCTATCAGGGCTGCCCACTGAGCCCGTAAATACCCACTGGAACCCAGGATTCCGGGATCCAACCTTTTCTTTCCTCCTCCCTCAGACCCAGGGGTCCAGACCCCCAGTTCCCTCCTCCCTCGGACCCAGGAGCGCGGGTTCGCTCCCTAGTTCTCCGCACGCCGACACTCACCACGGTTGCCATGATGCTCACCAACCGCTAATCTCCTAACGGAAACGGAAACGTGCTGAGAGCGAGGCGCGCTGGCCCCTCTAGACCGTCAGATCCTCCGAAGATCTCGGTGGTTCCTCATAAATATGCAAACTCTCCTTGTAGGGCGAGTCGTCTCTTTTTCGGCCGAAACGCCTGGGCCGGTTCCCAGCTCCTCCTGGCTCCTCCTCCTTTTACCCAAGCCTCCTTGCTGAGGCCGATTGCAAAATTCTTACCACTTCTGTGAGCAACCACACGTCCCCCACGCTCCCTTCCCTCCTCATCCACCCCGGCCCTCCCCCCGCAATTTAGGGGCCTCAGGCCTCAGATTGACAGCGCTGAGAACCAATCATCTAGCGCAGCCACCGCCAAGGGGCGGAGCGAGCCCTCCGCTCTTCGCCAATGAGGGACGTGGGAACCCCGCCCTCCGGGCGCTGACCAATGGCGCTGGCCGGGGGGCGGGCACCGCCTCCTGGCGGCCGCAAGGTTTTACTGCAGGGGCCCCAGCGGGCTCAGTGCTGCTGCGGCCGCCTCCTGCTTAGGTCCGGGGGTGCGGTCATGCAATAGGAAGCCGAGGGCGTTGCAAGCTTCCCTTCGGGCACCAGCTACCTGGCTCCACGTCCTGTCGGGTGCATTCCACAGACACCCCCGGATCCTCCACCTGTGGCCCCTAGAACTCCCTTCCCGCTTCCGCCATGCCTCTGAGCCGCACTTTGTCCATGTCCTCCCTGCCGGGACTGGAAGAATGGGAGGATGAATTCGACCTGGAGAACGCAGTGCTCTTCGAAGTGGCCTGGGAGGTGGCCAACAAAGGTGAGCGCGCCAGGCGGCGGGGCCCGGGCGAGAAAAGCAGTCGGGGATGGAGGTCTGGTGGGGGGTCTCTTGAGTGAGAGGGGGGACGGGACTCCATACCATGATTTTTGGGGTCTGGGCAAGGAGCCTATGACTCATGTGCCCTTGGGGAGGGTCTGGGACATGTCTCCTGCGCCCTGGAGGGATGGAGATGGGTCTCCTGACTGTGGAGGCTGGAAGTCCGGTCCTGGGTCCTAGGGAAGAGGTGCTAACTCGAAAGATTCCTAGGTCCCAGAGGAAGGTTTCTGAGAGACCAGAGTCCTGAACAGGGAAAGAGATGGGGGGTTGGGAATTCTTAGTGCAAACCTGGGAAATGGCTGAGTTTCAGCCCAGTGACCCTCTCTGGGCTTGGGAGAGAGCTGACTGGGAAACAAAATGCCTAAGTCGTGGTGGGAGGGTAGGTGAACCGGTTACTCGAGAGTAAAACTGAGGAGGGACCGGAGGCCCTCATTCTTAATCCTAGCGTGGGAGTGGGCTGGGCATCGTCACGCAGAGGCTGCGAATGAGCTGGAGGCCTGCACTGTGGGTTCCTGGGAGTAGAGGAGCCTGTGGCCACAGATACTCCGAGACTGGAATGAGGGAAGGCTGGGAGGTCCTAAGTTGGTCAGGGGCTGGGCCCTAAGATGGGAGTGGCTGGGGCCCTAGATTTCTGTGTCCGGGGCTGCAGAGGGCCTGAGATCCTGGAGAGCCAGGTGGGGCTGGGAGCCCAAGAGCTGGGCAGTTTTGCTCCTCATGAGAGAGGGCAGTGGGGTTTTGTTTGTTTGTTTGGTTTGGTTTTTGCTCAGCTGAGTCTTAGGAGAGAAAGGGACTGGGTCTTACACCATGGGGGGGCCTGTGCACACAGAGCCCTGTGTCAGGAGGTGAGGAGGTTGGGGGCCCCGGCTCCTGGGTCTGGAGTGGAGTCAGTCCTGGGAGGGGCAGGGTCTCCCCTCTACCCGTGTCCTCAGTTGGGGAGAGGAGACCGGGGCATAAGTCAGCAGAATCCCTGGGGGGCAAGAAATGACAATTCCAACTTTTCTTGGGCAATTGGGGAGCTGTGGAGAAATCAAACCCAGCTTCTGTAAGCTGAGAACTGGGAACTGGGTCCACTAATCCTCGCCTGCTTCTGTCATCCTTGGGCCCCTAGTCCCTAATTCCTGCAGACCCAGGAGCTCAGGCCCCCAGCCCCTCCACTCAGACTCAGAAGCCTGAGCCCCTTCCTCCCTCAGAGCTCCAACTCCAGCCCCCTTCTCCCTTCCACCCAAGAGGACTTGTCCTCCAGCTCCCATATCCTCCTCCCTCTGCCTCTGATGTGTGGGTTACCGGTCCCCTCTTCCCTCTAAGCCAGACTTTGGGGGGCCCCCCCGCACCTTCCATGACCCCCTCCCAACCTCCCGACCCTGGCCCAGGGCTCAGACCTGTGGACCTCAGCTGGGGCCTGTCCTCACGGGTCTGGGCCCGCAGTGGGCGGCATCTACACGGTGCTGCAGACGAAGGCGAAGGTGACGGGAGACGAGTGGGGCGACAACTACTACCTGGTGGGACCGTACACGGAGCAGGGGGTGAGGACCCAGGTGGAGCTGCTGGAGCCCCCGACACCGGCTCTGAAGAGGACGCTGGACTCCATGAACAGCAAGGGCTGCAAGGTGGGAAAGGGCCCCGTGCAGGGCAGGTAGGTGGGTGCGTGCAGTCAGGGTGGGAGCAGGCGGAGAAAGGGGGTGCAGGGGGTACAGTCTCAGGTAGAGAGAGACAGGCATGCACAGAAACCCTGATGACCTGGGACCCCCCCGGGCATACACAGAGGTGGTATGATTGACACTTAGATGCAGGAAGTGGGTGGGTGAACCCCAAGCTCTGAGACATGGGTAGATAGGCAGACAGACAGCAGGTACAAGACAGACAGAAGGACGGTTCCAAGATCCTCAGACCCAGAGAGAGAAAGAGCTGGACGCAGAGAAGGGCAGGCAGCCAGAACCCAGGGGAGGCGGGCTCGGAGGAGGCAGGTGGCCGGAGTAGGTGTTCGACAGCCTGCCGGTAGCATTTGGCTTCTCCACTTCCTGTCCATGTGACCTTGACCAATAGCACTGGCCTGATGGGGGTGTGGGAGGGTGAAACTGAATGGATTCTTCAGCCCCATTCTTGGCGTGAGGTTAGCGCTGTGGGTGAGCTATTATCGTCGTGGTTATTATTATCCTCCTCATCATTGTTTCTATAAACAGCCGGGCTCGCCGAGGGCGGTGGACAGGCAGGCCAGGGAGAGAGATGGATGGAGAGACAGGGAGTGTCCCAGAAGGGGACGGTGGCCCCCGCCCCCCACCCCCGCCCCACCCCCGTCCCGGGACTAGAGCGATAGGGAAGGAGACAGAAGAGAAGAGAGGCAACCTATGTTTCAGAGAGAAAGACCTAGAAGGAGAGAGGACGATGGAATCCTGCGGAAGGGAGGAGAGGTTGGCAGGCAGAACCAGGGGACAGAGTTTTGGTGAGCAGAGCCAGGGATAGAGAGCAGAGGGGCCGAAACCGGTTTGACTCCGAGGATAGAGCCTCAGCCTGCGGACTGAAGGGTCCCAGGTTCGATTCTGGTCAAGGGCATGTACCTTGGTTGTGGGCACATCACCGTTGGGGGGTGTGCAGGAGGCAGCTGATCGATGTTTCTCTCTCATCGATGTTTCTGACTTTCTGTCCCTCTCCCTTCCGCTCTGTAAAAAATCAATAAAATATGTATATTAAAAAAAGAGAGAAAAGAGGGGAGCCCAGCTGTAGCGGCTCAGTGGTTGAGCGCCGACCTATGAACCAGGAGGTCATGGTTCAGTTCCGGTGAGGGCACATGCCCGGGGGCTGTGGGCTTGATCCCCAGTAGGGGGCGTGCAGGAGGCAGCTGATCCATGATTCTCTATCATCATTGATGTTCCCATCTCTCTCTCCCTCTCAAATCCTCTCTGAACTCAATAAAAATATTTTTTTAAGAGAGAGAGAGAGAGAGAGAGGAGGGGAGAGTCCCAGGGCTCCAGGTGGGGCTGGAGGAGGAGCAGAGAGGGCTGTGAGGCAGAGGGCTGAAGGACAGACAGATGGGGAGGGAGAGGGACAGAGGTTTCTTCATTCATTCACAGCTTCTGGTTTGGGGTGGGGTCTGGAGCCCATTCAGGCCAGAGGTGTCCCTAAGGAACCCTAGAGCACCCCAGCCCTCCCCCTATGGCAGCTGCTCCCCACGTGCTGGGGGCCTAAGAATAGGCCCCCCAGCCAAAGGGCAGACAACAGCTGGGAGGGGGAGGGGCGTCGGGCTCCCAAGGCTGGGAAGAACCAGGCTGGGGAGCCTGGTTGCTGCTGGTCCGCTGGATGGCGCTGTGGCAGCGGGCACGGGTCCCAGGCCGTGGTCTCGGGAGGAAAAGAACCGGACAAGGAAAATGTGGCAGGGGCAGAAGTGAGACAGCGAGGCTTAGAAACCTGGCGGTGGGCAGAAAAATGCAGCCAGGAAAGAGCTGGCGGTGGTAGACATGGGGCTGCCAAGTACAGCAGGAGCCTGAGGGCGGAGGAAAGAGGCGACAGGTGACAAATGAGGAGGAGTCAGAAACAAGGCAGCAGGTGGAAGAAATGTGGCAGCGAGGCCGAACCGGTTTGGCTCAGTGGATAGAGCGTCGGCCTACGGACTGAAAGGTCCCGGGTTCGATTCCGGTCAAGAGCATGTACCTTGGCTGCAGGCACATCCCCAGTGGGGGGCGTGCAGGAGGCAGCTGATCGATGTTTCTGACTTTCTATCCCTCTCCCTTCCTCTTTGTAAAAAATCAATAAAAATATTTTAAAAAGAAAAAAGAAATAGAGAAGAGGCAGCAGGTAGGAGAGTGTGGCAGTTACAGAAACGAAGCAAGGGGCAGAAAAAGTGTTGCAACAGACACGGACAGGGTTGTGGCGGGCCCGGCCGCGTGCTCAGGGGTTGAGTGTCAGCCTGTGAACCTGGAGGTCACAGTTTGGTTCCTGCCTGAGGCACACGCCCGGGCTGCGGCTCGCTTCCCAGGGTGGGGCGTGCAGGAGGCGGCTGATCAATGTTTCTCTCTCCCTCTCCCTTCCTCTGAAATCAGTAAAAATCTTTTTAAAGAGAAAAGAAAAGATTGTGGCGGGCCCCGGCTGGGTTGGCTCAGTTGGTTGGAGCATCACCCCCTGTACTGAAAGTTGGCTGGTTCGATTCCAGGTCAGGGCACATGGCTAGGATGTGGATTCAACCTGGTCCGTACACGTAGGGGAGGCAACCTACCAATGTAACTCTCTCACATCAATGTTTTGCTCTCTCTCTCGCCCCTCCACCCTCTCTGAAATGAGATTCCCCAGCTGGTGTGGCTCAGTGGTTGAGCATCGCCTGTGAACCAGGGTTTGATTCCTGGTTGGGCCTCTACCCCAGCTGTGGGGTCGACCCCCAGTGTGGGGCGTGAGGAGGCAACCTATCAATGATTCCCTCTCATCATTGATGTTCTGTCTCTCTTCCCCTCTCCCTTCCTCTCTGAAATCAATTTAAAACATTATTTTAAAAAGATTGTGGTGGGCCGAAACCGGTTTAGCTCAGTGGATAGAGCTTCGGCCTGCGGACTGAAAAGTCCCAGGTTTGATTCCGGTCAAGGGCATGTACCTTGGTTGCCGGAACATCCCCAGTGGGTGGTGTGCAGGAGGCGGCTGATCGATGTATCTCTCTCATCGATGTTTCTCTTTCTGTCTCTCTCCCTCCCTCTCTGTGAAAAAGCAATAACATATATTTAAAAAGAAAAGAAAAAGGACATTTGACTTTAAAAAAAAAAGATTGTGGTGGGAGTAACAAGCAGCAAATAGAGAAATAAGGCAGCAGATGAGAAATTAGCAGCAGATGCAGAAGCAGAGTGGGGAACTGAGGCAGTAAGCCCAGACACCTGCCTGCTGGTGGGAGAAGCACAGATGCTGAGCCCAGAGACTGTGGTCCAAGCCCTAAGCCTCCCTGTGGGTCTCCCCAGGTGTATTTTGGACGCTGGCTGATCGAAGGGGGCCCCCTGGTGGTACTCCTGGATGTAGGAGCTTCAGCCTGGGCCCTGGAGCGCTGGAAGGGGGAGCTCTGGGACACCTGCAACATCGGGGTGCCATGGTACGACCGAGAGGCCAACGACGCCGTCCTTTTCGGCTTCCTCACCACCTGGTTCCTGGGTGAGGTAGGTCCCATAGCTGGTCCCCATGTCACTCCTTTTGGCCCTAGACCCCAGACTGCAGTGACCATCAGCCCCTGGACAGAAGGGGCAGGGTGGGGACAGAGGGGAACTGCTTTCTTCCAGGGCATTCTGGGAATTGTGGGTCCTCTAGCCAAAGGATTAGCTCTTATTTTTGGAAACACGGACTCAGACTCTTTTCCCTCAGAGATCCAAACTCCCAACCTCTGCCTTATTCCCTCTAACCTCCCAAGTTTGGGAATTCTGAGCTGTTAGTTCTTGGAGAGGTTGGCCTGCCTGGAGGGCCACCCAGGGAATTCTGGGAGTTGTAGTTCTCTAGTCTGATAACGGTTGGACTTGGCTCTCAGATGGAGCCCTGGATTGTTTGGGAAATGCCAGCCTATGTCTGAACCAGGAAACTTGGTTCTGGTCCCCTTTTAGGTTTTAAAAGGCTCAAGAAACTTCATTTCCCATGCCCTGGGAGAAACAGTTTATCAACTGGCTGCTTCTAGGGCATTCTGGGAGTTGTAGTCCTTCCGGCGATACTGAAGGCAGGTCTATTCCTGATTGAGATCAAGGGTCTCTAGGAATTGTGTCCAGAACTTGGGGACACTAAAACTTCAGTCTTTCCAGTTCATCCTTGCTGGGACTTAGAAGGCTGGCCAAAATAACCCCAGCTCCCGTCAGCCTCAGCCGGTCCGGCTGCCTCGAAAGGGTGCAGTTTCTTGTCTTGGGGGGATTGCAGTGGGCGGCCATTCGCGCAGTGCAGCGGTGGTGGTAGATTTGCTTTTCCGCTGCTGCCTCCTCCACCTCAGGGATTGCTGACTGTCTTCGAGACACACGCAGACACCGTGGCCCCGCCCCTGTCGCCCCGCAGTTCCTGGCCCAGAGCGAGGAGAAGCCGCACGTGGTTGCACACTTTCACGAATGGCTGGCGGGGGTCGGGCTCTGCCTGTGCCGGGCCCGGCGGCTGCCGGTGGCTACCATCTTCACCACCCACGCCACGCTGCTGGGGCGATACCTGTGTGCCGGCGCCGTGGACTTCTACAACAACCTGGAGAACGTGAGCTTGGAGCGTGGCCGTGGCGGGGGGTGGGGGGAGCGGGGCGGGGGAGCTGCCCCTAGCTGTCTGCAGAGCCCTGGGGATTGGGCTCCTCCCTTCAGGACGCAGGAGTCCCACATCCCCAGAGCCCTCCTCCCTAAGAGCCAGGCGTCCAGCCTCCAGTGTCCCCCAGGTCTCCAGAGTCTGAACCTCCAGTTCTTCTAACCTGAGTGCCCTCTCTTCCCGCCCAGTTCAATGTGGACAAGGAAGCAGGGGAGAGGCAAATCTATCACCGCTATTGCATGGAGCGGGCAGCGGCCCATTGCGCGCATGTCTTTGCTACTGTGTCCCAGATCACCGCCATCGAGGCTCAGCACCTTCTCAAAAGGAAGCCAGGTAGGGGATAGGCTGGGATCCCCACACATGAATGAGGTAGTTTGTCATCTATGCCAAGGCTCACACCAATTTTTAATTTTTATTTATTTATTTATTTATTTATTTTTTTGGTAAAGAGCAGAGCTGAAACCGGTTTGGCTCAGTGGATAGAGCTTCGGCCTGCGGACTGAAAAGTCCCAGGTTCGATTCCGGTTAAGGGCATGTACTTTGGCTGCCAGCACATCCTCGGTAGGGGGCGTGCAGGAGGCAGCTGATTGATGTTTCTCTCTCATTGATGTTTCTGACTTTCTATCCCTCTCCCTTCCTCTCTGTAAAAAAATTCAATAAATATAGTTTAAAAAAAAAAAGAGTAGTGAACTACAACTCCCAGAAGGCCCTAGGTTGGTGACCTGGATATGAGGTGACCTGTACACTCTAGAGGCTAATGGAAGGCATAGTTCCTTTGATATTAATTTCAGAAATTGTGAAATTCCTCTGTTGACTAACATAGGTATTGGTCTTCTGAAAGGGGATGGAAGTTCTGTGGATTTTTTTTTTAACCTGTTTATCTGCAGAGTGCCTGCTCTGCCTCCAAATATGAAGAGGAGGAGCTTTGTCTTTATTCTTATTTTTATTTTTTAAATTGATTTTATTTTTACAGAGAAAAAGGGAGAGGGATAGAGAGTTAGAAACATCGATGGGAAAGAAACATCGATCACTTGCCTCCTGCACACCTCCTACTGGGGATGTGCCCGCAACCAAGGTACATGCCCTTGACTGGAATTGAACCTGGGACCCTTCAGTCTGCAGGCTGACGCTCTATCCACTGAGCCAAACCAGTTAGGGCGGATTTTGTTTTTGAGAAAAGCAGTATTATTTTTCCCAAACTATAGCATCAATTCTCAATGGATGTAAGGTGAGAACCAGAGCGTCTAGAAGGTCTTTGGCTGGTCAGCTCCTTATATTTCTAGAATTTCTTCCCAGGAGCTAATGGAGGTTGTAGTTTTTCAATGATGTGCTTTAATTTTTGTGAGGATAGAAAATGGTTGTGACCCTAAAAGAGGCTTGAAGGTAGGAGGGTACATTCCGGGAGAAGCAGGATGGAGATGTTTAATCATTTCAAGCTCAGGGTAGCCTAGGCCAAACAAAAGAACTGCAACACCCAGAAACCCCAATGTAGATTAGTTCCCTGCCTGATTAGCCATTTGCAGAGGCTCATGGGAGTTGTAGTTATTGGGCAAGAAGGCATCTGAGTGGCAGGGCAGCTAGGTCACCAAGGGAACTCACAGTTGAACTATTGAAACAAAGACATTGCCCTAGCTGGTTTGGCTCAGTGGATAGAGCGTCGGCCTGCGGACTGAAAGGTCCCAGGTTCGATTCCGGTCAAGAGCATGTACCTTGGCTGCGGGCACATCCCCAGTAGGGGTGTGCAAGAGGCAGCTGATCGATGTTTCTCTTCCATCGATGTTTCTGACTTTCTATCCCTCTCCTTTCCTCTCTGTGAAAAATCAATAATATATATATATATATATATATATATATATGCACATATATATATGTGTGTGTGTGTGTGTGTGTGTATATATATAAAAGAAATTACAAAAGGAAAGGGGTCTTTCCTTCAGGTATTCATTTGGCCACATTGATCCGAATGAAGAAATGAAACCTGGGCCCTTCTCCCCCTTCCCAGATATCGTGACCCCCAATGGACTGAACGTGAAGAAGTTCTCTGCCATGCACGAGTTCCAGAACCTCCACGCTCAGAGCAAGGCCCGGATCCAGGAGTTCGTGCGGGGCCATTTTTACGGGTGTGTGGGCCAGATGCCTAGGTCTCTAGAGAAGGAGGGGTTGGGAGCCCAGCCTCTTGAGTTTCTCAGCGCGGAGAACAATGGCTGAGTATTGAAGGATCTCAGACGCCCATCCAAGGAGAAAAGAACCACCCATCTCAGGAGTCTCCATGATGCCTCCACACTGTCTGTGATGTGCTCTGCCCTGTAGTCTCGAGGGCAGTACTAGAGGGCGAGGGTCTCAGCGTCACCCTCCGTGTGGCTTCTGCAGGCACCTGGACTTCAACTTGGACAAGACGTTGTACTTCTTCATCGCCGGCCGCTACGAGTTCTCCAACAAGGGGGCCGACATCTTCCTGGAGGCCTTGGCCCGGCTCAACTATCTGCTCAGAGTGAGTCCTGGGCCGTGAGGGGGCAGAGGAAGGACCAGGAAATCAGTACCTACTGCCATAACAGAGACCCATGGAGGTGGGGGTGGGGAATCCTCTGGGGGAAGTATAGAAACCCAGAGAGGTCATGACTGGTTTGGCTCAGTGGATAGAGCTCCGGCCTGCAGACTGAAGGGTTCAATTCCGGGCAAAGGCATGTGCCTTGGTTACAGGCATATCCCCAGTGGGGGGCGTGCAAGAGGCACCTGATTGGTGTTTCTCTCTCATCAATATTTCCAACTCTATCCCTCTCTCTTCCTCTCTGTAAAAAAAATAAAAAAAAAATTTTTTTAAAAAAAGAAACCCAGAGAGTAAATGGAGTTGCAGGGGGCATGGTAACTCGTCCTATACTTCTCTTCTTTTCTTTTTAAATATTTTTGCTGAGCCGAAACTGGTTTGGCTCAGTGGATAGAGCATCGGCCTGTGGACTGAAAGGTCCCAGGTTCGATTCCGGTCAAGGGCATGTACCTTGGTTTCGGGCAAATCCCCAGTAGGGGGTGTGCAAGAGGCAGCTGATCGATGTTTCTCTCTCATCGATGTTTCTGACTTTCTATCCCTCTCCCTTCCGCTCTATAAAAAATCAATAAAATATAGTTTAAAAAAATAATAAATTCCAACTGTTAAAAAATAATAGGATAAATATTTGTACAGATTTCAGAGAGGAAGGGAGAGGGAGAAAGCGAGAAACATCAATGATGAGAGAGAATCATTGATCAGCTGCCTCCCACTGGGGGTTGAGCCCATAACCTGGGCATGTGCCCTGACTGGGAATCGAACCGTGGCCTGGTTCAGAGGTCAGTGCCCAACCGCTGTGCCGCGCCTCTTCTTGATAGAAAGGGGCATGGCAGGGTCCTAGCTGCCTCAGTGGGTGGAATAGGGCAGGTGGCCGCAGCCTCCTGCCATGGGATCCCGACCTCCGCCCTTTGACCTCTGCCCTTTCCCGTGCTGCAGGTCAACAACAGTGAGCAGACCGTGGTTGCCTTCTTCATCATGCCGGCTCGGACCAACAACTTCAACGTGGAGACCCTCAAGGGCCAGGCCGTGCGCAAGCAGCTTTGGTCAGCAGCCCCAGCCTGGGACCCCCGCTGTGTGCTTTGGGCCCGTGTTTCTCCTGGAGTCTCGCTTTTCTCCTCCGCGCCGTGGTCCAGCTGCCCCACCGGCTCTCCTGGTGGAGCCCTTGCTTAAGACACCTCCGCTCGGGGGCAGTAAGAAGTCGCAGGCGGGACCAGTGTGGCAGCGGGACCAGGGCCCCGATATCAAACCCCTGAGGTCTCACTCACGCCACTTGCTGGCTTTCGGACTTGAGGCAAACCACGACCCCTCTCTGAGCCTCAGTTTCCTCTTTGGTAAAACCCGCCCGTGAGCCATCCCACGTTCAGTGTGTAAGGTTTAACTCTGAGATGTAAGATTTAATCCGACCGAAGCCAATAAGTTGACCAAGACAAGCAGGGTACAAGCGAAATATCACACTTATTGAAGGCTCTCGAGTGAGGTCCCGCAGTCTGAGAGCACAGGCCGGGGGAGTCACACCCGCCTATGCCTGGCGGAGTTTCTTTATGCTGCTGTTGGACCAGTCAGGTTTCCCGGAGGTAGCTTGTGGCAGGTGATTCATGAGCGGGAAGTTCGTACAGCTGCCCCCTGGCCATCCTGATCAGTCTCGGGTGGTCGTGTATTGTCCAGCAGGATGTCAGCACAGCGGTGGCTTGGTCGCTCTGGTATGTCCCGGGGGACCGCTATTGTCAACTCAGCGGGTGGGATGGGGAAAGTCCCTATTTTCCCAGCCCCAGACCTTACACAGAGACCACCGCTTGTGTGCCAAGCACTGTTTCAGGTCCTGGGAACACAGCTGTGAACCAAAAAGATAAGATCCCTGCCCTCATCGAGCGCTCTTTTTAGAAAATTCTATAGAAAGTGCTCTGGGGGTGGGGGGCGGGGAGGCAGCGCAGGAGTAGGAGGCAGGGTGGTCAGGACGGGCCACACTGCGAGAGCGCCGTTGGGTAGAGAGCAACAGAGGGAATGAGGGAGGAAGCCCTGTGAGTGTCTGGGGAACTCAAACGGCGAGAGCGAGTGCAAAGGGCCTGGGGTCTGTGTGGGACGCAGTGAGGAGACCAGTGGGGCTGGAGCGGAGGGCCCTAGGCCGGTGGTCGGCAAACGCATTAGTCCACAGAGCCAAATATCAACAGTGCAACGATTGAAATTTCTTTTCCTAAAATATATTTTATTGATTTTTCTTACAGAGAGGAAGGGGGAGGGATAGAAAGTCAGAAACATCAATGAGAGAGAAACATCGATTAGTTGCCTCTTGCACACCCTCCACTGGGGATGTGCCCACAACCAAGGTACATGGTCTTGAATGGAATTGGACCTGGGACCCTTCAGTCCACAGGCCAAAGCTCTATCCACTGAGCCAAACCGGTTTCGGCTGAAATTTCTTTTGAGAGCCAAATGTTTTAAACTTAAACTTCTTCTAACGCCACTTCTTCAAAATAGACTCGCCCTCGCCAAAACCGATTTGGCCCAGTGGATAGAGTATCGGCCTGCGGACCGAAGGGTCCCAGGTTCGATTCCGGTCAGGGGCATGTGCCTTGGTTACGGGCACATCCTCGGTGGGGGAGTGTGTGCGCAGGAGGCAGCTGATGGATGTTTCTCTCTCGATGTTTCTGGCTTTCTGTCCCTCTCCCTTCCTCTGTGTAAAAAATAAATAAAATATCCATTAAAAAAAACAAAAAACAGACTCGCCCAGGCCATGGTATTTCGTGGAAGAGCCACAGTCCAGGAACCAAAGAGCCACATGTTGCTCGGGAGCCACGGTTTGCCGACCACTGCCCTAGACCAAGAGCATGGGCAATGAGGCTGGAGCTATGGGAAGGCTGGGAACAGAGGGATGTCCACGGGGCTGTTGGGGCGGCACTGTTTGCTAGCCTTGTTTGCGCACATACGTTTTATCCTCCCCACACAACCTTCCTTTTTCATAAAATGGGGCTCTGCGTGGCTGCCACCAGGACCAGTTCAGGCTCTAATAATAGCTGACATTTCTGGGAGGCGCACTGTGTGCTGGGCACTGTGTACTTTTAGCCATGACCTCATCCAGTCCTCCCTGCAAACCTCTAAGGTTGGTTCTATTTTTATCTCCCTCTGACGGAGGAGTCCCTGAAGTCAGAGAGGGAAGGCCACCTATCCCTGGACACACAGCCGATGCGAGGCCCAGGGATCCGAGCCTTCCAGGACTCGTTCGCTGGGTCCCCGTCCTCCAGCCTCGAGCCCCCAGGGCTTCTCTGCTCACACCTTAAGTTTCGTGGCTCCTCCAGGAACCTCACAGTAAATGGCTGGTGTGTGTGTTATCTTGTTCTGCTCTTTCCAGGGATACGGCCAACACCGTGAAGGAGAAATTCGGCAGGAAGCTTTATGAATCCTTGCTGGTGTGAGTGCCCCCCTACCCCTAGCCCTGCATGGCCCTGCGCCCTCACCCCTCTCCTCACCCCTCCTCCGATGCACATCCCTGTTCACCCTGCAGGGGGAGCCTCCCAGACATGAACAAGATGCTGGACAAGGAGGACTTCACTATGATGAAGAGAGCCATCTTTGCCACGCAGGTATTGGGACCCCTGAGCAGAGGGATGGCAGTCCCCAGCAGCCCCAGAGGCCGCTTGCCAAGTTAGTTCTGACCCCAGGGATTGCTGGGAGTTCTGAGGTTCCTAAAAGGGTGTGAGCTGACTGCAGAACTTCAATTCCCAGAAGCCCTTAAGGCAGCCTGCTTTCCCATGGCGGCTTCTGCTGCGCGAGGCTCTTGGGAGTTGTAGTTTCTTTGCCTCCCCGTGGTCAGTGGACAATAGGGGAAGGGGCACTTAAGCCAAGAGAGCTACAAAAGGAGAACCCCAACTCCCATGTGTCCTAAAGCCTTCTGCAGACCAGCTCCACCTGTGACCCCAGAGGCTGCTGGGAGCGGTAGCTTTGTGGGGCCTCTTGAGGGGTAGAGAGCAACAGAGGTGCTAAAGCACCTATAATTCTCTGAAGAATATTGAAAACTCCGCAGTCGCTGTTTCGGAACATTTTCAGACACCAGATGAAAACTACTGTTCCCAGCAGCCCGTGGGTCTTTCTACGTTGATGCTTCCCTTGCCCCAGAGGCTTCTGGGAGTAGGAGTTCTTTTATTCTCTGGAGTCAAAGGGCTTTGGTGCTTGTGGTCAGGGTTGGTGCATCATTTCCTGGGGAAGGGAATCCTGAACAGTCAAGCAACACAAACAGGGAAAGAATTGTTTTTGGCCAAACTAATTTGCAATAGTCCCTAAAGCAGGTGGCCTCAGTGAGCATGTTTCTTCCTGGGGGCTGCTGGGAGTTGTAGTTTCTTGGTTTGCTAGAGTCAGTAGACTGAAGGTGTGTAGAAGAACACTTAATGAGAGAAATGATGGAATATTTGTAAAAAACGGACTATCCCAGCAGCACCTCCCCCCGGGACTTCCATCACCCTGTTTCTATCTATCCTCCTCCAGTGGGGAACTGAAGAAAGAATCCAGGGGGGAATACCCCTCTTGTGGTTTCTTTCTCTTTCTTTTTTTCTTCAATTGATTTCAGGGAGGAAGGGAGAGGGAGAGGGAGAGAGAAACATCAATGATGAGAGGGAATCATTGATCAGCTGCCTCCTGCACACCCCCCACTGGCGATCAAGAGCCCCAGCCCAGGCATGTGCCCTTGACTGGAATCGAACCCGGGACTCTAGTCTGCAGGCCAATGTTCTATCCACTGAGCCAAACCAGCCAGGGCGTGAATTGTGGTTTCTTTGGACCTCTGTGGGGGTGGAAGTGGAGGGAATTGTAGGATGGAGAGTAAAGGGACTTGGAAAGAAAGAAATCTAGAAAACTGCAACTTCCAGCAGTCTCTGGAGCTTGACACAGTCTCTGCCCCCTCCCAGAGTCCACTGAGGGACACTCATTTCTTTGAATTTTTTTTTTTTATGATAGAGCCAAGGATACAGAACAAGATAGCTACAACTCCTTGTAATCCCTGGGACTTGTTAAGGCTGGCTCTGTCTCAAAGACAGCTGGGAATTGTAGTTTTTTAGCTTATGATGCTTAAAAGGAAAAAAAGAGCCTTTACAGAGAAACACATAGGAACTCTGTAACTCCTGGTAATCTCTTGGGCTTGTTGCCCCACAGCCTGGTGGGAGTTGTAGTCTCTCTGAATTCCCAAGTTCAGCATGTCCCTTCCCTGACCCCCACCCCACATGTGGCCCCTACAGCGGCAGTCTTTCCCCCCTGTGTGCACCCACAATATGCTGGACGACTCCTCAGACCCTATCCTGACCACCATTCGCCGAATTGGCCTCTTCAATAGCAGCGCGGACAGGGTCAAGGTGAGGCCGCGGGTCAGGATGGGTCGGGCATTGCAGGAGGCGGGGGGGGGGGGGGGAGTCTCACATTCCCCATCTCACCTAATTTTTCAATGGACATCTATGTTTAGGCAGACTGGGATTCAGATCTTTGTCCTGCCCCTGACTTATGGGACCCCAGACAAAATGTTCACTCTCTGGGGGCCCCTCTGGAACCCCAGACAAAGCGGGTGCCTCAGCTGAGTCCTGCCTTCTCGCTGCCAGGTTATTTTCCACCCGGAGTTCCTGTCCTCCACCAGCCCCCTGCTGCCCGTGGACTATGAGGAGTTCGTCCGAGGCTGCCACCTTGGGGTCTTCCCCTCCTACTATGAGCCTTGGGGCTACACGCCGGGTGAGTGCAGCATGGCATTGGGGGGCTGGCCAGATCTGGCATGGTCTTGGGACAAGGCACGCGCCCTCCCCGAGCCCCAAGTTCCTCTTTTGCAAAACCTGGGGCAATGGGAACAGTCTGTTCTGCTACAGCATTTGTCTGGGACACTATGTGATAGGGAACTGGAGGAATGATGTCACAGTGCACATGTGACTCCCCCAGTTTGCCGACATTAGTCCCCCCAACCCCCAGTAACAACAGCTTAATGTACAGTCCGCTAGCACAGCTGCATGTGGTACAGTCTCCCTGGCGGCCCCCAGCACCCGTCCCCTCCACTTTCCTCCCGTTGGCTCCTTTTAAAATATATTTCATTGATTTCAGAGAGGAAGGGAGAGGGAGAGAGAAACATCAATGATGAGAGAGAATCATTGATTGGCTGTCTCTTGCACACCCCCTACTGGGGATCGAGCCCGCAACCCAGGCATGTGCCCTTGGCCGGAATCGAACCTGGGACCTTTCAGTCCGCAGGCTGATGCTCCATCCGTTCAGCCACACCAGCTAGTGCGTGTTGGCTCCTTTTAAACATGGGTTCCAAGTTGGATCAGCTTCTTTGCAATTCTCTCTCATTTGGGGCTATTCCTCTGTGACCTCCCCAAGTTCAGTCCTCCTCATACCCTTTCCAACCCAACTACTTTCATATGTCTTTAAGGTTAAATAAATACCACATTTGCTTTCTTCATTTTGACTAATTAGAAACATTTTTAATCCTACTCGAGGATATGTTTTTTTTTTTTTAATATATTTTATTGATTTTTTACAGAGCAGAAGGAAGAGAGATAGAAAGTTGGAAACATCGATGAGAGAGAGAGACATCGATCAGCTGCCTCTTGCACGCCCCCTACTGGGGATGTGCCCACAGCCAAGGTACATGCCCTTGCCGGAATCGAACCCGGGACCCTTCAGTCCGAAGTCCAACGCTCTATCCACTGAGCCAAACCGGTCTCAGCGAGGATATGTTTTTATTGATGTGAGGGAGAGAGGAAGAGCGAGAGAAACGTCGATGGTTGCCTCCCATTTGCACCCCAATTGAGGATCGAACCCGCAACTTGGGTATGTGTCCTGACTGGGAATCGAACCCGCCAGCTTTTGGTGTAAGGGAAGATGCTCCAACCAATTGAGCTGGGACAATTTATGAGTAACGGAATAAGGCTTTTGAACTATGGTTTTATGAGAATTAGGAATTTTGCCAGTTTTCTTTCATCCGTGGTGAAAACAGTGCGTAGGCTTTGAAGTCCTGTTATATTTAATGTCAGCTTTTGTAGCTTAACAAAAGTTTTTAGAGACATTATATAAGAATTAATAAACTCCTGGATCCGCCTCTCAGCGCTCTTTGAGGTGGTAAACAAAGCCTAATACTTACTCTGTACACAGCAGTAGTAATAACGAGAGACCTTTTCTTACCTCCTGTGTAAACAGACTATGAAGCTATGATAGCCAAAACAGTAGGGGCTGGCCTGAGAAAGATTCTTCCAGGTGGTGAGGATTAAGGAGAATGGCAGACATTTGGCCCAGAACTCAATGAATTAGCATCCTTCTGGCCCAACTCTAGACTTTTTCTTATCCTGGGGCAAGTGAATTCCTTTTTCTGAGCCTCTCAGCCTCCCCTCTAAGAAATAGGGACAGTAAGTATTATATACTGAGAATGTTGTGCTGAATGAAATGAGCCAGTCAGAGAGAGGCAAATATCACATGATCTTACTTGTAAGTGAAATATATATATGTATATGTATATATATTATTGATTTTTTACAGAGAGGAAGGGAGAGGGAGAGAGAGTCAGAAACATCGATGAGAGAGAAACATCGATCAGCTGCCTCCTGCACATCTCTTACTGGGGATGTGCCTGCAACCAAGGTACATGCCCTCGACCGGAATCAAACCCTTCAGTCTGCAGGCCGACACTCCATCCATTGAGCCAAACTGGTTTCGGCTAAGTGGAATCTAAATGAACATAATAGCCAAAACCGGTTTGGCTCTGTGGATAGAATGTCGGCCTGCGGACTGAAGGGTCCCAGGTTCGATTCCGGTCAAGGGCATGTACCTTGGTTGTAGGCACATCCCCAGTTGGGGGTGTGCAGCAGCCAGCTGATCGATGTTTCTCTCTCATCGATGTTTCTAACTCTCTCTCTCTCTCCCTTCCTCTCTGTAATAAATAAATAAAATAAAATAGAATAAATGAACATAATAAACTGATGTAATAGTCACGCCCAGCTTGGATTTTCCAGCTCCTGACTTGCTCAGGACAGTGCCCGGCGTTTGGTAAAGGCGCCAGTAGAGGGTGCTGTTGAGGTTTTCATTGAGATTTAAGCCGGTTCGGAGGGAGAAAGCTAAGTAAGTGGACTTTTCCTCCCGCCTTCCCGCAGCTGAGTGCACGGTTATGGGCATCCCCAGTATCTCCACCAACCTCTCCGGCTTCGGCTGCTTCATGGAGGAACACATCGCAGACCCCTCCGCGTACGGTCAGCGCCCAGGCTGAGAACCCGGACCCTTGGGCCCTGGGAGGAGGGGTCCTGGCGTCAGTCTGTTTTCTGAGTCCCCCGTCCTGCCCCCCCCCAACACCCCCCCCAACAGGCATCTACATTCTGGACCGGCGGTTCCGCAGCCTGGATGATTCCTGCTCGCAGCTCACCTCCTTCCTCTACAGCTTCTGCCAGCAGAGCCGGCGCCAGCGCATCATCCAGCGGAACCGCACCGAGCGCCTCTCCGACCTTCTGGACTGGAAATACTTGGGCCGGGTACAGACCCACTCCCTCTCCTGCCCTGTGCTTCCGGTTCTGGGTCTCTGGGTCCTCAGTCGCAAAGGGGCAGATGGCTCCTCCTACTTGTACAGGTTGCTGTCCCTTTAAGAAATTAGTCAACTTCTGGAGGAAAACCACGTGGGCCCCAAGTTCTGCTATTTGCATAACTGTGGCCAGAGAAGCCAGGCTGTCCATTCACAGCTCAGCTATCTACATAAGGGGCGGAGCCTGAATAATGACCAATTAGCTCCGGCCAACTATTTTCAACCTGTCTCCGCTCATGGCACACATAAACTAATTCTGCGGACCATTAAAAAAAAATACATATTTTTGCTGATCTGACCAAAAAAACCCACAGATATAATTCAGATTAATTCACACCCGATGGCTATTGTGTTTCTGCTGTCTTTTTTTTAAATTTGACAATCAGTGTCCTTGACCAATCTCTTACAGTCAGGAATTGCATGTTTGTTTTAAATATATTTTTATTGACTTCAGAGAGGAAGGGAGAGAAAGAGAGAGATAGAAACAGCAATGATGAGAGAGAATCATTGATCGGCTGTCTCCTGCACGCCCCCTACTGGGGATCGAGTGGCAAACCCCGCATGTGCCCTTGACTGGAATTGAACCTGGGACCCCCTCAGTCCGCAGGTTGATGTTCTATAGTGGTCGGCAAACCGCGGCTCATGAGCCACCATGCGGCTCTTTGGCCCCTTGAGTGTGGCTCTTCCACAAAATACCACGGCCTGGGCGAGTCTGTTTTGAAGAAGTGGCATTACAAGTTTAAGTTTAAAAAATTTGGCTCTCCAAAGAAATTTCAATCGTTGTACTGTTGATAATTGGCTCTGTTGACCAATGAGTTTGCCGACCACTGCTCTATCCATTGAGACAAACCTGTTAGGGCAGGAATTGCATGTTTTAAAAATTGCGCACCTGTTAAAAATCGCTGGCTTAGCGGTCTAGTGGAAGATGCGGCAGAGTGCTCCTCTGCATAAAAGGTGTGGCTGGGGGGGGTCCCCCCACTTCCACATCTGCCCAGGGCCCCGCCCCCTGATGTCCCTCTCCTTCTTTCCCGGAAGTACTATATGTCTGCGCGCCACATGGCACTGGCCAAGGCCTTTCCAGAATATTTCACCTACGAGCCCCACGAGGCCGACACGGTGAGCTGGCCGGGGTCCCTCTAGTGGGCATGGGGCTGGGGATGGCAAGTTCTCTCCTGGACTCAGAAGGCCTGGGGGGTTGGGGGGTTGGGGGTTAGGGGTTAGAGCCTGGGCTGCACCAGACGCCTCCACTCACCTGGCCCTTTGTGCACACCCCGGCGCGCACAGACCCAGGGCTACCGCTACCCACGGCCCGCCTCGGTGCCGCCGTCCCCCTCGCTGTCCCGGCATTCGAGCCCGCACCTGAGCGAGGACGAGGAGGACCCCCAGGACCAGCTGCCGAACGACGAAGGCGAACGCTATGACGAGGAGAAGGAGGCCGCCAAGGACCGGCGCAACATCCGAGCCCCCGAGTGGCCGCGCCGCTCCAACTGCACGTCCTCCGCCGGCGGGAGCAAGCGCAACTCGGTAGACACGGCGCCCTCCAGCTCGGCCAGCAGCCCCAGCGAGCCGCTCAGCCCCGCCAGCTCCCTGGGCGAGGAGCGCAACTGAGTCCCCACACCCCCTCATCCCGCGCCACCTCTGCGCGCCCCGCCTCCCCGGTCCCGAGGGCGGACGCAGACCGGCGCTGTTACTCATCCCACTCCAGATCCCGGACCTGCCGAGGGGCCCACAGCCCCGCCCCGTGCACCGTCCACTCCAGCCCTCCGCAGCTCTGCCCTGGACCCCCCAACACTCCGGAATCTACAACGCCGTGCCTTTCCCGGTTCCAGAATGTGAAACCTGTGCCCTTGAGTCTCCTGGGTCACAGAGGCCAGGGATCTGCCAATACTCTGTCATGGTGCCAGGGTTTTCAGGGAACCTGGCCTGGCGCCTTCCAGTCTGGGGCTCCCAGAACACTCCGTGGCTTGCAAAAACCCTGCAGCACAACAGAGCACCCCCTGCTCCGGCCCCGGACCGCCGAGCGCTGGAGGTCACGCAGGGGCCCTGCCACAGGGACAATCAAGTTGAGCTGGAACACTTTCAAGGACGTGGGTTAACCGAATGCAGAAGGTCCTCCTCCATTTCAACTCCAGAACTCGGGCTCCAGACAGAGCACCACGTGTTTTCTCTGGTCTGGCCCTCCCTGTGGGGTGGGGTTCTGCCTGGAAATAGAACTCTGCAGGGGACTCCCCTCACCCCCTCTTTCCTCTCTACACTTTAGCCAAGCAAAGGGGTGGGGGGACAGAACCACTTGTCTTCCTGATGCTACTGGAGAACGTGCAGTATTGGTCGCGATGCCTTTCTGGCCTTTTCTAGACCAGACCCTGCTCCTTCCCTGAGTCTGAGGGCCCTCCCCGCCCCCCAATATTTCAAGACCCAGTGCCCTCCAGGGAGCCCCCCAGCTGAGGCCAGAACTGGCTGTCTTACAACCCCACCCACCGTGAAACCACTGGGTTCTAGTCCCGGCTGCTGAGTCTAGAACCTCACCACTGTGCTGTACCCTGGTCTGGCACTGAGCACACTGGGGTTCTAGGACTTCCTTTTTTTTTTTTTTTTTTTACCTCAAGGCTCTTCTGTCCCCAAGTGGTGGCCTGTCCCCAGCTTTGGTGAGGGGGGAGGTGCCCCTCACGTGTGCTGTGCCGTGTCCGATGCACTTGTTTGCCCTTGGGAGTGGGGGCAGAAGGGATATGATTGAAGTGTGTGTGGAGATGAAAAATATATATACATCTATATTTAAGAATCCCAGGTCTGGTCCAACCTGAGGACTTGGTGGGCCTCTCACCTGGCTTCTTCCCTCTTTCTCTTCCCTTACCCCCCGCCCCCATCCCTAATTCCTTGTGTCATTCTGCTCTCCCAGGGAGACTTGGATTGCTGTTGTGGGTTTGTGTTCTCTCAAGGGAAGGCACCCCTGTCTTGGTTGCTTGGGACCTAACTTGCCAGGAGCAGAAACCTGGGTCAAGCTCTCTTTGACAGAAAGGAGCTTTGTCGCTGGAAATGGAACCCACGAGCCGCGTGTGGCTCTTTAAATCCCTCAGCAGTAGCAGGAAGGGCTCATAGCCACATGGCTTATGGCTACCCTGTTGGTCGGCGGGTGAACATTTTCATCGTGGCCGAGTTCTGCTGGACGGTGCTAGCTGAGGGCACGTGTCCAGGGCACTGTGACCTTTGGCTGTGCTCTGCAGAGTTCTATTTTCAGGAAAAAACATTTGTTCTTACAGTTGTAGTATTTACTGGGGCATAGTACATCTCTGCACCCGGGGCTCTTACGGGGAGTAGGTAGCTCCGATGTTTGGATTTGGATGTGTGCTCATCCTTCTGGTTAGCCACGGCGTCGGACACACACACACAAGCCCCTCCCTCCCCCACCAGGATCAACAGTCACCATCAAAGCGGGGTGACAAAGCAGGAACGGTGCTGAGTGGACAAAAGAACGGGTGTCCAGCAGCCACTTCCTCTTAGGTTCTTCTACACAAAACGGGGGGTCACTGTGTAACTGGGACTCAGCTTCTTCAGTTCCCGTTCTGACGATTTGGCCCCCGTTTCACTTCCCGGATTTCTGTGCTGACCCCCGCCCCCCATCCCTGGCTCAGCAGCTCGTGCACATCATGTGCTCCCAGCCCGATTCACCTGTCTCCCGGTCCCTGCCCCTGCCCTGGAGTAAAGGTAGGGAGCAGCCTCAAGCAGGTCAGGTTTGGGTGTGGCTCCTGGTTGCCACGGGCTATTTACGTACTAATATCCTCCACTCACCTTATCAAGGGGCTGGCCTATTCTAGACCTCTCTCCTTACCGCCAGCAGTAGGCGTAAAAGGGTACGGTTTCTGTCTGATATCCCAACATGCCTGTTTCCAGCCACCAGCCCCTCCCTGGAGTCTGGGCTCCACCCTGGAGGTGGGGCGGTCAGTCTGACAGAACAGAGAACCGCTACAATCACACCTCCACAGATGGCAGGTGAGAGCCATCTGTCCCCCCCCAAACCCAGGGCCCGTTAGCCTCGGGAAAACAGACCCCGCCTCCCTGCCCACAGCACAGCACACAAAAACTGCTGCAAAAAGCTTTATTGTTTCATTTGGTCCAATGCGGGGGAGAGGGCTCCAGGGTGGTTAGAAGAATGGCTAGTAGTTTCGGGGAGAGGCTCAGGTGAAAAAGCCAGAGACACCAGGAGGATGCAGGGGGGGCCTCTGAAAGGTTTCTGGGCTCCAAAGGCGGCTCCTAGTCGTGCTTGAGGGTGAGCCTTTCGAAAAGATACTCGCCCAGCCCAGCCTGGGGGCCGGCCAGCCTGCGGATGTTAGTCAGGTGGTCGCCCATCTTCTTGATCAGTTTCACCTCCTCATCCAGGAAGTGGTTCTCCAGGAAGTCGCAGACCTAAGTGGTAGGAGAAGAGACAATGTTGCCACTTGTATGTAAACAATGTGAGAACAAGGTTCACAAGGAAATTTGCCCAAGCGAGGCCCAGGCTTAGGAGAAGCTTCCTTCTAAGGGAAGGAAGCTTCCTCCAGGGAGGGTCTAGGTGTGGGCAGATGCGAATAAAGGGGCTACTTACATGAGGGTCCGCACGGGTAGAAGCCAGGGCATGCAGCTCCAAAAGGGCCTGGTTCAGGCTCTTCTCCAAGGCCAGGGCAGCTTCCATGGCGTCCAGGGTTTTGCCCCAGTCATCCTGGGAAGGTTTCTACACAAGACAGAAGGCTCACTCAGAACTGGCCACAAACCCCACAAAGGACTAAAAACTACATCCCCCAACATTCGCAGGGGTAAAGGGCCTGGCCTAAGAGAAGTCTATCACCCCGTCCCCACAACTACACATCCCAGGACACCACTGGGGCACCTCCACCATTTCTAGCTAGAAGAACCCATACAGATCAGAAAACCTCCCAGAAGCCCAAACAGCCCCTAACAGGCACCCCGCGCGCAAAGGCCACTGGGAGATGTAGTCCACAGGCCTACACACTATTTACTTACCTGCACATCCTGGAAGAGGATTCGGCCGCCTCGCTTGTTCTGCAGCTTTAAGAAATGCTCCGCGCCCTCGTGCTTCTTCTCCGCCAACTCGCGGAAGAAGTGGCCCACGCCCTCCAACGCCACATCGTCGCGGTCAAAATAGTAGCCCTGCGGGAAGAGATGGCGGGAACTGCGGTTAGCGGGAGGCCTGTAGCGGGAGGCCAGGCGGGCGTGCAGGCTCCGCCCTCCGCCCAGCAGAACAAAGAGGGCCCCCGCGGGCTGAGAGCCAGAGGTGCGCAGTTGGGGGGAAACTTGGGCCAGGCGTGTCCCGGGGACTCTTACCAGAGAGAGGTAGGTGTAGGAGGCCCGCAGGTGCAGGTTGACCAGGCGATTGACCGAAGCCTCCACCTCGGTGGAATAATTCTGACGAATTTGGGAGCTCATGGCTGCGCAGCAATGAGTTGTTCAGGTAGAAAAAAAACAAAAAAATCGGTGTGCTGGCTGGTCCAGGAGAGTGGCCGGAGGCTGGAAGAGCGGGCGTCCCTGGGTCTGTTCCGTCCAAACACTGTTGAAGCAAGAGACAGATCCGGGACCTCCGAGTGCGCGGCTGCGAGCGGCCCTGGCCCCGCAGCTGCTTTTATAGGCCTGGGGGCCCCTGGAAGTGGGCTTTCAGGGGCGAGCAATGGGCCAATCCGTGGTGGTGGTGGGCGGGGCCTGAGCCCCCGAGTGACCAATCCGGAGCAGATGGGAGGCCCAGACCCCGCCTGGGGAAGTCACGCGCCTGTTGCTCCAGGCTGTTGTGAAATGGGGAATGGGAGGGGAGGGGTTTGGAAGGGGGTGATGTAAGGGTCTGGGGCTCATTTGGGGTAGTCAGGGGTTCCTGGGGTCTCTGGTAGGCTGAAGATTAATGGGAACACTGGGAATCCGGAAGAATGATCCTGTGGTCCGGGGGGTGCCTCAGGAAAGTAGGTTGAATTCTGGGTTTTTTTGGGGGAGCATGGGCTTTTCTGGAACCCTTGGGGGTGCAGAGGCCCCCGAGTTACTGGGATTTGCTTTGGGAGCTGAGGGTTCCCCAGATCACTGGGAAGTTTGGAAGACAGTGAGGTGGTATTTCTGGAACCTTGGGGTCTCTCTGGAAGATGGGTTGAAGGGAAAAGGCGGGGTTACTTTTTAATTTTTGCCTTAATGTTCACAATGGAAGACCTATTTTTTTCTGGAAACTTCCTGGGGGTCTTTATGCCCTGGAGGCGAGCTGCAAGCTTAAAAGAGCAGGGGTTCTAGAGCCTTGTTTTGGCCCCTTTTGGGGAAGAAGGGTGCTTTCGGAAGCCGCGTACGTAGGTTGTTTTGTTGTTGTTTTTTAAGGGGTCTTGGAAAGCCCTTGAGAGTGAGTCAGGGACCCTTGGAATACCTCGTGGCTCTTTCAGTGGTCCACTGTTTTTCTGGGAGCTGAGATGGGGTGGGGTCTCTCTGAGGCTGCCTTTCCTGGAGGCTGATTGGAGGACAGCCAGACGCTGGGATGGACGCCCTCCGGCTCTGAGGTTGTCCCTGCTTCGCCTCACGTGTACTCCTTCTAAGTCTCAAAGGGTAGCCCTGGATTTCGGGGGGCCTGCGGATGGGTAGTCTGCCTTCGACCAAAGTACGTTTTTAAACTGTGCCAGGTCCAGGCTGGGGTGTGGGAGGCGGAGCCTTCAGGGAGAGCCCTGTTGTGGGGAAAGGGCAGGCCTGGACCCTGTGTGTGCCCTCAGGCAGGCTGCCAGGCCCACAGGCCACTTACCTGCACGGCAAGCCATTTGCAGCGGAGCCGCAGCGAGCAGCCCAGGCAGGGGTGCCCCTGACCAGCGGAGAGGGGGCCGGGCTGGTGGCTGGGGTCCTGCAGGGGTGTCTGGGCCCGTGGCCAGGACAGCAGTGCTGAGTCATGCTGAACTCAGCTCAGGAAGGGGCTCAGGCAGGAGGGCGGGGGCCGGCTACTCACTGACCTCATCTCCCAGCCGGCGGCTGCCCCGCCGCCGGGGACCCTGGGAACTGGGCCCGGCTGGCTCTGACCCAGGCCTGGCCCCCTCCCCCAAAGTGAACCTTTGTCTTACTTTACTGCCTTTCTAGTTCCCTCCTGATTTCCTCTGTGGTGGCCACAAGGTCCCCTCTCGACAGTGCCTCGGCCTCCCCTCCCCGCTATCTTATCTGCCAGACAGATCTGCCTGGAGTTGGGAACTCTGGGAACAGCCCCTGGGGGAGGGGAGTTGCCCCAGGCGCACCGCGACCGAGGGGGCCCAGTTACACATTCACCAGGTTTCCTGCGCAGCCTCCAGACCTTTAGCCTCAGAGTGCTCACACGTAGGAGAGGAAGGGGTGAGACCAAGATGATCGGGAGGACATCTGGGGGTTGGAGATCCTGGAATATGGAGGGAGACAGACTTACAGAATGAGGGGCAGAGACCCAGAGAGACTGGGGCAAAGACAGATAAAGGGAAGGACGGACAGACACCTAGGCGGGGGCCTGGCTTAAAGGGACAGAGGCCCTGGGACTGGGTGATCTCCCTCTCTAATCCCCTTCTCTCGGTGTCCACATGCACTAGACCTTGAGGAGCCCATCTTCCCTGGGGCTTGCTCCCCTCTGGAGACTCCACCGTTACCAGAGCAGACTCCAGAGCGCCTCCTCCTCCAGCCGCTGGACAGCCTTTCTCCAGCTGTGGCGCCCCCCCCCCCCCCCAAGGTTTGGGCCTGGCCTGCTCCCTAGGACCCTCCTATCCTAACCCCTCATCAGCTTTCCTACCTCCAGGAGCTCCTCCTGCTCCCCGAGTCTTCCCAAGGGCTGATCAGCACCCCACCTTCCTCCTCCCCCAGGCTCCATCTCAGTAAATGTGCAACTTGCCACATAGTGGAGTTTTCCGGGGGTGGGAGGCCTGCTCTGCGCCCTGCCGCCCTGCCCGCCGCCCCACCCCACCCGGGCCCCTGTCTTGGCCAACGCCCTAAGTTGTGACACAAGTGATCAGTAAGTCACCTCCATTCCTCTCAAGACTGCAGGTTCCTGGAGGGCGAGGCCAGCACCTACGGCATCACTGACCCCCAGAGGGCACTGGGCACCCTCAGAAAACCGTGTCAGCGCCTGGAGCCTGGCCTCTTGCCACAGCCAGGGAGGGGCCCAGTGACTCAGAAGCAGGAGTGTGGCCAGAAAGAGGTTTATTGCCCCCCCCGAAACCACTCCCCCCCACCCAACCCCCAATAATTACAAAAGTAAGAAAAAGTCCCCCCCCCCGACCCTCAGTCCCCGACCCCCCCCGAAAAATGCCATAATTTATTCAGAAAAGACACAGTCCAAGGCGGCCGGTGGCCTCAGCCCATCGTCTTCCAGATGGTGAGCGAGGCGGTGAGCACCCCGGCCACGAAGATGGTCACGGTCTGCCACGTGGGGGTCCCAAAGTAGGAGAGGAGGCCGTCCTGGGGACAGGGACCACATGGGTCACTTCTGCGCTGCAGCCTCAGGGCAGGGCGGGGGGGGGGGGGGTCGGGAAGAGGTCAGAGGGCGGGAGGCGGGGCAAGGGCCTAAGACTAACAGGTATTCAGGAGCTGGGGTGAAAGGGTTTATCACAGAACTTGAGGATTCCAGAAGTGGAGGAACCAGGGAGGGCAGAAAGTAGTAGTCATTGGGTCAGGGGTCACTGGGAGGTCAGAGGTCATCAGGTCAAAGGTCACAACAAGGTCAGCAGGTCCCCAAGGAATCAAGGGTTGACCAGATAGGTGACAAAATGCATTACAGACCACATCTGATGAGGTGAGCATGCGGAGGCCAGGGGGCACCACTGTGGTGGGTTGGGGGGGAGTAGTGGGTGGGGGTCCCTGGCGAAGGGGGGGTTCGGAGCCTCACCCAACCGCCCTGGTCCTGGATCCAGCCCAGCAGCCGCTCTCGAAGGAAGTCCATTGTCCAGCCCATGATGGTCTTGATCAGCTCAGGCACTTTGGTGCACAGGGCCTGGGGGAGGGGTGGGCCTCAGGACCAGGCTTGTCCCCGGTCCCCTTCCCCAGCTCCGCCTCCTCCCACAGCCCCTTCCCACTCCGTCAGCATGAGCGTCACACAGCCCCTGGCCCGTCAGCCACCCTGCCCGCACACCTCCATGGCTCCCAGCGCCCGGGGGACAGAGCAGAAGGCACAGCTCGGCCCACGGGGCCCTGTGCGCAGGCTCTGATGGAAAGGCAATCCAACCTACGGCTCCTTTTCTGCATCTCAGTGCCCTTCCCGTCCTCATTCCCACCAAACGCTTCCTGCCCGAGGCCCCTTGCACATGCTGATACTGGGGCCTACATGGGCCTCAACCAAACCAATGGTCACTCATCCTCAAAGCCCAGGTCTAAGGTCACTTCCCCAGAGCGGGCTCTTCTGACCTTCAGACCAATTAGGACTCCACACCCTCCATACTCTCCATTTCCCGGGCTGGCCCTTCCCACTCTATCCGCTACTTCTCCCCTCCTTTCCCCAGCCCCACCGGTCAAGCCCATTAGCTCAATATCCCAAACACGAACACAGGTCTGTTTCGCCCGCCGGGCGGCTCAGTGGCTGAGCACCGACCTATGAACCAGGTCACGGTTCCATTCCCGGTCAGGCCACATGCCCGGGTTGCGGGCTCAATCCCCAGTGTGGGGTGTGCAGGAGCCAGCCAACCAGTGACTCTCTCTCATCATTGGTGTTTCTCTCTCTCTCTCTCCCTCCCTTCTTTCTGAAATCAATAAAAAAATATTTTTAAAGCATCTATTTCCAGCTCTGGCCAGTTTGACTCAGTGGATAGAGTCGGCCTGCAGACTGAAGGGTCCCGGGTTGGACCCCAATCTGGGCACATGCCTGGGGTGTGGGCTCAAACCCTAGTGGTCACTTTGGAGGTGTGTGGGAGGCAGCCGGTCAATGATTCTCACCATTCACATTTCCATCTCTCCCAATCCCTCTCTGAAATCAATAAAAGATAAATAAAAATAAAATCATATATATTTCCACACCTCTAGCGCTACTACCTGAGTCCAGGTCAGTCACTGTTTGCAGGGATTAATTATTATAGGTGCCCCCTCCCCAGCTCCTCAGCTTTTGCCCTTCTGCCCCATAATCCCTTTTTCCTCTCACAATGGCCAGCGCCGTTTGTTGGGCTTCCCTTCCCCACACATATATACATACATATATTGATTTCAGAGGGGAAGGGAGAAGGAGACAGAAACATCAATGATGAGAGAATCGTCGGCCGGCTGCCTCCCGCACGCCTGACACTGGGGATGGAGACCACAACCCAGAATCGAACCCAGGACCCTTCAGTCTGCAGGCTGACGCTCTATCCACTGAACCAAACGGGCCAGGACCTCCCCCAATATTTTATCAGAGAAAAGTTAAAAGAATTTCCACAGTGAACAACCATACACCTGCAACCTAGGCTCTACCATGAACATCTTGCTACACTCGCTAGAGTAATATTTTAAGTGTATAAATCAGGTCACCTCACTCTCCTGTTTACAATCGGCCAGTCGCCCTGGCAGGGGTGCCTTGGTGGTGTGAGCGTCCTCTGTGCACCGAAAGGTTGCGGGTTCCATCCCGGCAGGGCACATGCCCACGCTGCGGCCTCTCCCCCCTCGGGTGCGTGCAGGAGGCAGCCAATCGATGTTTCTCTCTCACATCGATGTTTCTCTCTCTCTTCCTCTCTCCCACCCTTCCTTTTTCTCTAAAATCAATGAAAACATATTTAAAACAATAATAAAATAAAACCAGCTAATCGCTCCATCTCACCCCGAGTGAAGTTGAAATCTTTACAGTGGCCCATAAAACCCCTCAAAAACCTGCCTTCATCTCCTACCCTTTCCCCCTCCTCACTCTGTTCTAACCACCAGGGCCTCCTCCACCCATAAGGTCTGGTCTTACTCTATCCCAGTGGTCGGCAAACTCATTCCTCAAGAGCCAAATATCAACAGCACAACGATTGCAATTTCTTCTGAGAGCCACATTTTTTAAACTTAAACTTCTTCTGACGCCACCTCTTCAAAATAGACTCGCCCAGGCCGTGTATTTGGTGGAAGAGCCACACTCAAGGGGCCAAACACGCATGTGGCTCGAGAGCCGAGGTTTGCCAGCCACGGCCCCAGGGCCTTTGCACTTGCTGTGCCCGCTCCAGGTGCCTTTCCCCTGATCCTTATATGTCACCACACCCTTCTTGTTCCCACTTTGGCTGTCATGTCACCTCCTCGGATAAGTCTTTCCCGATCAGTTTGCCCCAAACCACATCACCCTTGCTTGCTCCTCTCCGCACTCATTGCTTGATGTGAGCTCCTCAAAAACAGGGACCGAGCCCGCCTTGTTTGGGGCTGCGTCCTGGATGCAGAGGACAGGATGGGGCACATAGTAGGCCCAATAAACATCTGTTGAATGAATTCAGGAAGGAGCAGACGACCGGCTCACAGCCTTCTCCTTCTGGTCCATCCGGGTTGCCACTGGGGGTTGTGCCACACCTCCCAGGTCCCCTGCGGGTTCGAGGGGAGCCTTCCGGGGCTCATTACCCTGTGGCCACCCACCTTGAGCACCAGTTTGCTGGCGAAGTAGAAGAGGGCCACCACCCGGCCCCAGTTGAAGTTGCCGTCAGAAAACATTTCGGACGCCACTCGGAAAAAGACCTCTCGGGGCGAGTTCGTGTCCACAGCCGCGATCATCCTGCAGGAGAGAGGGGCGCCGGTGACGGAGGGGTCAGGCGGGGCGTGGAGCCGGGGATCCCACCCCAAACCAAAGATACGGAGACAGAGGCCCGCGCCCCGCTAACGGGAAAAGCAAGAAGCCAACGCAGGGGAAAGGGACCCGCTGGACTTCTAGGGGAGTGGGGAAACGCCTCCCTGAAGGAGGGCTTCAAGATCCGACGGGCCTGCCAAAACCGGCGTGGCTCAGTGGACAGAGCGACGGCCTGCGGACCAAGATGTCCCGGGTTCGATTCCGGTCAAGGGCATGTACCTTGGTTGCAGGCACATCCCCAGTAGGGGGTGTGCAGGAGGCAGCTGATTGATGTTTCTCTCTCATCCATGGGTCTGATTTTCTATCCCTCTCCCTTCCTCTCTGTAAAAAATCAATAACATATATTAAAAAAACAAAGATCCTATGGACCCGGCCGGCATGGCTCAGGGGTTGAGCATCGACCTCTGAACCAGGAGGTCATGGTTCCTTTCCCGGTCTGGGCACCTGCAGGGGCAGCCCATCAATGAGTCCATCTCATCACCTATTTCTCTTTCTCCCGCTCCCTTCCCCTCTGAAATCATAGCAATCTTTCAATTTTCTTATAGATCCTTTGGGAGGGGGGTTGAGTTGAGTGGTGGGGCCCTGGGTCCCCGGGTCTGCGAGAAATGGGGGCTATGGGCAGACTCAGCGCCCCTAAGGGAAGAGGGGCGGGGAGCTGGGACTCCTGGGTTCTGGGGCCCGCACCTCTGCAGCTCCATGTTACTGTCCAGCTCGTCCCCTATGCGCTTGAGACACTCGCTGAGCTTCTTGGTGGACGCATCCTGGGGCACCCGGGGCCCCAGGGGCAGCTGGGAAGTCTCTCCCCCCATGTGCTCCGCTTGATCCTGGATGAAGCTAGAGTGGGGAATGGAGGGAGGGTGCACAATCAGAAAGGGGGGGGGGGTCGCTCTTCAAATCCGCTCCACAATAATCAGACCTCACACTCACCCCTTTAGTAAAAGGGCCCCTGTCTTCATGATCTGCTCAGAGCTGGTGGGCCCTAGAGGAGAAAGGAGGGAAGAGGTGCCTGGACTCATGGGTCCTAGGGGACCTGGGGTGGTTCATGACCCCTGATGGAGGTCAAGGCGAGGGGGCCCTGGATTTCTGGGTGGGTCCCTGGTAGATAAAGTGATTGGTGGCCCGGACAACTGAGTCCCCGATGGAGAAAGGCAGGGAGCCTGGGCCTCTGTCCCACATTCTTCCGGGAAAGGGGACTCGGGGAACCCTTAAAGCACCCTGGCCTGAGGGGACCCCGGGGAGACCCGCCCCTCCCACCAGGAAGTGGTGCCGGCGACAAGCCCGGGCTTGCCCGGGGGCTTGAATTCTGGGGTCTCTAGCTTATCGGGGGTCCCAGAGCGCCAGGCAGGAAGGGATCGGGGCGCGGAGGCCAGAGAGCCAGGGAATCTCCGGGAGGGAGGGGGCTGGAGGCTGGCAGCACCCGATCCGGGAGTTTCTGACCCGGAGTGCGTGAGGATCGCGCGCCCCGAGACCCGCAGGCGGGATCGCAGGGCTGGCCGGCGAGGGGCTCGCCCTCCTCCCGCCCGTCTGCCTCCCGCCTCACCCCCGTCTCTGGGTTGCTCCCCGGACCCGTCCATCACCGCCGCTCTCGCCGCCGCCTCTCGCCGGGTCTGCCCCGGCGGCTGCAGCACGCCCCCGATCACGTGAGCAGCCCGCCGAGCGTGCGTCGCGCCACGTGACCGCCCCGCAAAATGGCCGCCGTGGGGCTCTGCCCCGCAGGGCCATCCATCGCTCACTTCGCCACACCTGCCTTGCTCGTCACGCGACTGTGCGATCGGCACTGCCCTTTAGGACAACCTGGCGCCATTGCACCCGCCGCTCATTCAATAGCTGTCATTCATTCATTCATTCACCGCTGCAATATTTTCAGAAGTCTGGGGTGTGGCTTGAACCCTCCAGGGCAGAAGAAACATCAGGTGCAAAGTGCACAACAGAGAGGAACTGCAGAGGCCAAAAATAACATTCATCGAGGTAGGACGTCTCGGATGACTAAAGCCAATGAATGCTTATGTGAAAGTAAAATAAATCTTACCTTCGAAAGTAGCAAAACTAATCTCTGGTGATAGATCGGATGGGCACAGACAGGGTGGGGCCCCAAGAGGCTCCCTGGGTGCCCGAAATGTGCCATATGTGGGTCTGGGTGGTGATTGCTTGCAATACACATTTTTAAAAATTCACGCCCTCGCTGGTTTTGCTCAGTGGATAGAGCGTCAGACTGTGGACTGAAGAGTCCTGGGTTCATTCCAGTCAAGGGCAGGTGTCCAAGCTGCAGACCGGATCCCTGGTAGGGGGCGTGCATGAGGCAGCCAGTCAATGATTCTCATCATTGATGTTTCTCTCTCTCTCTCTTCCTCTCTGAAATCAATAAAAAACGTTTTTGTTAAAAATAAACATTCACTGAACCGTACACATGAGACGTGCACTTTAGTATATGGAAGTTATTACATCTCTTTTACCAAGAAATAATAAGAAATAGAAAGAACTCGGATTTGAAAAATAGGCTGGGGTCAGATGATGAAGAGTTTGGGCAAAAAAGAGAAGGGATCTATGTCCCAGAGGTCCCACAACAACAGAAGATTATCATTGTTCTAGTCCATCAGCCTAATATCACTAGGAGCATATTCTGATAAAGTCAAGTTTATTGGACCCATTGCAACAATGGAGCCCGTGGAGCATCTTGACAAGCGGAAGGAAGGGTTGCAGAGTTTGGAGGAAGGGTGGGATTTCGGTGACAACTAGACGATGGCCTCAAAGCAAAGGAGGGTCAACATCAGGTGTGGACTGTGAAGGACCAGGGTCCTGCATCCCTCCAGGGTCCTGTGCCCTTGGAAACGACAAGATGAATGTAGAGGTGAGTTGCTGGGTCCAGAATCCCTTGGAAGCTCTGCACCAGGGTTGAAAATCAAAGCTGCTACATTGTGTCAAATAGCTTAGATCCAACAGGCGAGAATGGGATGTTTCATGTTTACTGATGGAATTTCCAACGCTTCATGATTTTATTTTTATGGCTTTATTGACTTTTAGAGAGAGGGGAAGGGAGAAGGATAAAGACATGAAAACATCAATGAGAGAGAAACATCATCGATCGGCTGCCTCCTGCACGCCCGTCCTGGGGATCGAGCCCAGGAACTGAACCCTGACGACCTCTTGGTTCCTGGGTTGATGTTCATTTTTTAAAAAATATATTTTATTGATTTTTTACAGAGAGGAAAGGAGAGGGATAGAAAGTCAGAAACATCGAGAGAGAAACATCGACCCTACTGGGGATGTGCCCACAGCCAAGGTATGTGCCCTTGACCAGAATCGAACCCGGGACCTTTCACTCCACAGGCCGACATTCTATCCACTGAGCCACACCGGTTTCGGCTCCACAGAGCCACACTGGCCGGGCCCTTCGTGATTTTAGAGAACAGTTTCTCTGTGAGTTAAGAAAACGTGTCCTTGGGTCCCAGGTTCGATTCCGGCAAGGGCATGTACCTTGGTTGTGGGCAAATCCCCAGTGAGGGGTGTGCAAGAGGCAGCTAATCGATGTTTCTCTTTCATCGGTGTTTCTGACTTTCTATCCCTCTCCCTTTCTCTGTAAAAAATCAATAAAATATATTTTTTTTAAAGAAAGAAAACACGTCCTTGGGAGAAATTATGTTCCCTATTAACTTTGAAGCTGGATTTTCCTGCGACTGTTCTTTGAGCTCAGTGAATTAGTTGTCCCTCTACCTCAGGAACAGAAAAGGGAAAAAGGGTTTCATTGCAGCCACAGACCTCTAAACAGTCCAGCTAGTGAGTACAGGGGAGAAGACTTTTTAGATAATTCTAAAGTCAAAATTGTTTACGACAACTAAGATGCGATATTGAAAGTGTTTAGTGCATCTCGAATAGGGCCCCAGTGAGTCTCACCTCTAGGTTTTCATACCCTTTCCACACCGATAAGACTGACCAGTGTGATTAACAGGGCCTGTGAAAATGACAGAGCATAACTTCCAAGGGGAGGTCATAAAAGTCACTGCAGCTCTGCCTTGATCTCTCTTAAGTCACCAGCATTAGAGGAAACAGCTGCCATGTTGTGAAGACACCTCAGCCCTCCTCCTCTGGAGAAACCCGTGTCTCAGAAACGAGCCCCCAGCCATGGGAGTGAGCCGCTTTGGAAGCATGCTACAGCCCCAGTCCAGCCTTCGGATGACACCTGTCCACACCAACCCCTGCCTGCGACCTCATGAGATTTTAAGGCAGGACCACCCAGCTAAGCCACTCGTGGATTTCTGACTCAGAGATGGTGTGAGGTAATAAACATTTATTGTTGTTTTAAAGCTACTACGTTTGGGGACACAGAAAAGAGAACTAATACGCCCAGGATAAATTAGCCTATGTGCAGAAGAGGTCAGAGGCCAGGGATGGAGATGGAGTTGCCAAAGTTGTACAGTGGGTAGGATTTGGGGTGGGGGTTCCCGTTCTGCTTAGACATCTTAAAGCTGAATTGATCTCATACACTGTAAAGATGATACCGGTTTTTTTCTGGTGAGCTATTGTCGTGTAAGTAATAAGGCCAAAACTCAGTGGTTTAAAACAACAATCGTTTCATTATCTCCCATAGGCCTATGGTTGACGGCACTGGGAAAGGCACAGCCTGGATTTGATCAAGATCCGATCAAACACCTATTGTCACGGAGCCTCTCGCTTTCTACATGGCTTCTTTGTGTGGGATACCTTAGGCTTCCCGCCACGTGGTACCTTCAGGGCAGCTTAACTCTTTGCATGACGGCCGAAGTTCAAGGGTATTCCGAAGTTCAAGGGTATTTCCGCTCATAAGGCATGACACTGCCTTTCCTGACCTAACCTCAAGCCATCCAGCGTCACTCTGCTGTGTTCCAATAGCTACAAGTGAGTCATGAGCCACCCAATTTCAAGGGAAGGGGGACGAGACTCCACCTCTCTCTTTAAAAATTACTTTTATTGATTTCAGAGAGGAAGGGAGAGGGAGAGAGAGAAACATCGATGATGAGAATCATTGATCAGCTGCCTCCTGCACTCCCCTTACTGGGGATCAAGCCCACAACCCGGCACCCAGGCATGTGCCCTTGGCTGGAATGAAACCTGGGACCCTGCAGTCCACAGGCCGACGACGCTCTAGCCACTGAGCCAAACGGGCTAGGGCGAGACTCCACTTCTTACTGGGGGAAGTGAGTGGAGACAGGAGACATCTTTGAAAGATATAAGGTGGCGTACCCATTCAACTGCTTTAGCAAAGGCTGACAGAACTGGCGAGAACACATAAGTTTACTTCTCTCTCATTTAACAGCCCAAGAATGTGCAATCCCAGGTAATAGTAACAGTGACTGACAGCCCGTGTCAGGAATTACAATGGTTCATTTAATGGTATGTGCCAATGACTGGGCCACAGGGTGACCAGAATCTCCTTCTGTGTGTTTCTGGGTCAGGTTAACATGTACGTCGGCAGACAGAGCAAAGCAGGTGGCACTCCCTAAGGTGGACGGACCTCACCCCATGATTGGAGGCCGGAATGGAGCAAAAAAGCTGCCCCTCCTCTGAGGGAGGAAGCATTCCTCCTGGCCGCCTTGGCACCAGGACATCAGCTTTCTTCCTTCGAGTTCAAACGGAAACATCGGTTCTTTCTGGGTCTTGAGCTGCCAGCCTTCAGAGAGGAACTACGCCACCTTGCCCGGCCGGCACAGCTCAGTGGTTGGGCATCGACCCAGGAACCAAGCGGTCGCGGTCCGGGCACAGGCCTGGGTGTGGGCTCGATCCCCAGTGGGGGGCGTGGGCGGCAGCTGGTCCATGATTCTCTCTCATCACTGATGTTTCTCTCTCTCTCTCTCTCTCTCTCTTTCTCTCTCTCTCTCTCTCTCTCTCTCTCTCTCTCTCTCTCTCTCTCTCTCTCTCCTTTCCTCTCTGACATTAAAAAAAGGGAAGGAAGGAAGGAAGGAAGGAAGGAAGGAAGGAAGGAAGGAAAAAAAGAAAAAAAGAAAGAAAAAACAAAAGAAAGAAAGAAAGAAAGAAAGAAAGAAAGAAAGAAAAAGAAAGAAAGAAAGGAAGGAAGGAAGAAAAAGAAGAAAGGAAAAAGAACTACACTGCCAGCTCTTCTGATACAGTATTCAAGCCTTCGGACTTGAACTTGTACTCAACATCAGCTGTCCTAGGTCTCCATTGCCAATTCCACCAGCAGCTCCTGGGGCAGCCTGCCTCCATAGGGATGTCTTTCTTCTGTCCTTCTAGCTTTTGGCTCCGCCATCCACAACGCAGGGCTTCCATCGCACAGGTAAGATGGTCAAGCCAATGCCCAACACCTCGCCCACTGCGGGCGGAGGGAGGGAGAGGTGAAGAAGGAGGCCACGCTCCTTGCCCTTCAAGGTCAGAAGCGAGTCACATGGCAAGAAAGTAGTTGTGAGAGAGCCAAGGGGGTACAATTGTTAGCTGCGCAGCCAAGTGTCCGATGTCGCTTTCCTGTCACAGGCGAGTGACGACTTAGGGGCACCCCGCATCCCTGTCACACAATTACAAGATGGAGACTGAGCCCTGGCTGCTATGGTTCCATTGGCTGGAGCGTCGTCCGAGGCACCAGGGGTAGCGGGCTCGATCCCGTCAAGGCGCGTGCCCAGGTGGCAGGTTTGATCCTGTTGGGACACACTGGGGAGGCCACTGATTGACTTTTCCCTCTCACATCAATGACTTCATATTCTCCCTCTCCCCCCCCTCCCTTCCTGTCTCTAAAACCAATAAAAACATTTTAAAGAAACAGCCCTGGCCTGACCGGTGTGGCTCAGTGGATGGAGCGCCGGCCTGAGGACTGAAGGGTCCCAGGTTCCATTCTGGTCAAGGGCATGTGCCTTGGTTGTAGGCACATCCCCAGTGGGGCGGGTGTGTGTGTGTGTGTGTGTGTGTGTGTAAGAGGCAGCTGATGGATGTCTCTCTCTCATCGATGTTTCTAACTCTCTCTCCCTCTCCCTTCCTCTCTGTAAAAAAGCAATAAGATATACTTAAAGTAAAGAAACACAAACTATTATCTTAACAAGAAAGAGCTTTCAGGGCATGCTTTCCTTGGGCACAGTGGCTGGTGGGACTCTAGATGACAGTGGTTCTCTCTGCCAGACTTATACTGATCAGAACCCTCAGCCAAAACATAACATTTGTTATGCCCTGGCCAGCATGCTCAGTGGTTAGAGTGCCGACCTGTGCACCGTAAGGTTGCAGGTTCAATCCCCACCCCCACCCCCAACACAAGTTGGGTGCATGTGGGAAGCAACCAAACAATGTGTCTCTCTCACACTCATGTTTCTCCCCCCCCCCCTTCCTTCCATTCATTCCAAAACTCAACGGAAAAAATATCCTCACTCCTAGGATAAGGATAAAAAGTAAATAAAAGATTAAAGAACACCTTGTTATGCTGCGATTTGGGGGGTGTTTCTTATTGCAGCATAACCTAACCTATACTCACTGCTATAGAAACTGGGAAAGTTAGATGCTGCCTACAGCGCAGAGTTCATCCCCACGGCCTAAGCCCCACTCCACTGCTGGCAGTGTGGGCGGGAATGACCTCACCCTGCTGCACAGAGGGCATGTGACCCAGGCTTTACTAACAAGGCCACTGAGAAACTGGTGAAGGCAAATCCCTTCTTTCCCACTGAAATGACTCTCTGTACCTTAACGGAGGCCTGGGGCTGCTGGAGGCCAATGTGGGAAGGGCCGTCCGCTAACAGTTGTCGAGAACACACTGTCTGCTGTGGGCTGTTCATCTACCACCCCTTTTAAATCCTCACCGTAAGGTGGTTAGCACTCTCCCCTGTTTACCGAGGAGACAGACCAACAGGTGTTTGCTCCAGGAGATGTGGGATCTGTGGTCCTGACCCCGCCTTCCTCCCCCTCCCTCTCCTCTCCCTTTTCCTTCCTTCCCCCTCCCTCTCCCCACCTATTCTCTTTTGACAGTGGGCTTTCTCCAGCTCCCGCCAAACCATCACCACCAATATCTCTGTGGAAACCATGTCTTTATTTATGGAGGGCGTACATCAGCGTTTGTCTTGGGGAAAGGTGACTCCAACAGCCTTCCTCACCTCCTCCAGGATGTCGGCCAGGAGCTGACTTTCCGCCAGGGGGATCACAGGACTCTCCTTCAGGCCTGGGGGAGAGTGCAGTTAGAAAATCCCTTCTCAAGCCCCAAAGACCCCCCCCCAAAAAAAAGAACTACAATTCCCAGAACCCCACGAGGCACAGTAATGCATGTTTCAGGCAAATGATGTCCTGTGGGGCCCTGGGAGATGTAGTTCTAAACAGCTGCTTGAGTACTGAGGGGTGGGGAGGGTCCCTCCTCCCTTACCAGGCTTGCCCTCCCATCCCGCACCCCTCCACCTTCCACATCCTTACCCTTTTGCAGGCACTCCCGGACATGCCTGGCCTCATAACTCATGCCCGGTCCGTTCGTAAAATTGAACTCCTGGCTTGGGGCTGGAGGTAGCGGGAACTGCTTACGCTCCCCCTTTACCACCAGTTCCGTTGGACACCAGCAGGGGTCGAGGATCTGGGGGGGGAGGCAGAAAACAGGTGGCCTCACTGCCCTCACCCACAGGGGGTCTGGGGGCTCCTGCCTGGTGATGCTCAGGGCTTCCCTGCCTCACCCGGTGGTTAAGGGCTGGCTGCCCCCATCCATTGGTAGGGGGGTCAGAGCCTCCAAACCTGGTTGCTGGGAGTCTGTTTCTCATCCCACTGGAAGCCTGTAGACCCCCGTCCCCAGGGGCAACTCTCTCTTTAAAGGAGGCTTAAGCCTCCAGGAGATGCTTGTCCTCCTCCCACCTCCACTCGGACACCATCCAGCGCCTTCTCATCCGCCAGGAGACGGTTTCATGAGCTCCAGAGCGCTGGGGGCCTAGCTTATTCCCACCCCCAACTCCGGGCCAAAACGGAAATGCAGAGGCACAGCTGGAGCAAGGCCCAAATCCTTCTGCTAAGAATAGGGTTTCTTTCCAGCAACTTGGCTGAGGCAGCCCAGGAAGCCGCTCTGGGGGAACCCCTGGCTCCTGTCCTGGAAGCGGTTCCAAAGGTCGCCACTGCCCTCGAAGCAGGGCTGATAAGAACCGGTTTCTGATCGGCTCTAGGGGTGTTTAACAGGCCCCCAGGTTCCCCGCAGGAGCCCGGAGGTCCAGACCCCCTGGCCCGGCTTGTGGCTGAGGGTGGGTTTCTCGGCCGCGGCGGGAGAAAGCTGGTGCAGCCCGCCCGCGGCTCCTCACCTGGGCGGCGCCCCCGGTCCCGCTCACGTAGGCCGAGTTGGAGAGCTGGGCGGTGATGCTGCAGGTGAAGCTGCCGTGGACGCCCCCCGGGTACTGCAGCAGCACGGAGACCGTGTCGTCCACGCCTGGGGAGAGGCAGGGGGCGGGGGGCGGGGGCAAGCCTGGCGCAAACCCTGCCGCAAACCCTGCCTGCGCGACCTCGGGCTGGAGGTCTGTCTCTCGGCGGCGGCGGGCGGCGGTGGGGGAGAATGAAGAATGAAGCGCTGGCCTGTGTGACCCGGGAGGAACCCTGAAGGCAGTCCGGGTGCGGGAGGGAAGCCACACTCACAAGGCCACAAGAGGTAGGACTCCATCGGTGTGAAATGTCCGATATTTGGCAAACCCATAGAGCCAGAAAGTATATTAGTGGTTGCTTCGGGCTCAGCGGTTTGGGAGAACTGCGTTATTGATTGTTTTGTATTTTAGTAATACAAATATTCTAAAAGTTTTTAAAAAATATATATTTTATTGATTGTTTACAGAGAGGAAGGGAGAGGGATAGAGAGTTAGAAACATTGATCAGCTGCCTCCTGCTCACCTTCCACTGGGGTTGTGCCCGCAACCATGGCACATGCCCTTGACTGGAATTGAACCTGGGACCTTCTAGTCCGCAGGCTGACGCTCTATCCAGTGAGCCCAACCAGTCAGGGCAAAATATTCTAAAACTGATTATAGTGATAATTGCATAACTTGGATACACTAAAGCCATGGAAATACACACACACACACACACACACACACACACACACACACACACACTGATTTCAAAGAGGAAGGGAGAGGGAGAGGCATGTGCCTTGACCAGGAACGGAACCGTGACCTTCTGGTCCATAGGCTGATGCTCAGCCACCGAGCAGCCCCCGCTGGGCTGGAACGCCACGCTCCAAACGAGTGAGTTGTATGGTATGTGGATGATTTCAGTGAGCTGTTACCAAAATACATAAACACATAAATGCTAAAAAAAAAAAAAAAAGAAAAATGAAAGAGAGTTTGCCTCTCTGAACTTTAGTTTCGTCCTCATAAATACTTGTTGTATAGGCTGTGAGAATCCATTTCCTTGTCTCTAAAATGAGGATAATAGAACCTGCCTCAGAGTTGCTATAAGCATTACATGAAAGGATGTAAAATGCATAAAGCACTTCGTCTATTTAGATCAGAATAATAGAGAGGTGAGCATTAGTTAAAAATTAAATAGCCCGCCCTGACCGGTTTGGCTCAGTGGATAGAGCGTCGGCCTGCGGACTGAGAGGTCCCAGGTTCGATTCCGGTCAAGGGCATGCACCTTGGTTGCGGGCACATCCCCAGTAGGGGGTGTGCAAGAGGCAGCTGATCGATGTTTCTCTCTCATCAATGTTTCTGACTTTCTATCCCTCTCTCTTCCTCTTTATAAAAAATCAATGAAATATATTAAAAAAAAAGACATGCAGTGGCTGGAAGAACCTATTGAGCCAGTCCTCTCTGGCCCCAGACAAGCCCAAGTTCTAATTCTGGATCGGCTGTGTGAGCCTAGACAAGGCACTTCCTGTCTCTGAACTTCAGTTTGCTCATCTGTAAATGAGGACAACAGTGATACAGTTACCTCGGGTACATCATCCTATGTAATAAAAGGTTAGTATGCAAATTGTCCCCTCCGGAGTTCAATGCTCGCTATGACATGTGCTGACCACCGGGGGTCAGTGAAGAAGGAAGGCCGCGATCGGCCCTGATCACTGGCAAAGCCTAGGGACCCTCCCTGTGCACGAATTTCACGCACCGGGCCCCTAGTACCTATAATAAAACACTGATGCAGAGGAAGCACTTCCTAAATGGGATCTGTTGTTAGAGCTACTATTTAGCTTAGAAATTGGCCAGATAGTAGACTGAGACAGCTTTCTACAATGTGACCTTCAGCCCTAACCAGCTTGGCTCAGTGGATAGAGCGTCAGCCTGGGGACTGAAGGGTCCCAGGTTCGATTCCGGTCAAGGGCATGTACCTTGGTTGAGGGCACATCTCCAGTAGGGGATGTGCAGGAGGCAGCTGATAATGCTCTCTCATCGATGTTTCTAACTCCCTATCCCTCTCCTTTCCTCTCTGTAAAAAATCAATAAAATATATAAAAATTTAAAAAATAATAAAATATGACCTTCAGACTTAGCCAGTTTGGCTCAGTGGATAGAGAGTTGGCCCGCACAGTGGTCGGCAAACTCAGTAGTCCACAGAGCCAAATATCAACAGGACGACGATTGAAATTTCTTTGGAGAGCCAAACTTTTAAAATTTAAACCTCTTCTAACGCCACTTCTTCAAAATGGACTCATCCAAGCCGTGGTATTTTGTGGAAGACCCACACTCAAGGGGCCAAAGAGCCACATGTGACTCGAGAGCCGCAGTTTGCCCACCACTGGGCCCGCAGACTGAAAGCTTGATTCCAGTCAACCTTGGTTGTAGGCTCGATACCTGGCCCCAGGAGGCAACTAATTGATGTGATGCTCTCAAGTTGACGCTTCTTTCTCTCCCTCCCTCTCTCTCTCTCTCTCTCTCTCTCTCTCTCTCTCCCTGCCCCCTCCTTCCCTCCCTTCCACTCTCTAAAAATCAATGGGAAAATACCCTTGGGCAAGTATTAACAACAACAACAACAAATGTGGTCTTCACTCCAAGTATGCTTTTCCTGGTTATTCGTTGCCTTCTGTGGTACTATTTGCAAAGATGGCCACAGTCAATCCTCTTATTTCCCAACGCGGGCCCCTTTGCGATATGACCTTGTAGGTCCTGCCGTCCAGAGGTAGAGCCTATTTGGCCACCTCTGACATCTGAGCGGGCTTTGGGCCAGGGAACACTTAGCAAACACATTGGGGCCAGAACTCTGAGATGTGAATGTGCCCCAGCTGGCCAGCTGGAGAGGTCACCCAGACTGTCCAGCTCCAGTGGCACAGCTGGCTGATGGCCGCTGCGTAAGACCAGCTGAAGAACCGCTCCAGCTGAGCCCAGTCCAAATGGCCAACCCTCAGAATCACAAGTGAATGAATGAATGTGATCTGAGGTCACTACATTTTGGGGTAGTTTGTTATGCAGCAAAGGCTGAGACAACTTCAAAAATAATAATCCTTTATATTTAGCAACTGCTTAATTTGCCTCAATAGTTACTTCATTAACTTTTTATAATAGCCCTATTATTGAAATTTGACCAGTAAGTTGTGGAGAGCAGCTACAGCATTTGGACAGGTTCAAGCCTCGGACTGATGAGTGGGCACGGTCCCCTCATACCAGTCCCAGCTCGGAGGGCAAAGCCCTCCCAGCACAATCACAGCCAAAGGCTGTGGTTGTAAGCTTGACCTTATGGTCCAATCCTATGGTTCTAGGTTTCTGAGGGATGTGGGCTGAGGGAGGTGCAGCAAGTGCTCCAAAACAAAGGTTGGTAGAGTTCTCAGCTGCATTTAACTAAGTAGATTTGAAACTCAAGAACATTGTAGACATCTTGACCACGCCCTTGGTTTGCTCTGGCTACAAAACAAAGACTGGGCTTTCAGCCTGTGTCCCTGTCTTCTCATCCAGGCGCAGTGGTCCACCTGGCCCCAGCTATATTCTCGTCTGTTTTCTTTAATCCTTCACCGCCCCCCACCCCCTCAGGTTCACCACTGGACGGATGTGCTGGACGTGGCTCAGTAAGTAACTAACTAAGACACAGACATATTGAGTTCCTTAACTAAGATCACACAGCAAAATCCTAATACAGAGCCCGACCACACCTGATCCTCTAACTTCCTGCAGGAAATTTCTTCAGCAGTCTCGCCCGACTTTCATGGGCTAGGAGACTTCTCCCCGGGTCAGGGCACCCAGTAAGAGCGGATCCCTCTTCTTACCATCACACCGCCCCGAACGGACCATACCTGTCTCGTGGCGCCTTCCCACGGCCGAGATCTTCTCCGGCTTCTGCCCACCAAACACCATGGAGATGAACTGGAGGCAGTAGATACCGATGTCCAGCAGGCCCCCGCCCGCCTGGGCCCAGTCCACGGCCCGCGGGACGTGAGTGAGGTCTTTCCCGAACTCCGCCCGAGCCACTCGAAGGTCCCCCAGAGTTCCCTGGGCCAGAGTAGCCCTCAGAGCCTCCATGGCAGGAAAGAAGCGGGTCCAGATGGCCTGACGCCCACCGAGGGAAGAAGGCAGGATGGGACAGGGGAGGAGAGGGGTCAGGAGGTAGCCAACCAGTTCTCCCTTCTGGGGTTCAATCTTTTTTTATTATTATTTTTTAAAATTCTTTATTGTTTAAAGTATTACATCTGTCTCCTTCCCCCCCCCCAGGGGGTTCAGTCTTGAAGGGGTACCCAGTCTCCAAACTAGACCCACCCCCTTCCTTTCACAGCCCATCAGTCCCCGAGTTGCGTCCTGCTCGCCTCTCTGCCCCCTCCCTTGCTCTTGACACCCATGTCCCCAGCTCCAGCCTTGTCCTTTCTTATCCGTATCATTACCCCAGTCTCCCACTGTTATGGGCTGAGTTCTGTCCCCACCAGATTCACATGGTGGTCCTAACCCCGGACCCACCAATATGAGTGTATTCGGAGACAGGGTTTTTACAGAGGTAAGTATAGAGCCAAACCAGTTACAATGAGCTCTTTCGGGTTGGCCAGAATCCAGTAGGACTGGTGTCCTTCTAAGAAGAGAGGGGGCCCTCGCCAGTTTGGCTCAGTGAACAGAGCCTTGGCCTGGGGACTGAAGGGTCCCAGGTTCGATTCTGGTCAAGGGCACATGCTCTAGTTGTGGGCTTGATTCCCCAGTAAGGGGCATGCAGGAGGCAGCCAATCAATGATTCTTTCTCATCATTGATGTTTCTCTCTCTCCCCCTCTCTCCCTTCTTCTCTGAAATCAATAAAAAAATATTTTTAAAAAGAGAGAGAGAGAGAGAGAGAGAGAGAGAGAGAGAGAGATGAGGACGCACAGATGCACAGAGGCAAAGCCATGTGAAGACAAAGGAGAAGATGGCCATCTCTAAGTTAAGGAGCGAGGCCTCAGGAGAAACCAGCCCCGCTGACCCCTTTATCTCAAACTTCCAGCCTCCGGATGTGAGAGGATATATCTCTGCTGTGTAAGCCACCCAGCGGACTTGACTCCCCGCCTCTCCCCTCCAGTCCGTGTCCCGCATGGCCCCACAGGGGTCTTTGCTTCTCCTGGAGCTGATCCAGCCTCACCCCTCCCGAATCCCTTTGTAGGGTTCCCCATCGCCTGACATCAGCTGCCGTTTGCTGGCTATATGCGTGTGTTCTGGACAAGACACTGCGCTTTTACATAATGAAGCCTCCCCACACCCCTGCCAGGTAGCTGTCCTCATGTCCATTTCACATGCGAGAAAACCGAAGCCCAAGGTCACAGAGGAACCGCCCAAGGTCACAGAGGAACCGGGAAAGTGGAGGCTGGAATCCTCTCCCTCGAAAGCCAGCAATCATGACTAATCCAGGGTCAGGTTCATACTAACTACATAAAATCTGCCCATGGTGGTTTTCTTTAAATCTTGCTTCTGCTTTCCCCGTCTGGCCTATTAACCTGTGCAATGTACTGTTCCTTTAAAGCTCCGGCCAGTCCCTACCGGTAGGAAACCTCCTTGACCAACCAAACCCCAGACGAGAGGTTCGGTCAACTGCGCACCCAGTGCCAGGTCCGCCACCAAAGTCCATGCGGCTGAGCACTGGGGCTGCTCATTTCCGTGACCTTGAACTTGAAAACCGAGCCTGCTGCATTGTATACATTACGAGTTCCCGGATCCCGGGGTTGGATGTGGCACACATTAGGGGCCAATAAAAAATGTGGGGGCAATAAACTCACAGAACACTGGCGCTGGCAGGCACAGGGAGAACCAGAAGGGACTGAGTCACCGTGATAAATCTCGCTACTTTTTGTGCATCTGGAGTTTTACAGACTGGGAGGCTCCCCAATAGCAGGCTTGTGACAGCTGCTTGGGACATGAAGAGTAAGAGGCAGCTGTTGCTACTACTGTCAGAACCTACAAGGTATAAAAGCCAGCCCGGCCGGTGTGGTTCAGTGGTTAGGGTCAGCCTATGACCCAGGAGCTCACAGTTCCATTCCCGGTCAGGGCACAGGCCCGGGGAGCCTGCCTGCTCGATCCCCAGCGTGGGGTGCAGGAGGCAGCTGATCAAGGATTCTCTCTCATTGTTGATGTTTCTCTCTCTCTCGCCCTCTCCTTTCCTTTATGAAAGCAATTAAAAAGTATTTTAAAACATAATAAACTTAAAAAAAAACCTCCATAATATTCCTTAGCACTAAAATAGCTTCTAGGGCCGAAACTGGTTTGGCTCAGTGGATAGAGTATCAGCCTACAGACTGATTCCGGTCAAGGGCAGGTACCTTGGTTGCAGGCACATCTCCGGTGAGGGGGGGGGGGGGTCTGTGTGTGCAGGAGGCACCTGATCGATGTTTCTCTCTCTCTTTTTTAAGAAATATATTCTTTATTGATTTTTTTACAGAGAAGGGAGAGGGATAGAGTTAGAAACATCGATCAGCTGCCTCCTGCACACGCCCCACTGGGGATGTGCCCGCAGCCAAGGTACATGCCCCTGACCAGAATCGAACCTGGGACCCTTCAGTCCTCAGGCTGACGTTCTATCCACTGAGTCAAACCAGTTTTGGCTGATGTTTCCCTCTTATGGATAATTCTAGCTCTCTATCCCTCTCCCTTCCTCTCTGTGAAAAATCAATAAAATATATATATATATATATTAAAAAAAAAAAAAAAAAAAGAATGCCCGTGGCCGAGCGCTGTCACATTCCTTGGTCCTTCCACCTCCATCCCCAAAACCCAGGCCAGCGGAGCCCCCTGCCCTCTGTGCCCCTTCACTGCTGGCATCGCTTCCAGAGCGTCTGGCAGAGGGTCCCTAGGAGCCCAAAGCCATGTCTCCCCCCCATGAACGGTGTCCCCTCAAGTATATTTTTAATGATTTTGAGAGGAAGGGAGCAGTGGGATAGAGACATAGAAACATCAATGATGAGAGGGAGTCATTGATCGGCTGCCTCCTGCACGCCCCCCAGGCGGGATCGAGCCGCAACCCAGGCAGGTGCCCCTGACCAGGAATCGAACCGTGACCTCCTGGGTCACAGGTCCACGCGCAACCACTGAGCCACACGGGCCGGCCACGCTGTGGTCATCTTAACTCGTGGTAAACCCCTCCCTGTGTCCCTCCAAAAGTGCCCGCGGGCGCCCCCGGTTGGGGAAGGCGGGACGCCGCGTGGGCTGTGGAGAGCGGGGCTCCCCGCTCACCTCCATCAGGAAGAGGCCTCGGGATCGCGCCTCTGCGATCATCTCTCGCACCTCCGCCGCGTTCACGCCCATCGGCTTCTCGCACAGGACGGCCTTGCCCGCCGCCAGGCACAGCAGCACCGCCGCCTTGTGCTGCGGGTGCTGGGCGCCCACGTAGGCCACCTCTAGGGTGAGAGGGACGGGGTCCCGAGATCACACGCCCCACCAGGCCTCCAAGGCTCGCCTCCAGCATCCAAGGAATCGGGGTTCCCCCCAACCGGGGACAAGTCCTCCCGCCGTAGTCAAAACCTAGTCTCCCAGGAGGAAGAGCTAGCCACTGGCCACCCTGCCCCTCCTCTCAGATCACTGCAGCTCTCCGCAGTGACAGGGCATCAAGTAACCCTCACACCACCAACCGGGAGACACTACTAGTTTGCCCGTTGTGGTTGCTGTTTTTTTTAAATATATTTTTATTAATTTCAGAGAGAAAGGGAGGAGGAGAGCTAGAAACAGCAACGATGAGAATCACTGATCGGCTGCCTCCTGCACGCCCCCTGCTGGGGATCGAACCCACAACCCAGGCATGTGCCCTGAACCCTGACCTCCTGCTTCATAGGGCTGCACTCAACCACTGAGCCGCGCCGGCCAGGCCATTTTGCCCGTTTTAAAAATAAGAAAACTGGCCTACCCGGTCTGGCTCAGTGGACAGAGCGTCGGCCTGCGGACTGAAGGGTCCCAGGTTCGATTCCGGTCAAGGGCATGTACCTTGCTTGCCGGCACATCCCCAGTAGGGGGTGTGCAGGAGGCAGCTGGTTGATGTTTCTCTTTCATTGATGCTTCTTTCTGTCCCTCTCCCTTCCTCTCTGTGAAAAAAATCAATAAGATATATTTAAAGAAATAAAGTAAAAATAATAGAAATAAAGGAACTGAGCCCAGCTGGCGTGGCTCAGTGGTTGAGGGTCCACCGTGGGAACCAGGTCTCGGTTCAGGGCCCAAGCTGTGGGCTCCGTCCCCGGCGGGCGAGGGGTGCAGGAGGCAGCGGGTCAGTGATGCTCGTCATTCTCTCTCTTCCTCTCCCTTCCTCTTGGAAATCAATAAAAAGATATATTTTAAAAATAATAAAATAAAAATAAGGAAACTGAGAAGGGCAATCAGAGGAGGAAAACCAGGCAGCCGGACCCCAGGGCCAGGCTCTCGTGTAGCCACACTGTCCCTCCTCTCGAGCCAGGCCCGGCTGGAACACAGAGCCACCGCCACGGGACATGGTGGAAGCCTGAACCGGCTCCCTTAAGAAATTCAAGACCTGCCGAAACCGGTTTGGCTCAGTGGATAGAGCGTCGGACTGTGGACTGAAGGGTCCCGGGTTCGATTCCAGCAAGGGCATGTACCTTGGTTGCAGGCACATCCCCAGTGGGGGGCGTACAGGAGGCAGCTGATGGATGTTCCTCTCTCATTGATGTTTCTGACTCTCCCTCTCCCTTCCTCTCTGTAAAAAAATCAATAAAATATATATTAAAAAAAAAAAAAAGAAATCCTACGCACAATGCATACTAGACGGCTAACCCCAGACCAAAGCCCTGCCTATGGCCTGTCTCCCATCCGAGGTCCCTCCCCAAGTCCAAAGGGCAGGGCCCATCACGCGGGCCTCACACCTGCAGCGGAGCACCCCTCTCATGCCCAGGGCGCGGGTCACTCACCCACATCCGGGTCCTTGGCCAGCTCCTCATAGGACCCATAGGCTTTGGGGATGTCGTGTTTCCGTGCAAACTCCTTGGCGCGGCCCAGGTCGCGGGCCGCTACCGCCACCACCTGAGGCACACGCGGGAGACTTGTGGTGGGAGGAGGTGATGGAGAGGGCCCCGAGGGAGCAGGAATTCCTCCCCAAAAAGGGGGAGCCGGAGTTTGCTCCTGGGGTCCTGGGAGCGGGAAGGGCAAGCGATGGCCAAGCTCCCTACTCGCTAAATGTCTTCTCTTCATTGGACCCCCCCAAACCTCACGGAGCTCGCGTTTACAGCAGAAATGGAGAAAGGAGAGAGGAGGGGGACCAGTTGTTTCATTGCCTTGAGGACTCGGAAGTCGAACCCTAACTCCCTCGGACCCAGGAGACCCGGCCCGGCCCCAGTGCCCCGGGGGGGAGGGCGCACCTGGTGCTCGGAGCGAGGCAGCGTCCGCAGCACCGTCGTGAAGTCGCTGGAGATCAAGCCGGCGGACACGATGCCCCAGCGAAGCGCCATCGCCGAACCCGAGGTCCCCGCACCGGCTGCCTTCGCCCCGTGGGAATTAATGAGGCCCCGACGCCTCGCCCACCGGGAGCGTGGCCCCTTGCCCCGCCCCCACGGGCCCTACGCCGCGTCTCATTGGCGCTCCAGCCTGAGCATCCCGCCCAATGCCAAGAGGGCTTTTAATTTTAGCGTCCCCACTGGAAGAGAGTGTCGTTGGCTCCGCCTTAGGGGCGGGACAAAAACACCTCGCCGCAGCCTTTAGACTTCTAACCGGGCAGCCGGGTTCCATTCCGTCAAGGGCAGGTACCACAGGTGCAGGCTCCATCCTGGCCCCAGTCAGGCGCGTGTGGGAGGCAACCAATCCATGTCTCTCTCTCTTCCCCTCCCTTCCGCTCTTTAAAAAAAAAAAATATATATATATATATATATATATATATATATATAATTTCTTACAGAGAGGAAGGGAGAGGAATAGAAAGTTAGAAACATCAATGAGAGATGAGAGAGAAACGTTGATCAACTGCCTCCTGCACACCCCCTACTGGGGATCGAGCCCACAACCCCGGGCATGTGCCTAACTGGGAATCGAACCCAGGACCTCCATGGGACGATGCTCCATCCACTGAGCCACCACAGCTGGGCCTGAGATTCACTTTTCTATTTTGAAAAGCAGAGGTCACAGTAGAGAGCTAAAAGGATTAACAGCTCTGGAGTCTAGTAGGTGAAATTTAACAAATGATTAATTTCTAAGTCAACTGGCAAAGAGCTGACAAATGTCACCCACAGAGAATTAATCCCTTCCCCTCTCCTTGTAGACATTTAATTAAGACCTGACTCCCATAGGGGCTCACCGATTCCAAGCTCACACCACACAAGCTGCTGAATAAAAATATGACTGGGTCCTGGCCAGTTTGGCTCAGAGGATGGAGTGTCAGCCTTCAGACTCAAGGGTCTCAGGTTCGATTCCAGTCATGGGCATCTCCCTTGGCTGCGGGCACATCCCCAGTGGGGGGTGTGCTGGAGGCAGCTGAGTGATGTTTCTGTCTCATGGATGTTGCTAATTCTCTCCCTTTCTCTCTATAAAAAAATCAATAAAACGTATTTTAAAAATTATAAATGGATTGCACTGATACACAATATCAATCCTGCAGGGGAGGAAAAAACAATTTTAAATATTTTTAATTTTAATTTTAATTTTTTATATATTTTTATTGATTTTTAGAGAGAGGAAGGGAGAGGGATAGAGAGTTAGAAACATTGATGAGAGGGTAACATCGATCAGCTGCCTCTTGCACACTCCCTACTGGGGATGTGCCCGCAGCCAAGGTACACGCCCCCGACCTGAATCAAACCCCGGGACCCTTCAGTCCGCAGACCAACACTCTATCCACTGAGACAAACCGGTTTCGGCTTTGCAACTTCTTAAAATGATTTCAAATAAAAATTTACAATTTAAAATTGCTGGCAGGCGCTGGCTGGTTTGGCTCAGTGGATAGAGCATCAGCCTGTGGACCAAAGGGTCCCGGGTTCGATGCCGGTCAAGGGCATTTATCTGAGTTGCCGAATCCTCTCCGGCCCAGGCCCTGGTCAGGGCACGTGCAGGAAGCCACCAATCCATGTGTTTCTCTGCGTCTCTCCCTCTCTCTTCCACTCTCTCTAAATATCAACGGAAAAATATCCTCGGGCAAAGATCAACAAAACAACAACAAAAATTAAAAATATCAAATTGCTGGCAGCGAGTGTGTATACCCAGATAAATCATTTTGCAATATCTGGTAAAGCATGAAATGAGGGTAGGGCCTAGCCAGTTTGGCTCACTGGATAGAGCTTCAGCCTGCAGACTGAAGGGGCCCGGGTCCAGTTCGGATTAAGGGCACGCACCCTGGCAGCAGGCTTCTCCCTGACCAAGGCCCTAGGTTGAAGCACTGCTCTGTACACCAAGAGGTGACCGATTAGATGCCCAGTCGGGGCACATACCCAGGTCAGCGGCCTCCCGAAGGCAACCGATCCATGTTTCTCTCTCACAGGGATGTTTCTCTGTCTCTGTTGAAAAAATAAAAGAAAGAAAAGCAGCCCAGCCGGCGTGGCTCAGTGGTTGAGCATCGACCTCTGAACCCGGAGGTCACGGTTCTATGCCCACTCAGGGCACATGCCCAGGTTGCAGGCTCGATCCCCAGTAGGGGGCGTGCAGGAGGCAACCGAGCAATGATTCTCCCTCATCACTGATGTTTCTCTCTCCCTCTCCCTCTCCCGTCCTCTCTGAAATACATGAAAGGTAAGCAACCAGAAGGCTTGGAAAACCTGGGTAATGTGTCCGAGAGTGTTTGCAACTTCTCTGTACCTCCCCGTGTGCTCTCGTGTCTGTGGGTCTGTCCCGTGTGCTCTCGTGTCTGTGGGTCTGCCCCGTGTGCTCTCGTGTCCGTGGGTCTGTCCCGTGTGCTCTTGTGTCCGTGGGTCTGTCCCGTGTGCTCTCGTGTCCGTGGGTCTGCCCCGTGTGCTCTCGTGTCCGTGGGTCTGTCCCGTGTGCTCTCGTGTCCGTGGGTCTGCCCCGTGTGCTCTCGTGTCCGTGGGTCCGTCCCGTGTGCTCTCGTGTCCGTGGGTCTGTCCCGTGTGCTCTCGTGTCCGTGGGTCTGTCCCGTGTGCTCTCGTGTCTGTGGGTCTGCCCCGTGTGCTCTCGTGTCTGTGGGTCTGTCCCGTGTGCTCTCGTGTCCGTGGGTCTGTCCCGTGTGCTCTCATGTCCGTGGGTCTGTCCCGTGTGCTCTCGTGTCCGTGGTGGGTCTGCCCCGTGTGCTCTCGTGTCCGTGGGTCTGTCCCGTGTGCTCTCGTGTCCGTGGGTCTGTCCCGTGTGCTCTCGTGTCTGTGGGTCTGCCCCGTGTGCTCTCGTGTCTGTGGGTCTGTCCCGTGTGCTCTCGTGTCCGTGGTGGGTCTGTCCCGTGTGCTCTCGTGCCTGTGGGTCTGTCCCGTGTGCTCTCGTGTCTGTGGGTCTGCCCCGTGTGCTCTCGTGTCTGTGGGTCTGCCCCGTGTGCTCTCGTGTCTGTGGGTCTGCCCCGTGTGCTCTCGTGTCTGTGGGTCTGTCCGCAGGCCCTCAGCCAGGCCTTGGCAGCCCCTGTGCTAAAGGCTCCTGAAGGTGAGCTCAGCCGGTCTTCGCGGCCGCCCTCTGGCCTGTGGTGAGGCTCACTTCACAGAAGAAGAAACGGAGGCACAGGCTGCTCAAGAGCCTGCCCAGCCCTCGGAGGGGCCCAGGTTTGATTCCGGCCAAGGGCACAGGCCCAAGCTGCTGGCTCGATCCCTGGTGTGGGGCGTGCAGGAGCAGCCGATCAATGATTCCCTCTCATCATTGATGTTTCTCTCTCTCTCCCTCTCCCTTCCTCTCTGTAAAAAATCAATAAAAATAAATTTTTAAAAAGGGTCTTGCTCAGTGCCACTCGGGTGCAGACACAGTGAAGTGCCGCTCAGCCAGTTTCCAGCATTCGGTGAGTTTCTGTCCCACTCAACCGCACGCACCTGCTCCAGCTTTGTTTCTCCCGCCCGCATCGCCCAGGCAGCGGGGCACGCGCTCGCCCGTAGGTGCACGCTGGCAGCCCAGCTGTTGGCTGTCTGTGTGCTGGAGGGCCCTGCCCGCGGACATGCGAGGACTGTGCCCTCTCAGTGGGTGTGGGGAGCCGCACGGCCAGGGCATACTCAGCCCTAGGGCCCCTCGTGTGCCGGCCGGCTCGGCCAGGTTCAGTGACCCTGAGAGGGGGCGGCCGAACCGCTTAGCAAAGTTGTCTTGCTCGATGTCACACATTAAACAGACGGGGGGGTCCGGGCTGAAATCCCGCCCTGAGGCCGCGGAGCCCGCGCCCTGAACCGTGTCCGCCGCGGCCGGTTCACGCCGTAATTAAGTCCGGAACCGCTGGCCCGCGGCAGGAATCCCTGGCTCAGCAGGCTGGACCCCTTCTCTCCGCGGGAGGCAGACCACAGGACTGCCCGGGACAGCGTGAGGGGACCCTGGGTGAGGCAGGGGGCCGACAGACGGCACAGGCCGAGAAGCAGGGCTCAGAGGCCAAGGGTCCGAGAACGCCTCCCCGGGGGGTGCTGGCCTCAGCCGGCCGCGCTGTGGGCTCGAGTCCCAGGAGGATGACTGCTCAAGGCCCTCGCTGTCTTTTCTTTTTTTTATTGATTTTTTACAGAGAGGAAGGGAGAGGGATAGGAAGTCAGAAACATCGATGAGAGAGAAACATTGATCAGCTGCCTCCTGCACACCCCCCACTGGGGATGTGCCCGCAACCAAGGTACATGCCCTTGACTGGAATCGAACCCGGGACCCTTCAGTCTGCAGGCCGACGCTCTATCCACTGAGCCACACCGGTTTTGGCGCTTGCTCTCTTTTCAAAACAAGCAAAAGGATAAACAAGCAAAAGGATAATGCCAGAAGGTGCCCCGTCTGAGCTTGGACACCTACCGGTGTGAGCATGGGGTCAGCGCATGCCAGGACCTGCTGGCAATCCCCTGTAGAGACCTGGCAGGAAGCGGGGGGAGCCTGTCGGGGGGGGGGTCCACGGGGGGGGGGGGGGTGACGGCCCTGCCCCAGTCCAGTCCGTGCACAGCCGGAACTCCAGAAAGAGCCAAAGGGACACAGACATCGCCGTGTCAGAGCTTGGGACGCGGGACCGCAGGGCACGCTGCGTCCTCCCCGTCCAGTGGAGCGGGTGTGGGGAACAGCCACATGAGCAAGGGCTCAGAGGAGGGAAAGCTCATTCGCCAACAGAGCCAAATATCAACAGCACAGCGATGGACATTTCTTTGGAGAGCCCCCTTTTTTACACTTAAACTTCTAACGCCACTGCTTCAAAACGACTCTCCCAGGCCGTGGCATTTTGGGGAAGAGCCACACTCAAGGGGCCAAAGAGCCGCACGTGGCTCGAGAGCCGCGGTTTGCCGACCTCGGCACTAGGGTGTTCTCGGTGTGGAAAAGGCCGGGGTGGCCGAAGGGAAGAGGCAGGAGTGAGTGAGAGAGAAGCGGGGCTGGGTGGGGAGGCAGGCGGGGGAGAAGCCAGGACGGGCCTGGGAGGGCCCTGGGGGCTCAGTGAAGGAGCAGGAGCCAAGGGTGAACCGTGAGCTGTGGCCTCCGTTAGGATGTGACCCACATCCCTCCGTTCGTTAGCAGGTTTACTCCGGACTTGGCCCTGCGCTGGGCGATGCTGGGGACCCCCCCCCCATGAACCTCACCCACTCCCTGCCCCCTCTGGCGGGGGACAGGCCTTCCGACGTCCCCACCAAAGAGCCCCACATTGGCCCTGGCCGGTTTGGTTCAGTGGATGGAGCGTCGGCTGGTGGGCTGAAGGGTCCCGGGTTCGATTCCGGCCAAGGGCACATGCCTGGGTTGTGGGCTCGATCCCCAGTGGGGGGTGTGCAGGAGGCAGCCGATCGATGATTCTCTCTCATCGTTGATGTTTCTCTCTCTCTCCTTCTCCCTTCCTCTCTGAAATCAATAAAATACATTGAAAAAAATTAAAGAAACCACGGTGTTTTGGTAGGTGTTCTCTTAGAAAAAAATATATGTTTTACTCCCCACCCGGAGATATGAGATGGATTCTAAGAAGGGGAGAGGGGCAGGGAGAGGGAGAGGGAGAGAAACATGGATGAGAGAGAAGCGTGGGCTGGTTACCTCCTGTCCACACTCCACCCCGGGATGGAACCCGCAACTATTTTGTGCACATGATGCTCTAACCCCGTGGTCGGCAAACTGCGGCTCTCGGGCCACATGAGGCTCTTGGGCCCCTTGAGTGTGGCTCTTCACAAAACACCACGGCCTGGGCGAGTCTGTTTTGAAGAAGTGGCGTTAGAAGACGTTTCCGTTTTAAAAATGTGGCTCTCCAAAGAAACGCCAGTCGTTGTCCTGTTGATGCTGGCTCTGTGGACTGATGAGTTTGCCGGCCGCGGCTCTGACCACCTGAGCCTCCCAGCCAAGGTGAGAGAGCAGCCAGGCTAAGAGCTCCGCCCGCACAGGTCAAGGGGACCATCTTCAGATTACCCGGGGACTGGCACTTTAAGGTCAGAAGGGAAGGTCGGGAGGCGGGGATGGTGGGGGCTGCCCCAGGGCAGGGCGCTCAGGGGTGACACCAGGTGCCTCCCTCTCTTGCTCCTCTTGGCGGCCTTTGGGGGAGACACTTGCCAGGGAAGAATCGCAGATGGTGGGGGCTGGACAGGCCTTAGAGATGGGAGCCAGAGACAGGTTCCTAAAAACTGACCTCGCATTTCTGGCCGGGAGCCACATCTCGTGGGCACGATCTAGTCCTTTATTTTATTTTTTTAATATATTTCATTGATTTTTCACAGAGAGGAAGGGAGAGGGATAGAAAGTCAGAAACATCGATGAGAGAGAAACATCGATCAGCTGCCTCTTGCACGCCCCCTACTGGGGATGTGCCCGCAGCCAAGGTACATGCCCTTGCCGGAATCGAACCCGGGACCCTTCAGTCCGCAGTCCGACGCTCTATCTGCTGAGCCAAACCGGTCTCGGCTAGTCCTTTATTTTTAATGTATTTTTATTGATTTCAGAGAGGAAGGGAGAGGGAGATAGAAACATCAATGATGAGAGAGATCATTGATCGGCTGCCTCTTGCATGGCCCCCTAATAGGGATGTAGCCCGCAACCCGGGCATGTGCCCTTGACAGGAATCGAGCCCGGGACCCTTCAGTCCAAAGGCCGATGTTTTGTCCAGAACCACAGCGGCGAGGGCGGTCAGTCATTTAAAGAACACGGGTCCCGCTCCCCCCGTGGGCCTGTCTGCCCGATGGCATGGGCCCAGCTCCCAGTTTCCCCAGAGAAGCAGGTAATTGTCACTCAAGTTCAGCTGAGGGTGGGGCGGGTGGCGTGGCACATGTGACTTCCCAGGATCGGGGACTACATGGCCATGGGCCTCCCAGGTAATTTCTAGGGGCTCCTTTATCTACCCCATGTCGGTGCTGTGTTGGCACAGCAGCTCCTGCGGAATGGGCAGGGTGGGGTATGGCAGGGAGCCTCTGTCCATTTCCTCCATCAGCTGTCGGGGAAGACAGGTGTGACATCTGGAGCAGCTGCAGCCACTTTGGGGCAAGAGGAGCGCAGCATCCCCGCGACCCCAGTGGAGCCAGAGGGGAGAGACCCTGGTCCCTGAGGGTGTTAGGACCCCCCTGCCCTTATCCAACATGGCCACTGTGGCATCGTCAGGGCGGGACTTCCGCCCTCACTCGGGATGGGGGCAGGGCCGGCACCTGTGTTGTGGGACTGGCACTGGAGTGGCCCCTCGGGGCCGGGGGCTGGGCCTTCTTGTTCAGGGCGACTGTGCACTTTTCCTCCTTGTTAAGTCTAGGGTTGGGTTTCCTGTCCCGGTGGCTGACAGGATCCCACGGAAGTATGTGTGTATGTATGTGCATGTGTGTGTGCCTGTGAATGTGTGTGTGTGCATGTGAGTGTGTGGGTATGTGCATGTGAATGTGCGTGTGTGCATGTGAGTGTGTGGGTATGTGCATGTGAGCGCATGTGTGTGGGCAGCAAACGCATCAGGAACGAACAGAAAGATGCCGAGGCAGCCTCTCAGGAAAGCTTGAATCGAGCCGAAACCGGTTTGGCTCGGTAGATAGAGCCTCGGCCTGTGGACTGAAAGGTCCCAGGTTCGATTCCGGTCAAGGGCATGTAACTTGGTTTCGGGCACATCCCCAGTGGGGGCTGTGCAGGAGGCAGCGGATTGACGTTTCTAATTCTCTATCCCTCTCTGTAAAAAAATCAATAAAACATATTAAGAAAAAAAAAGCTTGAATTGAATCTTTTTAAATATATTTTATTGATTTTTTTACAGAAAGGAAGGGAGAGGGATAGTCAGAAACACCAATGAGAGGGAAACATGGATCAGCTGCCTCCTGCACACCCCGCACTGGGGATGTGCCCGCAACCCAGGCACACGCCCCTGCCCGGAACCGAACCTGGGACCCCTCAGCCTGCAGGCCGACGCTCTATCCACTGAGCCAAACCAGTCAGGGCTTGAATTGAATCTTAAAGGAGAAGGACTTTGGCAGGTGACGTGGGGATGGGGTTTCAGAGGAAACGGCATCTGCAAAGCCAGAGGCCTGGGTTTGCTCCAGGAAGTGTATTTGGACGGAGCTGGACACACAGCAGGACACACAGCCGGGAAGGAGGGCACAGGCCGCCCACCGAGGGGGAGGGCGGGAACCTGATCCGGGGCTGAGTGGGCCAGGGGCGAGCGCCCAGCCGTCAGGGAGGGGCCGAGGCGGAGGAGGTCAGGGGTCAGGGAGCCGGCCCTCCAGGTGGCAGCTGACCCGCTCCCGCGAGGACTCAGCCGCCCCTGGCCCAGTCCCGGGCCACACACCGTCTTCCAGGTGTCGCTGGCCCCACAAAAGGCAGAGAAGGGTCTCGAGGGACCAGCCACGCCTCCTACAGCAGCAGAAACGGGCCTGGAGCAGCAGCTGTGGGCGCAGGAAGCTGGCATGGCCCCGACCTGGAGCAGCGAGGCCAGTCCACCTATGAAGCAGGGACCCCCCAGACCCCCCCCAGGAAGGAGGAGGCCCCCTAAGCTAGCTGACCTGTGAATGGCCCCACTGAACACGACCAGCAGGTCCCCGCAGGGGGACAGAGACAGGGACCACGCACTGGGAGATGGACTAAGCAGCGGGCAGGGGCCTGGGTGGCAATGTGGAAAGGGCCGCCTCATCCACGTCCCCGGGAGGCGCTGTCCTCGGGGCGGAGCTGACGGTCCCCCACTCGCCCGTCGGCGGCGGCTGGAGCTCAGACGCCATGTTCCCAGGGGTCACAGGTGCTGGGAATCCGGCAGGGGCAGCTCTGGGGGCTGTTCAGGAACCTTCTGCTCTGGAGCAACTGCATCCTGCTGGCCACCGGCCGGAGCTGGCACAGGAGCGTCCCCTAGAGAGGAGGGCAGGAGAAGGTAGCACTGACATTCCTGCCCTCCTCCCTCAGACCCGGGGGTCCAGGCCCCAGTCCCTCCTCCCTCAGAACCTGGGTCCACCCCCAGTCCCTCCTCCCTCAGATCCAGGAGTCCAGCCCCTCCTCCCTCAGACCCAGGGGTCCAGCCCCCAGTCCTTCCTCCCTCAGATCCAGGAGTCCAGACCCCCAGCCCCTCCTCCCTCAGACCCAGGAGTCCAAGCCCCCAGCCCCTCCTCCCTCAGACCCAGGCTTTCAGCTCCCATCCCCTCCTCCCTCAGACCCAGGAGTCCAGGCCCCCATCCCCTCCTCCCTCAGACCCAGGAGTCCAGGCCCCCAGCCCCTCCTCCCTCAGACCCAGGAGTCCAGGCCCCCCGCCCCTCCTCCCTCAGACCCGGGCGTCCAGCCCCCCAGCCCCTCCTCCCTCAGACCCAGGAGTCCAGGCCCCCATCCCCTCCTCCCTCAGACCCGGGCGTCCAGCCCCCCAGCCCCTCCTCCCTCAGACCCAGGAGTCCAGGCCCCCATCCCCTCCTCCCTCAGACCCGGGCGTCCAGCCCCCCAGCCCCTCCTCCCTCAGACCCAGGAGTCCAGGTCCCCATCCCCTCCTCCCTCAGACCCAGGAGTCCAGGCCCCCAGCCCTCCTCCCTCAGACCCGGGCGTCCAGCCCCCCAGCCCCTCCTCCCTCAGACCCAGGAGTCCAGGTCCCCATCCCCTCCTCCCTCAGACCCAGGAGTCCAGGTCCCCAGCCCCTCCTCCCTCAGACCCGGGCGTCCAGCCCCCCAGCCCCTCCTCCCTCAGACCCAGGAGTCCAGGCCCCCAGCCCCTCCTCCCACAGACCCAGGAGTCCAGGTCCCCATCCCCTCCTCCCTCAGACCCAGGAGTCCAGGCCCCCATCCCCTCCTCCCTCAGACCCGGGCGTCCAGCCCCCCAGCCCCGCCTCCCGCAGACCCGGGCGTCCAGCCCCCCAGCCCCTCCTCCCTCAGACCCAGGAGTCCAGGCCCCCAGCCCCTCCTCCCTCAGACCCAGGAGTCCAGGTCCCCATCCCCTCCTCCCTCAGACCCAGGAGTCCAGGTCCCCATCCCCTCCTCCCTCAGACCCGGGCATCCAGCCCCCAGTCCTTCCCACTGCCTGGGAGCAGGGTCAGCACCTGTGTTGTGGGGTTGGAACTTGAGTTGTCCCTCGGGGCCAGGGGCTGGGGCATTGTGGCCTTCTTGTTGCTGCTGCTGCTGCTGCTGCTTCCTCTGTTCCATTTGCAGAACCGCCTGTGGGGGGCGGGCGGTTACACAGGCAAGAGGTGTGAGTCCCCCCATCCTGCCAAGTGCTCACAGTCCTTTCTCTATGGGGCTTAGTTCTTCTTCACTGACAGTTGGGTTTAGTAATAAAGACCCCGTTCAAACTCCCTCGTCATGGCCCCGGTTACATCTTGGGACAGAAAAGCCCTCCTTAAACTCCCCCTCAAGAGGACAAGAGTAGATTCCAGTAAGAGTTTAAGGAGAGCTGAAACCAGTTTGGCTCAGTGGGTAGAGCATTGGCCTGCGGACTGAAGGATCCCAGATTCGATTCTGGTCAAGGGCATGTACCGTGGCTGCAGGCACAGCCCCAGTAGGGGGTGTGCAAGAGGCAGCTGATCGATGTTTCTCTCTCATCGATGTTTCTGACTTTCCCTCTCCCGTAAAAAATCAATAAAATCGCCAAGACCGGTTTGGCTCAGTGGATGGAGCATCGGACTGCGGACTGAAGGGTCCCGGGTTCGATTCTGGTCAAGGGCATGTACCTTGGCTGCGGGCACATCCCCAGTTGGGGGTGTGCAAGAGGCAGCTGATGGATGTTCTCTCTCATTGATGTTTCTGACTTTCTATCCCTTTCCCTTCTGTTCTGTAAAAAATCAATGAAAATATATTAAAAAAAAAAATCAATAAAATATATTTTTAAAAAAATCAATAAATATCCTGCCTAATAAAAGAGTAATATGCAAACTGACTGTACCTTTGCTACATCCACAAGCCAATCAGAGTGAGTATGCAAATTTACCCAACCAAGATGGTGGTTAATTTGCATGTCCACACACAGAAGATGGCATAGAAGGAAGCCAAGCACTGAAGAAGGGAGCAAAGCTGCAGAGAGTAAGCAAGCTGGGCGGGGGCGAAGGGAGAAAGGCAGCGGAGATGGGACGAGCAAGGCAGCAGACACGGGAGAGAGCAAGGTAGTGAAGGGAGCGAGGCAGCGGGGAAGGGAGGGAGCTTTGCTCAGGCCACAGGAAGCTCTGTTCTTGCAGGAATCTTTCCGCAGCGGGCCTCTAGTGTACATAGAGAGAGTGTAAGGAGGGCTTTTCTCCCTCTTCAACCCCTCGCCCGTATCAACATGACAGCTGCAGAGCTGTCAGGGCGGGACTTCCGCCCTCACTCAAGATGGCGGCCGCCACGTGCTGACCAATGAATGAGCGATTACCCAGAGATCATAGCTTTCCCCCAGGCCCAGGGCCCCAGGGGCTCCCGGCGGGCAGCCGCGTCACCTGCTGCAGCTCCCTCTTCTGGGCCTCCAGGCGGCCCTGCGAGCGCCCCAGGGCCTCCGTCTCCTGGCTCAGGCGCTGGGCCTGGGCGTTCAACTGGGCCTCGCGGGCCGCCAGCTCCTCCTCGAAGCGCCTCAGCTCCTCCTCGGTGTAGGCCGGGTGCATCTCCACCGTCTGCGGACAGGGTTGAGCGGGTACGCTCAGCAGGGACGAGTGGGGCCGGGAGCACAGAGGAGCCGTGTGCGGGGGTGGGCTGTGGGGGCCGGGGGCGGGAGAGACACGTCCTTACCTCCCAGCCCTCCGCGGCGTCCCCGAAGTCCTTCCTCTGCGTGGACACGAGGAACTCCTCCAGGGTCACAAGGCGGTCCTGGTTCGTGTCCACCTGGGGAGCCAGGGAAGGGTCAGCCCCGGGGCTGAGCCCCCCTCCTCCTGGCCCCCCACCCCCTCCAGGCCCGGGTCCCCCCTCACATTCTTCATCACGTGCTCCCGCATGCGCAGCCGCTCCTCCTCCATCTCCCGCATGTCGTCCTCCTCGTTCTTTGGGTCATACACCTTCTCCAACTGCAGAGCCAAGCGGGAGGGAGGGCTGTTGGGGTAACCTGTTTCCCAAGCTCCTCCACCTCCCTACCCAAGCTGACGCCCATTAATTAGTCCTTGGGGCACCCTGACATTCTTGGCAGCCTTTTTTCACTCTTTGCCCCTGGGGCTGCTGGGAGTTGTAGTTTTCTTGAACTTACCTGGGGGAGGGGGACTAAGGAAGGACCACGTGGCTGATCTGGGCATCCCCTGCAGCCAGGGCTTCCGGACACTCACCTCCTTGGTGAAGAGGGCCTCCAGCTCCTGCTCATCCAGGACCCCATCGCTGTTGATATCTGAGGGGAGACAGGACATATCTTGGGGGACTGAGGATGGTCAGGTCCCTGGGGGACCAGCTGGGGAAGGAATCTGGGCTGATATGGGATCTGTTCTAGAGGACAGGTAACAAGTCTCCAATGGTAGAATAGTGGCCTCTAGCTTTTGTGCCCCGCAGGCCTGCTGCTAGGACAGTCCATTCCCCCGTCTTCTTTTTAAAAAAAATATATTGATTTCTTACAGAGAGGAAAGGAGAGGGATACAGAGTCAGAAACATTGATGAGAGAGAGACATCAATCAGCCGTCTCCTGCACACCCCGCACTGGGGATGTGCCCACAACCAAGGTACATGCTCTTGACCAGAATCGAACCCGGGACCCCTCAGTGCGCAGGCCGACGCTCTATCCACTGAGCCAAACCGGCCAGGGCAGCCCATTCCCTTCTAACCAGGGTCCCAAGAATGGAGTAGATGGAGGAGAGACTGTTCTTGGGACCCGTCATGCAGGATGACTTGATCCCTAGGGATTAGGTTTAATAATAATAATAAAGACATGGGGCAGGACCAACCCCTCTGCACAGGATCCTGGGGTTTCGGGGGCCTCGCCTCCCAGAGAGCCAGGCCAACTCCAGTTGCCAGAGGAGCCCCTCCCGCCAACCCAGCTCATACAGCCCGTGGACTACGCTCACTGCCTCCACCTCCTCTGCCCACTCAGATCAGCGCCCGCACCCACTCATCCTGCTGAGATGACTGGAACCCCTGACCCTGCAAAACCAGCGGTTAATTTTTAGTCCAGTCTAACCTGATTCTGCCTGTGGTTTCCAGAACATGATTCTCTTCTCCAGCCACCGCCACCCCCACCCCCTGCCGGCTGGCTTCCTCTTCCTCCTGACGTCCACGCCGCGGTTCCACGGGCTCGGGCCCAGGGCCTGGTCTGTCTAATCTCCAAATCTGTTCAATAAGAGCGCCACTAGCCACATGGGCCGTATAGATTTAAATTGGTTAATCTAGCTGAAACCGGTTTGGCCCAGTGGATAGAGCGTCGGCCTGCAGACTGAAGGGTCCCGGGTTCGATTCCGGTCAAGGGCATGTACCTTGGCTGCGGGCACATCCCCAATGGGGGGCGTGCAAGAGGCAGCTGATCGATGTTTCTCTCTCATCGATGTTTCTGGCTTTCTATCCCTCTCCCTTCCTCTCTGTGAAAATCAATAAAATAGATTTTTATTTTATTTTAAAATATATTTTATTGATTTTTTATGGAGAGGAAGGGAGAGGGATAGAAAGTCAGAAACATCGATGAGAGGGAGACATCGATCAGCTGCCTCTTGCACGGCCCCCTACTGGGGATGTGCCCACAGCCAAGGTACATGCCCTTGACTGGAATCGAACCCGGGACCCTTCAGTCCGCAGTCTGACGTTCTATCCACTGAGCCAAACCGGTCTCGGCAATAAAATAGATTTTTAAAAAATCAAAATAAAATAAATTGATTAATCTATATATATAAAAGCCTAAACGACCATTATAGTCAGAACGGCTGCTCGACCAGTTGCTATGACGCACACTGACCACCAGGGGCAGACCCTCAATGTAGGAGCAGCCCCCTGATGGTTAGTGCACTCCCGCAGGGGGAGCGCCACTCAGCCAGAAGCCGGGCTGCGGCAGCGCTACCAAGCAGCAGTGCCATGCACAGAGGGCTGGGATGAGCATGAGCAACGTGGGCCTGGCTTGGGTTCCTCCCTGGCTGCCTGCCACTTGGCACACTGCTACACCCCGAGGGGGATGTCCGCTGCCGGTTTAGGCCCGAGCCCTGCAACCTGACCTGCAGGGATCCGGCCTAAACTGGCCGTCGGACATCCCCTGAGCGATCACGGACTGCAAGAGGGTGCAGGCCAGGCTGAGGAACCGCCCTCCCTGTGCACGAATCTGTGCACTGAACCTCTGGTACTACATTAAAAAAGTTTTCAGTTTGTTGCCCTGGCCAGGCAGCTCAGTTGGTGAGAGCGTCCTCCTGACACGCCAAGGCTGCGGGTTTGATCCCTGGATAGGGCACAAACAAGAGGCCGTTGAATGCATAAATATGCGGAACAACGAATCAGCATCTCTCTCTTTCTCTCTCTCTCAATTCAATAAATAAAAATTAAACAAAAATCCAGCTTATCAGCCTACTTGCTACAAGTCAAATGGTGAGTGGCCCATATGTGGCTGGGGGGTTCCACCCAGGGTCGCACAGAACACGTTCCATCATTACAAAGAGAGTGCTATTTTTTAATTATTTTTTATTTGTTTTTATTTACTTACTTAAAAATATTTTTATTGATTTCAGACAGGAAGGGAGAAGGAGAGATAGAAACATAATGATGAGAGGGAATCACGGATCAGCTGCCTTCTGCACGCCCCCTACTGGGGACCGAGTCTGCAACCGGGCATGTGCCCTCGATCAGAATCGTACCCGGGACCCTTCCGTCTGCAGGCCGACGCTCTATCCACAGAGCCAAACTGTCTAGGGTTAAAATTGTTTTACTGATTTTGAGAGAGAGGAAGGGAGAGAGAGTTAAACATCAATGTGAAAGCAAGACATTGATTGATCAGCTGCCTCCTGCATGCCCCCTACTGGGGATGGAGCCTGCAACACAGGCGTGTGCCCTGACCAGGAATGGAACTGGCAACCTTTTGATGCACAGGACGACCCCTAACCACTGAGCAACAACAGCCAGGGCACAAAGAGAGTGCTATTGACTGGCACTTTCTTTCTTTTTTAATACATTTTATTGATTTTTTACAGAGAGGAAGGGAGATAGAAAGTCAGAAACACTGATGAGAGAGAAATATCGATCAGCTGCCTCCTGCACACCCCCTACTGGGGATGTGCCTGCAACCAAGGTACATGCCCTTGACTGGAATTGAACCTGGGACCTTTTAGTCCGCAGGCTGATGCCCCCATCCACTGAGACTAACCAGCTTCAGTTGGCCGGCACTTTCTTAGATGTTTCCCCCAGTCCCTCAGCATTTGATGCCAGCCATGAGCGGCCCCCACACCTGAATATCCAATTGTCCACTCTCCATCTCCACGCATGTGTCCACCAGGCACCTCTAATCCAACAGAAACCCCATTCCCAATCTGCCCTCCCAAACATGCTTGCTCTGGCCACTCAGTTTTCCCAGTGTCTCAGGCCAAATACCTTGGGGTCACCCTTGATCCTTTTATTCTTTCAGAACTCTAATCGAGTCCGTCCGCAAGTCGTTCTAGCTTGACCTTCAAGATGAATCTGGAAACTGACCACTCTTCCTTCCTCCCGGGGGTCCAGCCACCAGCATCTCATGCTAATAGGCTCCTGGCTTTGGCCCTCACACCTGCGGCCTGTCCTGACACGACAGCCAGCTGGAGTCTGTCAGCCTTCCAGGCAGAGGGTGTCAGTCCACTGCTCACAGCCTTTCTGTGATGTCTCGTGAGAGAATAAAGTCCAAATTCCTCACACCAGTGGTCGGAAAACTCATTAAGTAGTGGTTAGAGGGTGATCAGGCTGGCAGGCAGAAGAGGTCAGAAGCAATCAGGGAGGCAGGCAGGTGAGTAGTTTGGAACCAGCAATCCTGGATTATGAGAAGGATGTCCAACTGCCCGTTTAGCCCCAATCCCAGTAGGATCGGGGCTAAACGGGGAGTTGGACATCCCTTGAGGGGTTCCAGATTGGAGAGAGTGCAAGCTGGGCTGAGGGACATCCCCTGCCCCCCAAGCACGAATTTCGTGCACCGGGCCTCTGGAATATATGTAAAAGGCCCAGGGCTGGTAGCTATGACATGCACTGACCACCAGGGGGCAGACTGCCACGCAACAGCAATTTTGCAGAGTGCCCTCTCCCACTCTGGGACCCCTGGGGAGATTGTCAAGCTGCCGGTTTTGGCCCAATCCCCACAGGCCAGGCCGAGAGACCCCACTGGTGCACAAACCATGCACCGGGCCTCTACCTGCTTAATAACGAGTTGTGATTTCACAAGGATGAAAAGAGGACTGGAGAGCAGTTACATAGCAATGGGAATGTACTGACCGTCCTGAACTGGACACTAAAGATAGCTGGGACGGGAAATTTTATGTTACGTGTATTTTTTAAAAAATATATTTTATTGATTTTTCACAGAGAGGAAGGGAGAGGGATAGAAAGTCAAACATCAATGAGAGAGAAACATCCATCAGTTGCCTCTTGCACACCCCCTACTGGGGATTTGCCCGCAACCAAGGTACATGCCCTTGACCAGAATCAAACCCGGGACCTTTCAGTCCGCAGGCTGACATTCTGTCCACTGAGCCAAACCGGTTTCGGCTGTTACATGTATTTTCACCAGACTCACGAGTCTTAAGAAATGTATCGACGCTAAGGATCCCATTCCTTAGTTGTAAGAGCCACATTTCAAGTGCTGCATGGTCACATGGGGCTGGTGGCTGCTGTACAACATGGAAGGTTCTACTAGACAACGCTGGTCTAGAAAACCTTTCCTGACCAGGCCACCAAAAACTGTCATTCGAGGCTCTTAATCCTGTGGTCCTTGTTTCCAAAGGTCAGAGCCTCAGAATTCAGCCTGGGTTCTTAGGACACCCTCCCCACCTTACCATGCAGTATGAAGAAGGTCTTGGGGTTAAACCTGTTGGGGTCCAGTCCATCCAGCTCCTCCCACACCTCCTTCAACTGGGCTTGGCTGCCCTGTGGAGGTAAGAGCGAGGGGCTCATGAATAAGAAGTGTAGGTCCTAGGGGATAAAGCTAGAGTACGCTTGATGCCCCCATCTCTCAAAGTCATGCCCCTCAAGCAAGAACACTACAACTCCCAGAAGCCCCTGGGCAGAGGTAGGTACATTAAAAGGGACCCTTGCCTCAGGGTTTGCTGGGAGTTGTAGTTTTTCAGCTACCTTCTTGCTTTGTGGAACGTAAGGAATGAGACACGGGGGTTGAGGGGGACGACGGGGGAAGGGGGGTACGAACGATGTTCCTTACAGGCACGTTGACTTTGGGGTGCTCCCGGTGCCGCCGCTGTTGCTCTTCCAGCTTCCTCTCTGCCTCCTTCCGCTGCTCCTCTCCCAGCGACTCCAGGTAGCGGCGTCTCTCATGTTCCTTGAGCATCTCGTAGCGTTTGAACTCTTCGTGATGGGCTGCATCGTACTGGGCAAGGTCACGAGTGGCCTGGGGAAAGACAGGCAGTCCCTCTCGTCTCACCTCTACGTCCAGGGTCAAATGTCAAACCTTCACATGCCAGGCCGTTGACTCTGAACCTGGCCCAACCGCCCCCGTGTCCTGGGTCGCATGTCCTGATCTCGTAGCACTTCGTCTCGGACCCACTCTTGTCCCATAACACAGCCTCTTTGTTCAAAAGAAATTAGGGGGGTTACTTTAACTCACCTCTTAAAAGTCCTTCACAATGCCAGGATCTTGGAGGAATAAGTAATAATAATAATAATAATAATAATAAAAAAACCCACACAAGGTGTATTTAATATGAAAAGCAGCACAGCTTGGTGGTAAGAAGATGAGGTCTCCAATTATTTGGCACAGAATGCAAATCCAGGCTCTGCTATGTGAACAAATCCCACCAGCTGTGTGATCCCGGGCAATGAACTCAGCTTCTCTGTGCCTCAACTTCTACCTCTGTGAAAACAGAGATAAGACCACACAGAGCTGAATAGTGTCTCCCCCCACACAAAAATTCATGTCCAGCCCAAGCTGGTTTGACTCAGTGGGCAGAGCATCGGCCTGAGCACTGAAGGGTCCCATGTTCGATTCCGGTCAAGGGCACATGCCCAGGCTGCAGGCTTGATCCCCAGCAGGGAGCGTGCAGGAGGCAGCTGATCAGTGATTCTCTCTCATCATTGATATTACTATCTCTCTCTCCCTCTCCCTCCATTCCTCTCTGGAATCAATAAAAATATATTGGGAACCCTCCCCTCCCCCCAAAACTTACATTCACCCAGAACCTCAGAAAGTGACCTATTTGGAAGTAGGATCTTTGCAGATGTAATGAGGTCCTACTGGATTAGGATGGGCCCTAAGTCCAACGACCGGTTTCTTTATAAGAAAGCTACAGAGCCCTGACCGGTGTGGCTCAGTGGATAGAGCGGCGGCCTGCAGACTCAAGGGTCCAGGGTTCGATTCCGGTCAAGGGCATGTACCTTGGTTGCAGGCACATTCCCAGTGGGGAGTGTGCAGGAGGCGGCTGATGGATGTTTCTCCCTCATCGATGTTTCTAACTCTCTATCCCTCTCCCTTCCTCTCTGTAAAAAAATCGATAAAATATATTTTAAAAAAGAAAGAAAGAAAGCTACAGAGAAGTCCCAGAGAGACGTGGGGAGAACGCCATGGAGCAGAGAGCGGTGTGATGTGTCTACAAGCTAAGGGATGCTGGCAGCCTCCAGAAGCTGGGAGAGCAAGGAGCAGGTTCCCCCGACGGCCTCTGAAGAGAGCACAGGTCTGCTGAAACCTTGCCTTTGGCTCCGTGATACCCGTTTTGGACTTCCGGCCTCCAAAACTGAGAGGAGACACGGTGACGTTTTAAGCCACCGAGACTGTAGCACTGTCACGGCAGCCCCGGGAAACCAGCGCACCCGGAAGACCCTGCTCGACCTCTGACCTCCACGGAGTAACACATTCCTGTGAAGCTGACGTAGCTGTCGTGTGGGGACTAGACGGTATAACTGGGGCTCTCATCCTGGGACCACTGCGGCCCACAGCGGACAATGCTCAATGTCTAAGAACCATCCAGCCCCAGCTGAACCGGTGTGGCTCAGTGGATGGAGTGTCGGCCTGCGGACTGAAGGGTCCCGGGTTCGATTCCGGTCAAGGGCGTGTGCCTTGGCTGCGGGCACCTCTCCAGTAGGGGGCGTGCAAGAGGCAGCTGATGGATGTTTCTCTCTCATCGGTGTTTCTGACTTTCTATCCCTCTCCCTTCCTCTCTGTAAAAAAATCAATAAAATATATTAAAAAAAAAAAAAAAAGAATCATCCAGCCCCAAATGTCAAGAGAGCTGCGTTGGAAAACCCTGCTGGCGAGCATGGAAGGCAGAGCGAGGTGCCCCGTGAGGAAGCAGCCAACGGGAACCGAGACCGGGGGATGACAGCGGGGCTGCAGCAAAGCGGACAGTTTCCCTACCGTTCTGGAGACAAGCGGCAAAAACAGCCCAGCGGCGGGCTGGACTCAACTAGCCGCTGCTATTATCGTCGTGGCCACTAGGTGGCGCTCCAGGCGGCCAGGAAAGCAGGACCTGGCCAGGCCAGGCTGAGGGCTGGGTTCTGTCCTCGCCAGAGAAGGGCAGTGAGCAGGGTGAGGCAGGGGCAGCCCTCCCACATGTGGCCTTTGCAATAGGCAGGGCTGCAGATCCCGTTTCTCAGAGCAGGATGCATGCGTTGCGGTGGCTGCTGGGACATTACCGTTGACTTGGTGGCTTAAAACAATACACATTCATCGCCCTACAGGCTGGAGGGCGGCCAGAGGCCTGAAAGGGTTCCGCTGCACGAAGGTGTCGGCAGGGCTGCGCTCCCTCCAGAGACTAGAGGAGAGTCTGTTTCTAGAGCTGGATTCCAGGAGCGCCTGGCTCGGGTCCCACGCAGCTGAGCACCGTGCTCACATCTCCCTCGGCCTCCCTCTGTCAAGGGCCCTTGTGATGAGACCTGGGGCCCGCCTGGCGGCTCAGGATCAGCCCACCAGCTCAAGACCCTCAATGCAGCCACGTCTGCAAAACCCCTTTTGCCTGAAATGCTCACAGATCCACAGGTTCTCCTTTTTCAAAAATAAAATATGTATTTTATTGATTTTTTACAGAGAGGAAGGGAGAAGAATAGAGAGTTAGAAACATCCATCAGCTGCCTCCGGCACACCCCCTACTGGGATGTGCCTGCAACCAAGGCACACGTCCTTGACTGGAATTGAACCTGGGGCCCTTTAGTCTGCAGGCCAATGCTCTATCCATTGAGCCAAACCAGTCAGGTCCCCCCCCCCTTATTCTTTAAGATTAAAAATATATATATATATGTTTTTTTGCTCTAACCGGTTTGGTTCAGTGGACAGAGTTGGCATACGGACTGAAGGGTCCTGGGTTCGATTCTAGTCAAGGGCATGTACCTTGGTTGCAGGCACATCCCCAGTGTGGGGCGTGCAGGAGGCAGCTGATCGGTTTCTCTCTCATCTGATGTTTCTGACCCTCTATCCCGTCCCCTTCCTCTCTGTAAAAAAAGCCAAGAAAATATATTTAAATATATATATATATGTATTTCTTTTTCTTTTTTTAAACTGATTTCAGAGAGAAAGGGAGAGGGAGAGAGAGAGAGAGGAACAACATGATGAGAGAGAATCCTTAACTGACTACCTCCTGCATGCCCCTCACTGGGGATCGAACCCACAACCTGGGCATGTGACCTGACTGGAAACTGAACCATGAATTCCCAGTTCACAGGTGACACCGAGCCACACCAGCTGGGTTTTCTTTTTTTTAAGATTATATATATATATATATATATATGTATATATATATGTATATGTATATATATATATATATATGTATATGTATATATATATATATATTAATGATTTCAGAGAGAAGGGAGAAGGAGAGAGAAACATTGATGATGGGAGAGAATCACTGATCAGCTGCCTCTTGCAGACCCCACACTGGGATCAAGCCTGCAACCCAGGCCTGTGCCCTGACCGGAACTGGACGGGGAGGCTGGTCTTTAAAGGTTTTTAATCGGCCGAGACCGGTGTGGCTCAGTGGACGGAGCGTCGGCCTGCGGACTGAAAGGTCCCGGGTTCGATTCCGGCAAGCGCATGTACCGTGGCTGCGGGCACATCCCCAGTGGGGGGCGTGCAAAAGGCAGCTGATCGATGTTTGACTTTCTATCCCTCTCCCTTCTGCTCTGTAAAAAAAATCAATAAAATATATTAAAAAAAAAGATTTTTTAATTGATTTTTTTGAAGAGAGAGGAAGGGGGAGAGAGAGAGAGAGAGAGAGAGAGGCACCTTCTGTCTGCCTGCCCCCCACCAGGGATCAGAACTGAAACCCGGGCACGTGACCGGACCAGGAATCAAACCGGCAGCCGGCCGTGCGCAGGACACCGCCCAACTGCTGAGCATACCAGCTGGGCGGGTGACGAGGGCCATATTCTGCCTCCCACAGGGCCCAGCCCCACCCCAAGTCACAGGGAAAGGCAGAGCCGAGCAGGGATTTGACGCCAGGTCTTGGTGGAAGGGAGCCCCTGCTGCTGCCTACACCTCTGCTTTCCTGCGGAGGCTCTGGGCCGGGATTTCCGACTCCACTCCCTCCGCAGCTGCCGCCCGCAGAGATCGAGGGCGGAGGGGAGCGGGCTTGCGCCCCGGGCTCTGTTCCCCTCTCCCCCTCAGGCCCCTGCCTGCGGTTCCCCGCCGCACGCTACCGTCTGGATCAGCAGCTCCAGGTCTCGGGCCTCGAACGTGTGCTGGTTCTGGGGATCCAGGTGCTCAAACTGCTTCAGGAGGCCCAGGTGGTCCAGCTGCACGTCTGGACGAGCGGGAAGAAGGGAAAAAACCCAACTCAGAGAATGTTCTTGCCTTCAGAATCCCCACATGTGCTCCGAACGAGGCTGCAGAGGGCTCTGGGGAAGCCCAGAGGGCAGCCTGATCGAACCGGGGCAGTCAGGAGGGCTTCCTGGAGGAGGCGACGCCACGACCCAGTGTCATGCCCGACAATAACCGTAACAATCACTAACATGCCTGAGTGCTTCCCAAATGCCGGGCCCAGCTCTAAACACATTAACTGTATTAACGCATTCACTTTTCACAGGTGTCTTACAACAGGGGCTCTATGGTTTCCCATGTGATGGATGCAAAAACGGAGGCCGCCAGAGGGGCCGTGGCCTGTCTCAGTCACCATCTCGGGAGCGGCGGAGCGAGGGTCAGACCCAGCCGCTGGGCTCCGAAGCGCATGCACTCGACCTGCTACGGGTTGAATTGTGGGCCCTGAAATTCATCTATTGCCCTGACCGGTTTGGCTGAGTGGACAGGGCGTCGGCCTGAGAACTGAAGGGTCCAGGGTTCGAGTCCGGTCAGGGGCATGTACCAGTAGGGGGCGTGCAGGAGGCAGCTCATTGATATTCCTCTCTCATCAGTGTTTCTAACTCTCTACCCCTCTCCCTTCCTCGCTGTAAAAAATGAATAAAATGTATTTAAAAAATAAAAATAAAATAAAATCTATCTGTTGATGTCCTAACCCGTGACCTCAGGATGTGACCTTGGCTGCGGGCACAGCCCCAGTGGGGGTTGTGCAGGAGGCAGCTGATCGATGCTTCTCTCTCATCGATGTTTCTAACTTTCTGTTCCTCTCCCTTCCTCTCTGTAAAATATCAATAAAATATATTTTTAAAAAATCAACAAAGGCCAGCTCTCCCAGGGACCCTCCGCATCATCCGCTCACACACAGAATCCCCATTTATCACCCAGGAGCCTCCCGGGGGTCAGGAGGTGGAAGAAGCCAGAGGCGAATCTCAATGAAGAAGCCATGTCCTGCCTGCCTGGCTGGTGTGGCTCAGTGGTTGGGCATGCCACCCAGGAACCAAGAGGCTGCTGGTTCGACTCGTGGTCAGAGCACGCACCCAGGTTGTGGGCTTGATCCCCGGGGGGAAAGAGGGGCGCGGGTCATGCAGGAGGCAGCCGACTGATGACTTCCTCTCTCAGCAACGTTTCTGTCTCTCGATCCCTCTCCCTTCCTCCCTCTCTAAAAATAAATAAATAAATAATAAAAATATATTAAAGGCCTGACCGGTTTGGCTCAGTGGATAGAGCGTCGGCCTGAAGACTGAAGGGCCCTGGGTTCGATTCCGGTCAAAGGCATGTATCTTTGTTTTGGGCATATCCCAGGTAGGGGGTGTGCAGGGGACAGCTGATCGGTGTTTCTCTCTCATCTACGTTTCCCTTCCTCTCTGCAAAAAATCAATAAAATATTTTTTTAAAATATATATATTTTTGCCGAGACCGGTTTGGCTCAGTGGATAGAACGTCGGACTGCGGACTGCGGGGTCCCGGGTTCGATTCCGGCAAGGGCATGTACCTTGGCTGTAGGCACATCCCCAGTGGGGGGCGTGCAAGAGGCAGCTGATCGATGTCTCTCTCTCATCAATGTTTCTGACTTTCTATCCCTCTCCCTTCCGCTCTAAAAAATCAATAAAATATATTTAAAAAAAAAAATATATATATATATATATTTTTTTAAAGTCATGTCCTTATACTTCGTGACGGGCCAAAATGTGTCCCAGAAGCAGCAGAGCATACCACACACCGACAGTAAGTGAACAGTAGCAAAGGGTGCAAACCACCCGGACACCACTGAGTGCTGAGTGGATAAAGCCGCCGCGGGAGACCCCCCCGGAGCGGACATTACGCCCCGAACAGGAAGGACGCACTGACCCATGCTACGAATCCTGCAAATATTACGCTCAGAGAAATAAGCCAGAGACAAAGGTCACCTACACCGCATGACTCATTTACATGCAATGTCCAGAACGGCAAATCCACAGAGACGGGAAGTGGGTTAGTGGGCGGCGGGGCGGGGCGGGGGAATTGGGCGGCGACGGCCAAGGGACACGGGTTTCCCTCTGGGGCGCCTGCGACGCTCTAAAGTTGACTCTGGTGATGGTTTGCCATTCCTGTGAGTACACTGAAGCCCCAGTCACACACTTTAAATGGGTAACCTGTGTGACAGGTGAGCGAGAGCCCATAAAGCCACAAAAAGAAACAGCGGGGTCTGCCAGAGGCGGTGTGGCTCCGTGGACAGAGCGTCGGCCTGCGGACTGAGGGGTCCCAGGTTCGATTCCGGTCAAGGGCATGTACCTTGGTTGCGGGCATATCCCCAGTGAGGGACGTGCAGGAGGCAACTGACGGATGTTTCTCTCTCGCCGATGTTTCTAGCTATCCCTCTCCCTTCCTCTCTGTAAAAAATGAATAAAATGTATTTTAAAAATAAATAAATAAAAATAAAATAAAATCCATCTGTTGATGTCCTAACCCGTGACTTCAGGATGTGACCTTGGCTGCGGGCACAGCCCCAGTGGGGGGTGTGCAGGAGGCAGCTGATGGATGTTTCTCTCTATCCCTATCCCTTCCTCTCTTTCTGTAAAAAATCAATAAAATATATATATATTTTAAAAACATAAATCAATTATAAAAAATATATTTATTGACATCAGAGAGGAAGGGAAAGGGAGAGAGAATCGTTGATTGGCTGCCTCCTGCAGGCCCCACAATCGAGCCCACAATCCGGGCATGTGCCCTTGGCCGGAATTGAACCCGGGACCCTCCAGTCCGCAGGCCGGCGCTCCGTCCACTGAGCCAAACCGGCTGGGGCTGGGGAGCTATTTCGAGTGGTGGAAGGGACAAGTCCAGAGCTCGGTGCCTGGGACATAACAAGCAGAGTGTCTCCGGGGGACCTCTCCCTCGTTAGTGACGGGGACATCGCATTGACCGGAAAGCGAAGCGACTCGGACACTGGAACAGGGACCCAGCAGGGCAGAGAGGGCGTGGCGGCCACGCAGAGGTGGCCGGGCGGAGCCTGTCTGCTCACCTTCCCGCGCCAGCACACAGTAGGACTCAAGACCTGTCTGGTCTGCGGACAAATGGAGTCAGGCAGAAATAAAAACAAAGGCCAGCCAAAACCGGTTTGGCTCAGTGGACTGAGCATCGGATTGTGGACCGAAAGATCCCAGGTTCGATTCTGGTCAAGGGCACATCCCCGGTGGGGGCGTGCAGGAGGCAGCTGATCGATGTTTCTCTCTCATCGATGTTTCTAGCTATCCATCTCCCTTCCTCTCTGTAAAAAATAAAAAAAAAAAAAATTTTTTTTAAAAATGTTAGTTTTGTTTTTGGTTAATCCTCACCCAAGGATATTCTCTCTATTGGTTTCAGAGAGGGTGGGAAGGAGGAAGGCGGGGGGGGGGGGGGCGCAGAGAAAGAGAGAGGAGAGAGAGAGGAGCATCGATGTGAGAGAGACACATTAATTGGTTGCTTCCTACACCTGCCCGGGCCGGGCATTGAACTGTGACTCCTCAGTGGGTGAGCCAGTGCTCCAACCTCCCCAGCCAGGGCTGACATTACAGAAAATATTTAAACAACCGTGATTTGTTAGATCCTATATTATAAAAGCCTAATATGCTGAGAGTCTGGTTGTCCACTCAGCCATTCAACCAATCTGATATGCTAAAGCTGCTCAGGCGCTTGCTATGATGTGCGCTGACCACCAGAGGGCAGACGCTCCATTGGTAGATGAGCTTGTGCTGGGGTCCGGCTGCTGGGGACTGAGTGAGAGGGCCGGCCCGCCCTGGCTCTCCTGTGGTCCCTCCCTGGCTGGCCAACCTCCCGTGTCCCTCCCGGGCTCCCACTGTGCACCGGTGGGGTCCCTCGGCCTGGCCTGTGCCCTCTCCCAATCTGGGACCCCTCGGGAGATGTCGGGGAGCCAGTTTCAGCCCGGTCCCACAGGCCAGGCCGAGGGACCCCACTGGTGCACGCATTGTGCACCGGGCCTCTAGTGTGAGAATAAAACCCCCAAACAGAAAAACAACCAAAAAGTTATTGTTCTAGGGAGAATATTCTGTCAGTCTTCCATGCACTTTATCAGGAGGCCCCAGTGCCTAGTACAAAACCACCCAAAAGTCCAGCCCCACCCCTGCTCACTGACCCTGCCCCCCAGCCCCACCCCTGCTCACTGACCCTGCCCCCCAGCCCCACCCCTGCTCACTGGCCCCACCCCCGCTCACTGACCCTGCCCCCAGCCCCACCCCTGCTCACTGACCCCACCCCAGCCCCACCCCTGCTCATGGGCCCTGCCCCCAGCCCCACCCCTGCTCACTGACCCTGCCCCCCCAGTCCCACCCCTGCTCACTGACCCCACCCCCGCTCACTGACCCTGCTCCCAGCCCCACCCCTGCTCACTGGCTCCACCCAGCCCCACCCTGCTCACTGACCCTGCCCCCCAGCCCCACCCCTACTCACTGACCCTGCCCCCCCAGCCCCACCCCTACTCACTGACCCTGCCCCCCCAGTCCCATCCCTGCTCACTGACCCTGCCCCCAGCCCCACCCCTGCTCACTGACCCCGCCCCCAGCCCCACCCCTGCTCACTGGCCCTGCCCCCCAGCCCCACCCCTGCTCACTGACCCCACCCCCAGCCCCACCCCTGCTCACTGGCCCCACCCCAGCCCCATCCCTGCTCACTGACCCTGCCCCCCAGCCCCACCCCTGCTCACTGGCCCCACCCAGCCCCACCCCTGCTCACTGACCCTGCCCCCCAGCCCCACCCCTACTCACTGACCCTGCCCCCCCAGTCCCATCCCTGCTCACTGACCCTGCCCCCCAGCCCCACCCCTGCTCACTGACCCTGCCCCCCAGCCCCACCCCTACTCACTGACCCTGCCCCCCCAGTCCCATCCCTGCTCACTGACCCTGCCCCCCAGCCCCACCCCTGCTCACTGACCCTGCCCCCCCAGTCCCATCCCTGCTCACTGACCCTGCCCCCCAGCCCCACCCCTACTCACTGACCCTGCCCCCCAAGCCCCACCCCTACTCACTGACCCTGCCCCCCAGCCCCACCCCTGCTCACTGACCCTGCCCCCCAGCCCCACCCCTGCTCACTGGCCCCGCCCCCCAAGCCCCACCCCTGCTCACTGACCCTGCCCCCCCAGTCCCATCCCTGCTCACTGACCCTGCCCCCAGCCCCACCCCTGCTCACTGACCCTGCCCCCCAGCCCCACCCCTGCTCACTGACCCTGCCCCCCAGCCCCACCCCTGCTCACTGACCCTGCCCCCCCAGTCCCATCCCTGCTCACTGACCCTGCCCCCCAGCCCCACCCCTGCTCACTGACCCTGCCCCCCAGCCCCACCCCTGCTCACTGACCCTGCCCCCCAGCCCCACCCCTACTCACTGACCCTGCCCCCCCAGTCCCATCCCTGCTCACTGACCCTGCCCCCCAGCCCCACCCCTGCTCACTGACCCTGCCCCCCCAGTCCCATCCCTGCTCACTGACCCCGCCCCCAGCCCCACCCCTGCTCACTGGCCCTGCCCCCCAGCCCCACCCCTGCTCACTGACCCCACCCCCAGCCCCACCCCTGCTCACTGGCCCCACCCCAGCCCCACCCCTGCTCACTGACCCTGCCCCCCAGCCCCACCCCTGCTCACTGACCCTGCCCCCCAGCCCCACCCCTGCTCACTGGCCCCGCCCCCCAGCCCCACCCCTGCTCACTGGCCCCGCCCCCAGCCCCACCCCTGCTCATGGGCCCTGCCCCCAGCCCCACCCCTGCTCACTGACCCTGCCCCCCAGCCCCACCCCTGTTCACTGGCCCTGCCCCCCCAGCCCCACCCCTGCTTACTGGGCTCCTGCTCTGCATCCATCTTGGCCTTGAGCAGCATCCGAAGTCGCGACACTTCCTGCCGCTTGAGCTCGTCCAGCTTGGTGCGGATATGGTGACTGACAAAGTCCAGCTCCCGGCTCAGCTTCCCGCTCTGGCCGGAGGGAGGGGACACTGGTCAGGCTGGAGGCCCGGGCGGGGCGCTGTCTCTGGCCTCCCTGGGACCTTCCACAAGCGTTCTCGCGCCTCCGCGGGCTCCACAGAGGCCCCCAGATGAGGTCCCGGCTCCTCACTTGGCATTGGAGGCCCTGCCCAATCCTGCAGCCCCACCTCCCGCCACTCATCCAGTCACACTCTCACCGCGCGGGGCCCAGCTCCAGCATCGCTCACCGCGCGGGGCCCAGCTCCAGCATCTCTCACCGCGCGGGGCCCCAGCTCCAGCATCGCTCACCGCGCGGGGCCCCAGCTCCAGCATCGCTCACCGCGCAGGGCCCCAGCTCCAGCATCGCTCACCGCGCGGGGCCCAGCTCCAGCATCTCTCACCGCGCAGGGCCCCAGCTCCAGCATCTCTCACCGCGCAGGGCCCCAGCTCCAGCATCTCTCACCGCACAGGGCCCCAGCTCCAGCATCTCTCACCGCGCGGGGCCCCAGCTCCAGCATCTCTCACCGCGCGGGGCCCCAGCTCCAGCATCTCTCACCACGCAGGGCCCCAGCTCCAGCATCTCTCACCGCTCAGGGCCCCAGCTCCAGCATCTCTCACCGCGCGGGGCCCCAGCTCCAGCATCTCTCACCGCGCACAGGGCCCCAGCTCCAGCATCTCTCACCCCGCGGGGCCCAGCTCCAGCATCTCTCACCGCACAGGGGCCCCAGCTCCAGCATCTCTCACCACGCGGGGCCCCAGCTCCAGCATCTCTCACCGCGCGGGGCCCCAGCTCCAGCATCTCTCACCGCGCACAGGGCCCCAGCTCCAGCATCTCTCACCGCGCGGGGCCCAGCTCCAGCATCTCTCACCGCGCGGGGCCCCAGCTCCAGCATCTCTCACCGCACAGGGGCCCCAGCTCCAGCATCTCTCACCGCACAGGGGCCCCAGCTCCAGCATCTCTCACCACGCGGGGCCCAGCTCCAGCATCTCTCACCACGCAGGGCCCCAGCTCCAGCATCTCTCACCGCACAGGGGCACAGCTCCAGCATCTCTCACCACGCAGGGCCCCAGCTCCAGCATCTCTCACCGCACAGGGGCCCAGCTCCAGCATCTCTCACCGCGCGAAGCCCCAGCTCCAGCATCTCTCACCACGCAGGGCCCCAGCTCCAGCATCTCTCACCACGCGGGGCCCAGCTCCAGCATCTCTCACCACGCAGGGCCCCAGCTCCAGCATCTCTCACCGCACAGGGGCACAGCTCCAGCATCTCTCACCACGCAGGGCCCCAGCTCCAGCATCTCTCACCACGCAGGGCCCCAGCTCCAGCATCTCTCACCACGCAGGGCCCCAGCTCCAGCATCTCTCACTGCACAGGTGCCCAGCTCCAGGGCCCTCGCCACCTCGGGGCCTTTGCACAGGCGGGCCCTCTGCTTCCCAAGCCGGACCGGACCCTCGCTGTCCTGCAGCTCAAAGCAGATGGCACCTCCCTTGGGAAGAATCCGCCCAACAACCCTCTCAGCCCGGCCACACACACACACATGCACGCACTCAGACACACACACACACACATGCACACACATAAACACCATGCACACACACAAACACATTCACGCACATATACACACATGCACGCACTCACAAACACACATACACATACTCAGACACACACAAACACCATGCACACACACAAACACATGCACGCACTCACAAACACACGTACACACACTCAGACACACACAGACACATGCACACACAAGCACATGCATACACATATGTGTGCACACACACTGTGCTGAGCCGAATGCCTTCACTGAGCTCCCCCCATTACCATTGGGGTTATGTCTGTTTCTCAGTCGGAGCCCTCAGGGCCCTCCAAAGACTCCAGGACAGAATTCCTGGGCTCCGCACTCCCCCTCCGCCCCAGAGGGTTCCATCTGCTGATCTGTCAGCCACAAGGAACGGCTCAGCTGCGTACCAGGTCCTCCGCCCTTTTCTCCTTCTATCCCACCACACCCCCTCTCGGAACCCACCCTCCCCCGGGGTGTCCTTCCCCTAGAGGCCACCGCCCGCTTGTCAGATCGGATGGGCCCTCTTTGGGGCTTCCCCGCGCCTTCCCCGAAACCACCGCTCAGATCTCAGAGGGTTTCCTGTCACTCATGACTCATGCGGGTCACTGGAGCCCTCTTGGGGCGCATGCCCCTTGCCCATCAGCAGGGCCAGGCAAGCATGGTCTGTGAGCCATGCTCTGCGCTGGACCCTCTGGGTCCGTCCTCTAGTGCTGCCCACCCCCCACACCCCAGCTCCAGGCCAACAGAGGCCCAGGACAAGCCCCTCCGTGAGGCTGGGCAGCCAGGGTGCACTCCCAGCGCCAGCGCCCCAGCCCCCGTGACGGGTCCCTGCACCCCCTCCCCTGCCGGGCCCCGGCACTGGGCTCAGGCCGTCGCTCCAGGAGTGACATGTCCCACAAGCTCGCGCTGCGCCTGGCCTGGCACTTGGGGGAACCACCGCTGATTTGCACAACCCCTCACGACGGGGCGATGTTACCAGCCTGTGTGTTCTGAGAAGGAAAGTGGGGCGCACGGGGTACAGCACTGACCCCGGAGTGCAGAGGAGGGGGGCTTGGGCTTGGAAGCCGGCACTGGCCCAACCCAGAACCTGCCCACCCAAGTGGCCTCTGTTTCTGACTTGGCTTCGCAGTTGTGCAACTTGGGGAGCAAGCACAGTGGCCTCTTGTGCCTCGGTTTCCCCAGCTGGGCAGTGGGAGGGGAAACTTGTTTCTGCTTTTACTTGTTTCTCCTCAGGGGCAGAGTGGATAAGGACAGACAAGAACCCCAGGAATTGCCCTACCCGGGTTGGCTCAGTGGATAGAGTGCTGACCTGTGGACTGAAGGGTCCCAGGTTCGATTCCGGTCAAGGGCATGTACTGTGGCTGCGGGCACATCCCCAGTAGGGGGTGTGCAGGAGGCAGCTGATGGATGTTTCTCTCTCATCGCTGTTTCTGACTTTCTATCCCTCTCCCTTCCTCTCTGTGAAAAATCAGTAAAATATATTTTTTAAAAAATCAATAAAATAGCCGAGACCGGTTTGGCTCAGTGGATAGAGCGTCGGACTGCGGACTGAAGGGTCCCGGGTTCGATTCCGGCAAGGGCATGTACCTTGGCTGCGGGCACATCCCCAGTAGGGGTGTGCAAGAGGCAGCTGATCGATGTCTCTCTCTCATCGATGTTTCTGACTTTCTATCCCTCTCCCTTCTGCTCTGTAAAAAAAAAATCAATAAAATATATTATTTTTAAAAAAAAATCAATAAAATATATTAAAAAAAAAAAAAAAAGAACCCCAGGAATGCTGGAAGGTTTTTTGTTTGTTTGTTTGTTTGTGTTTTTTTGGGGGGGGAGGGGAGCAGGGCTTCCACCCCACCAGTTTCAGGTCCTGGGGCTTCTCCTGGGCCCAGGTTTTGGAGAACTTGGGGCATCTCTTCTAAAAGGGACATTTTAAAAAATATATTTTATTGCTTTTTCACAGAGAGGAAGGGAGAGGGATAGAGAGCAGGAAACATCGATGGGAGAGAAACATCGATCAGCTGCTTCCTGCACACCCCCCACTGGGGATGTGCCCGCAGCCAAGGTACATGCCCTTGACTGGAATCGAACCCGGGACCCTTCAGTCCGCAGGCCTACGCTCTGTCCATGGAGCCAAACCAGCTAGGGTGGGACATTAAAAAAATCTGTTTGTATTGATTCCCGAGAGAAGGGAGAGGGAGAGAGAAACAGTGATGAGAGAGTCACTGATCGGCCGCTCCTGCACGCCCCCTACTGGGGATCAAGCCCGCAATCCGGGCATGTGCCCTGACCCGGAACGAACTGTGACCTTCAGGTTCAGAGGTCGGTGCTCAGCCACTGAGCCACGCCGGCCGGGCAGAAGGGACATTCTGGCAGCACCCAGGGATGCTGGGAGTGGCGGGAACGGGAGATGGAGCAGGGCGGGGACAGGGCGTGGGCTTTGGGCTCAGGGGTGAGAGGGGCCACCGAAAGGATAAACACTGCCCTCGGGACCTCAGCATTTTCTTCTGTAAGATGGGACATCGGGGCGGGTCCCCCCCCGCAGAAAGCACTGTGCCCAGCACTCACAAAGGAGGACGCCTACCTTGGCTGCCGCAACCCTGCACAAGCCTAACCTCGATCAACCAAACCCGAACCCCACGGGGCGGGTTCTGTTACACCCCATTAACAGACGGGAAAACTGAGGCACGGGGCGGGTTCTGTTACACCCCATTAACAGACGGGGAAACTGAGGCACGGCAACGGTGGTCACAGAGCTGAGGCCCGGAGCCTAACCACACACACTGTGTTCCCCAAGTCCCTTCCCAGGTGTGCGCCCCGGGGAAGCGATTTCTCCCTTTGTGAGGGCTGGAGCCACGAGGCCCCTTTAAGGAACCCGGTCCTCCCCAGCACTCTGCCCTCTGAGCCCGTGCCCCCTCGTGCCCCCCGCCCCCCGCACCTTGATATCCTCGGCGTTGGCAGCCTGCAGCTTCTCCCGGAAGTGCCCGTCCGTCTCCAGCACGTTGATGACCTCCTGGAGGTAGCGGTGGTAGTACAGGCCCGTGTCCTGAGGTGAAGACGGACAGAGCAACTCAGTCCCCTCCCAGAGGCGGGGCCCACACCCCGCTTCCCGAGGCACCTGTGGAGGGACGCAGAGCACCCCCACTTGGAGCAGCCAGCACCCCGGTCCCAACCCCCGGAACCTGGGGCCTCCAGGCCCGGCTCTCACCCTGCCCAGCTCGGTCGTGGAGACAAAACGGGTGGCACGGGGCAAACACAGGCCCAACGCCGCTCACAGCGTGGGCCTTACCGAGCAGACACACTGGTACCTATTGGCGAGCAAAGAACATTCATTCATTCATTCATTCATTCATTCATTCAATTAGCAACCTCCGAGCCCCTGCTAGGTGGCAGGAGCTGCTACAGGGGACACAGCAAGTGAACAGGGAATGAGACCGACAGCCTGGCGTGATGAGAAGGGTGCAGGAGACACCCCGTCTGCGCTAGCTCTCCCAGCATCAGCTGAGGCGCACACAGTGGGCGCTTAACACAAGCTAAGGAAACCACTCGGCTATACCCCTCCGGGCGCGGTCTTTCCTGCTGTCGCTGAAACAAACGTCACAAAGTGAGCGGCTTGGAGCCGTGGGCGGCAACCTGCGGCTCGAGAGCCACATGCGGCTCTTTGGCCCCTTGTGTGTGGCTCTTCCACAAAATACCACGGCCTGGGCGAGTCTATTTTGAAGAAGTGGTGTTAGGAGAAGTTTAAGTGTTAAAAATTTGGCTCTCCAAAGAAATTTCAGCCCTTCTTCGGGTTTGGCTCAGTGGACAGAGCATCAGCCCGGGAACTCAAGGGTCCTGGGTTCGATTCCGGTGAAGGGCATGTATCTTGGTTGCAGGCACATCCCCAGTGGGGAGTCTGCAGAAGGCAGCTCATCGATGTTTCCAACTCTCTGTCCTCTCCCCCTTCCTCTCTGTAAAAAATCAATAAAGTATATATATATATATATATATTTAAATATATTTTATTGATTTTCTTACAGAGTGGAAGGGAGAGGGATAGAAAGTCAGAAACATCGATGAGAGAGAAACATCGATCAGCTGCCTCCTGCACACCCCCTACTGGGGATGTGCCCGCAGCCAAGGTACATGCCCTTGACCAGAATCGAACCTGGGACCTTTCAGTCCGCAGGCCGACGCTCTATCCACTGAGCCAAACTGGTTTTGGCAATAAAATATATTTTAAAAAATAAATTTCAGTCGTTGTAGTGTTGATATTTGGCTCTGTTGACTAATGAGTTTGCCGACCCTTGGCTTAGAGCAACACACGTTGATTCTCTCAGAGTTCTGGAGGTCAGAAGTGCAACATGGGGCTCAGCTCATTCCTGAGGCTCCAGGGGAGAGCGGTTCCTTCTTTTCTGGCTCCCGTGGGCTTCCTGCACTCCTTGGCTCGTGGCCCTGCCTCACACTGACACCCCACATCATCACATCGCTCTGCCGTGGGCCTCCCTGCCTTCCTCTTGGAGGGGCCCTTAGGACCCCACTGGGCTCACCTCCAAGACCAGAATAAGATGCCAACTTGCCCAAGCTGGTGTGGCTCACCGAATGGGGCTAGTCAGCCTGAGGACTGAAGGGTCCCGGGTTCGATTTGGGTCAAGGGCACATGCCCCAGTTGGGGGCTCAATGCCCCGTGGGGGGCATGCAGGAAGCAGCCAATCTATGATTCTCTCTCATAATTGATGTTTCTCTCTCCCCCCCCCCCCCCCCGTTTCTCTCTAAAATCAATAAAAATATATTTAAAAAAAATAAAGATGCCAACTCAGTCCCACCTGGGAACACGCTTTTGCCACAGGAGATAATATACTGGCAGGGACTAGGGCAGGGACATCTTTGGGGACCATTTTTCAGCCAAACACAGTGGGCTGACATCTTGTTGGGACGGCCAGGATGCCTCAGTGCCCTGTGTTCTTACTTTGCTGAGTCTGACGATCTTAGTCCTTGAGCAAGTTACTGAATCCCTCTGTGCCTGTTTCCTCATCCGCCTGTGGCTGTTCATGTCTATACCGTTCAGTGCTTTCCCCTGGTCTCAGCCTCTGCCGTGGCCCACAAGGCCCCTCGCTTGCTCCCTCCGCTCCAGCCACTGGCTTCTCCTGCCACACAGCCTTTGCCCAGGCCACTCTCCGCCTGGAACCGGAGTCCCTCCCGCACCTCAGTGGCCGTCACTCCCCGTGTCCGTTCTCAGGAGCCCAGCGAGCCAGGCTGGCCTGCGGCGGGGCGGGGCTGGGCCTGCTGCGGCCCTGTGCTTGGCTCAGAGAAGAAGATGCTCAAGAAATGCGTGGCGTGCCCTAACTGGTCTGGCTCAGTGGACAGACATTGGCCTGAAGACTCAAGGGTCCCGGGTTCGGTTCCGGTCAAGGGCATGTGCCTTGGTTGCGGGCACATCCCCAGTAGTGAGTGTGCAGGAGGCAGCTGATCGATGTTTCTCTCTCATCTATGTTTCTAACTCTCTCCCTTCTTCTCTGTTAAAGATCAATAAAACATATTTTTTAAAAATGTGTGGAGTAATGAGGAAAAGGGTGCCTGTAGGGTTGAGCCTCTGCACTGACCTGCTGGCAAAGCCACAAACAAGTCCCAGCTTAGAGGGCACAGCCCGCTTAGCCTGATTAAGGGGGACCTTCCCATGCTCCCTAGATCCTTCCTGGGGAGCTAATGGGCTGTGGGAGGTGCAGCAAGTGCTGCCAAAACAAGTGAAACTCATAAGAACCTTGTAACTATGGTGACCACTACCTTGTTTACTTCTGGCTGTAGAATAAAGCCTCAGCTTGCCCTCTGGGTCTTCTCTCTGTGGCCTCGGCCAGGCACAGGGGATCCACTTAGACCCGAGGCCGGCAAACTCATTGGTCAACTGAGCCAAACTTCAACAGTGCAACAACTGAAGTTTCTTTTGAGAGCGGAAAACCGACTTCTGCGCATGGGCCACGAAGTTTCAATAGCACTGTACGTGTGCGCCCGCACGTGCTATTTTGTGGAAGAGCCACACTCCAGGGGCCAAAGAGCCGCATGTGGCTCCCGAGCCGCAGTTTGCCGACCACTGACCTAGACCCAGCTTATCCTCTGTCTTTTCTTCAATCCTTCGCCAGCCCTCCTTAGGCTCGCCGAAAACCTTGGCTCTGCTGGCCTGGCACAGGCACCCTGCTGTGTCTGCAAATATTTCCTGGGCAGAGGCCTCAGTCACTGGGTGGGGACCTGCCACATGGGAGCCTGGCACATTCTGTGCCCAAGAGATAGTGACAGGCCGGTCCCTAGTGGGAGGATTCCGGTCACAAATCAGGACACTGGAGGAAATCGGTCAAGTTCCAAGTACCAAACGGCCTAAGAGCAAAGGTTTCACAGCGTTGGATAAAAACCTGCTGGGATTACCGAACGGAGCGGTTTATGAGCCCCTTTGTCAGCTGAACTACAACTCCCATGAGCTCCAGGACGTGAGCACTGCCCAGTAAGCTAACAACATACCTGTTTAAGGTGCTAGGGAAATGTAGTTCTTTTGTTCAAATTCCTGCTTGAGGAGAGGGGAGTCTTTTAAAAAAATACCAAACACTCCCCAGTACAGAGAGGTTTAGCTGTGTGTGTAGGGAGAGGGGAAGTGATGCCGACTTTTCACTTAACATCTGGTCTGATTTCCCACAGTTCAGAGTCAGGGACTTGGACATCTGCTCCCTCCGCCCGCGCCCCCCCGCCCCCGCCCCAGTTTTTCACCACCTCAAAGCCCAGGGACTACAAAGAATGGCCGGCAAACTCCACGCCGTGCCCGTGGGGGGAAGGAAGGGGGGAGTATCCACCCGGGGCCACGAGTCCGCGGGACTGTCGTACCCCTGCAGACACCTGGCTGGGGAGCAGGACAGGGCCACTCACGGGGCTCTCGGTCGCGGGGCTCTGCTCCTTGGGCGGCCCCCGCTCCAGGGGCACGGCCAGGACAGCGCGGAGCAGCAGCAGCGGGGGCAGCAGGAGGAGGGCCGCGCGGGGCCCGGAGGGAGGCATGGCGGCGTGACCTGTGCGGGCGGAGAGTGGAGAATGTCGGTCCCAAGCCTCCTCCTCCTCCCCGGGACCCAGAAGTCAGGCCCCCAGCACCGCACGCTCTCCTCCCTTCCAAGAGTCAAGAATCAAAGCGTCTCGTTTTCCGGGACCCAACATGCCGAGCCTCCGGCCTTTCCTTCCTGAAACCCAAGAGTCCGCGCTTTCAAGTCTGGGTCCCCCAGACCAAAGATCCAAGCGCCCAGCGCCCCCTTTTTTTTAATCCTAGGATCTAGGAGAGCTGGTGCCAGCTCGTCTTCCTCCGGAACTCTGCCTCCAACCCTCTAGTCCCCCACCATCCCTCCTTCCTGGGACCCCGGAGTCCAGAGATCCCAGCCCCTCACCTCTCCTTCACCGCAGAGGGCGTTTTCCTGGGCTGGGACCTCCGCTGCGTTTTCCCCAGGCCACGCCCACTTTCCGCAAAAGACCCGCCTTCGGCTATCTGATTGGTCAGCGCCGCTTCGGTCTTGCCTAGTGGCCCCGCCCCCTGTCTAAATCGCTCGCCTTTTCTCGAAAGACTTGCCTCCTTTCTCGGAAGCTCAAATTCTTGACGACACATTTCCTGCCTCTTAGGCGAAAGCGGTACGGAGACTTTCAAAACGAACTACAACTCCCTTTGTAGGCCGGGGTAAAACGACTTAACTTCCGCACCACCTTGACCCCTTTGCCTCATGGGAGTTGTAGTTTTCCCGTTTGTTTTTCTCCCCTTGAAGTGGCAGCAAGTTAATGGATCAATAGCAATGGTCCAGGTCACCTTATAAGTTTCTTAGCATAAGTGAGAGGTGTAGAGCGAGACTGCGCTGCGACCTCTCTGGGGTCCCTTTAAGGAACGCTCGCATCCCCTTCCAATTTAGAACCCTCTGAGCAGGGTAGCCTGGCTGCGGCAGAAGCCAGGGGTCATTGCTTTGTTGGAAGTTGAGCGTGAGGGGCATTGGAGGGAGGGGATTCCGGTAGATCCGAGAGGGAATCGCTCCTCCCTCGGAGCCTTCTTTATTCCCCTGCTTTATTTCGCGGAGACCCGGAGATTAGGTCCCCAGATCCCCCCAAAATTAGTCAGGTATGTTTAGAAATGGGCCAGAGAGGCAGAGGACTGAGGTGTGAATGTGAAAAGCCTCTGCAGGCACGGGGGGGGGGGGGGGGGGGGGTGGAGTGGGGAGGGAAAGGATAGATGGGTGCTGGTGGTCTGGTGTTTGGGGCCCAGATTTCTGAATTCCCATCCTTGGTGTAGGAGAGAGGTATTTGGATGAGAGAGAATTGGACTCCTGGGCCCCTGATAGTGCCAAAAACTGGAATAAGGCTGCTGTTTCCCTGGACAGGAATAGGTGCTGAAATTCAGACTTCCTGATTCCTGGATAAAATGTAGAACTTAAGATCAGACGTTAGGGGAGAACAGAGCCCATTGGGATGTGGGTCTGAGTCCTGACTTCTCCTTTTTTAAATCTATTTCTTTACTGACTTCAGAGAGGAAGGGAGAAGAGAGAGATAGAAACATCAGTGATGAGAGAATCATTGATCGGCTGCCTCCTGCATCTCCCTCCTCCCCCTCCACTGGGGATCAAGCCCGCAACCCAGGCATGTGCCCTCGACCTGAATCGAACCTGGGACCCCTCAGTCCAGTCCGCAGGCTGACGCTCTATCCATTGAGCCAAGCTGGCCAGGGCCTGACTTCTCCTTCTTGTTTCTCCAGAATGTCTCAGGAGAATGACACATGGAAAAAAGAGTGAGTAAGGCACTGGCATGGGCAGGATTGGACAAAGGGGTTCACGGGGAACTGAGAGCTGGATTATGCCCACACACTTTCAGCTCTGGCCTCATAACCGCCTTTGCAGGTTCAGCACCATCAGCCTTGCTGGGAGGGGCTGGGGGCCTGGACTTCTGATCCCTCCCTAAAGGGAGCAGCCTAAAATGAAGACCAATGGGTCAGAGAGGGGAGGGGCTTGGACTCCTGGCTTCTAGCTGACCAGTGTGGGGAGAAGGCGCTTTAGAACTGAGGGACAGGCTCAGAGATGACCCCTTCTGTGACCTCCACTTGGGAGGAGCTCTCGGGCCACCAGGGTGCCTTGCTCACTCTTGTCACAAGCCTCCCTCTCTCTCAGGATCCTGTGGGATGAGCTCGCTGCCATAAGGCTGCAGAAGCTGGAACAGCAGGTACTCTGCTAAGAACCCTCACACACCCCGGACCCCCTTCATAGCTCCCAGGAGCCCCATCCCCCAAGGATTGCCCCTGGGCTGACTGGCCCTCCGTGGCTGACTTGAGCTTCAGGTGGTGCAATTGGGAAATGAGAAATTAGGAATTCAGGATCCTAGAGAAGTAGACCTTGGGGACGAGACTCCAAAACGTCTAAGGAACAAGGGCTCTGAGGGCAGGACTCCCAGGTCCTGGGGCCGGAGGGGACCAAGTGCCAGGACCCCTGGTTCTCAGGAAGGAGGAGACGCTTGGATTCCAAAAATTCTCCCACGGATGCAGGGCGCCCCTTCCCCACGCCCATTTTCACCCGAGTCTTCCGCAGGACTCCAGGCCCCCCACACACCCCTTTCCCGCTCCCGCAGCGGCGGCTATTCGAGAAGAAGCAGCGGCGGAAACGCCAAGATTTTCTCATGGTTCAGGCCAATACCGACGCCTCCCTGAGGTCCTGCCGACCGCGCCTGAGGTCGGAGCGCCTCGCGGGTAACAGCGGTGAGAACCCCCCTCGGAGGCCAGGAGGGAGGGGTCTGTGGGAGCCCGGCGGAGCCCTGGAGCACCGAGCAGAGCCCGGAAAAGTCCGAGTCACAGCCAGCGGGGACCCCAGGGAGAGCGCGGGGTGCAGGCCCTGTAAGGGCCGCTAGGAGGCGGGGCTTGTTGGAGTTCTGGGCGGAGTCTACGAGAGCAGGGTACCGCCCCAAAGCGTGGGGCCGGGGACTGGGGAGGGCTGGGGCGGGTCCCGGTAGAGTTGGGGGGCGAGGCCTGGAAAAGCAGGACCGGGGTTGAAATTGGCAAAGCCCAGCACCGGGCCGGGGTGGTTTAGGCGGGAGGAGGCACGACGTGAGGGGTTGGGCTGTCCTCGCTGGAGCCGTTGGAATGCAGGCTGGGCTCTGAATGGGTGTCGGCGGGTTGGGTGGTCGTTCGATCGGGGGCGGTGCCTGGGAGCCCAGGGAGGAGGCAGATCTTCGCAGTGTAGGGGCCTCCGCCCTGTCTCCCAGGCCTCCGGAACCCTTTCCTCTGGGAGAACGTGCCAGAAGCGCACCTGCACGCTGGCACCCACAGCGCCCAGGGCATCATGAACTGCGGTGGCGATGGCCGCCCCGAGCCCAGCCCCTTGGCATCCCCGACGGAAGCAGGTACCCTCAAGCCCTTGGGCCGCCCATAGTATAGAAGTCCACTCCCACTAGAACCCAGGCGCCTGGACCCGCAATCCTTGATCTCCAAAGGAGCCTGGATTGCAGACCCCCCCCCCCCGAACCCTCCCCCTACTCAGGGGCCCTGAAATGCACACCAAGTCCAGGTCTTGAACCTTCTCCTTCTCCAGCACCCAGTCATCTGAGTCCCCAGCCCTCCCTTCCCCTAGGATCCCAATCTCCAGGGGCCTTCTCTCTCCTGCCTACCAGACGGGTCCTATCCGGAGCTGGAGGAGGTCTTCGTGGAGGATGTTCCTGCCTTCCGCCCTCCTTTCAAAGGGCCCCCAAGGATAAGAATCATGGGGGGCTGGATACCCCAGCCACCACATGGTAATTTGGGGGACATCTTCAGGCCCTCTGCTCCAAGTGGCAAGTCCTCCCCTCTTTTGGTAACAGCCTTTTTGAGATAGAGTTCGCATACCACACAATTCACTCATTTCAAGTTCACCATTCCAGGGCTTTCCGTATATTCGCAGAGATGCGCACCTATCGCCACAATCAATTTTCATCACCCCCGGGAGAAACCTGTACCTCTTACCAGTCACCGCCCCACTCTCTCAGCCCCAGGCAACCTCTAACCTGCTTTCTGGCTCCTCTGATTTGCCTATTCTCAACGTTTCAGATAAACAGAATATGATCTTTCATGACAGGCTTCTCATGTTCGCTTGTTTTTAAGGTTCATCCCCATTGTGGTATTATCAGTACTTCATTCCCTTTTGTTCATATATATATATATATATATATATATATATATATATATATACTAGAGGCCCAGTGCACGAAATTTGTGCACAGGGGTAGGGCATGTCCCTTAGCCCAGCCTGCATCCTCTCCAATCTGGAACCCCTTGAGGGATATCCAACTGCCCATTTAGGGCCGATCCTGGTAGAATCGGGCCTAAACAGGCAGTTGGACATCCTTCTTACAATCCAGGCCTGCTGGCACCAAACTGCTCACCTGCCTGCCTCCCTAACTGCCCCTAATCGCTTCTGCCTGCCAACCTAATCACCCACTAACCACTACCCTGCCAGCCTTATTGATGTCTAACTGCTCCCCTGCCAGCCTGTTTGCCCCCAACTTTCCTCTTCTGCCGGCCTGGTCACCCCTAACTGCCCTCTTCTGCAGGCTTGATCGCCCACAATTGCCCTCCCTTGCAGGCCTGGTCCCTCCCAACTGCCCTCCCCTGCTGGCCTGATTACCCACAACTGCCCTCCCTAGCAGGGCCTGGAACCTCCCAATGGCCCACCCCTGCTGACCATCTTGTGGTGGCCATCTTGTATCCACATCGGGGCAGGATCTTTGTGTCCACATGGGAGCAGCCCTCTTGTGTGTTGGAGTGATGGTCAATCTTCATATTTCTTGTTTATTAGATAGGATTGATTCAGAGAAGAAGGGAGAGGGAGATAGAAACACCAATGAGAGAGAATCCTTGATCGGCTGCCTCCTGCACGCCCCCTGCTGGGGGTGGAGCCCATAACCCGGGCATGTGCCCTTGACCAGAATTGAACTTGGGACTTTACAGTCCACAGGCTGACTGATGCTCTATCCACTGAGCCAACCCAGCTAGGGTTTTTATTCTTTAATATTTCATTGTAATGACATTTTATTCTCATGACTTGACTATTTCACTATTTCAAAACAGGAATTTTTATTCTTTAATATTTCATTGTAATGACATTTTATTCTCATGACTTGACTATTTCACTATTTCAAAACAGGAATTATAATTATCACCCCCAAACTCCACTCTTTCTCTACCCCATCCTAGATCCCCAGTCTATCATCTGCTCTCTCTGGCACAAAGGGAAGGGGGAGCTCAAATCCCACTCTGTCCTTAGGCCCAGGGCAGGCAGAGACTTCTGTTCCTGTGTAGACCCCCTGCATATAGGGGAGGTGAGGGGGCTGGCAAGTGAGGGCGAGAAGCCTTTTATAAGTAGGTGCCAGAAACTGAGGAATTCTGGCCTTCTCTCACCTCATCCCAAGCCCCTGGGACCCAGATCTCCCTAGCTCAGTCTTCTTCCGGTTTCTTCTATACCTAGAGTCCAGTACAGAGGATGAAAACGAATCTCAGGATGGGGGAGAATCCCAGGATGGTGGAGAATCCCAGGATGGGGGAGAATCCCAGGATGGTGGAGAATCCCAGGATGGTGGAGATGAACTCGAGTTTCCTGAAGGGGATATGGATGGGGGAAGTGGAGACTCAGGCTCTGACAGGGTGAGAAGTGGCGCAGCCCACAAGACAGAGGCAGAGGAGGGCGGTGCTAAAATTCTGCAGACCAATCGTAGGCCCCTTTTGCTGGTGGGTAGAACCTGTCCTGACTGAGCTCCCAGAGGCTCTGTGAGTGCTCCATTTACCCATCTAGAGGATTTGAAGAGATGTGAGCACATCAAAACCCAGCCCACCGAAAGGCTGCGTGCTTGGGGGAGGGTGACCCAGCCATAGGGAAGGGCCAGTTGGCACTCACTTTGGTATTGATGAACGTGAGATACATAGTTCCAGTTGGACTCTGGCCAGTGTGTGGAGTGGTCAGAGCATCGTGGGGTGCAAGTTTGATCCCCCCGTCCCGCCAGGGTGCGTGCAGGAAGCAATCAGTAGATGTGTCTCCTCTTCTCTCCCCTTCTCCCCTTCCTTCTCTAAAAAGATCAACGGGAAAAAATATATATATCCTCCGGTGAGGATTAAGAACAGCAACAAAATAGTTTCAGTTGGAGAGATCCGGGCCATCTTAAGTTATCTTGATTGAATCTCAACACGTTTTAGCTGAATGGGTCGAGCAAAGTAATTATCCCGTCGGTAGATGAAGTGAACAAGGCAGCAGAGGGAAGCCAATGGAGCTTGGCTGGGCGGAATCCTTAAGCGATTGACCAATCAGCAAGGGGCCGAGAAGTTTGACCAATAGGCAGAACACCTGGTCGAGAGTGGGTGTAATCCTGAGCTGAGATGGCCAATCAGTGTTTTACTAGCGGGGGCAGGGGGCGTGGCCTGGTCTGGGCTGCACCTGAACTTGAATTTGACACGTGGCCAGGGGGAAGACCTGGAAGAAAAGAAAGAGGAATCGGAGTCTGCAGTGAGGGGTTTCCCGGAGTTGGAAAACGAGATGTCCGAGGCCCTGATAAGCGAGGATGGCGGGGGCTTCGGCGAAGCGGGGAGCTCGCCCATCTCGTCTCTCCTCGACCCAGGCCGCCAGCTCAGCGAGGACATGGAAGCCTATGTGCTGCGGCCGGTGGAACGCGGCTGCACGATGCAGTGTTACATCAGCCGCGACAAGCGCGGCATGGACAAGGGCTTGTTCCCTTTCTACTACCTCTACTTGGAGTCCATCAACGGCCACGGCCGAAAGGTGCTGTCTGGCTGCGGGGGCTTGACTTTCGCGAATCCAGGCCTTGCTCATCCTTCACCTGCCCACTCCAGCTCCAAAGCTTCCCAGAACGGAGCTCCTTGCAGGGGCAAAGGCCCTGCCCCTCCCACAGCCAAGGCCTACCCGCTGCGGAGACCGCCCGGCTTTCTCAAACTCAGGCCACGCCCTGTCGGGATCCAAAACCTCATTCTTATACATCCTCCACAGCCCATCTTTTTTTTTTTTTTTAAGATATATATATTTTATTGATTCTTTACAGAGAGGAAGGGAGAGGGATAGAGTTAGAAACATCAATGAGAGAGAAACAGAGATCAGCTGCCTTTTGCACAACCCCTACTGGGGATGTGCCCGCAGCCAAGGTACATGCCCTTGACCGGAATCGAACCTGGTACCTTTCAGTCCGCAGGCCGACGCTCTATTTATTCACTGAGCCAAATCGGTTTCAGCCGCAGCCCATCTTTGTAGGTCCAGGCCTGCCGGCTTCCCTGAGCCTTCTTTGCTTTAAGGCCCCACCCAATCCTGGGATAAGCCCTGCCCCCTCAGTAACCAACCCTCCCTATCCAAACCCACGCCCCTCTCCACCCAGCCCATTCCCCTCTCTTTGCGGCTGCCTCTCAGGTATCCCCCAGAAAGGGTTTTTTTCCTACTCAGAGCAGATCCACTTTCCCAAGATGAAACACCCACTAAAGACCTGTTGCAATGTTCAAAGTGAGGCTCTTTCCTATTGTCCAGTTAGGCCTGCCTGGGCTCTGCCTGAAGGGGAGTCGTGAAGATGTGTAACTCCCCTTTAGGACCCAGCTGATGATAACTTCCTTCAGTGAGAACTGCATCTCCCAGCAAGCCTTGGGGCGCTTATTGCCCCATTACCCTTTCCTCTGTCTCCTGCCCCGCCCCCGGGGGACATAATGTTTCCTTGTCTTTGGACCCCTAGCCCTAGCCCAGTACCCGAAATCGAATCTGATGGGCTCTCCTCACATCCACAGCGCTTCCTTCTCGCTGGGCGCAAGAGAAAAATGAGCACAACCTCCAATTACCTAATTTCCCTGGACCCCACAGACCTGTCTCGGGAAGGGGACAGCTGTGTGGGCAAAGTCAGGTAGGCAGAGCCCTGGTGTGTGTGAGAAACAGATGGCAGGTGATAGGGCATAATGCGCAAGTTCTACCGGCTCTGGGACCTTGTCTCTGAGGGACTGGTGGGCTCTGAAGTTCTTCAGGTTGTAGCCCCAGAGTGGTTAGAAATAGAACGGAAGGTTTTGGGGCACAGGCTGGCATGTAAGACATTTGACTTCTTGAAAGGCCGAGGGGCTAGGACTCCTACGTTCCTGAGTAGGAGTTCCCTCTAATAATAACCAACAAGTAGGGAAGAGGGTTCCTAAAGGGCCGAGGCAGGAAATGAAAAACCACGGATCACAGGGCTGGGACTGTGGACACATGGAAATGAGTCTTACGTAGAGGGCTGATGGGAAGAATTGATAAGATGGCATGGGAAAGCAGTTCACGCACAGCATAAAGGTAACGATGGTTATTTTATTCTGGCCACGGCCTTCCTGGAGTAGATCTAATGTCTTCGGCACCAAGTTCACCATTTTCGACAGAGGGGTGAATCCTGAAAAAAAGTATTACATCCCAGACACTGATCGGATCAGGGAGGAGCTGGGCGTTGTGTGTTACGTAAGTATCCCGGGGACTAGAGAGTGAATGGAGCAGAATGGGGGGGGGGGGGGGGGGGGAAGAGCCAGGCCAACTAGAGCATAACACCCTTAGGAGACCAACATCTTGGGATTCCGAGGGCCCCGGAAAATGTCTGTGATCATTCCAGAAGTTGATGGCCAGAACAAGAGAATCAGTGTCCTGCCCAAAACTGTGAGTTGGCTGAGTGTCTCTGGGTCGATAGGGGAGGAAGGGCTAGGTTGCAGGCCGCAGGTCCTAAGGGACGAGGGGCCCATGGTTGCAAGGTCACCTGTGCAGGCCGGAGGATTTTGTCAGATGTTTGCGTCGCAGGGAGGGGAGGCTAGGGACTCAAAATTGTGTGACCGGAGGGGAAAAAAAGACTAGTTTGTGGTAGGTTAACCACACCCCCTACTTTGCCCTCTAGGAACGGGACTGCCTTTTGAATCGGGTCCAACGGGGGGCCATCAAGGGGCTGGTCCTCCTGCAAAACAAAGCCCCATCGTGGAGCTACGACACTGGCGCCTACGTGCTCAATTTTCGTGGTCGAGTCACTCAGGCCTCGGTCAAGAACTTCCAGATTGTGCATCCGGATAACCGTGAGCTCCTAGGAACCGGGGTGGAGGTGGGGGATGCGGAGGCGGAGGGACCAGGGACTCCAAGGGACAAGAACTACTACTCCCATCAACACTTAAGGTTTTTCTCTCAGCAAGGCTTACTCCACGCTGTTGCAAAGCCTCTTGGGAACTGTATCTTATAAGGCACTCGGGGGGTTTCCGAGCAAAGTAAGGGGGCTCGCACAGCCTCTTAGTTTTCTGAGCTCTTAGGGTCGGGACAGGGAGAGTCTGATTACGTTTTGAACTTCCTCCTCAGCCGACTACTTGGTGCTTCAGTTCGGCCGCGTGGCCACAGACTTGTTCACCATGGACTTCTGCTTCCCCCTTTGCCCACTTCAAGCCTTTGCTATCTGCTTGTCCAGCTTCGATGGGAAACTGGCGTGTGAGTAACCCAGTAAAATATAACCCTCTCCACAGCTCCTGTGCCTGCTCATTTGGAGAACGGCTCCAGCATGCCTTCTTTTGCACCGCCTTACTAACAAACACTTATTAGACGTGTTCTAGATTCGAGGGAGTGCGCTGCTGAGCAGCACCTGCTCTGGTGGCACAGTGCATTATGGGAGATGGTCTTCTAAGCGACAAAAAAATCAAACGGCTCCTCAGCTTTGAAGGAGAAAAGCACAACAGCTAGGTCATAAGCAAGGAACCTCCCTCTAAAGTGTTTTCATACCAGAGCTGAAGAATCACAAGGAACCAGCCGACTCACCAGGGGGCGGGAATGGGAACAGATAAGAGGCAGAGTTCATGCAGAGATCACAAGGTGGAAGGAACTAGACCGTTTGGGATAATGAAAGGCTGGTGTGGTAGGAGCCTGGGGAACCAATGGAGGAGGGGTAGGGTATGGGGCTGGACAGGGGTGCTCTTTGAACTGCTGGACAGATCTTACCAGGTCAGAGGAATGTCCTAAGCTGGAGACATAAACTTGGATGGGAAATTGAAGATATGCATGGGTGAGGGAGAATAATTACAACACCCGATAACACATTTAATTAAAACAAGCATTATTTTATTATTTCTTAAGAATATCTTTGATTTCAGAGAGGAATAGAAACATCAATGATGAGAATCACTGATTGGCTGCCTCCTGCACGACCTCTACTGGGGACCAAGCCTGCAACCTGGGCATGTGCCCCGATGGGGAATCGAACAGTGACCTGCTGGTTTACAGGTGGACACAACCACTGACCTGGCTGGGCAACAAGCATGACTTTAAACACGAACTCCTTTGGGGCCTTTGTAATCCAATCCCATAAGGGATATGCAGCTGTTAGCCACGTTTTACAAATAAGAAAACTGAGGGAATGGACACAGGGCTTGTACATGTTAAATCGGGCCAGTTGAAAGACCTTGAGGAACCCACCATGTAAAGGCCAGTAGGAGGATGTTTGTATATTCCAGGGAGACTCAGAAAACTGGAGCTTAACCCGTGGTTAGAGATCAGTGAGTCTAGCTCCCAGCCCCCTTTGGGGAGATAATTGTCCCAAATCTAATGAAATTTAGGTGGAAGCCAAAGAAAAACAAAACTCACCAACCAGCCTTTTGTTCAAGCCTTAGGAGGAAGAGAGGCAAATTTGAGGGATGATGGGAAATGTAGTTTATCCTCTATTAATTAAGGCCCTGCCCCTTTCCTATTCCCCTCAACTACTGCCAGGACCCAGCAGAGGCAGATCCTGTCAGATACACAAGGTGACACTGCTCAGTACAAACCAAAAGACTTTATTTCTTAAACCAACTAGTAAAAAAATAAATAACACAAAACCACAGGATCCTAGCCACGCCTCCCACTGAGGTCTAAGGCGGGAGACACTGACACACAAGGAGGGGAGGGAAAGGCCACAGTACGGCTCAAAGGCGTGGTCTGGACAGAGGATGTGGGCAGGGGCTGGGCAGAGACGGCAGCCAGAGAAGAGGAAGGGTTCCCGAGGCGTGCCCAGGCCCTGGCCCGAGCTGCAGGGGTGAGACAGGGACCCAGTTTCTCCTGAGCCTGGGCAATTCGTCGGGCAAAGCGGCTTCGATCCCTGGCAAACTGCTCCCAGGGGCCCCTTCGGGCAGCCTGGGCTGGTCCAGCCCAGACAACCAGGAAGTGGATGGAGACCTTCTCAGAGAAGCGCACCTGGAGACAGACGGACACAGGTGGGAGAGGGAAGAGAGAACCAGACAAAAGTTACACGACAATGCTTGCTATCTGACTAGTCACCTGCCTGCCACCACATTCCCCATCTGACTCACTGGGGCTGACAAGTCCCACTGCTCCCAGGGAGCCCAGCCTCTTGCAAAGGATTGCATTACAATGAGCACAGCCCTGCCAGGGGAGTTCACATGCAACCCTCTGTAACACACAGGGGACCCAGGGCCCAGCTCCCTCCTCCCTAACACTCAAGAATCCCAGGTGCTCTCCCTCCCTGGGCAGGCCCACACCTTTCAGCTCATTGGGGCCAACCCCCTGAACCTGTCTCAGTCTCTTTTCTCATACTTTGTAGCGAGCCAAAGCAGCCTTGCCTAGGCTCTCTCGTGTTTCTTCTACCCTCAGCCCTTGTTTTGCTGTCCTCAGCTTAAAAAAATATGGGAATCAGAGCCCTCAGCACCAACCTTTCTGGCCTTTAGGGGCGTCTCGGGGTCCGGATGCTGGGTGGGAGTTCCTGCAGACTTGAGCCGCCTTCGAAGTCGGAGGGGCAGCTGAGGAAGAGGCCAGGGAGGTGGTGGCTTCTCCCCTGGCAGATAGATGGCCACTCGGAAGGGCTCAGCTTCCTCAGCAGCTTCCACTCCCTCTGTCTCCTTTCCAGGAGGATATGTCCAGTCCCTGAGGAGGGCACTCTGGGCCTGAAGGAAAGAACTTGGGCCCGAGCCAGCTGTTTCTGAATCATCTTTCTCATCCTCATTCTCCTCATACTCCTCCTCTGTGTCCTCTCCTGGTTGGTACACCCAGGCTCTCAAGAAGGTACTTGTGGGAGGAGTGGGAGAGGGACCCTCAGCTTCTTCCTCCTCCTCAGCTGCTCCTGAATCACTGTCTTCATCTTCCTCCTCTGTGTCCTCTCCTGGTTGGTACACCCAGGCTCTCAAGAAGGTACTTGTGGGGGGAATGGGAGAGGGACCCTCAGCTTCTCCCTCCTCCTCAGCTGCTCCTGAATCACTGTCCTCATCTTCCTCCTCTGTGTCCTCTCCTGGTTTGTACACCCAGGCTCTCAGGAAGGTACTTGTGTGGGGGGGAATGGAAGAGGGACTCTCAGCTTCTCCCTCACTGTCTTCATCTTCCTCCTCTGTGTCCTCTCCTGGTTTGTACACCCAAGCCCTCAGGAAGGTACTTGTGGGGGGAGTGGGAGAGGGACTCTCAGCTGCTCCTGAATCACTGTCCTCATCTTCCTCCTCTGTGTCCTCTCCTGGTTTGTACACCCAGGCTCTCAGGAAGGTACTTGTGTGGGGGGGAATGGAAGAGGGACTCTCAGCTTCTCCCTCACTGTCTTCATCTTCCTCCTCTGTGTCCTCTCCTGGTTTGTACACCCAAGCCCTCAGGAAGGTACTTGTGGGGGGAGTGGGAGAGGGACTCTCAGCTGCTCTTGAATCACTGTCCTCATCTTCCTCCTCTGTGTCCTCTCCTGGCCAACACACCCAGGCCTTTGTGAAAGCACTTGTGGCGGGGATGGAAGACAGACCCTCAGCTTCCCCTGAAGCATTGTCCTCCTCGTCCTCGTCCTCTTTGGGTTGATGATGCCAGGTCCTGTGCAGGGCCCTGTGGCTTAGAACTGAAGAGTGTGGCTCTGGGTTAGCTTCTTTCTCAGCCTTTCCATCCTCCTCAGATTCCTCTCCTGAATCACACTCCCAGGCGCTGGGGTGGGAGCCTGCAGATGAAGAGGTAATGGAGGTCTTCCTGGTTTCTTTCCTCTCTGTTCTCTCTTCCTCCTTAACTCCAGCCTCTTCTTCCCCTGCAGCACACACCCAAGCACTGGGCTTGGATGGTGGAGATTCGGGGGAAGTAGATGTTCTGGGAACTTTACTTACTGCTTCTCTATCCTCCTCCTCCTCCATCCCTGGACAACGCTCCCAGTGTGATGGAGGGAAAAAGAAAGGGATCACTTTATCTTCAGCAACTCCTGCTTCCTCAGTTTCCTCTTCCCCAGGAGGGTCTTGCATGGTTCTCAAAAGACTGAGGCACCTGGAAGCAGGCTGGCCACCTATATTGTCACTTCCTTGCTCTTTAGGGATGCTGGTTGTTTCTTCCCCACCATATTCATCATCATCATCATCTGAAAGTTCCCAGGCTTCGAGAAGAGAAATGTTGGCCTTTGGGTCAGGGCAGGCCCCCCAGGATAACCTGCCATCCTCCACACCTCTTCCACTGTCTCCAGGCTCCTGTTGAGGGTGCCCAACCCATGGGGCATAGTGGGTGGCCAAAGCAGCCTTAGTCACTTCCTCCAGGCAAGCTTCTCCATGACCTGCTTCCTCCAGCCAGGGCTTTAGAGGTCCTGGGCCCCTCAGCCGGCTCCAGGCCCTGCTGAGAAGGCCCATCAGCGGGGACAGGAGGTAGAAGGGGTGGACATCCCTCCAGGGCAGCGGCTGGGGCGCCTGGCCTGGAGCCATCTGTCTAGGCTGGGGAAAGGGGAGTAAGAAGCCATTTTAGGAAACAGCATCGGGGGATGACCGTGACTCAGCAGGGAAACACTAACACAGACAGCAACATGACAGTCCCTGCCAACATTCCTTTCCGATGACCAGCCACTCCCATCTCTGTCCTTAGGTTCCTGCCTCTTTCCTTTCAATACCCAGGAGTCGGGTCCCCATTCTCTCCTCTCTCCTTCCTTAGGCCCAAGCCCCCATTCTCCTTGTTTAGAGCAAGTCCCAGTCCCAAGTAGGGAGAACAGAGGTCCTCTATTTGTTCCCCTTCGAAATAAAGTCCTAGTCTTTGGTTCTCTAATCCTTTTGAGGATTGACAAATCAGGACTCCAACAGCCATCTCCCTTGGAGACTCAAAAGGTCCCAGGTTCGATTCCGGTCAAGGGCACAAGCCTGAGTTGTGGGCTCAATCTCCAGGAGGGGGGCGTGCAGGAGGCAGCCGATCAGTGATTCTCATCATTGATGTTTCTATCTCTCTCTCCCTCTCCCTTCCTCTATAAAATCAATAAAAATGTTAAAAAATATATTTTGAAAAAATTCCGACCCCGACGCCCCCCTTCCCCCGCCATCTGCAATACTCTTAATCATAAAGATAAACATGTTTAAAAAATAATAAAAGGCCACTAGAGGCAGAGTGGCGCACACAGAGGAAAGATGGCCATGTGACAACGGAGGCAGAGCTTGGGGTGGTGCCCCTAGGAGCCAAAGAATTCCAAGAATTGACAACAAACACCAGAAAATAAGAAACAAGGAAGGCCTCTGTCTTAGGGCCTTCAGAGGGAGGGTGGCCCTGCTGCCATCTTTACTGCAGACTTCTAGCCTCCAGAACTGAGAATAAATTTAAACAACAACAACAACAACAAAATGTCCAGCTTCCTCAACCCCCTTGGGTCCTCACTGGGGACCCGAGTCTGGCTCCCAATCCCTCTACTTAGGTCGGAGCCCTGGAGCCGGTCCCCGCCCCAGGAATTCCGGCTCCCAGGCCTCTCCCCCCCTCAGGAACCAGGAGCCCCGGCCCCCGACATTCCTGTCTCATTACCCAGAGGTCCAAGTCGCCGCCTCATTAACGACCAAAAGTCTGACCCCTCGTCCCCAGCCCACCGACACCCTCGCGTTCCCGCCCCGCACTCACCGGCTGCGGGCAGCGCGTCACCTCGGGGGCAAAAGCGCCGGCTGGGGCTGCCACCAGCATTCGCGGTTCCGGGCGGCTCGGGAGGCCAGTGCTCTCATCTCGCCCCGCGGCGTCGGGCTCGGTGCTCCAACTATCTCCGGTCGCTGCGAGCGCGGTCGCGGCGGCACACGGGCGCGGGGTCTCGAGGAGTGGCAGGGCCTCGCGAAGCGGCGCACGGAAACTAAAACGGAGCTGGGAAGGGATCCAAGTAGCGTGCGCAACGCCCGCGAAGCTTTTATAGGCTTGCGGACCGGACGTGCTTACGTTGCAGAAGAGGCGGGGCTTCGAAACGAAAAGCTGAGAAACAGGAAGGGAAATTAGGTTGGAATTCTCGCGGAGATTCCGGGCTTTGTGACGTCACCGATGCTTTTTTTTAAGCGTGACCACGCCCCGACACAAGCCAGCTGTCAATCAAATGCGTAATCGGCCTTAGTGAAGAAGCCCTCCGAATCCCTGTTTAGAGCAAATGATTTCTTACCCCAATTTAACCCGCAGGACCCAGTCTAGAGGACTCCATCTTCGCACCGGGCACCCGGTGGGCTTCCTCCCCGGTATAGGAGAGTATTATTGTTTTTTTAAAAATATATTTTATTGATTTTTTACAGAGAGGAAAGGAGAGGGACAGAGAGTCAGAAACATTGATGAGAGAGAAACATCCATCAGCTGCACCGGGGGATGTGCTCACAACCAAGGTACCTGCCCTTGACCGGAATGGAACCTGGGACCTTTCAGTCCGCAGGCCGATCCTCTATCCACTGAGCCAAACCGGTTTTGGCAGTATAATTGTTTTTATCTCACAGATAAACTTGGGAATGGAATCGCCTGCCCAAGGTGGTCACAGCAGAGTGTAGATTCATAACAAATGAAAAGTAGACTGTAAGCATCCTGAAGGTAGATCCTTTATTTAGCTCACTGCTTTCTTCTCAGTGCCTGGCACATAGTAGGGAATCAACCAATAGTTAGTGAGTGGATACCCCTTCTCGGTTTCATGCACAAGGCTCCATGTCTGGATTTCACCCTCTTCAAAATCATCCAAGAGCCAAGACCGGTTTGGCTCAGCGGATAGAGCGTCAGCCAGCAGACTGAAAGGTCCCAGGTTCGATTCCAGTCAGGGGCATGTACCTTGGATGCGGGCACATCCCCAGTGGGGGATGTGCAGGAGGCAGCTGATGGATGTTTCTCTCTCATCGATGTTTGCCGACCACTGCAAACTCATTAGCTCCTTTACTACTAGAGCTGAGCCTCGGCCAATCCTCCTGGGAGGCGAGTAAGCCAGGACAAGCGGAATAGGGAAACTGAGGCACTTAAATAGCAGCCACCCCAGTAAATCCCATCTTCCCTAAACCAAGGACACTTAAAAGAGTAAATGGGCCAAAACCGGCTTGATTCAGTGGATGGAGCGTTGGCCTGCAGACTACTAAAGAGTCCCAGGTTTGATTCCAGTCAAGGGTATGTGCCTTGGTTGCGGGCACATCCCCAGTGGGGGGTGTGCAGGAGGCAGCTGATTGATGTTTCTCTCTCATCGATGTTTCTGACTCTCTGTCCCTCTCCCTTCCTCTCTGTAACAAAATCAATAAAATATAATTTTAAAACACTAAAAAAAAAAGAGAGAGAGTAAATGGGACAGGCAGAAACCCAATCAGTGCCATTTGTCAACCACACCCAAGGACAGATGAGATTAAGATAATAAATCTCATTTGGTTCATCAAGCATAAAGCTGATGATTATTCTATTTAAGTCCTCCCTTAAGTCCTCCTCTAAACACCCAGCCTTTAAAACTCCTGGGAACAAAGGTCCGAATACTGCCACAGCCAACACGTGGCTGAAATGCCAGCATGGAGAGAGCCATGTGTTCCTAATGGGCCTGGTTTTCATCAGCACCACATATGTACCAGGTCGATCACTCAGTCTGCGGTATAAACATTTCTTTGGCTCATCTGTTCCAGTTCGAATTTTAACCCCACCTGCACACTGAGTTTCCTTCGCTTTATCTTTCATGATGCATAGCAAAACTTACAGTAAAGGTCAAGTACCATTTCCTGAGTTAAGGGGAATTACCACCAGCCGCGGGGTGAATGTGCTAGAACTTACATGCATCCTGCGTAGGCTTTCCAGTCTGAACAGCAACATGAGGTGTCTTCTGGTTAAGAGGAATACACCAAATCTTTGTTAATGTAAAAAACAACAAAAAGAAAAAACAAAACATGGAAACATGTAAAGAATTTTTGTACTGAAACTGGTTTGGCTCAGTGGATAGAGCCTCGCCTGCAGACTGAAAGGTCCCAGGTTCGATTCCGGTCAAGGGCATGTACCTTGGCTGTGGGTACATCCCCAGTAGGGAGTGTGCAAGAGGCAGCTGATCTATGTTTCTCTCTCATAGATATTTCTGACTTTCTATCTCTCTCCCTTCCTCTCTGTAAAAAAATCAATAAAATATATTTTAAAAAATTTTTTTGTGAGTTTATTTGAACCAAACTATGGACATATGCCAGGAAGCAGAACCTCAACAAATTGAGATAATGCTCCAGAGAATGGCGGGTTACATCTGTATTTATACATCGCAATCAAAGGAGGGACATAGGTGGGTTACATGAAATTCATTGGTGATGGATTAAGGAGGTGGGATGAAGCAAATCGGGGAGAAGGGGGACCCTTGAGAATGGATAAAAAGTAAAATAATGGACACAAACTTATGTGGGTGCAGGAACAATTAACATGATAATGAAGGAATTTGTGGTATCTGTATAGGAACCCATCACATTAGGTTGTGCCCCTGGGGCTCCAGAAAAAGGGAAGTTACAAATTACCTAGACATTTCAAGGGTATCCTCCTATATAATAAAAGAGAAACATGCAAATTTGACCATACCTTTGCTCCTGATTGGTTATGCTACCAGCCAATCAGGAGTGGGGGGCCGGGCCAAGTGGCACGAGCCCCAGCCCCAGGAGTGGAGATGAAATGGCTGTGGTAGCGATTGCCCAGCCCCCGGGGCTGGGTGGTCACAGGCAGCCGGGGCTGAGCTGAGCAGGGTGATGGCTGGGTGCCCAAAGCCTTGGGCAGGCTGGGGGTGAGCCATCAGTTGGACATCCCCGAGGGCTCCCAGTATGTGAGAGGGGGCAGGTTGGGTTGAGCAACCACCCACCCCCAGTGCACGAATTTCATGCACCCGGCCCCTAGTGTTATCATAGATGCAAAAAGACAGATAGGCTCAGTTAAGGTAAAGGTTGACCTTGTCAGTGAAGACACTGGCCTAGGACATAACTGCCCACCATAACTGCGTTTAGTTAAAGTTTAAGTTTAAGTTGAGACCATCCTCTGTGGTTCCTTTAGGTCTTGCAAGACTGCCATGCAGGCCTCCCCTGAGCTTGTCAGGTCAGCATGTGGCCCCTTTCCTCCACATCTTCATGGGCTGACTTTTAGTATTGTAGCCAGGAACATTAAACTGAGTGACATGAAGGAGGTTCCACAGAAAGGTCACCACCAGACCTAGGGGCCAAATTGTGTTTTGTGGGATAAAATGTTGATTTAAACAAAGGCTCCTCTGACAGATGCTGGGGTGATGTCACATTGTACCAACTAGTAACCCTGGGGGCGGCGGGAAGGCCACAGGTGTTAGACCTCTGGGGTCAGACCGTACTTGGGTTCAGCGACCTTGGTTCTTGGGTTCTGGCTACGGAAGAATTCAGAGCCAAGACTCAAACTATCAGAGAACAGTTATTTAAAAAATCATGGAGCTGAGACCGGTTTGGCTCAGTGGATAGAGCGTCGGACTGCGGACTGAAGGGTCCCGGGTTCGATTCCGGCAAGGGCATGTACCTTGGCTGCGGGCACATCCCCAGTAGGGGGCGTGCAAGAGGCGGCTGATCGATGTTTCTCTCTCATTGATGTTTCTGACTTTCTATCCCTCTCCCTTCTGCTCTGTGAAAAATCAATAAAATATATTTAAAAAAATAAAAAAATAAAAAATCATGGAGGTGGGAGAAGTAATTCATAGAAGAAATGGGCTTGGGAAACAAGTTATAAAGGCAAAGGAAGGGCCCTTGGAGCTTAGAAGTGAGGAAGGTAAAGCTGACACTGATAGGTACCCCCCAACTGGTGGGCGGAGTTATGATGTAACCAGCACCTGCCAAATACCTTAAGCCCCCCCCACTCCTGGGTCCAGGGGTACCCAATCATGTGCCTTATATGAAGCTGCCAATCAGCAAGTGCCAGGTACCCTAAGCCCCATCCCCTCCCCCTTAAAAGGCACCTTCACCCCGCACATTCTCTCTCTCTCTCTCTCTCTCTCTCTCTCTCTCTGTCTCTCTCTCTCTCTCTTCCTTGGGAAGTGAGCCAGCTCTTCTCAGTAAAGCCTGAATCTTGGTTCCCCGGTCTCTCTGGCACATCTGTTTCATCTTTCAGACACCTGGGGTGGGGAGGTGGGAGAGGCAAAGGAGAGCTCCTGGGAGGGAGAACCCTCGGGGTCCTCTGTCTTAAGGGTTTTTTGTTTTGTTTTGTTTTAATATATTTTATTGATTTTTTTTTTTTTACAGAAAAGAAGGTAGAGGGACAGAAAGCTAGAAACATTGATGAGAGAGAAACATTGATCAGCTGCCTCCTGCACACACCCCCCCCCCCCCCAGGGATGTGCCCGCAACCAAGGTACCTGCCCTTGACCGGAATCAAACCCCCCTTCAGTCTGCAGGCTGATGCTCCATCCACTGAGCCAAACCGGTTTCGGCTGTCCTAAGAGTTTTAAAGGTGGAGAATTTAGGGGAGGTACTAGAGAAAAAACACACACAAAAAAAAACCGCCAAAAAAACAAATGTCTTAGCAAGTGCTCTCCCTTCCAGGAGCAACCCTCGCTTGCCCCCCCCCCCTCTTCTCCCCCCTCAGGCCTTCATCTCCTAAACTCTAAGGGACCCCAAGAGGCTTACAACCAGAGCAGCAATGGGCAGTGGCAGCTCATCCCGGGCAAACCCCCTAACCCTGCCCCCCAAACCCCCTTTCTTTGACTTCTTAGTGAACCAGAGCAGCCCACCTCAGCTCACTCCCCTAGCCCTTCCCTGTTTCCTTGTCCCGAGCTTCAATAAACATCCTCTGAAACTCACCTGAATTCCTGCTATGACTTTTTTCCTGCAGGAAGTCGAAAGCCCACGTACCGCCGCTGGCCCTAGGCAGACCCTCTCGGGGGCCGGGCCCCTCTCCGGTAACACCCCTACCTGGCCCATCATTTTGCTCCTCAAAAACATGCCTGGAACCATGTCTTCCTCCTGAGGGGGTCCGTCTCAGCCTGGAGCGGGATTCTCACCTGGATCTTAGGTGGATATCTGACCCTCAACTTGACCCCGCTGTAGCCAGAATCCAGACCTTCAAGGCCACTCCCTCCTCCCAGGAGGCCTGGGCCACCCGCAGAGCCACACTTCCTGGCCAGGGCTACACTCGGGAGTCCTGAGTCCTAGCTCTCACCTTTCCAGACACCCCGGGGTCTGAAACACCAGCCCTTCTTCCTTCCAAGCCATCTCCATCCTGGGCACCAATATCTCAGGCTCCTGACCCCAACCCTCCCATGGAGATCCTGGCGTTGAGCAACGCTCAGCTCCTGCTCTCCAAACATTCAGGGCCACCAGCCTCAGCCCTTATGGGACCCAGGCTCTCCGGAGTCCCAGCTCAGCAGGGACCTAGGAGCCAGGGGGCCCCAGCTCCTCCCTTCAGCTGTGGGGGCAGCTGAGCCAGGGGTCAGGCTGTGGTGGGGAGACCAGGAGGGGCGGGGTCAGCGGGGATTGGGAGGGGAGACAGCAGCGTGGGCGGCTGGAGGGAGGGAAGAGACCAGCAGAGGGAAAGAGACTGGGAGAGGGAAGAAGAGAAAGTGAAAAGGAGAAGCTGGGAGAGAAGGCAACAGCAGGAGTGGAGGGCTAGAGAGGGAAAGGGGGAGAAAGAGGGAGAGATTGAATGTGAAGAGGGGGGAGAGACTTGGCTAGACAGAGAGGCAGAGAGGGAAAGAAGGAGACAGAGATTTAAGGAAGAGACTCTGGGAGTCCGAGAGGAAAAGATTTAGACGGAAACAGAAACAAAGATTGGGGGAGAAAGTGATACGGGTGTGTGTGTATGCATGTGTGTGTGAGTGAGGGAGGGATAGAGTCAGGAGTGAGAGAGCCTGCAAGGGCCAGAGATTAGAGAGGGAGAGAGACACAAGGTGAGGCTGGAGACAGAGACAGACTGACCGAGAGGGAGAGCGAGAGGCAGAGAGACCATCAGAGACACACAGCCTGTGAGAGAGCGGAGTGGCGAGGCAGGCCTATGAGAGGCAGCACCTGATGGGCGGGGGCCCACCCCGTCTTCTCGCCCCCCTGTCCCTGGGACCCAGAGCTGGTAAGTTCCCTGGTTGGGCTGAAAGGGGGTGCACAGCGGGTGCACATGCCTGCCAGGGCTTGGCAGGGATGGTTTGGGGTGCATGTGGGAGGGGCGAGGGGGGCGCAGGAGACAAGTAGCTGGAGGAAGCCGGAAAGAGGCTGGGAATGAGGGGTCCCTAAGCACAGAGAGGGTCAAATTCTTGGCCATTGTGTGTATGTAGCGGGGGAGGGGGCCAAGAATAAAGGAGCCCCTATTCTCTGTCTGGGGCCACAGACAGCTGCCCCCTCCCCGCAGCTGCCAGTGCCGCCCACCTCTCCTGGCATCGCTCTTGGTATGCGGGCCCAGGCCGGCCTCGCCCAGCCCCCCGGTCCCCAAACAACAGGCTCTTTCTCCGCAGCCTCCTCCGACCTGCGAGCCCCTGACCTCGGCCCCGTCCCCAGCCGGGTCAGCTGCAGAGACGCGCACACAGCCCCTTTCTTCCATGGAGGAGGCCAGGCCCCGGAGCAGCCTCAGCCTGGCCAGCAGCGCCTCCACCATCTCCTCGCTCAGCAGCCTGAGCGCCAAGGTGGGAGCTAACTTCCTGGTGGAGCCGGGGGAAGAGGGCGGGGCCCGGGGCTGCCCCATCCTCCCCACCCCAGCCCCCCCCACCCCAGGTCCCTAGCCCTGGGCGGAGGCCACCCCAGGGACTCCGGTTGTTAGGAGGAAAGATCCGTAGCCATGGGGTCTGCCAGACCTCGTTAGGGCCCGACCTGACCACGAGCTGCAGCTCGGAATTCTGAGGCGCTTCCAGCCGTCCCCACCCCTTGCATTTTCCTGATTCCGAGCCAGAGGCACAACCCCATGGAGTCCGGCTGCTGAGACAGCCACGAGCCACGCCCCCAGCCACGAGCCACGCCCCCAGCCACGAGCCACGCCCCCAGGCGCTCCATGCAGTGGCCGCTCTGGGACTGCTGAGCCCCCTGCCCCATTTCCAGCCATGCAGTGCACCCAGGTCTGAAACCCGACAAGGAAAGACCTTTCTCTGGCAAGAAGGCCCCATGAGGCCCACCATACCTGCATCCCACCTGGTCGCCCAGCCCAGGGTTCAGCCGCACTGGTTTTCTTGTCCCCCACGCCATCCCCGTCCCTCATTCCCACTTCCACAAGTTGGGAGTCCATAGATTGGAACCTGACCTTGCTCAGCACCCGCCCTGCGGGCATCTGTGGGGCTGCGGCTATGGATGCCTGAGGCCCCGTGTGCACGGGCCAGGGGCTCTGCCTGTTGGGACGGAGTGGGTCCGAGGCTCCTCTACCCCCGACATGGTCGCTAAGGGATGTCCCTCCCAGGCATTGAGCGTCTTTTGATTCTGACCCATCGCCAGGGACTGGGCATGGAGGCCTCCTGACTAGGGGGACCTCCCAGGCGATATTTCCAGTTGAGATCTCAAAGGCTGGCCCTGGCCGGTTTGGCTCAGTGGACAAGAGCATCGGCCTATGGACTGAAAGGTCCCAGGTTCGATTCCGGTCAAGGGCATGTACCTTGGTTGCAGGCACATCTCCAGTAGGAGGTGTGCAGGTGTGCAGGAGGCAGCTGATCGATGTTCCTCTCTCAGTCGTGTTTCTAAATCTCTATCCCTTTCCCTTCCTCTCTGTAAAAAAAAAAAAAAAAATCAATTACATATATATATATATATATATGTATATATATATATTTAAAACTCTCAAAGGCTGGCCCACACCTCCAGCTCTGGTGGCCAAAGGCATGCTGTCCTTGGCAATGGACACTTCACTCCAAACTTCCTTCCCCATGGGCCAGCCTCTTCCCCGGCTCTGAGCACTCCTCTCCACCTATGAAATGTGTCTCAGCCCCATACAATGCACACCCATTCTGACCTCAAAACGCAGCTCCCTACGGGGCCTGGTTTCCATGGACACGAGGTGGTGGGGTCACCCGCCTCCCACTGCACTGCCTCCCTAACACCCCCTCCCCCAAGCCCTGTTCACTTGTCTCCTTCTCTCCTCAGAAGCCCACCCGGGCAGTAAGTAAGGTGCACGCCTTCGGGAAGAGAGGCAATGCGCTCAGAAGGGACCCCAACCTCCCGGTGCACATCAGAGGCTGGCTGCACAAGCAGGTGGAGTGAGTGGGAGCAGGCTGTGTCCCCAGCTGCCTGCTCCTCCTCTCCTTCCAAGTCTCCACATCTGTTTTGCTTCCTTTTGCTTTTGCTCTCACTTCTTCTCCCTTTACTCTGTCATGGTTTCGTCCATCTATTCCTTTGTTCAAGGACAACTTCTTCGACATGACAGTGTGCCAAGCCCAGGGTCACATACCACGCAAATAGGCTAAGTATCCATAGCCCATTCAAGATAGGGGTGGGGCAGGGGTGGTTAACAAATTAGTATACAAATAAATGGAAGGAGTGAAATAATATGTTGTATATAATCCTATATAATAAAAGGCTAATATGCAAATTGACCGAACAGCAGAATGACCAGTTGCTATGATGCACACTGACCACCAGAGGGCAGATGCTCAATGCAGGAGCTGCCCCTTGGTGGTCAGTGAGCTCCCACAGAGGTAGCACTGCTCGGTCAGAAGCCTGGCTCATGCAGGTGAGTGCAGCGGTGGTAGCAGGAGACTTTTCTGCCACCACAACAGTGCTAAGGATGTCCGACTGATGGCTTAGGCCCTCTCCCTGTGGGGAGCGGGCCTAAACCGTCAGTCAGACATCCCCTGAGTGCTCCCGGACTGTGAGAGGGCACAGGCCAGGCTGAAGGAGCTTCCCCCCCTGAGTGCACAAATTTTGTGCACTGGGCCTCTAGTATGTAAATAAAGTCGATGTGAAATTGATGATTTCAGATCATAGGAGTTTCTTTGAAATGAGGTGCAGTGAGGAACTAACACGGGTGTTTGGTAAAGTGGCTGAGGGAGGGATGAAAGCTACCTCTGTCTGTTGGTCAGGGAAGGTGTCTCAGAGGGGATGACATATATTTGAGCTAAGATCTGGGGGGCAGAGGGAATCGGAAAGCAGAAGGCCCCACAGCAGGCCAATGCTGGGTGCCAGGAGAAGCCAAGGGGACAGAGAGGCAGTGATTCTCAAAATGTACCCCAGGCTAGCAGCAGCAGCAGCACCCCAGAACTTGCTAGACAGTTGAGGTGTCAAGCTCCATCCCAGGTCCATTGACTCTTAATCTTGGGGACTGGACCCAGGACTCAGGTTCTGACAAGGCCTCCTGGTGAGTCTTCTGCACCTTGGAAGCCAGCAAGCCAGGGTAAGGAATTGGCAATTTATTCTAAGTGTGATGGTGAGCTCTGTTTTTGTTTTGTTTTGGTTTTTTTTAAAATATATTTTTATTGATTTCAGAGGTGGGGGGGAGAGAGAGAAACATCAATGATGAGAGAGAATCATGGATTGGCTGCCTCCTGCACGCTCCCTACAAGCAAATAGGCCAAGTATCCATAGTCCATTCAAGGGATCAAGCCCACAACCCAGGCATATGCCCTTGACCAGAATCAAACCTGGTACCTTTCAGTGGACAGGCTGATGCTCTATCCACTGAGCCAAGCCAGCTAGGGCGCTAAGTTCTGTTTTTGAGCAGGGGACTCACATGATCTGCTTTAGTTTGAAAGATCCTATTGCTTCCGTGGGTAGGGATTGAAGAGAAGGGGGGCCCATGTTGGCCGTGGAGCAGTGCTGGCAGAGAGGATGGGGCGATGCAGGATTCGGGGTGTAACTAACTCAGTGCCACCGCCCTGCCTTCTCTGTGTCTCAGGCTCCAGAATCATCAGATATATCCAACCCCTGCCCATGAGTGGCAGGTATCTGTCCCAAGTTTCTCATAACTTCTCTATTTTTTGTTAATCCTCGCCGGAGGACATTTCCATTGGTTTCTAGAGTGGAAGGGAGGGAGAGAGAGAGAGAGAGAGAAAAAAAACATCAATGTGAGCAAGACACATCGATTGGTTGCCTCTCTGAACTGAGGCTGGGGATTGAGCCTATAACCGAGGTCCGTGTCCTTGACCAGAATCGAACCCAAGACCCTTCTGTCTGCAGGCTCATGCTCTATTCGCTGAGCCAAACTGGCTATGGCTTCCATAACTTCTCAAACCCCGGGTTGACAGGTGAGAGTACCTCAGATCCCTGTGGGAAAATGAGTGTGCAAGGGCATAGTCTGAAAGGGGTGGAGCTGGGAGTCCAACTCAGGTGTGACTGTGTCCAGAATCCTACCTCCTCTCAACCTCTTGTCTTCCATCTGAGTCTATTGCATCACACGTGTGTCTGTCCTCCCCTCTCTCTAAGTCTTTGTCCCCAAGTGCCCCTGTCTCCATCTCCTTTCCCCCTCCCCTGTACTCACCCTCTCCTCCCCTCCCCCCCCCCCCAGGACAGCTCCGGGCTCCGCCTCTGGAAGCGCCGCTGGTTCGTTCTCTCTGGCCACTGCCTCTTCTACTACAAGGGTCAGTCCTGCGGCCAGCATGGGGTGATGAACGCCTCCCCCTCCCCCCCGATCCCTTTCCTCTAGCTTCTGGGCCTTCAGATCTCTGTGTGACCCCCGACCTCAACCCTCGTTTTTTGCAGACAGCCGCGAGGAGAGCGTCCTGGGCAGCGTGCTGCTCCCCAGCTACAGTGTCCGGCCAGATGGCCCTGGAGCCCCCCGGGGGCGGCGTTTCACCTTCACTGTGAGTCCCCTCATTCCCCTCTGCGCTGCGCACTATGCAGTATGCACTGTGCACTATGCACTATGCACTGTGCACTATGCACTGTGCACTATGCACTATGCACTGTGCACTGTGCACTATACACTATGCACTGTCCACTATGAACTATCCACTGTGCACTGTGCACTATGCACTATCCACTGTGCACTGTGCGCTATGCACTATGCACTATCCACTGTGCACTATGCGCTATGCACTATCCACTATGCACTATCCACTGTGCACTGTGCACTATGCACTATCCACTGTGCAGTATGCACTATGCACTATCCACTGTGCACTGTGCACTATGCACTATCCACTGTGCACTATCCACTGTGCACTGTGCACTATGCACTATCCACTGTGCACTATCCACTATGCACTATCCACTGTGCACTGTGCACTATGCACTATCCACTATGCACTATCCACTGTGTACTGTGCACTATGCACTATCCACTATGCACTATCCACTGTGTACTGTGCACTGTGCACTGTGCACTATGCACTATCCACTGTGCACTATCCACTGTGCACTGTGCACTATGCACTATCCACTGTGCACTATCCACTATGCACTATCCACTGTGCACTGTGCACTATGCACTATCCACTATGCACTATCCACTGTGTACTGTGCACTGTGCACTATGCACTATCCACTGTGCACTGTGCACTATGCACTATGCACTATCCACTGTGCACTATGCACTATCCACTGTGCACTGTGCACTGTGCGCTATGCACTATCCACTATGCACTATCCACTGTGCACTGTGCACTATGCACTGTGCACTGTGCACTATGCACTATCCACTGTGCACTGTGCGCTATGCACTATGCACTATCCACTATCCACTGTGCACTGTGCACTATGCACTATCCACTATGCACTGTGCACTATGCACTATCCACTGTGCCCTGTGCACTCTGCACTATGCACTGTGCACTATGCACTATGCACTGTCCACTGTGCACTGTGCACTATGCACTGTCCACTGTGCACTGTGCACTATGCACTATCCACTGTGCACTATGCACTATCCACTCTGCACTGTGCACTATGCACTATCCACTCTGCACTGTGCACTATGCACTATCCACTGTGCACTGTGCACTATGCACTGTGCACTGTGCACTATGCACTATGCACTCTGCACTGTACACTATGCACTATCCACTGTGCACTATGCACTATCCACTATGCACTGTGCACTGTGCACTATGCACTATCCACTGTGCACTGTGCACTCTGCACTGTGCACTGTGCACTGTGCACTGTGCACTATGCACTATGCACTCTGCACTGTGCACTGTGCACTATGCACTATCCACTGTGCACTGTACACTATGCACCATCCACTGTGCACTATGCACTATGCACCATGCACTGTGCACTGTGCACTATGCACTATCCACTGTGCACTGTGCACTGTGCACTATGCACTATCCACTGTGCACTGTGCACTATGCACTATCCACTATACACTATCCACTGTGCACTGTGTACTATGCACTATGCACTATCCACTGTGCACTGTGCACTATGCACTATCCACTATCCACTATCCACTGTGCACTGTGCACTGTGCACTATGCACTATCCACTGTGCACTGTGCACTATGCACTATCCACTGTGCACTGTGCACTATGCACTATCCACTGTGCACTATGCACTATGCACTATCCACTGTGCACTGTGCACTATGCACTATCCACTGTGCACTGTGCACTATGCACTATGCACTATCCACTATGCACTGTGCACTATGCACTATCCACTATGCACTGTGCACTGTGCACTATGCACTATCCACTGTGCACTGTGCACTATGCACTATCCACTATCCACTATCCACTGTGCACTGTGCACTGTGCACTATCCACTATGCACTGTGCACTGTGCACTATGCACTATCCACTGTGCACTGTGCACTATGCACTATCCACTATCCACTGTGCACTGTGCACTGTGCACTATGCACTATCCACTGTGCACTGTGCACTATGCACTATCCACTATACACTATCCACTGTGCACTGTGCACTATGCACTATCCACTGTGCACTGTGCACTATGCACTATCCACTGTGCACTGTGCACTATGCACTATGCACTATCCACTATGCACTGTGCACTATGCACTATCCACTATCCACTGTGCACTGTGCACTATGCACTATGCACTATCCACTGTGCACTGTGCACTGTGCACTATGCACTATCCACTATGCACTGTGCACTGTGCACTGTGCACCTGGTGATGCAGCAGGCACTGGGGCAACCTTTATAGTAGAACAAAGATCTTGGCTAGGATGGAGGCCATCCTCCTTTTTGGGGGGGGCCGGGCATCCAGGTCGCCAGCTTTGTCCCCCTGCAGGCGGAGCATCCGGGCATGAGGACCTATGTGCTGGCGGCGGACACCCTGGAGGACCTGCGGGGATGGGTGCGCGCGCTGGGCAGGGCCTCCCGCGCGGAGGGAGATGATGGGTGAGTCACAGGTCATGCACCTGACCCTGCTGCTCCAGCCTGGGGTGTCTCCTCACCCCCAATACCTCCCCTTGAAGCCCTCAACACCCCATTACTCCTCTTCTGGCTAAAGAGACTCCGCCCTTCAGGCCCCCCCTGCTTGGAGGAAATGCAGTCTTTTCCTCTAAGCTCCGCCCACCACTTCAAGATTCCACACTCTCTGATTGGCTCCCCAAGAAGTTTACACCCAAAGGTTGCCCCTTATACATGTCGGGTTTTTAAAATATAACACACAATATGTTGATCAAAATATATTGATTTCAGAGAGAGGGAGGGGAAAGGAGAGGAGATAGAAACATCCATGATGGGAGAGAATCATTGATCAGCTGCCTCCTGCGCACCCTCTGCTGGGGATTGACCCCACAACCCTGGCATGTGCATTGACCAGAATTGAACCTCAACCTCCCAGATCATATGTCATTGCTCAACCACTGAGCCACCCCGGCGGGGCCACAATGTCAGATATCTATTCATTTATTCATTTATTCATTTATTCATTTATAATTCTTTATTGTTGAAAGTATTACATATGACAACCCCCCCCCCCAATTAACCCCTTCCAGTCCGCCCCAACCTTGGCCTTGAACACCCTACTTTTTGTGTCCATGGGCCATGCATATATGCTGAGAGGTGTTTGGTTGATTACCTGCCACTCACTCTCCCTCCCCTGCCTTCCCTTCACTCTGTTCCATGCTTCCATGTCTCTGAATCCACTCCCTTCATCCGTTTATTTTGTCAATTAGATTCTACATGAGTGAGATCATGTGATACTTGTCTTTCTCTGCAATGTCAGATTTTTAAAAAATTTTAAAAATATATTTTGTTACCTAAACGGTTCGGCTTGGAGGATAGAGTGTTGGCTTGCAGACTGAAGGGTCCCAGGTTCGATTCCAGTCAAGGGCATGTATATATAAAATATAAAATATTTTATTGATGTTTTACAGAGAGGGAGGGAGAGGGATAGAGAATTAGAAATACCAATGAGAGAGAAACATCCATCAGCTGCCTCCTGCACACCCCGTACTGGGGATGTGTCTGCAACCAAGGTACATGCCCCTGTCTGGAATTGAACCGGGGACCCTTCAGTCCGCAGGCGGATGCTCTATCCACCGAGCCACACCAGTCAGGGCTCAGTGTTTGTTGTTGTTTATTTTTAAAGGCTTCAGACTGTCTCTCTCCAGATCTGGCCGAGTCTTCAGGCTATGGGCTCAGTGGCTTGAATGGACTTTGTGGCCCTCTACAAGTCTTCCACACTTGGGCCTTAGTTTCCCCATCTGCAAAATGGAGACAACGATTTATAGGGCACTACCTCCCCTTTTTTTTCTCTGTGTAGGTCCCTGTGCCTTTGTCTGTGTATTGAGATTGAGGGCTGTTACGAGGTGCAAAGGAGCTTTGTCTTTTTCTGTGCTCACTCGCTAGTGGGCGGCCCAGGTCCCCAGCACATCCCCAGCCTGGGGAGGGCCCCGGCGGCCCTGGTGGTCCTCCGGAGGTGAACGAGGAGGGCGAGGGGCCCAGCTTAGAATCGCCGCAAGTGGCTCAGCTTTCCAGAGAGCGTGGCCGCCCCGGGCCGCTCACTCCCACTTCCACAGCCGATCTCCCATCTGCACCCGGGATTCAGAGGACGAGGAGCCCTGAGTGAGTGGCACCGGGGAGTCTGGGAGGAGAAAGCTCTATTGAGCTTCAGGGGAGGAGCTGGGTGGGGGCGTGGCCTAAGAGAAGGGCGGGGACTGCGATTGGTTGGGGGCGTAGCCTAAGAGAAGGGCGGGGACTGCCATTGGTTGGGGCGTGGCCTAAGAGAGGGGCGGGACTGCGATTGGTTGGGGGCGTGGCTTAGAGCTTGCTTTCTTGACTGTGGGGTTCCTGTGGGGTCAGAGCCTGTGGGGGAAAAGCCTTGAGGAGATGCCAAAAAGGAGGAACTTATTCGGGATCTGGCCAAGAGGAGGGACAGGGAGACACAACGAAGGGAGACTCGTCTTTGAGGCTGACTTGGTGGGTGGTGGGGCGCTGGGCTCTGGTTGAGCCAGATCCCCGATTCTCTCCTCCCCACAGCCTGTTCGCACCCCACTCCCGCCCGCCCTCCCCTCTAAGCCTTCCCCGGCCCCGCTCTGCCCCTGCACGCAGGCTCCCTCCCTCCTCAGGAGACACCACCCTCCCCTCCAGACCCCACACCCCACTGAGCCGCATCGATGTGCGCCCTCCCTCGGAATGGGGCCCCCAGCGCCAGCTCCTCTCTCGGCCTCCCACTCCCCGCCGAGGACCCTCCTCCGAGGCTGGGGGAGGGAGGCCCCCCAGGAGTCCCCAGCACTGGAATCAGGAGGCCAGGACTCAGGTGAGTCCAGAGGAGCTGGGGCTGTAGTTCCAGGCTGGCCTCGGGCCATGACACCTGCAGCATTTGGGGGGATTGCTGTCCAGCGTGCTCTCCGCCCAGACAAGGACACGAGAAGGGGTGTGGGTTGCAACTGCCCGGTGTCTCCAGTTTGTCTTTCCAAGTTGGACGCCTGCTATTTTCTCTGGGCATCATAGGACTGTAGCCCAGAATATCCGCAGCTAACCACAAGAGCGAGAGAGAGGGCACATGGCAACTCCCAGGCGCCTCTGTGGCTGTTTGGCCAGGCTTGTCTCTATTACCATCCTGCGTGTCCCCACAGTGACACACAGCCGGCAGAGAGCAGGTAGTTGAGGCAGTTTGGGGGCCCCGTTTTGAACCTCAAAGAGCCTCCTATGGCACTTCAGTTCTGGGCACACCTACTTTTAAATATATATATATCCTATTTAATAAAAGAGCAATATGCAAATTGACCATACCTTCGCCACACCCTCCAGCCATGCCCACCAGCCAATCAGGAGCTAGGGCGAAGCCAGCCAGCAAGTGAGTGGCCTGGGGCATGGGGGTTGAGGGCCAAGGCAGCCAGCACACTGGCCAGGGAGAAGGCCTGGGCCCTGGGGGAAGGGGGGCCAGGGCGGAGGCCCATGCTAGCAGGGCGAGAGCTAGCTGGGACGAAGGCCTAGGCGGGGGGGCGGGGGGCGGTGGGGCTGGGATGGAGCCAGTCATTGGCCCCATTGCAGGGTGATGGCTGGGTGCCCAAGGCCTAAAGCCTCTGGCCGAGGCTTTAGGCCTTGGGCAGGCCTGGGGTGAGTGGTCAGTAGGACATCCCCTGAGGGCTCCCAGTATGTGTGAGGGGGCAGGTTGGGCTGAGGGATCACCTACCCCCAGGGCACGAATTTCGTGCACTGGGCCCCTAGTATATATATTTTTGTTTTATATGATATATATATATATATATATATATATATATATATATATAATGTTATATATGTATACATATATATTTATTGACTTCAAAGTGGAAGGGAGAGGCAGATAGAAACATCAGTAATGAGAGAGAATCATTGATCAGCTGCCTCCTGCACGCCCCCTACTGGGGATCGAGCCTGCAACCTGGGCATGTGCCATTGACCGGAATTGAACCTGGGAATTGAATCTGCAGGCGGATGCTCTATCCACCGAGCCAAACCAGCTAGAGCTGGGCACACCCACTTCAATATTTGTTGTTAAGACACACCAGTTTCTAAGCATCTCTTCAATATTCCTCTCAGGTCCCCTCTGGCTCCTCCACTTATATCCAGCTTCCCCCAAGATCTCCTGGGACTCGGGCTTCCATGGTTTTATTGGTAAATATCCTGGGGCATCTTGGAACTGCCAGAGCCCCCTCCCTTGTTTTCCTGGCTAAGCGGACCCCATCTGGACTAGTGCCTGGACCAGGTTCGATGTCTCAGGGTCCTTAGGCGGGGGCTTTAATTACTGTTCTCAGGCTGCCCCAAGCTGGGTAGCATATATGTAAACTCTTTCTCCATTCTGCCATGTCATTTTCTAGATCTTTTACTTGAGTTTTAAAGTTTTTCTATAGAGATCTTATGTGTTCTTAGTTAAGATAACTCCTAAATACCTGACAGTTTTCATAGCTACTTGAATAGCATCATCTTTTTTAAAAATATATTTTAAATTGATTTAAAATATATATATATATTATTGATTTTTTTACAGAGAGGAAGGGAGAGGGATAGAGAGTTAGAAACATCGATGAGAGAGAAACATTCATCAGCTGCCTCCTGCACACCTCCTACTGGGGATGTGCCCTTAACCAAAGTACATGCCCCTGACCGGAATCGAACCCGGGACCCTTCAGTCACAGTCTGACGCTCTATCCACGGAGCCAAACTGGTTAGGGCTGGCATCATCTTTTAAATTATGTTTTCTAGTTATTGATGGTGTAGAGATATGCTATTTTAAAAAATTATTGATTGTTTTTTTGAGAGAGAGATCCATTTGTTGTTCCACTCACTCATTCCATTCTTTGGTTGATTCTTGTATGTATCCTGACCGGGAATCGAACCCCCAACCGTGGGATGATGCTCTAAACAACTGAACTACCCGGCCAGGACTAGAGAGATGCTATTAACGTTTATAGCTCCACCTTGCAAGCAACATCCTTGCTGAATTCTATTTGTTCTAATCTTTGATTCCGTTGGTTGGCTTTTCTGAGTAGATGAGCATATCATCTGTAAAGTATGGCTTTATTCTCCCCTTCCTATTCTTTTTTAATTTTGTTAATATTTTAAAATTGATTTTTAGAGAGAGAGAGAGAAAAATACACCCATGATGAGAGAGATCCATTGATTGGCTGCCTGCTGCCTGCCCCTCACCAGGGATGAGCCAGCAATCTGGACATGTGCCCTGCCCAAGAATCAAACTGGCAATCTAGTGATACACACCAGAGGCCTGTACACGGCTGGCCTACGCCCTCTTGCAATCCAGGACCCCTCGGGGGATGTGGGAGAGCTGGTTTCTGCCAATCCCTGCAGGCCAGGCTGAGGGACCCCACCTGTGCATGTGGGAGGGCTCCAGGGTGTGTTTGCCCCCCCCCCCCCCCCCCCCCCCCCCCCCCCCCGCCTCATTCAGTCCCTAGCCACTGGACCCCAGCATCTGCCCCCGGTGGTCAGTGCACGTCATAGCGACTGGTTGGACACAGTATATTAGGCTTTTATGATATAAGAAGGATATATATTATTATGATCTCTGAATGCATAATAATTTGGCCACTCAGTTTCTCTTGAGTGCCTCATTTATTTGATATCAAAGACACTATAAATTGTACGCCTGATCAGTTTTCCCCTTTGCACTGGCTGATAGAAAGCTCAGGGCAAATAGGTGGTTGATCTCTAGCAAGTCTAGAATATTTTTGGTATCCATTTGAGATATCTGGCCACTCAGTGTGTGTGTGTGTGTGTGTGTGTGTGTGTGTGTGTGTGTGTGTGTATTTCAGAGAGAAAAGGAAAGAGAGATAAAAAGAGAGGAGGGCCCTAGCCGGTTTGGCTCTGTGGATGGAGTGTCAGCCTGTGGACTGAAGGGTCCAGGGTTCGATCCTGGCGAGGGGCACATGCCTGAGTTGTGGGCTCGGCAGCTGATTGATGATTCTCATCATTGATGTCTCTCTCCCTCTTCCTTCTTCTCTAAAATCAATAAAAAATATTTTTAAAAAAAAAGAAAAAAAAGAAAGAGAGGAGAGAGAGATAGAAACATCAAAGATAAGAGAAAACCATTGATTGGCTGCCTCCTGCCTGCCCCACACTGGGGGTTCAAGCCTGCGACCTGGACATGTGCCCCGACCGGGAATTGAACCATGACCTCCTGGTTCATAGGTTGACGGCTGGGCTGTTCTCTTTGTCGGACAGCATCGGTTAGGACCTCTAATACGTGTTAAACGGTAACAGTGGTCGTGGACATCCCTGGTTTACTCTCAACAGTAAAGGAAATGCCTGAATTTCCCCGTTAATTATATTTGTTATAGCTATTTGTTAACAGAGCCCATGAAAAAGAAGGTGTCTGCCGAAACCAGTTTGGCTCAGCGGATAGAGCGCCGGCCTGCGGACTGAAGGGTCCCAGGTTCGATTCCAGTCAAGGGCATGTACCTCGGTTGCGGGCACATCCCCAGTGGGGGGTGTGCAGGAGGCAGCTGACCGATGTTTCTCTCTCATCGATGTTTCTAACTCTCTATCCCTCTCCCTTCCTCTCTGTAAAAGTTCAATGAAATACATTTTAAAAAACAAACAAAGAGAGGGTGTCTGTCAGTGCCAACGGGGGAGGCTCAGCACTGGGCTGCAGGAAGGCGCTGACTGGTCAGGTGACCGGCTTTTCAGCTTTTCTCCTTTTCCTCAGCCGGGCCCTCCCCTGGACTCGTCCTTCCACCAAAGCTTGGAGACAGATGTAAGTTCTCCATGACCCAGCCCCTGCCGAGTTCCAGAGTTGGGGAGAGAATATTCTAGGTGTGTGTGGGGGGGAGGGAGTGAGAGGGGGGCTGGGGGTAAGAACCAGATCTGGTCCCCTTCTCCTTTTCCAGACTCTGTTGACCAAGTTGTGTGGGCAGGACCGGCTCCTGAAGAGGCTGCAGGAGGAGATAGACCAGAGGCAGGAGGAGAAGGTGGGGCTCTGGGATGGGAAGAGACACCCAGTTCCCACCCCCCTTTACCCTGCCCCCCTCCTCAGCCTGCAGGGTGACAAGGTTGAGGGAGGACCCTTTCTCTCTCTCCCTGGGCTGGATGTGACTTCAGAAGGTTAATCTTCCTTTGTTTAAAAAATTTTTTTTATTGCATTTAGAAAGAGGGAAGGAGAGGGAGAGATAGAAACATCCATGATGAGAGAGAATCACTGATGGGCTGCCTCCTGCACGCCCCCTGCTGGGGATGGAGCGCACCACCTGGGCATGTGCCCTTGACCAGGAATTGAACTGTGACCTCTTGGTTCCTGGGTTGATGCTCAATCACGGAGCCCCGCGGGCCCCGCAAAGGTCCCCTTTCCCCCTCTCGGTGCAGGAGCAGCTAGAAGCAGCCCTGGAGCTGACCAGGCAGCAGCTGGGCCAAGCAGCCAGGGAGTCCGCGGCGCCCCCGAGGGCCTGGGGGCATCAGCGCCTCCTGCAGGACAGACTGGTCAGCGTGAGGGCCACTCTCTGTCACCTGACTCAGGTGAGCATCTGGGAAGGGACATCCCTTCCCCGTGGGGGCCCCAGAACTCAGCAGGTTGTTCCTGAAGGGGGCCTCACCCCAAGAGCTCATGGGAAGGTAGATCTGGAGAATTGCCCTCTCCCCAAATTTTAATCCCCTGCTCTTGTCTGTCCTAGAGGGTGAGCAGCCAGGAATTTAGTGGTTTAAGAGGGCGGTTTGATACGGATTCCTGGCTTTGAATCTCAGCTTCACTCACGGTAGCTGTGTGAGCTTAGAAAAGTTACTTAACCCCTCTGGGCCTTAGATCCCAGAAGATGCATCTTCCGTAAACTCGAGATGGAAAATATCGTATTGACGTCACCGGGTCATTGTGAAGATTTTCATACCTATATGTGCTAGCAAATGAATGAATGGTCAAGAATGTAGGTACCTGGCATCTGATAAGCAGTATTTGTGTTAGCTGTGAATATTATTGTCTGCAAAATAGGGACATTAATAGTGCCTATAGCACAGAATTATTTGAGTGCCAAGAACAGTGGCTAACCCACATGAAGTGCCTAATAAATTCTAGCTGCTTTAATTATTATTATTGGTGAGGGGGTTTCTACTGTCCCAGCAGTGCAGAGGGGTGTGGTCTGACTAGCCCGAGAATTCACCAGATGTGCCCCAAGGCAGCCAGCGGTGAGGCTCAGAGGGAGCTGTGATTTCTGCACACTAGCAGCTCTTTGCATTGCCTGGTCCCTTACAGATCTGGGCTTCCCGGAGTTGGAGCAGAAAGGCCTTTGGGAATTGTAGTCCACGACCTCCCTCAGGACCCCAGGGACCAGGCTTGCCTCCTCCCTCCTCCTCTGGGAAAACGGGGAGCAGGAAAGAGCTGGTGGGCGGGCGTGCTGACCGCGTGTCTCCCCTTTCTGGACCCGAGGAGCGAGAGCGGGTTTGGGACACGTACAGCGGCCTGGAGCAGGAGCTGGGCACCGTGAGAGAGACCCTGGAGTACCTGCTGCACCTTGGTTCCCCCCAGGTACATCCCTGCCCCAAGCCCCGAGCCCCATCTTCCACTCCAGGTCACCCTGGAAACCCTCCCACAGATCTGAAGTACTTCTCACTTTATCACAAGCTCCTCCCCATTATCTTATTTCCTTCCTTTTCTTCTTTTTTTCAATCCTCACCTGAGGATATGTCTACTGATTTTAGAGAGAGGAAGAGAGAGACAGAGAGAAACTGATCAGTTACTTCTCTGATGTGCCCCAACCAGGGATCGAACCCCCAACCTCGGTGTGCGCCCTGACCAGAAATCGAACCCACTACCGTTAGGTGTAGAGGATGATGCTCCAACCAACTGAGCCACACCAGCCAGGGCTATTCCCTTTCCTTTTCAGTCCCTTATTGTAATTAACACCAAGCTCTTCACTTTAAGACCTATCTTCAAGCCCTCACCGGTTTGGCCCAGTGGATAGAGCGTCAGCCTGCGGACTGAAGAGTCCCAGGTTCGATTCCGGTCAAGGGCATGACCTTGGTTGTGGGCACATCCCCAGTGGGGGGTGTGTGTGTGTGTAGGAGGTTGCAGATCAATGTTTCTAACTCTATCCCTCTCCCTTCCTCTCTGTGAAAAAATCAATGAAATATATATATTAAAAAAAGACCTACCTCCGGGTTTGGAACCACTCTCCCTCTGGTTTTAAATATCTCCTCTTATTTTGAAGCCCTATTTATTCTCCCATCCAAGTACTAACCAGGCCCGACCCTGCTTAGCTTCCGAGATCAGATGAGATCGGGCACGTTCAGGGTGGTATGGCCGTAGACGAAGCCCTATTTATTCTCTGTGTCAGAACTCCACTTGCCAGCCTGTCCCCATCCTGCAAGTTCATCCTGACTTTTGCTGGTAAATGTATCCTCTGAATTTCCAGCCCTAAATCCAACCCCTTAGTTCCAGACCCACTTCGGAAGGATAAGCCCTGTTGCTTAGCCTCAGAGCCACCTCTTCATCCCATGCCTAGCAATCAAGTTTCAAAATCATTTATCTTCTTTTTTTATTTTTATTTTATTTTTTAAAATATTTTTATTGATTTTTTACAGAGCAGAAGGGAGAGGGATAGAAAGTCAGAAACATCGATGAGAGAGAAACATCGATCAGCTGTCTCTGCACACCTCCCACTGGGGATGTGCCCGCAGCCAAGGCACATGCCCTTGACCGGAATCGAACCCCGGACCCTTCAGTCCACAGTCCGACGCTCTATCCACTGAGCCAAACCGGTCTTGGCTCATTTATCTTCTTAAACACTCACCTGACGATACCTTTTTATTGATTTTAGAGATGGACATGGAGTGGGGGAGAGAGAGAGGGAAACACCAATTTGAGAGAGAAAAATAATTCAGTTTCCAGAGGATTGAATTGGTCACCCAGGCATATGCCTTGACTGGGAATTGAACCTGTGACCCTTCAGTGCATGGGACCAACCAGCTGAACCACATTGCCCAGGGTCAAAATCATGTATCTATTTTATGTTTTATTGATTTCAGAGAGGAAGGGAGAGGGAAAGAGAGATAGAAACATCAATGATGAGAGAGAATCATTGATCAGCTGCCTCCTGCAAGGTCCAACCAGGGGATCAATATGGCGGGCACATGCCCAGACCTGAAATCAAACCGTGACTTCCTGGTTCATAGGTCGATGCTCAACCACTGAGCCATGCTGGCTGGGGCCACAATCATATATCTTTAGTTAAAATTATTGACTTCTAGTATTACATGTGTACTTAACAGATTTAAGCCCTGACTTCATACTAAACTCTTCCACGTCTTCCTAAAAATCCACAATTTAACACTAACTCCCCCTAGTGGTGTCAAATATTACTTAGTACCAGCAATATAGGAAGAGAGGAAGAAATACATCACAACCAAGTTGGGTTTGCTATGAGAATGCAAGGTTAGTTGTTGTTGTTGTTAATATATATGTATTATTGATTTTTCACAGAGAAGAGGGGAGAAGGATAGAGAGTTAGAAACATCAATCAGCTGCCTCCTGCACAATCCCTACTGGGGATGTGCCCGCAACTATGGTATATGCCCTTGACCGGGATTGAACCTGGGACCCTTGAGTCCATAGGCCGACGTTCTATCCACTGAGCCAAACCTGTTTCAACGCAAGGTTAGTTTTAACACTTGAAAGTCAGCCCATGTATTTCATCGCATTTGACAAAATAATAGAGAAAAACCACACGGTTGTCTCAATAAATGCAGGTGTGGGGGGGGAGACAAGATTCAACACCCATTCGTGATAAAAAGCCCTCAGCAAAGCAGAAATAGGAGGGAAGTCCCTTCATCTGATCAAAGGTGCTTATAACCAATCTACAGCCAACAATGCAGTGGGCAGGGACATACGGAAAACTTTAAAAAAGGAAATACGGAAACCTTTCCTCCTGGTATCTGTAGTAAGACAAGGTGTCTGCTATCACCAGGTCTAGTCAACATTGTCCCAGAGGTTTTATTTTATTATTTTTATTTTTTAAATATATTTTATTGATTTTTCACAGAGAGGAAGAGAGAGGGATAGAAAGTCAGAAACATCGATGAGAGAGAAACATCGATCAGCTGCCTCCTGCACACCCCCTACTGGGGATGTGCCCGCAGCCAAGGTACATGCCCTTGACCGGAATTGAACCTGGGACCTTTCAGTCCGCAGGCCGACGCTCTGTCCACTGAGCCAAACCGGCTTCGGCATCCCAGAGGTTTTAGACAGTACAAGTATGAGAAGTAAGCAGTTAGGCGTCAGGACAAGAAAGGAAGAAGGACAGCTATTTTTATTTACAGATTGTGCATATGTATGTAGAACATCCAACTCGTGTCCAGCTCTAGCCAGCCGGCCTAGTGGATAAAGCGCCGGCCTGCAGGCTGAAGGGTCCCAGGTCCGGTTCTGGCCAAGGGCCCGCGCCTCCGCGGCAGGTTTCTCCCGGGCCGTGCCCTGGTCAGGGCGCGCTCAGTGAGGGATGTCTGTCTCTCACGTGATATGTCTGTCTTTTCCTCTCTCGCCCACTGTTTCTAAAAACCAGTGGGAAAATGTCCTCGGGTGAGGACAAATAAATAAGTGCACACGTTAAAAAATTTTTTTCAGAGACATTGTTAGAACAATCATATTTAGCAAAGTCACTGAATGCAAGGTTAACATCAATGGTCCCCATGTTTGCTAGTGCCAAACAATTAGAAAGCAAATAAATAGGTTTTTAAAATATATATGTACATTTTTATTGATTTCAGAGAGGAAGGGAGTGGGCGTTAGAAACACCAATGATCGAAGAATCATTGATCGGCTATCTCCTGCATGGCCCCTGCTGGGGATGGAGTTCGGATGTGCCCTTGGCTAGAATCAAACCTGGCCCCTAACCCATTTGACTCAGTGGATAGAGTGTCAGCCTGCAGACTGAAGGGTCCCTAATTCCGGTCAAGGGCATGTACCTTGGTGGCAGGCACATCCCCAGTAGGGGGTGTGCAGGAGGCAGCTGATCGATGTTTCTCTCTCATCAATATTTCTAACTCGCTATCCCTCTCCCTTCCTCTCTGTAAAAAATCAATAAAATATATTTTTAAAAATCAATAAATTATGTTAAAAACAAAACAAGCAATACTCTAGGCCAGTGTTTGGCAAACTCATTAGTCAACAGAGCCAAAAATCAAAGTACAATGGTTGAAATTTCTTTTGAGAGCCAAATTTTTTAAAATTAAACTTCTTCTAATGCCACTTCTTCAAAATAGACTTGCCCAGGCTGTGGTATTTTGTGGAAGAGCCACACTCAAGGGTCAAAGATCCTCATGTGGCTCGAGAGCTGCATGTGGCTCGCAATCCGCAGTTTGCCTACCACGGCTCTAAGACATGGGGCTTGCATATTGAAAACTTTAAAAAAAAAAAAAAGAATTGAACCTGGGATCCTTCAGTCTGCAGGCCTACATTCTATCCCCTGAGCCAAACCAGCTAGGGCTAAACAACAGTTTTTATGATTAACATAAGCAAATTAAATATCTAGAAAAATATCACACAAAAGATTTGCAAAACACCTACTCTAAAAGCCACAGAACATCACTGAGAGAAGGTAAAGACCGATATAAATGGGAGACATACCAAGTTCATGGACAGGAATGATACACTAATGCAAAGATGTAGTCTCCCAAGTGGGGATCAGCAACCTCACTGCAAACCCAGAAGGTTTTTGTGTGGAGATTGAAAACTGACCCTCAGTTGCATTTGGAAGTAGAAAAGGCCGAGGGTAGCCAAAACCGGTTTGGCTCAGTGGTAGAGCGTCGGCCTTTGGACTGAAAGGTCCCGGGTTCGATTCCGGTCAAGGGCATGTACCTTGGCTGCGGGCACATCTCCAGTAGGGGGTGTGCAAGAGGCAGCTGATCGATGTTTCTCTCTCATCGATGTTTCTGACTTTCTATCCCTCTCTCTTCCTCTCTGTGAAAAATCAATAAAATATATTTTTAAAAAAAACAAACAAAACTCTAAAAAAAAAAAAGAAAAGAAAAGAAAAGAAAAGGCCGAGGGTATACTAGGCAACCTCCAGGGACAAAGCTGAGGACTAACACACCTGGCCGGAAAGCTGCCGTTAATAACACGGGGTACTGCTGACAGGAGGGTAGACAAACGGGCCAAAGAAATTGAATAGGGCATTCGGAAGCAGACTCACGTGTGTGTACAGGGCCCCTGTTTATGACAGAGGCAACACTGCAGAGCCGTGTAAAACAGGCAGTGTTTGTGATAAATGGTGGTGAGGTGACGGGATGTCCATATGGAAATGGATAGCCACAAATACAGCCTCAATATGCACACTTAGTCCATTTATTGACATATATACACGGAGTGGCCAGATTATTATGATCTCTGAATGCATGATAATATGGCCACTTCAGTGTGTGTGTGTGTGTGTGTGTGTTTGTGTGTGTGTGTATGAGGCCCGGTGCATAAATTCATGCATGGGTGCGGTCTGGCCAGCCTGGCCAGGGGGAGGGGACATGATCGGTTGGCCAGCCTGCCTGCTGGTTGAACTCCTGGTCAAGGGGACAATTTGCATATTAGCCTTTTATTATGTAGGATATACACTGAATGGCCAGATTATTATGCTTTCAGAGATCATAATAATCTGGCCACTCAGTATATATATATATCTTATATAATAAAAGAGAAACATGCAAATTTGACCTACCTTCGCTCCTGATTGGCTATGCTACCAGCCAATCAGGGGCGGGAGTGGGGCCAAGTGGCATGAGTGCTGGGCCCTGGGGGTGGAGATGAGGGAATCGGAGGCAGCAGCAGGGAGTGCCTGGCCCCCGGGCGCTGTGAGCGGAAGTGGCGGCGAGCACCCAGCCCCCGGGGCCAGGTGGTCGCAGGCAGCCGGGGCTGAGCTGAGCAGAACAATGGCTGGGTGCGCCAGAGGCTTTAGGCCTTGGGCAGGCTGGGGGTGAGCCATCAGTTGGACATCCCCTGAGGGCTCCCAGTATGTGAGAGGGCCAGGTTGGGTTGAGGGACCATCCACCCCAGTGCATGAATTTCATGCACCGGGCCCCGTGTGTGTGTGTGTGTGTGTGTGTGTGTGTGTGTGTGTGTGTGTGTGTAATCTTAGAGAGGAAGGGAGAGGGAGAGAGAGAAACATCAATCATTTATTGGCTGCCTCCTGCATGCCCTCTACTGGGAATATAGCCCCCAACCTATTCATGTGCCCTTGACCGTAATTGAACCCAGGAGCCTTCAGTCCTCAGCCAATAATCTATCCACTGAGCAAAACCATCTAGGGCCATAGTCCATTTATGACTCCGTAAATACAGCCCAGCCGGTTTCAAACCCTGCCTGTGGCCTATCCGTTTTAACCCTCTTGCATTCCCCCACCTTTGAGAACCACATTCCTTTCCTCTTCCCAGGACAGGACGTCTGCTCAGCAGCAGCTGTGGATGATGGAAGACACCCTGGCAGGTCTGGGGGGCCCCCAGAAACCACCCCAGAGCACTGAGCCTGACGCCCCATCTCCTGCACTCCACGGCGAGGAGTCTTCAGAGCGAGAGGTGAGGTTCACACACCTCTCTTCCCATTCCCAGCTTCCTGTCCCATCTGCCCCTGGCCAAGCTCCTCACGCACTCACCTCTTGCCCTCTCTGACCAACTAACCAACTGCAGACACGTATCCTGAGCCGTGGAAGCCTCAGTTTCCTTGTTGCACGTGAGCGGAGCCAGCGGTGTGCTGGACCCAGCTCATCCCCACCCGCCACGGGCCAACTTCGGGCATCACTTTTCAGCTCCACATTCAATGGTGTCCTGTTGAAATGGACCGTAGTGGGAATGTTTACACCACGGGAAGCGGCAAACATACAAACCAGGGCTGTTTTCTCCCAGAGAGGCAATGCTCAAACATTGACCAGACGCTTCTGACCGTAACCCCACCCTGCAGAGCTCAGTCAGAAGGAGAAAGGGTGACTGGGAAGGGCCTCACGCAGATTGGCCCTCAGGGAACAAGACCCACTGGTGTCACATCTGGGTCAGAGCCGCTGCTTACCGAGACCCTCAGAGCATGCGTCCATAGGTGCAGATCCCAGCTCTGCTTTCTTTCTTTCTTTAAAATTCATAATTTGGTATTCTTTTTTTAAAATATGTGTTTATTGATTTTAAACAGAGAGGAAGGGAGAGGGATAGAAAGTCAGAAATATCGATGAGAAACATCCATCAGCTGCCTCTTGCACGCCCCCTACTGGGGATGTGCCCGCAGCCAAGGTACACGCCCTTGACCAGAATCAAACCTGGGACCTTTCAGGCCACAGGCTGACGCTCTGTCCACTGAGCCAAACTGGTTTCGGCTAATTTGGTATTCTTTTTAAAAATATATTTCTGGCAATTTCAGAGAGGAAAGGAGAGGGAGAAAGATAGAAAGATCAATAATGAATCACTGATCGGCTGCCTCCTGCACGTCCTTCACTGGGCATCAAGCCTGCAACCTGGGCATGTGCCCTTGACTGGAATCGAACCCAGGACCCTTCAGTCTGCAGGCTGATGCTCTATCCATGGAGCCAAACCAGCTAGGGCTCTGCTTTCCTTGTGACATCAGTCACTGAACGCATTCTCTGAGCTTCCGTAGAATAAGAACAGGTGTCTCATTGATTTATTGAGGGGATTTAATAAAATAAGAAAAGTACTTAGCTCCATGCCAGATGCATAATCATTATAAAACCCCTCACTTATGCCCTGCCCTATGCCAGGCACTGCTCTAAGGGTCTTACATGAGGTTTTAATCCTCATATAAGAAATGGAGCTCTGCCGAAACCGGTTTGGCTCAGTGGATAGAGCATCAGCCTGCGGACCTGCAGACTGAAGGGTCCCGGCAGACTGAAGGGTCCCGGGTTCGATTCCAGTCAAGGGCATGTACCTTGGCTGCGGGCACATCCCCAGTGGGGAGTGTGCAGGAGGCAGCTGATCGATGTTTCTCTCTCATCGATGTTTCTGACTTTCTACCTCTCTCCCTTCCTCTCTGTAAAAAAATCAATAAAATATATTTTAAAAAGAAAAAAAGGAAAAAAAGAAAAAAGAAATGGAGCCCTGCCGAACCAGTTTGGCTCAGTGGATAGAGTGTTGGCCTGCGGACTGAAAGGTCCCAGGTTCGATTCCGGTCAAGGGCGTGTACCCATTGGTTGCAGGCACATCCCCAGTAGGGGGTGTGCAGGAGACAACTGATCAATGTTTCTAACTCTCTATCCCTTTCCTTTCCTCTCTGTAAAAAATCAGTAAAAATATTTTTTTAAAAAGAAGTTGAAATGTGGCCCAGAGGGGTCATTTCACTTGCCCAAAATCACCCAGCTAATGAACGGCAGAGCTGAGGTTGGTCATCTGGCTGCTGGTTTTCCACCTTAATCCTGTGGTGCCGCCGTTGCTAGGTGCTTAATAAGTGGTAATAATAACGATGATGATAATCATGATTCCTAATCCCCAGCCCATCCAGAGTCTGCCTGAATCCTTGGAACTGAGCTCAGCCCGGTCCCCAGAGGCCGACTGGGGGCGGCCCCCCGGCAGGGACAGAGGCGCTGCCAGCCCTCGCTCAGGTGAGCACCGTGGGCCGGGTGGGACAGGCATGGCATCCCGTCCTCACCACGCCCCATCCTGCCCTTCCAGGTGTTGGATCTCCCAGGACCCCCCAGGCTTCCAGCCCCGAGAGGCGCTGCTCCCCCTCCCCGCAGCCAGGCACCAAGGTAGGCGGTCTCTCTGCCCCCTCGGGCCCATCTTGTAACCCTTCCCCCTGATCAGCACAAAGCACCCCCTCTTGGGGAAAGGCTGGGAGAAGGGGCTCGAAGGCACAGCCCAGACCAGAGAGAATGTGATTGAAGAACATTGGGATTGCCAAAACCGGTTGGCTCAGTGGATAGAGCGTCAGCTGCAGACTGAAGGGTCCTGGGTTTGATTCCGGTCAAGGGCATGTACCATGGTTGCGGGCATATCCCCAAGAGGGCGTGTGCAGGAGGCAGCTGATCGGTGTTTCTCTCTCATCGATGTTTCTGGCTTTCTGTCCTTCTCCCTTCCTGTCTGTGAAAAATCAATAGAATATATTTTTTGAAAAAAGAACATTGGGATTAAATGTTGCCCCTGCCACCTCTAAGCTGTGACTTCGGGCCAGTTACTAAACCTCTCTCTGCCTTCTTTTTCTAATCTGCAATATGAATGCCTACCACCTAGAGCTGATGTGAGGATTCAGACTAGAGGAATGCCCAGAAAGGGTTGGAAATAGTGCCTGGATAGAGTAAGTACTTCATTCACTCACTCACTCACTCACTCATTCATTCATCTATTCATTGACTCAACAAATATTGATTCAGTATCCTCTTCACTGTCCGATAAGGTAGCCAGTAGTCACACGTGGCTGTTTAAATTTAAATGAAATAAAGTTAAAAATTCACTCACTCTCAGCACACTGCCGTTGCTCAGGAGCAGATAAGACACTCCCATCATTAAAGTGCTAACGCACAGAGGGGTTTAGGCGCTGAAGTCCCATATGTGCACGAAATGAGAAAAAAATAATTTTCCCTTATGAATCTGCTATTCTAGTGGATGCCAGAGGCAGATCATAAACAACCAATTTACTGTAGCCCTGGCTGGTGTGGCTTGATGGTTAGAGTGCTCGCCTGTACACAGAAGGGTTTCGGGTTTGATTCCTGGTCAAGGGCACATACCTGGGTTCAATCCCCAGCCCTGGGCAGGTGGAGTGGAGGCACAAATGCAATCTTCATACAAGTCTGACAGCAACGAGCCATTTCATAGGGACACTGGCAGCATTAGGAAACCTTTTTTATTGATTTTTTACAGGGATGAAGGGAGAGGGATAGAGAGTTAGAAACATCGATGAGAGAGAAACATCGATCAGCTGCCTCCTGCACACCCCCTACTGGGGATGTGCCCGCAACCAAGGCACTTGCCCTTGACCGGAATCGAACCTGGGACCCTTCAGTCTGCAGGCTGACGCTCTATCCACTGAGCCAAACCGATCAGGGCAAAGGGTCTTTTTTTAAAAAAACAAAATTTTTAAATTGATTTCAGAGAGGAAGGGAGAGGGAGAGAGAGATAGAAGCATCAATGATGACAGAGCCCCCTACTGGGGACCGAGCCTGCAACCTGGGCATGTGCCCTTGACCTGAATTGAACTTAGGGCCCTTCAGTCTGCAGGCTGAGGCTCTATCCACTGAACCAACGCAGCTAGGGCTAGGAAGCCTTTTACAGGACAGGTAAACTGAGTCCAGGCGGAGGAGAGGAGGTTTGGCATGTAGCAAAGTCCAACAGAGGGGACAGCATGGAGGTGATGGTGGTGCAGAAACAATGCTGACTGTGTTACTTTGCTCAAGCAAGGCAGACCTGGAGAGTTTGGGCACTGGTCGCCCTTAGGCTGGGGAGGCTTTGTGTCTGTTGCTGATTGGCTGATTTTCAGAAACGCGGGGCCGGCACTGATTGGCTGATTTTCAGAAACGCGGGGCCGGCACTGATTGGCTGATTTTCAGAAACGCGGGGCCGGCACTGATTGGCTGGCTGGCTGGCGTTCCCAGAAGCGTGGTTGGGGTGATGACCTCATCAAGCAGAGTTGACAGCACCTCTGGTGTTTTCTTATTGTCATGGATACAAAACGATTGTCTTTCCTAGGAAGGGCGCGGTGTGTAGGATGGACATGGATCCTTGGGGTTGCTCAGGGATTGCTGCTTCCTCTCCCTGCGCAGCCTGGGCAGGCATTTCCGAGCTGAGCAGGGAGAGTGGCCACCAGGTGGCAGTAGTGCGCACGAGCTTATTTGCCACCTTGGGAGAGGTTTGCCCTGGGAGGAGCCAGGACCTGAGACCCGGAGGTTACTGTGGGAGCCAGTGCCCAAGGCGAGGGGGCGGGGAGGTCTGAGAAGGGGGTTCAGGTGCAGGGAGACAGCACTCAGCACACAGAGTGTCTCTGGGAGATTTCTTAGGCCGCAGCCGCTTGGTGTATAACCTCTCTGTCCCTCCCTCCCTCCCTCCATCCCTCCCTCTCTCCCTCCCTCCCTCCCTCCCTCCCTCCCTCCCTTCCTTCCTTCCTTCCTTCCTTCCTTCCTTCCTTCCTTCCTTCCTTCCTTCCTTCCTTCCTTCCTTCTCTCTTTCTTTTTTTCTCTATGTGGCCAGATTATTATGATCTCTGAATGCGTAATAATCTGGCCACTCAGTGTATATATACACTAGAGGCACGGTGCATGAAATTCATGCATGGGGGGGGCAGTGTCCCTCAGCCCAGCCTGCACCCTTTCCAATCTGGGACCCCTTGAGGGATGTCTGGTGGGATCGGGCCTAAACGGGCAGTCAGACATCCCTCTCACAATCCAGGACTGCTGGCTCCAAACTGCTCACCTGCCTGCCTTCCTGATTGCCCCTAATTGCTTCTGCCTGCCAACCTAATTGATGTCTAATTGCTCCCCTGCCAGCCTGTTTGCCCCCAACTTCCCTCCTCTGTTGGCCTGGTCCCCCCAACAGCCCTCCCCTGTAGGCCTGGTCACCCCTAACTGTCCTTCCCTGAAGGCTTGATTGCCCCCAACTGCCCTCCCCTGTTGGCCATCTTGTGGTGGCCATCTTGTATCCACATGGGGGCAGCCCTCTTGTGTGTTGGAGTGATGGTCAATCTGCAAATTACTCTTTTATTAGATAGGATATAGAGGCCTGGTGCATGAATTTGTGCATGGGTGGGGTCCAACCAGCCTGGCCAAGTGGAGAGGACATGGGCAGTGGGCAGGTCTGCCTGCTGGTCGAACTCCTAGTCAAGGGGACAATTTGCATATTAGCCTTTTATTCTATAGGATAGACACTGAATGGCCAGATTATTATGTGATCAAAGATCATAATAATCTGGCCACTCAGTGTATATATAGCCCAGCTAGCATGGCTCAGTGGTTGAGCATCAACCTGTGAACCAAGAGGTCACAGTTCAAATCCCAGTCGTGGCCCAGGCCCAGATTGTAGGCTCCATCCCCAGTGGGGTGCGCAGGAGGCAGTCAGTCAGTGATTCTCATCAGTGGTGTTTCTATCTCATTCTCCCTTTCTCTCTGAAAACAAATAACAACATATTGAAAAATAAAAATGTAATATAACTCAATTAAAAATGAAAATATGTATATTAGAGAGCGAGGAAGGGAGAGAGAGGGAGAGAAACATCAGTATGAGAGCACAACATTGCTCGGCTGCCTTCTGCACACCCCCTACCAGGCCTCAAGGCCCCAAGGAAATCTGGGCAGGTGCCCTGACCAGGAATAGAACTGGCAACCTTTCGGTGCACAGGATGGGGCCCAGCCCACTGAGCCCCACTGGCCAGGGCCGCTTGGAGTCTTGTAGCTGCAGGTTCACCTTACCTCTGGCGAGCAGATGCTGGGGACAGCTTTGTGGAGTGCTCAAACCAGGCAGGCTTTAACTGGCTAAAAATAGCTGCCTGCTTGGACTGCTATATTGGAAACAGGTGAATGTGTGAAAGTTTGGACTCGGGCCCTAACCCGTTTGGCTCAGTGGATAGAGCGTCGGCCTGCGGACTGAAGGGTCCCAGGTTCGATTCCGGTCAAGGGCATGTACCTTGGTTGTGGGCACATCCCCAGTAGGGGGCTGTGCAGGAGGCAGCTTCTGGACGTTTCTCTCTCTCCCTCTCCCTTCCTCTCTGTAAGAAATTAATAAAAAATATATTTTTAAAAAGTTTGGACTTGGGCCTGGCAGGCTGGGGGCCGGTGGTCTGGCCTGCTGTGAAGAAATAGGAGACACAGGGCCATATTCAGGGGACCGTGTGCAGCAGGCGGGCGTGCCCCTCAGGATGGGCCAAACCGGAGTAAAACAGGGACTGGCCCCCCTCTAGCAACAGATGGATCCCGGCTGTTTCCAGTTTTTAGAATTTTGTCATTGCAGCGGCAGCGAGGAGTTCTTTCCCCTTTGTGTTTTGTCTTGTTTTGCGTGTTTTTCCCCTAAAACAACACATTTGCGGGCTCACAGTTCTGCAGGCGAGAAGCCGGGAAGCGGGGTGCCCTCCGGCCATGCTCTCCCGCGCTGGGGGAGGATTGCTCCAGGTCCCGTCCTTGGCTTGTGGCCGCAGAATCGCCAGGTCACGTGGCTCTCTCTCCCTGGGTGCATGTCTGCGTCCAAACTGCCCCCTTTCCTGCAGGATCGCACGCTCTCAGCCGGCACAGACCGGCCCTTCCTCTCTGAGTGCCATCGCCGTCCCCTGGCGCCCGTTCTCTCTGCGATCCTGTGCTGGGCCCGCCCCGCGCCTGATCGCTCCCAAAGGCTGTGGCCACAGCCGGGGCGTCCTGCGC